>CM042553.1:16880019-17622519 GCA_023630585.1 Cranoglanis bouderius
ATGTGAAGAGATTTTTATTCAATTTGTTAGACAGTTTGTAGTTTTTCTTTTGTAGTTTTTTGCCAGCAGGTTGTTGCTAAATGCAACACGCTTGTCTAAAAGTCACACTTGTAACCAAGCTAGATAACAGTGAACCATTTAGCCAGAAAGCTCATTAATCAGACCCTCAGTTGAACTGAGTTAATACTTGAGTGAGATTTGGATGGTCAAAGGGAACAACTATTAAGTGAACATTTTCAAAACGAGGTAATAAGATGCTGGTGTTTATTTTGGTGTTTATTAGAGGCTTTATTGCATCAGGCACCTTTGCCAGAAAATATATTTTGCATATCAAGCCAAGTCAAACGTTTTATTGTCATATGCACAGTGAGGAAAAACGGGTTTCCCTGTACAATGAAATTCTTTCTTTGCTGTCCACAATGAATGCCAGGACAAGTACAAACTATGTAGAATAAAAAAAAAACAAAACAAAACAAAAAAACCCCAGACATACATACACAAACATAATAAATAAAAAAAAAAAAAAGAAATATAAGAAATATAAGAATAAACTATGTAATATAAGAAACAGACTATGGATGCATATATACATATTCATATATACATACATATATATACACACATATACACATACACACACACACACACACACACACACACACACACACACACACACACACACACACACACACACACACATATATATATATATATATATATATATATATATATATATACATATGCAAATGTGCAACATTGACTATGTGCAAGAAATTCATACAGTACGTGCGGAATTGAATGCAACTACAAATAGCAGCAGTGACATTGATAGATGTGCAAACTGAGATGAGGCTCCTTAATAGTAGCAGCAATAATATTATTAGAAATATGCAATGATAATAGCAGCAGTAGTATCTTAAATGTGCAAATTGACGCAACAGTTAATCCAACTGTTCTCTGAGATGGTTCAGACTGATCCGTGTCCACTGGTTATCCGTTTAAGTGTCTGATAGCTGAGAGCTAGAAGGAGTTCCTTAATCTAGAAGTCCTGCATTTCACACTACTATACCTCCGTCCCGAGGGTAGAAGTATGAACAGTCCATGCTGGGGGTGGGTGGGGTCCTTAAGGATGGAGGCAGCTCTCCTTTGGACTCTGCGATGGTAAACGAGGAAAATCAAACGAGGAAAATTGAAAACTTAAGGCCTGGCCACCAAATTGTAGTTTATAGATATATTTTCAGAAAAGTGTATTAGGGTGACAGTTATAGAAAAATAATAAATGATAGGGTGGTCTCATTTACTGTTACCAGCCTGAAACTGATTATTTTTCTATAACAGTATGTGCAAAAGAGTTTTATTCCTCTTATGCCACAGCAATTTACAAACAGTGATAACAAAAAAGAGATAATAAACAAAAGGAGAGTAGGTTCAATGTTAAGTTTGCATATAATAGGAAATATCATACTGTAATACTTTAAGATTTTTTTTTTTTTACAATAATTATCATTTTTATTTAAAAAATCATAGATTTTAATAATATTTTTATTAATAATTTAATAATGTTTTATTTTACAATAGAAAAACTTCATATTAACAATTATTTGTTGTTCTTTGATAAATAACAACATGCTTTATTAATCCATTAATATAACCTACAGGTCCTGTGAATGTGTTGTTACTGTACAACCCCTGGTAAAAAAAAATGTATGGAATCATCACACTTAGATGATGCTCACCCAGCTTTTTTACTTCGTAGCAAATAAACAAATCACAGATATGACGCAAAACATTTTGTTTAATAGCTGAAGCCAGAATGTTCAGCTATTAAACAAAAATTGTTCTGGCTTCATGAAACATACCTCAAACAAATTAAATGAAATTATTTTTAATTAAAGGCATATTTTTTCCCCAGATCTAGTAGAGGAAAAAATTATGGAATCGCCTTGTAATTTGCATTTCTAAAACAAATACCAGCACAAGTCTGTAAATGCAAATTAGTGTGCAGTTAAAAGAGAGTGCTTACAGACCTTAACCTTGGACTTTTTGAAAGGAAACATGGCCTCGATAAGAGAGTTGTCAGTTGGAACAATGGAAAGGATTGAAAAGAAGCCGGGTGAACATCCTCTAAGTGTGGTGATTCCATAATTTATGCCTGGGGTTGTAGAAATGATAACTTGTTAGAAAGAGCACATTGATATAAATCAGTGATTGAAATTACAGCCGACTCTACTGTCAAAGCTGCTGTTATAGAAAATTAATCAACACCTTCTGACCAGTCGGGCCCGAGAATACAAAAGTGTGTTGTAATTTATCACAATATCAAAGTATTGCTTAAATTTGCTGTGTAGTTTAAAAAGTCCTGTCCTTTTAAGACTTTTTTTTGTTTAGCCCATTCTGAACATTTATATCCATCTCTATTTTCTCTTAAGAAAAACAGATGGGTGCACTCTGGGGGTAAATAATCTTAATGTATCTCTCGTCACTTAGCAGCAGATGTACAGTATGGAAGTAGAACAGCTCGTGGGGCTGTTGGTAAAAGCAATGGACATTTTTTTCCCCCTTTGCTCCCTGTACAAAAGTTTAGATAAATAAAATGGTGCACACTTTGCCCTCTCACTCTAGCAGTCTATGAAAAATGCATGGCAGTGAGCACGTCTCTTGCTTTCCCTCCCCAGGCCCTATGGTATGCCAGACTCTGATGCAAAAATTGCTCACAAAATGTCAGGCAGGTCCAGAGAGGCAGATGCCGTCAGGATGACCTCAGTGACCTAATGCAGATAGCATGTATGTATGTGTGTTATGTGGGTGTGTGTAGGTGTGTATGCTGGAGAGGGAGACTCAGAAGGACAAAGAAAATGTATAACCACATGTGCCATCTGAACTACTCAGACTGAACTCCCCTAGCCCTGGGCACTGGGATGTAAATTGGGGTTTATGCATATGTATATGTGCATAGAATATATCTGTGATGGGTCTGACAGATGAAATTCCCCAGAAATGTCACTGTAGGTTCTGTGGTCCTCTTATGCAAGAACATGGCAAAATCACAGATGTTACAATGTTAGGATGCAACGTAGCTCCAATAGGTTTCAGTATTAATTTATTACTGGTTCTGTTTAGAGACCTGACTCAGAGCATCAATCCTGTGAAGGAGACATGGCTTCTACGCTTCAGAATCTGTGAGAGAAGTGTAGTCACTGTGCTTCATTTACATTTAAGGAGGTGTGGCCTCTGTGCTTCAGTCCCAGTGAAGGAGGAGTGGCCTCTCTGCTTCAGTTCTGTTTCATGGAGGTGTGGCTTCTCTGCTTCAGGAGGCATGGCCTCTGTACTTCAGTCCCCAGTGAAGGAGATGTATTTCACTTGCCTTTTAGACTCTAAAAATATTGCATATGCATAGCACAAGTAGTAAATATATGGAATACAAAACTTTTTTGTGAAAAACAAAAAATTCTTAATAGACAGTAGCATACAACTTGCTTTGTTTTGGAGCTGTAGAATCTGCTAAATTCTCACAAACCTGATGCTTTATAACTGGCTATCAAGTTTAAAAACATGCTCCAGAGACTGAATGTGTGTTATTTCACTATTTTGGCAGGTGAGCATCTGCGAGTATGTCCTCAAGGCTATACCTGTTGCACAAGCGCCATGGAGGAGACACTGTCCAACCTGAGTCGCAGAGAGTTCGAGGGCTTGGTGAGAGAGGCAGGACGCTCCATTCAGGCTTCCCTAAATGCCCAGTATAGGAGCTTCGACAGTAAGTAGCACACAGTGTAATTCAACCACACACACACACACACACACACACACACACAATGGGTGGCAGTGGTGGCTCAATGGTTACTGATCAGAAGGTCGTTGGTTCAGGCCCCAGCACTGCTAAGCTGCCAATGTTGGGACCTTGAGCAAGGCCCTTAACCCTGTCTGCTCCATAGGCATTGTATCATGGCTGACCCTGCGCTCTGACCCCAGCTTCCTAACAAGCTGGGATATGTGAAGAAAGGAATTATACTGTGCTGTAGTGTATATGTGACAAAATAAAGGCTGCTACTGCTTCTACACACACTGGCTCTGGGCAGCAGAGAGGCTGAGGAGGTGTAAAAGGCCTCTGGACTGACACTGATCTTTATATATTCTTTATATAACCAAAGCTTTCATCTGTTTTCGCTTAGCGTTTTTATGCTTAACACCTGGCTAAATGAACAGTAAAGGGTGAAAGGTGAGCACTTTGAAGCACACACTCTCCCCTGCTTTGCATCACACTAAGTGCAGATTAAAGTGGGGATGGAAATGTTCCTTCTCTCTCCCACCATGTGGCTTTTCATGGCCTTCCCCAACAGTGACCCATTAAAATGTGATCAGCTATGATAGACTGACCGTATCGTATCCGGCTGTAATGATCAGAAACCCAGCAGGAGCCTTTACGGTGAGTAGCTTTCATGATGCAGAAAGCCAGGCTCTCTTTAATATTATGTATATTTTATACATGCAAGTACTTTATAGTCTGTCGGGGAGGCAGTGTTCTGTTCTGGGTTATTGGAGTAAACTTGAATGAAAAGTAAGTAAGAGAACAGAAACAGCAGAGATTGGAATAAAAATGTAAATGTGTATTTGGAAAAAATAAAAGAAATTACTATGTTAGTAACTATGAAATACAGCTAAATGAAATAGTACAATTTCAAAGAATTGTCAAAGAAAATGTAGTAGGAAAAAATGTACAAAAGCTAATCCCGCCCATAACCCTGGCCTGAGTGAAGTCATGCCAGTATTTCTTAATTTTCAAGCACTTCTCTAATTCACTATTTTACAGCAGTAATCAATCAAATTGACAGTAAAATCACTTGATGCTGGTAGTTTTGTATGTTGACATAATTGCCTTTTTTTTTTTTAAATTGGAAGATTATGTTCATAACAACACCACACCCTGCCAAATCTAAACAAACTTTAGCTAGTTAAATCTTGTGACTTATATTTTTTCAATAATGGATGATTTCTCATCATAAACTTCTTACTCTATGTTCACACTAGTGAACAACAAAGTTTTATATGTACACACCACTGCAACAGTGGGAAACAACAAGTGACATGTGAGTTGAGATTTTCTTAACTTTATGTACTGTGTATCAGGTTTGATGCCATAAAGCAACAAGTCCAACGATTGGCTTGAATGATTCCTCAGGCCAATTGGACGGTGCATGTGGTGTGACATTTTTAAAATTTCCGGACTTACAACTTTAGCGCCTTTCAGCACTTAGTTCCTATGTACTGCTAGACTCGAAAAAAATGGAAGAAGACTTATAACCATGGTTTCATGTCATATAGTATCTCTTATTAAGTATGTATAAGATGTTACAAAGAAAAATAAATCTTGGAAGGAAGTAGCAGATATTGTTGGTGCCTCTGGAGAATGTTTGTAAGCTAGCACAATTCAATTCAATTCAATATTGTTTGTACAGTGCTTTTAACAATGGACATTCTCATACACAGCAGCTTTGTGACACCACCTGCCTAATACTGTTTAGGTCCCCCTTGTGCCTGGACTCCACAAGACCTCTTAAGGTGTGCTGTGGTATCTGGCACAAAGACATTAGCAGCAGATCCTTTAAGTCCTATAAGTAGCAAGGTGTGGCATCAATGCGTCAGACTTGTTTGTCCAGCACATCCCACAGACACTTTGAATTTGAATTTCAACACCTTGAACTCTTTGTCATGTTCCTCAAACCATTCCTGGACAATTTTTGCAGTGTGGCAGGGCACATTCTCCTGCTGAAAGGATAGGGTGTAACGAATCATCATTACTAGCATTATTCTTTTCCACCAGAATAATGAAATGGATCAACTTTAAACATGAAAAACGAAACAGAAGCGCACGCTTGGATTCGAAGCACCTTTTTAAAGGAGACGAGTTTTAAAGCGTGCCCGCTTCATCTACCGGAATGTGTAGTAAATCGGATGAATCTGCAACGTTTAAAAATATTCGCCGCCAGTTACGATTTACGTAACGAATTAAAAGATGTTTAACACGTTTAAATGTATTCTCCAATTTATGTAAGGAATTAGCTCGAATGGCGTGACATATATCTATAAATCTAATCAACACGTGTTGTGACCAGTTATAAATATACATCAGCCATGAAAGGGAATTCGTGTATGTGCACATATACATATAGATAATTAACTACAACCGATTATAATTAATTATGACTATGTATGTGGTCTAGATCAGCTTTTAGGATTAGCTGTAGTCTAGTTTGGAATTATGAACTCTAAAGAGGGAGTTTATCCTTCTGGCCAGGAAGGAAATCTCTGTTTCCAGAGCGTGTAGCCAAAGAATTTTGTTATTAAAATTAGAACCGGGAACCGAGATCTTATGCAGCGTAGAATTGACCATCACGTGACCAAAACAGAGACAAATCAAGCGTGGGATAATGGATTTTAATAACTAGATGTAACTATGGATACATATACGACTAACGCTAAGCAAAACATTTGCAAAACGGCCCATGCCGTTTGAAAAGGCATGGGCCATGAGGCGGTTGCATCTTTTGTCCGGAAGAGAGAGATCCTGGCTTCCTCTTCCCGGGGCACGTGACCCCGGGGGAGAGAAACCGGAAGAGTGTCAAGTTGAAGTGAAGAGTTGACGAAGAGAGTGAAGAGAGACTGAAGAGTAAGTGTGCTGGAAGAGAGACTTCAAAGCGTGGTGTTGTTTTAAAGACAACACCAACGCACACGCCTCTTTGGGCTATGGGCCAATCAGGAAGTTGGATTTGTTGGCGGGATGAACTCTCTTTGTCTGGTCTCAGACCCGGATTTGCATGTCCAGGGAGGAGCCGGTTTAAACCGTATTACGTGTGAAATTAAGAAAAAGCATGAAATAATGTATCCCATTGCAATATGCATAATCAATCAGGGTATCGCAAGACGATTAACCACATACCAAATTCGATGGACTTATAAAGAATATTACAAGTAAAACATGGTTACAGACATTTAAAATCACATCCTAAGTTAAAACTATCTAAAATCATTATAGTTATGTTACATAAACACACAATATATGCAAACAGGAAAACATCACACTATTTGGACATCGAATAATTATGTATAATTACATGTTACATTGAAAAGAGATTCTCCCATTGTGTGTGTGTGTGTGTGTGCTTTGTGTGTGTCTGAAGAGGGGGGGGTCGTGTCGCATTCCGATGGCATCTGGTGAAGACCGGAGGCGGGGTTACCGATAAGGATTCAAGGCTCAAAGACACAGAGAAATTTCTTTGCTAAATCCAGGCTGATTCAGAAATCAGTTTGATACGTTCAGACGTTACAAGGGAATACTGTTGCCATGAAGGGGTGTATGTTTAGATAGGTGGTACGTGTTAAAGTAACATCCACATTAATGCCAGAACCCAAGGTAGCAGAACATTGCCCAGAGCATCACACTGCCTCCGCCTGGCTTGAATGCAGGGTTAGCTTGGTCTGACCAGCTAACAGTTGCCAAAACACAGGACAAGCTCTTTGCTAGCTGGTAGAAGGGAAAGGTTTCTGAATTACTGCTATTGATCATAGACAATTTATTTTAAGAAAATAACACAACTAAGGCAATTATTTATATATTCAATCAAATAATAAGGAATCTGGCAGTTTTATGTGTGTAATTTAGCATATACGTAATACTTTTTTTTTTCAATTTACAAATTAATTTTAGCCTAAAAAACATCAGTGTTTTTCAAATACCACATTACTCATCCTCCCAAAGCTGAACTACTGAAATGTCGTCTGAGTCTCCGACAGAAAACAAGTTTTGGCTTTGATCTGTTCAAAGCAAGTATGGCAGCTCGGATCCAGCGCTCGCTGTTTCTCCTGCGGGAGTGTGTTTGAGCTGGAGGACAAAGCGCAAATATTTTCATCTGCTCCCAAGACACACACGTGTGTTTACCATGAACACTTTAAAAACTTTCCAAGCAGTGACAGTTTGATTTTCGAAGTATTTATATGAGCCCTGTGAGTCAGAGAAAATATTCTATGTTATGTTTGATCAAAGATTCATACAATACACTTGAACATTTTAACATTTCATAATACAATATATTTGAAGGCTGTCAACAGAAGCAATTTAAAACACATGCATAAACATTACCCTGAACTGTTCAGTTTGTTATTCAGTTATTCATCTTACTATTTTGAAATGTATGTAGTTATGTGTGTGAGCAATGTACGCCTTGACCGGCCGACATCTCCTGGGGAGTTTTAGAGATTTATTAACGTTCGTTTATGCCACAGCTTGTTGAATTCTCGAATCTGATTTCATCAGAAGTGGTTAATTAGTTTTCTGTAACAGCAGCTCTGACAATAGTACAAGCTATAAATCACAGCGTTATATTAAGGCACTCATTCTAATACATTTTCGTTTTCCTATAGTAACAACTCATTCACAGGGACTTGGCGGATGATCTACATAATCGAAGTAATAAACAGATTTTTAAAAAAGTTTGTTATTTGATAAAGAAAAACATAATTGTTGATATGGTGACGTTTTCAGTAAGGAGACATTTATTTAACATTTATAGAAGGAGTCTCCAGTGTTAGCACTTTATACACTTTCCAGGTTCTCAGTAACATGACAAAAGTGAGAAAAAACAGAGAGGCTGGTGAGGGAATGACTGTTTGTAGCTGCTATAATGTAGGTGAGAACAGGAACTATTTTGTCATGCAGACGTTCCACAACATTAAATGTAACTATAAACAGATGTCAAATAAAACAGAATATTTCATACACCTGCCAGATATGACTTCCAAATACGTGCTCAAACTACAAAGTCTTTACTTACTAAATGATGCAGATGACTGTACTTATTTTCAGGTGAACACTTTGGTGATAAAAACAGTAACACAAATAACAGAATTAAAGGATGATGAAATGTAAATAAAAATGCAGACTTTATGTACGAGTCATACTTTGTATAAGCCATTTAAGCAATAGAATTATACTCCCTGACTTTGTGCCTCTGATTATGAAGCCTTTGTAGCTCAAAAAACACCCCCCCTCCCATTTTAATCCCCCCCCCCCTTTATTTATTTATTTACTCACTTACTTACTTACTTGTGTTTTACTTAGCATTTTTACCTGGAGGTGTAATGATCAGATGATTTTGGACTCTTAGAGACATTAAGCACACACATGAGTGCTGATGGATCCTTTTTGAAAAAGCACCAGATGGAGCCCTTAAAATGATCTGAAACATCCAGAGATCAGATTAGCTGAATTTCAAGTCAGCCTTCTTCTACAGCTAACTTCATTTCAGTGCAGCACATTACAAATCACCATAGAAATGTGGACTGAATAAAAAAGATGCCCTAAGAATTTGATTTAATACAATCTCTGAGCTCTGTAAATTGAATTGACCCTGAGCCTGGTGACCTTGGGGTTCTGTCTGAAGTGGTCTCTCACTCCATTTTCTAACTTATTTTCCACAGCGTACTTTCTGGAACTCCTGGACAGGTCTGAGAGCTGGATGGAGGAATCATTTGTTAAGGCTCTGGGATCTCTATACGGACCCAATGCTGGGGTTTTCCGTGACCTCTACGCTGATTTGCGCCGATATTACCGCGGCACTTCGCTGAATCTAGAGGAGGCGCTGGATGAGTTCTGGATGCGCCTTCTGGAGCGCCTGCTGAAGGCCTCCGAGCCGTCCCTTGTCTCTGATGATTTCCTTGAGTGCGCGTCCAAACAGACGGAGACCCTGCGTCCATTCGGGGATGCTCCACGAGAGCTCAGGGTCCGACTGGTACGCGTTTTGGTCGCTGCTCGTGCCTTCGTGCAGGGTCTCAACGTGGCTGGAGAGGTTGTGAGGAAGGTTTCTCAGGTATGGTGGGTAATTTTTTTTCCATAGATAATGATAATGCTGATGATATATTCTGTTTTGCTTTATCATGCGTTTTCCCATTACTGTCACAATTATCCTTCCAAAGACATAAACACCATAAAGGCCATACCTATAGAAATATCACAGAAACCACAAATGTTGGTAATGACTATTGATTCCTAATGGTCTGTTCTCATGAACAAGAAAGAAACTATTTATTACATGGAATGGTAATGAATTATTGTATCTTGTAGAGATTACAGGTCATGCCAGAGCAAGAGCTTTTTGTGATAAAGAGTCAGAATCGGGGTTGCCAGGTCTGCGTAACAAAAGCACCACAATGGACAATAAAGCAACTCAAATTCTTCCCCTTAAACACTTAGGGGTACTACAGGTACACAGCTTTTAAACCCAAATAACCCAAATCATGATTATCATTGCCAAGTGTATCAAAATGTTCAAATCAAGGAGCGGTTTGTAATATTTACAATCATCTGGTGCCTACAAGGTGAGTTGCAATCACAATTAAAGGGGAAACATGCAGCTGAGTAGGAAGTGAAGCCAAATTCCACTCTGAAAATAAATGTAAACAGAGCCTTCTGTAATCTAATTGGTCAGAAGATGTTGATTGATTTTCTATAACAGCAACTCTGACAGGAGTGCTTGTTCTAATATGATATTGTTTCTGTAGTAACTGCTTATACAGGGATTTGTCTGGTGGGTGCTTCACATAAACAGTTTTTAAAAAAAAAGTGTCATTAACAAAGAAAAATGTATAATCCTTGATATGGTGGCATTTTCTATGAGGAGAAATGTTCTACAAGATTAAATGGACAATAAAGTATCAAATGTTATGAATAATAAATGTTGAAAAACGTTAAAAGTTGTAATCGTTGGTGAATTATTGTGGTATAAGAGGAATAAAAGACTTCAGGATGTACAATTATAGGAAAATAATCAACTTTGGGATGGTAACAGTAACATTTTCCTACAACACAGAGTATTTTGCTTAATATATAGATTAATCTAAATTCTCAGATACTGTAATGGCCATTTCTGCAATCTTCAGCTCAAACCAATCATCCTGAGCCATAATGAAATGTAATGTCATTAAAGAAACTGCACAGTTTAAACATAGGTTTAGTTGTCAAAGCAGACCAACCACTCAATTATTAGTGTTAGTGTAGATATTTAAAACTCAGGATCCATGCTACAGTAAGATCTAAAAACATCATTAAAAATTAATTGGCGTTCTGGGACTACTTCGCTCGACTGGGATTAGGCGTGTTAGTTGTACAACTTTTTTTGTCTAGATAAAAATGGCACTGAGGGTATAACCCTTCAAGACGAATGCACCAGTGTGCTCTACGCCTGATAGAGCTCTCCAGGAAAAGTCCTCAAGTCCTCTCAGGCCGTCCTTCCTTCTCTGAACCAGAGCTCACATCTCCCTTGATGAATGAGAGCAGGCCGCAATGCGACAGCTCTCTCTGCTTTAAGAGACTAGCGACAAAGCAGCCATACCAGTCTCTGGAGATTCTGGCTGCACGGCCCTCCTTCACACTGATGAGGTGTGGGTGTATCAGTGCACGATGGTGCATATGCTCTGATAATGAAGCCAACACTATAGAAGCTCTTCCACTGGCCTTCAAACCGTTTCTAATTATGAATCCACTGCATTAGTTTTGGCGTGTTGCCATTTGCAGTTACACATCAGTTCTGTTTTTTCAGCAGGCACATCATTTTATTGTCTTTTTATGGTGAACTATATAATGTGATGTTACTCATTAACATGTGCTCTGCTACACTTCAACTATTTGCAGCTTTCTGTGCTGTGACTAGTGTATATTTCATTAAAAGTAAATCAGAGTGCTTTATATTTTTATTTATTCACTTGCCAGATACATTACCTAAAGCTATTTACAACTAGCAGGTGGACAACATGGCAAAAACATATGACAGTACTTGAAGGAGATAGAAAATATTTATCACAATATTATATAATTATTTCATATTTGTACACAATACACGCCATAATGTTTACATCACGTACTTGTTTAACAGGAAAAAATCTGTTAAATCATAAAAATTCGTAAATCATAGGTTTAAGAATACTGTGGAAGGAACACACCATGTTTGCAAAGAGCTGAAAGTGATGGAGGGGTAGATTTAAAAAAAATAAAAAAAATTAAGATAAATTTAAAAAACATAAAGCTCTGAATGTGAGATATAAATAAAAAGATGAGGGGGAAAAAGAAAGGAAAAACATAAGATGATAACGGAGTTCACAAGTTGTGGTGCAGTGTTGAAATTTCTCAATTTGGCTCCCATGATGGCATTTGGTTAGCAGTCAATGCTAAGTGTAAATGTAGGCATAAGTGGGGTCATTTCATATCAAGTGGTCCAATACAGGTTGCTTGACCATTTTAAATTTTCCTAATTTTTTAAAAGTGATTTCCTCTATGTATTGGCATTGCAAAACCACCATATATTTATTTATTTTATTTTCCTTGGTTTAACTATGATGGCCATCTTTGTGTCATGGCACACAACAGGAAACCTCTAGGTTTTGTGGAAACCTCAATATCAATATATTTCAAACCTCAATATATTTTTCAAATTCTTGTTCCTTAGACTTTCAATTTAAGTCCAAATGTAATACTCAATATTGCTCACAGTTCCACTTTTAGGGACAATTTATAATGGGAAGGGTTCAAGTCTTGGCCTTAATTTTTTTAGGGGGTACCTAGGCAAGTATAGTGTCCATGCAGAACATTTCAGCTTTGAGACTTCTCTTTTTTATGGGGGCAAGAAAGTGTAATTAAAAAAAAAAAAAAAAAAATTCCCCCCAATTTTGGGTTTAATATTCCTAGTGGGAGACCAGATACGAACCTGAAATTTTCACAGAAATAAGTCCTTTGTAAAAATTTTGAGTTTGAGATTCCACTGGTTACAGAGCTAGGGCTAGTAGAAATCTTGGGAAAAGCCTACTTTATTCATGCATTTTGAGAAATGAACAGATGTAAGGCTTAGTTTTCTTATCAGGGCAACATACAACACTCTCCCCTGCCCACTGAACCTGCACCAAATCCACAGCACATCTTGTCAGGCTGCAAGATGGCGCTCTCCCAAGGGTGCTACAGATGGTGACACGATAAAGTCCTGAGCATATTGGCCACGGTGCTGGAGGGGCGTAGACAGGTCATGAGTAGAGGTCATTCTCCACCAGGGTGTCAGCACATCCAATTCGTCAGAGAAGGTGGGGGCAACACAAGCGCCACACCAAGAGTTCAATCAAGGTTAGTTCCTTTCACCCAGGACTGGAGAATGAGAGTCAATCTTGGCAGGAAGCTCCAGTTCCCTAGTGAGATCACCAACACAAGTCTCTGCCCTGATATAGTGATGTGGTCAAGCGGCACCAAGACAGTGCTCCTCCTAACTGTCCCCTGGGAAGAGGGAGTAGAAGCTGCCTTTGAGAGGAAGAGACTGAAGTACTCAGATCTCGCCACTGAGTGCAAGGAGGCTGGCTGGAGAACTGACATCTACCATGCCATGGCTTTTTTTTGGAACATCATCTGTTCACCTCCTGAGGGATATGGGAGTTACTGGTGCAAACCAGTGGAAGGCTCTGAAAGAACTGGCTGAAGAGGCCAAGAAGAGCAGCATTTGGCTTTGGGTCAGGAGAAAGGAGAAGTGTTGGGGTAGTAACACCTAGCCCGAGGTCTAGTTGCAGGGGGTGGCCACACTGATCACCTGAGAAAGTATCAGCGTGGAATAAAAATATATTGTGCATGCATACACACTTTAAACGAGGAATCTGACCGATATTAAAATGCTTTCACAGCTGAGACATCAGGCGTTTCTTGAAGTCTGTGAGCGAGCTATTGAGTTTTATTTTATTAGACCCTGCATTAGCTGTTACATTTACAGCCGCTATTCCTTCAGGACTCCATATAAAATTTATGGCAGCCAAATGGAATCAGGTAAATATGATGCAAACAAACTTTATGACTGCTTAACAAAAATAAAGAAACAATCACAGAACAAAAATGTAATAAAAGTGTGTCCTGCCTAATTAACAGAACAAAGTGCTTACATGATCATAATAATATACAGCATGTCATAGAAGTAGAATGAAGATGATGATGATGATGATGATGATAACATTGAGTGTGTGTGTGTGTGTTAAGGTTCCTCTGAGCCTTGAGTGTAACCGTGCCATCATGAAGCTGGTGTACTGCCCACACTGCCGCGGTCTCGGCTCGGCCAAACCCTGTGCCAACTACTGCAAGAATGTCATGAAGGGTTGCCTGGCTAATCAGGCTGATCTGGATGCGGAGTGGCAGAATCTCATCGGTAAGTCACGCATGCACACACACACACACACACACACACACACACACACACACACACGTATAAATAGCCCTATGCTTCTGGTGCAGTTCCCAACAGCAGCTATTACTTAAAGCTCTACACATTGTGTATTGTGTTTAAAGTCATGAAAATGCTGCACATCTCAGTGGTGAGACTTTTAGTTCAATCTTTTGGCCTGCTTCTATTACTGTCATTAAGCTAGACAATAACTATTACATGTTTATTTGAACGCTTGACTTCCTCACATTTGTATATTGTTACATTAGTGTAAAGTTGATTTTTTTTTTTTTACGCACGACACTACAGGTGACACTATTGTTTTAAAAAATAGTAATATATGTTGCAAGCAATCTTTGCCAGTTTATTAATGATATTCATACAAGTATCTTTGTATAGGAACTACACAAAAAAATGCACTGACTATGCAAATGAGGCTTTGTGTAATTAAATATTCCTACATTTGCATGCATTATAAAACTGAAAACCTAGTTTTTGGATTATGTTAATTAATCTAAGTTCTACAAAACAGTTTGTTGGAAAATTGTTTATTTATTGTTTATTAAACGAGAATATACCATGCACTATAAAAATATAAAAATGATCAAATTTGTTTTTCAAGCCATTTTTCAGTAAACATAAATTAAACAATTATCAACATTTTGAGAAAAAGATTCTAAGTGCCAGGCAGAAAATGACTGATATTTGACAAAAACAAACTTAACAATAAATATGATTTCAAGTTTCCACTCTAGTTAGTGTGGTTTATAAGGTTATAAAATAAATAAACGTGTATATCATAAAGACCCATAATGTGCGTTTTATATCAGGAAACAAGATTTTTAGGGATATATTACATGATGTGCTTGTGAAGTGGGTGGAGCTTAAAGAATTAATCAAGTTTGCTATCTTTCAGATAATGATGTGGTTGTGAGTGGACAGAAACAGTGAAATAAACATATTACTGCTACGTTTTGACATTGTTACTGCAGTTTAAGTATAGACGTGTTATAGAAATGTTGGGCAGTGGTGGGTCAATGGTTAAGGCTCTGGGTCACTGACCAGAAGGTTGGGAGCTCAAGCCCCAGCACCACCAAGCTGCCACTGTTGGGCCACTGAGCAAGGCCCTTAACCATATCATGGCTGACCCTGCGCTCTAAAAATGGATTTCACAGTGCTGTAATGTATATGTGACAAATAAAGCCTTCTTCTTCTACTTAGACCAAAATTGTTATTGCATAGCACAGCTTTCCCCAGTATCTACTGAGTATATTTTAAAGTTAAGTCCCCAGCTCTGAATATTGTCTTGTATTATTATCTTTAATGGTTTTCCACTTAACTCTGTATTACTGTATCTGCTACACCTCACCTAAACCTAGACTGCCTATTTTAGTTCTTAAAATGCATTTTGTGTGAAGAATACATACAAGTACAAGTGAACTATCCTGACAGTGAAAAATAGATTTTTCCTCAATAAAGACAAAAATGCAACTGAGACCCTTGCAATCAAATCTAGATTCTCACAATATGGCGACAGCAGCAAATGTATGAATCTACCAGACTGTAGACAAGTTATACACAACCCATGTACAGTTTAAAAAAATATATATATATATATATATATATATATATTTTTTTTTTTTTTCTTTTCTTTTTTCTTTCTCTGTCCGTGTTAAGATACTATGCTGCAGGTGGCTGCTAGCTTCAGCTCTGAGCCCAGCATGGACGTGGTGCTGCACTCCATCCCTGTGCGCATCTCCGAGGCTGTGCTGCACATGCAGGAGAACATGGTGCTCTACACCAATAAGGTCAGCATTTCACATATTTGTGGCTGGCTAGAAAATTATCTGATGTCTTGCATTCCTTTTGAATATATATGTGTGTGTGTGTATGTCAGGTTTTTCAGGCATGTGGAGGGCGTGGAGAGGAAGGAACCCAGAGCTCTGTGTCTGATGAGCCCAAAAAGAAGGGAAAGAGTGTAACAGCACTGGAGTACAAAGCCAGCCCCACAGCGGCTGTCAGACTGGAAGTGCAGGTGTGTGTGTGTCTTGTGGAACACTGTTACTCTTGTATCTGTCAATATCCTGACACCTGTGTGTGTGTGTGTGTGTGTGTGTGGTCTGCAGGTCTCTGATGTATCTAGTAAACTGAAGGAGATGCAGCTGTACTGGATTCAGCTCCCCTCGGCTCTGTGCAACAGTAAAGCAGCATCCGGTTCCTCCAGCGATGACGACTGTTGGAACGGTGTGGCCAAAGCACGGTATGATGCATTTATTTCTTCTTGGTGATGGTGGGTGATCTGGAGTTTGCATGTTCTCCCCGTGCTTCGCTGGTTTCCTCCAGGTACTCCTGTTTCCTCCCCCAGTCCAAAGACATGCACTGCATTCTGATTGGCATTTCCCAAATTGTTCATAGTGTGTGAATGTGTACGTGAATGTGTGCGATTGTGCCCTGCGATGGGTTGACCCCCACCTCCCCCACCTTGTGCCCCGAGTTAGAAAGTGGTATAAGAGCTTTACTCATATCAGAAGATTCAACGGCTGTAGCGATTATGTTACATTTGTTTAGTTAATTCCCGTTGAAAGCACAACAGTTCACAATCGATGCCTGCAGTCCATTTGCAGCCTCAAAACAAGCTTGCCCCTTTTTACACTTCATATCAATGCATCGATTGTTCTGCAGGGTTCTTGCACTGCCACAGTACTGCCCCTTATTGACTAGATCTCAGACATGATTAATTGCATCTGATGAGTTTGTTTGTGGATGAGACCAAATGCCATCATCAATAATCGCTTTGAAGGTGTTGTGTGAATTACTGAATCACTGCACTCCTCATGGATCATTGTGCATACTTTGACAAAAGTAAGAAAAATTAAAGTGTCAGTATCATAAGTGTGCAGTGTCACACCCAAAGGCCAGAAAAGGACAGTGAACAGAACTGTTTCCTATGATAATGCTAAATGTTTTGGATTTATGAATGCACATTCATGGATGTTATTTACAGGTGCATCTCAATAAATTAGAATGTCGTGGAAAAGTTCATTTATTTCAGTAATTCAACTCAAATTGTGAAACTCTTAAATAAATTCAGTGCACACAGACTGAAGTAGTTTAAGTCTTTGGTTCTTTTCATTGTGATGATTTTGGCTCACATTTAACAAAAACCCACCAATTCACTATCTCAACAAATTAGAATACTTCATAAGACCAATAAAAAAAAAAAAACATTTTTAGTGAATTGTTGGCCTTCTGGAAAGTATGTTCATTTACTGTACATGTACTCAATACTTGGCAGGGGCTCCTTTTGCTTTAATTACTGCCTCAGTTCGGCGTGGCATGGAGGTGATCAGTTTGTGGCACTGCTGAGGTGGTATGGAAGCCCAGGTTTCTTTGACAGTGGCCTTCAGCTCATCTGCATTTTTTGGTCTCTTGTTTCTCATTTTCCTCTTGACAATACTCCATAGATTCTCTATGGGGTTCAGGTGTGGTGAGTTTGCTGGCCAGTCAAGCACACCAACACCATGGTCATTTAACCAACTTTTGGTGCTTTTGGCAGAGTGGGCAGGTGCCAAATCCTGCTGGAAAATGAAATCAGCATCTTCAAAAAGCTGGTCAGCAGAAGGAAGCATGAAGTGCCCCAAAATATCTTGGTAAATGGATGCAGTGACTTTGGTTTTCAAAAAAAAAATGGACCAACACCAGCAGATGACATTGCACCCCAAATCATCACAGACTGTGGAAACTGAACACTGGACTTCAAGCAACTTGGGCTATGAGCTTCTCCACCCTTCCTCCAGACTCTAGGACCTTGGTTTCCAAATGAAATACAAAACTTGCTCTCATCTGAAAAGAGGATTTTGGACCACTGGTCAACAGTCCAGTTCTTCTTCTCCTCAGCCCAGGTAAGACGCCTCTGACGTTGTCTGTGGTTCAGGAGTGGCTTAACAAGAGGAATACGACAACTGTAGCCAAATTCCTTGACACGTCTGTTTGTGGTGGCTCTTGATGCCTTGACCCCAGCCTCAGTCCATTCCTTGTGAAGTTCACTCAAATTCTTGAATCGATTTTGCTTGACAATCCTCATAAGGCTGCGGTTCTCTCGGTTGGTTGTGCATCTTTTTCTTCCACACTTTTTCCTTCCACTCAACTTTCTGTTAACATGCTTGGATACAGCACTCTGTGAACAGCCAGCTTCTTTGGCAATGAATGTTTGTGGCTTACCTAGTGAACCAAACTGAGAGACCATTTTGAAGGCTCAGGAAACCTTTGCAGGTGTTTTGAGTTGATTAGCTGATTGGCATGTCACCATATTCTAATTTGTTGAGATAGTGAATTGGTGGGTTTTTGTTAAATGTGAGCCAAAATCATCACAATTAAAAGAACCAAAGACTTAAACTACTTCAGTCTGTGGCATTGAATTTATTTAATACACGAGTTTCACAATTTGAGTTGAATTACTGAAATAAATGAACTTTTCCACGACATTCTAATTTATTGAGATGCACCTGTATATGACTTAGGCCTGGTGGTCTCGTAATTTTCTTATGATCACAATCCTAATTTATTTTATGAACACAATCCAACTATTCAATGATTTAGCAAAATAGGCAATTGTGTATTTTTTACAAATAGAACCTAAACCATTTACACTGAGCTAAAATGGAGATTTGATAGTCGTTCAAATGTCCACTTATCAGTGCTTATGACTATCTTAGGTAATGTGTCTCCCTGCGATGGTTGTTGCCATGATTAGATCATGTGACCACCTGGGCTATGCCGGGGCGCAATTGCAGTAAAAGATGAACATTTATGTGCTTACTGGCTGCCACTGCCACATTAGGTCATGTCCAAAATTTAAGGGCTTTAAGGGTGCTTTCACATACGCAGTGTTGAGTCCGTTTGAAAGGAACCCTGGAGCATTCTCCCTCATGGTTTCGTTCTTTAGGCAGATGAGAACATAGCAATCACAATAATTCGCAGTGTGTCACTTTCCCCGCATAGATACCATGGGTAGTTATGCAGATGAATCCTGTGATATTTGTAGCGAGCTACTACGATGTGTGTGATGGATTGTGTCTTTGCAGGTACCTCCCCCAGCTCATGGGAGATGGTCTGGCCAATCAGGTCAATAATCCTGAGGTGGACATTGACATCACCAAGCCTGACATGACGATACGGCAGCAGATCATGCAGCTGAAGATATTTTCTAATCGCCTGAAAAACGCCCTTGATGGCAACGACGTGGATTTTCAGGACACAAGTAAGTGGCACAAGAACCATTAGGGAAAGAGACTAAATGGGGATAACAGGATGAGGACATAATTAACTTTCAGTTTGGGTTATGAACAATAGCAGAAAGATGTTTTTCTGAACCACAAGACATTTCCCTCTTATACAGTGGAACAATATACTGATTCTACCATGTTCATTTGTTAGTGCTTTTACATTGAAATGACACTCAAATTTTGGCACTGATACAAGAAGTGAAAGTACAGAGTTTGATAATTATCAAACAAGTGAATCAAGACACAGCTGTTATATCTTAAAAGATTGTTAAAATAGGCCACTGTAGGACCACTAGTCTAGAAAATACACAAAATTGAATGATTCTGGATGTTTTAGTGTTAAGCAAGTTTAAATCTTGATTAAGTGCGCGTTGGAATAGGAATAGACTGCTTGGTGTCATGCTGTTTTAGGAAAATAATCCACGACAGGGTGGTGTGATGCAAAGTAAAGAAAACTACCCCAAAGTGGATTATTGTCCTAAAACAGCACATTCCAAAGTGTTTTATTCCTCTTATACCACAACTATTTGATTCGAATTTTAAATTTATAATGAATGTCATGCTTTTTATAGTTACATTTAATGTTGTGGAATGTCCACAAGACAAGTTAGTTCCTGCAGTTTTAGCAGCTATAAACCAGCCTCTCTTTGTTTTAAGATAATAAAACTTCACCAATCAATGATAATATATTTTTCATTGTTAAATATAAATATATATTTTTTTAAAACAAAAAATCTGTTTACTATTAGCCTTACATCACATAACTCATTCACTATACAAGTCCATGTGAATTAGCTGTTACTACAGAAACAATAACGTATTAGAACAGGTGTGTTAATATGAACCTGAGATTTGAATTAGAGCTGTAACTACTGTCATAGCTGCTGCTGTTATCACCACCAACAATTCTACAGCACTGTGGTAAAATTTGATTTAATATCCATGAACTCCTTCCACTCTTATTAACAGTTATTCATAATTAACGTCCCCCCCCCCCCTTTGTTAGTAATTTAGTAACTATAGTGAAACCAATGGGAAACAGATGAGAGACAAATGAATGGCGGTTCTCTGCAAGAATGAGAACTACCTGACATACCTGAAAAATGCCATTAGATCTTTTCATAACCATTTTGTCATCCCGTTATGCCTCTAGGTGATGACATCAGCGGTTCAGGCAGCGGCATGTGCAGTGAGCAGCTCTGTGTCCGAAGTGGGCCGCCGGTCTTTGGGCCTAAACTGGACAGACCCAAACTGGACGCCTACAGCCCAGAGGACAAACAAGTGAAAGGTGACGGGAGTCCGATTCTACCGTCTGCCTTCCTAATCGTGGTGCTGACTGTGATCAATCTGCTGTTCAGACGGTAATACAAACGCATTCCTGCTACCTAACTGGACCTGGGGGATTCGGGGGGGTTAGTAGGGAAGTGAAGAAAAACTGTTATTGAGCTAACGGGTTTGCCAAATGAAAAATCATGTTACTGATTGGACCTTTTATCTCTGAGAGACTGAGGGAATGATGTCTTTTTTGTAATATATGTAAGTTTTGCAGCTGATTTTGTCTTTCTCTGTACCTTTGAATGTTAAAAAAAAAGGTAACAACTTTTTGGCGGAGGTTTTTTTTTTTTTTTTTTTTTTTTTTTGGTAATGGTGCACATGACTCAAAAACCTCTTAAGCAAGCTGTCCAAGCAGTGAGTCTGTGCTTCATTTCATCATTTTACAATGCTAATTTATAAACAACTTCCTTTTTTCAGTACTTCACGAATAAAAAAATAAAAGGTAAAAAAAAAAAAAAAAAAAAAAAAAAAAAAACTAAACAAAACAAAACAAAAAGAAGATCCACATGTTTGGATGCATGGACATGCATTTAAGGAAAGATCGAACATCTGTCCCAGAATATGAAATGATTAGTTAAGATAAAATCAACTAAATTCAGTTGTCCTGCTTCATTGGACCAGACTGTCATGGGATCTTCCTGTATTGTCATTCTACTTTAAGCTCCTGTTGCTGGTTGACGTGAATTATAAACAATAAATATCTGTCAACGTTGGTGTAAAGCTGTTTGTTTAATTTCAACAGTATTTCTTTAGTAGCACAGTAATGTGTGATATTCCTGGATATGTGCAGCACAATGGGATAATTGATGCCTGTGGATCATTGAAGAGGCTGAAATATTTCGTGAAATAGATATGTACAGTTTAACTTAACTGAAATAATTAGGCCAAGAACGAATCTCTCATGTTATGAATAGAACTGTATGGAAATGAATGCATGCTAAATGAATGAGACACTAAATCACATTCTTCTTGATAAAGTATCACCATTTTTTCTGCATTAACAGAAAAATGATCCACTATTAGATACTTTGATGTTAAAACATGACAGTTCGACTTGTGGTTACTTTTTATGCTACTTGACAGGAGTTGACCAACAACCTAAAAGTGTTTAGGACCTAAAACCCTAAAAGTGTTCAGGATTCAACCTAAAAGACCAACAACAATTCTAAGCGGAGGACATTTTTGATTAATTGTACTACTATGTTTAAATGTCAATAGCTCATGGGGAAAGTGATCGATATTTTTGGTCAGTTACTGATGAGAATGTGAATAGACTCATCAG
This sequence comes from Cranoglanis bouderius, assembly GCA_023630585.1. Classification (NCBI taxonomy): domain Eukaryota; kingdom Metazoa; phylum Chordata; class Actinopteri; order Siluriformes; family Cranoglanididae; genus Cranoglanis; species Cranoglanis bouderius. Next base: position 16,902,150 of record CM042553.1, read on the forward strand.
GATGAGTATTACAAAAAAAGGAATCAAGCACAACTGAAGTATAACTCCAATATAATTTAACACCCCAAGCCCTGTTAATCAATACTTTTAGGAGGAACTGCCAGGTGTGTTGGAAGCAGGGTGCTAGATCAGCAGGATCCGGACTTGGGTGATTGTTAAAATCCAAAAGTTCATCGTAACAATGAAAATCTCCCTACTAAAGTTGTGCTATGTTGAGTCTTTCTTTCACCTACACAATCAAATAAAACTGTAATTTTCTTCAGGGTGATGCTGATGTGTGAATGTGTGTGATGCTGCCTTGCTTGAGTTTGGTTTATCCAACTTGAAATTCAGATCATTGCCTCTCCTGGAGCTTTTGCTTGAAAGAAGGCACCGCTGGTCACCAGACATGTGACTACCCTCTGGACGTCCACTTCCTGTAGAGAGAAAAAAGAGACTGAAGAATTCATCCTGCCTGGAGGAGAAACGCATTACTGGTGTCATATTAGTCTGGAAATATGAATGTAAAAAAAAAAAAAAAAAAACCCTAATGGTTCTTTGTCTACACTTTGACTATCCTGTGTGAGATCTCTAAGAGTTGCAGAATGTGTGAAGTCTTTCTTTACACTGTGCTTTAACACATAATACACACATGGTTAATAGGCCTAGCAGCTTTTAAAGGTTACCCTACCCTTAATGTGCTTAATGTGCCTCTTAATGTGCCTCTTCCTTATTCTCGAGTGTTTCAGATGACTCATCATCTGTTTTTATAAATGAATCATTTTCAACTGGAGTTTGGTCTGGAGGTGCAGCTTAGCTGAAAAGTTACACAACTATATCTAAAACTGTTTTCAGGACAGAAAAGTTGATGCTTTGCAGTTTCTCTGTAACATGCTGCATTTTTTGTACAACATTAAATTTATCTATAAAGGGTTAAAAAGTATAACATGGTGTCCATTAATAAATTAAACAATTGTAATAGTTGGGAAATTGCTGTGGTATAAGAGAAATAAAACACTATAGGATATGCTGTTATAGGAAAATAAACTTGGGGTAACAGTAACGCCACTTCACATTGGGCCAGATCACACCACCCCATCATTGATTATTTTCCAATAACAGCAGGCCACCAAGAGATTATATCTTATTTGCTGATCACATGGCTTGGCAAGATATTGGAAATCACTATTGTTGAACTAGGTACTAGAGATTTATTTAGCATACACACTCCCATAATACTTTGTGTGAAGTTTTGAGAGATTTGCACTTTGGCTGGTAGTAAACTTGTAGTGTTTTGTTCTGTTTTTTTTTTTGTTTTTTTTTTATCATTGAGAGACTGAGAAACAATTCTGGTAATAACCCTGTTATACAACTCAGTAACTCAATAAGTGGTAAAGTGACCTGAAATATAATATTTAAGAATCACATCATCCATCCAACCTGGCACTCGGACACACTCCTCCTTATGGCGTTCATTCCAGGCCTTCAGCTTACAGGTCTTACTGCAGTAGAACACTTCGTGGCAGCGGCTACAGGGAGTCAACGACACCCACGCCGAGCGGCCGCACTGGTAACAGTACTTAAACAAGGGTTTCCTAAAATACACACATGCAAACACACCTCGGCATGTACAGTAAATGCATCAGCTGAACATGGAAAGTTAAACAGTTAAACATGGCCTTACCTCACAGTCAAAGTCTTAGCTTCGCCTTTGCTCAGTGATCTATAGAAAAGATCACATATGATGGTGTAGTTCTGTACAGGTGTAGCTCATGATGCATAACATGGCAGTTTAACACACTGGGAGGAAAGCTCTATCCGCCCTTTTCTACATACATGAGCTCACAGATGCCCATGATTTGCTAGTGTCACTCTGATTGACAGGGGAGATAGAATAAGCCCCTCCCACCCAGAGAGCATGGCCAATTTTGCTTTCTTGGACTCCTGGACGTGACTCATTCATTCAAACTCTCCCATTGAGTGATAGGGCGAACCATTTTCTGTCGCACCACTCAGGAGCCCATACTTTATCTCCTTAAACTGTTTTGCTTGTCTGTGTGTGTGTCTGTGTGTGTGTAGCACCTCTTTTGAGCTGTAGACTTGTTTACAGATTCTCTTTGCTCCTCTATAGTTATATGCACTCTTGTTCTATCTGCAGGGGGCGTGGCTCCTGTTCCGGTAAAGACAAACTTGTCTGTGGGGCTAACACCTGCAGCCAACACACACACACACACACACACACACACACACACACACACACACACACACACACACACACACACACACACACACACACACATCCACATATTTGAATCAGTCCTGACTTTTGCCCAGCTTTCCTACTGTATAAGTGGTATGTTTGTTTTGAGTCTCATGTGCATCATCTGTGCTCTTTTAAATCTATAGTCTCAGTGCTACAACCATAAAAAGTGACATAAACAAAAGTAATTTTTTGTGAGAAGAACCAAGTCCATCTTTCAGATGTTTTGAAGCACCAGTCTCCAGTGTGGGATGTAACCTGAGTCTCTTTCTTACTGTGTATGCCTTGGCTCTTCTCATTTTCCAGACGCTGCTTCTCCATGCTTGTGGCAGCCTGTCTCATCAGCTCTGCCATCATGGTGATAAGCTGACGGCGGGCGTTGTAGGCCTCCCTCTCTTGCTGTTTTAGTGCATGGTAAGGGATGTGAGCAATTCGCCAGTCCTGCAGAGAATAAAGTTAAAAGACTTACTTGTGACAGTATACACTCTGTGATTTAGTTGATACTAGGATTGTTACAGTGTTATGATGTATGATTGGATGGTTACCTCACCGAGGACTTCAAAATACAGATTAAAATTCATTTCCATCTATTAACATCTACCTGTTCATTTATGTTTGTCTGTCAATACCCCAAAATTTTTTACACCCAAAATTACACTACAGCATGTCCGTTCCTTAGCACAGGGACATGACTGCAGTGAAAACCCTTTGGCTGTGATCAATCTGCTACTGCCGTGAAGATGTTACCCTGCTACTTCTGTTGGCGCGCCTAGCTTGTTCCTAACTTTATCATACATGATAGCTATCAAACACACAGAAGAACACAGCATTGTTGAACAGAAATAAAGGCCAATTTCAGTGGTCTGGATGTGACGTTTGCACTCACACTGGCTCACAGCAGAGACAAACTTGGGATCAGTGAGTCAGTTTGCATATGATGTCATTTACCCACTTGAGGACAACGCAGACAAATCTCATGTACTGATTAATATGTTTCAAATATATAACAACTCATCGGCGCTATGGATGCGACATCAAACGGACAAACTTTAAACAACAAATCTACTACAAAGTCTAGATTTTAAAAACCATCATAGAAAGCATCATATGTACTGTATAACATGAAAAAGACTCTTCTTCCATGATAAGGTTGTGGAATTGTCCTATACAAAACAACTATCTATTTTTGGCTAAACAGTGCTACACACTGCCGTGCTAGTTAGATATTTTGTTTTGGCTCAGCACACCACCTTTCCTTGCAGCCACTTTCTCTCTTTATACCAACATGATAAATACTGACAATGGACCTCATTTATCAAGGTGGATTTGAAGAGATTTATTTGTAAATCATTTATGTGTGTAAATTTATGTATCTGAAGACCAACTAATGTACACCTTGGCTTCAAATTGTAAATTGATTGGCTTCAAATCACATAAATCGCAATGAGTTACTGCACTTTTATATACAGATTATGCTGTCAAGTTTAAATTCTTTGTGTATTTTTAGTTACACACAAATTTAATAAAACTTTTGTGAAATAAGACCAGTAATTCAATTAAGAATGCAACTGTATAAAAGGAGGACAGACTGAGGTGGTGTATGAGTCAGTTCTGTTTGCCATGGCATCTTCTTTTAATGCTGTGCAGCACTTTATACCAGCCAGCACTAAGTGACCAAACTGATATGTCTCAAGCTGTAATGTGGACTCCCTAGTGTGACCATTTGCTCCCTGTGGACGCATGACCTGTGATATGCTTGGTGTCCACGATCAGCTGGTTACAGTAGATATTTTTTTTCTCTGTTTTCAAGCTATTTTCTTGTCACCTCACTTAATTCACATCTAATTCATGTTTTATGTAATTTGACTGTTAAATAATATATACAGTATCTCACAAAAGTGAGTACACCCCTCACATTTTTGTAAATATTTTTATTATATCTTTTCATGGGACAACACTGACGAAATGACACTTTGCTACAATGTAAAGTAGTGAGTGTACAGCTTGTATAACAGTGTAAATTTGCTGTCCTCTCAAAATAACTCAAAACACAGCCATTAATGTCTAAACCGCTGGCAACAAAAGTGAGTACACTCCTAAGCGAAAATGTCCAAATTGGACAAAAGTGTTAATATTTTGTGTGGCCACCATTATTTTCCAGCACTGCCTTAACCCTGTTGGGCATGGAGTTCACCAGAGCTTCACAGGTTGCCACTGGAGTCCTCTTCCACTCCTCCATGACGACATCACAGAGCTGGTGGATGTTAGAGACCTTGCGCTCCTCCACCTTCCGTTTGAGGATGCCCCACAGATGCTCAATAGGGTTTAGGTCTGGAGACATGCTTGGCCAGTCCATCACCTTTACCCTCAGCTTCTTTAGCAACGCAGTTGTCATCTTGGAGGTGTGTTTGGGGTCGTTATCATGTTGGAATACTGCCCTGCGGCCCAGTTTCCGAAGGGAGGGGATCATGCTCTGCTTCAGTATGTCACAGTACATGTCACAGTACACTCCCCAGTGCTGGCAGCACTCATGCAGCCCCAGACCATGACACTCCCACCACCATGCTTGACTGTAGGCAAGACACACTTGTCTTTGTACTCCTCACCTGGTTGCCGCCACACACACTTGACACCATCTGAACCAAATAAGTTTATCTTGGTCTCATCAGACCACAGGACATGGTTCCAGTAATCCATGTCCTTAGTCTGCTTGTCTTCGGCAAACTGTTTGCGGGCTTTCTTGTGCATCATCTTTAGAAGAGGCTTCCTTCTGGGACGACAGCCATGCAGACCAATTTGATGCAGTGTGCGGCGTATGGTCCGAGCACTGACAGGCCTCCCACCCCTTCAACCTCTGCAGCAATGGTGGCAGCACTCATAAGTCCATTCTGCAAAGCCAACCTCTGGATATGATGCTGAGCAGGTGCACTCAACTTCTTTGGTCGACCATGGCGAGGCCTGTTCTGAGTGGAACCTGTCCTGTTAAACCGCTGTATGGTCTTGGCCACTGTGCTGCAGCTCAGTTTCAGGGTGTTGGCAATCTTCTTATAGCCTAGGCCATCTTTATGTAGAGCACCAATTCTTTTTTTCAGATCCTCAGAGAGTTCTTTGCCATGAGGTGCCATGTTGAACTTCCAGTGTCCAGTATTAGAGAGTGTGAGAGCGATAACACCAAACTTAACACACCTGCTCCCCATTCATACATTTTCACTTAGGGGTGTACTCACTTTTGTTGCCAGCGGTTTAGACATTAATGGCTGTATTGAGTTTTTTTGAGGGGACAGCAAATTTACACTGTTATACAAGCTGTACACTCACTACTTTACATTGTAGCAAAGTGTGATTTCTTCAGTGTTGTCCCATGAAAAGATATAATAAAATATTTACAAAAATGTGAGGGGTGTACTCACTTTTGTGAGATACTGTACATACAGTACTGTGCAAAAGTTTTAGGCAGGTGTGAAAAATTTCTGTAAAGTAAGAATGCTTTCAAAAATAGACATGTTAATAGTTTATATTTATCAATTAACAAAATGCAAAGTGAGTGAACAGAAGAAAAATCGACATCAAATCAATATTTGGTGTGACCACTCTTTGCCTTCAAAACAGCATCAATTCTTCTAGGTACACTTGCACAAAGTCAGGGATTTTGTAGGCATATAGTCTGGTGTATGATTAAACAATTATACCGAACAGGTGCTAATGATCATCAATTCAATATGTAGGTTGAAATACAATCATTCACTGAAACAGAAACAGCTGTGTAGGAGGAATAAAACTGGGTGAGGAACAGACAAAATCAGCTAACAAGGTGAGGGTGCTGAAAACAGTTTACTGTCAAAAGTCATACACCATGGCAAGGTAGTTATACTGCATCAGCAAGGTCTCTCCCAGACAGAAATTTCAAGGCAGACAGGGGTTTCCAGATGTGCTGTCCAAGCTCTTTTGAAGAAGCACAAAGAAGCGGGTAACGTTGAGGACCGTAGACGCGGTGGTCGGCCAAGCAAATTTACTGCAGAAGATGAAAGACACATCAGGCTTACTTCCCTTCTCAATCGGAAGATGTCCAGCAGTGCCATCAGCTCAGACCTGGCAGAAACCAGTGGGACCCTGGTATACCCATATACTGTCCAGAGAAGTATGGTCAGAAGTGGCCTTCATGGAAGACTTGTGGCGAAAAAGCCATACCTCTGACGTGGAAACAAGGCCAAGCGACTGAACTATGCACAAAAACACAGGAACTGGGGTGCAGAAAAATGGCAGCAGGTGCTCTGGACTGATGAGTCAAAATTTGACATATTTGGCTGTAGCAGAAGGCAGTTTGTTTGCCGAAGGGCTGAGTGTCGAATGAGTGTCTGCAGGCAACAGTGAAGCATGGTGGAGGTTCCTTGCAAGTTTGGGCTGCATTTCTGCAAATGGAGTTGGGGATTTGGTCAGAAATAATGGTCTCCTCAATGCTGAGAAGTACAGGCAGATACTTATCCATCATGCAATACCATCAGGGAGGCATCGGATTGGCCCCAAATTTATTATGCAACATGACAACGACCCCAAACATACAGCGAAAGTCATTAAGAACTATCTTCAGCATAAAGAAGAACACGAAGTCCTGGAAGTGATGGTATGGGCCCCCACAGAGCCCCGATCTTCTGGAGACTTTGACTGTCGCACTTGCTTCTTATTTTTGCAGCAAAACCCAGTAGCCTTCATTGTGTTTTTTGTCTGAAAAGTGGTCTCTTACATAATATGCTGCTTTCTTTAATGACATACAAACATTTTTCTGTAACATTTAATTTTGTGCTAGAAAACTAATATTTGGGAATCTAAAATGTTTTTTGTACTGACTTGATAATGTAGAAGTCATAAAATAAAAAAATCTAGAACAAAGTTTGTACTAAAAAAAAATAGGGTGAATTTCTTTTAATGTTCACCACCAGGTTGTGTTTTTGTGTTATATGTAAAGGGTCGATTAATACTGATATTTTAGACTAGGTTATCATACCATTAAAATTGTAAACAGTAATACCCCTAGACACCATTGGCAAATGTAGCATCCTAGATTTCAGGGCACTATACTATAGCTATAAGCTGAAAACACAGTCCACTAGGGCTGTACTCTATAAAGCAGTCACCACTGATCCACGGGTTACTGAGGTGCTGCTGTGTAGTAAAGTATTTCTGAAAGCATTTCATATTTACCTTATTAAACATATAATATGCATAATCCACTGCTGTTCCTATAGCATTCCTCCTGCTCTCGCCAACCACCACAGGCATCAGGATATTGGCACCAGCCTTTATCAGCTTCTCGACCTGAATGACGTAAAAGAAAACATTAAAACAAATATCCATTTGACAGTGCTTACTGCTCCAGAGCTGAAGGTTTATCAGTATGGATATGTTAATCATATACACAATGTCATACAGCAATGGAGTACCAGTTTGATTCTATTGCGCAGACGAGGCCCAGAGTTGTAGTGGATATTGGCGGCAGCACACAGTGCACTGCCCACTTGGCAGGAGAGGGGCAGGTTTGGATCAGCTCCAGCAGCCAGAAGCTCATCCACAGCCTGATGGACAAGAATCAGAACCAAAATGGTATCAAACCCAAAAGTAAACAGTGAAGCTGGCTGAGTATGAATTCAGTCCTTCATAAGCTCTATTTTTATCAGGAGTATTTAATCAGGATTAAAAATGTTGTATAGTATGTAATATGGCTGTAATATGGTTAATAATGGTCCTAGAGTCATTTCTGAAGAGTAACAGATGTACTGCATTGAATATGAAGTATTATAAGAGGTCAATAGCTTCTTGTGTGTTTCATTACATCCATGTATACTTAAGAGGTTTCATCAAAGGTGACTCACAAGGTCGTTGCCACTGGCGATGGCCAGGGAGAGGGGAGAATGGCCACTCCACAGATGGTCGGTGCTTGCTTTGTGGGAGAGAAGAATAGAGACGACATCTCTGGCATTCTGCAAAACAGGACATTCATTTACACACAGTGCATTAATACTTGTAAGTAAATCATTTTATTACATGGTTATTTAAACTAATGTTCATTAGAAAGCAACACTGTATTCATAGTGTAATACAAATGAATGACTATTACCTATGATAGCTATGTATGTTATTTTTCCTGTGATGCTTCTGTCACATGTATGGAGTAACAATTATGCATCATGACTACATTTACTTCCATGGCTTATGCCGTACTTGCATCATCTTATTTTATGAAAGTACAGTCTCAGATCATTTCTATACAGCATGAGTGGATGATCCAGTGTTATGCACTTACTGCGTAATCCATGTCTCTTTGGCAGGCCACGTGAAGTGGAGTCCTTCCCCCTTCCTTAGGTGCCTCTATGGAGGTTGTATAAATGCAGGTTGGGAGTTCAGAACCCAGGGACAACATGTTTCCACCACCCACCTGCTGCTCCTTTGAGGTCTGTGAAAAAATGTTCACTGTTTTTTCCACATATAATGAGCATTTTCCTAAATATAATTATTATTATACCATGGCATTGTTGAATTCTTAAATCTGATGGTTGGTGGTGTTGATTTTTTATTTTTTTTAACAGCAGCTCAGACAGTAGTAAGATTTATATGAATGCACTCATTTAAATACATAAAAATTTATATTGTAATAATTTACAGAGGATATGATGTTCACTTATTTAGCAGTTTTGTAAGGAGTCTCCAGTGTCAGGCTTTCTAACAACTGGAGGTAAGGTTACAAGTTTAAGTTTTCCAACATGTTTCCCATGTCCGAAAACTTAAAGTTGTCACATCCATATGAGCTTTCTTAACATCCCATTCTAGAGTTTGTCCCTCCTTTGCTATTATAATAGCCTTCACTCTGGGAAGGCGTCCCACTATATTTTGGAGCGTGGCTGTGGGAATTTCGCCATTCAGCCACAAAAGCATTAGTGAAGTCAGGTCTTGATGTCGAGTGTGGAGGCCTAGAGTGCAGTCAGTGTTCTAATTCATACCAAAGGTGTTCAGTGGGGTTGAGGTCAGGGCTCTGTGCAGGCCACTCGAGTTCTTCCACACCAACTTTGGCATGTCATTATTGACATTGCTTCTGAAACAGGTTTGGACCCTTAGATCCAGTGAAGGAAAATCTTAAAGCCACAGCATGCAAAGCCATTCTATACAATTCAGTATTGTATGCTTCCAACTTTGTCGCAACAGTTTAGGGGAAGGCTCACATATGGGTGTGATGGTCGGGCGTCCACATACTTTTGGCCATATAATGTATACGAGGAATAAAACACTTCAGGACAAGCTGTTATTGGTTGTACCAGTTATTCCGCTTTGCGTGGGGCTGCATCACACCACCCCATTATTGATTATTTTCCTATAACATCACACCCAGTCATATTTTATTCCTTACTTAATAAAAGAGATTAGCATAAATCAATCTGATTAGTGCCCTGATTTATACTAAATATAATCATTACAAAAATGTACATATATCAGACTAAACAGAATAAGAGGGAAAAAAAATTCCATCTAATTTTAATCTGTAATAGTTCAATAGCTTTCCCTGTAGTTCTCTTGTTATTCAACGTGCACCACTTAACACTTGGACACTGAAGGAGCATCAAGGTACCAAATTACTGGAATTAATTTGATACTGTTAATTTGGATATTATAATTCCAGCAGCGCTACTAATTAACCTGCTGCTGGAGTCGCTGTATGGTGTTCCAGGAAAAGTAGTTGGTGAGACATAATGTGGCGGCAGACGTTAAAATTCATTATCATTGAGGTTCCTAATTAATTTCTTCATTACTGAAAAGGGCTTTGAACTAAGAACTGATCGTAACTGCTGTGCAGTGTGACACAGTGTGACTGGTGCACGAGTTAATTAAACCAGGCTCAGCAAGATTTTACACATAGCCAGTCTAACCAGCCTCACATGCCCCAATGTGGTATTTTGTGAATCCTGCTACCACATAAAAGAGACTTGCACACTATGACTTGCAGACTTGCAAACTAAGAAATTTATGCATTCTTGTGCATCACATTACTTCAATAAAATCTTATTTTTAAACGACTAACACAGAAAAAGCCACCTTCTTTGTAGCGTCATGAAGTCTAACCTTGTCCAGATCGTACACTTCGTTGGCATCCTGTGCTTTCACATCAGGGTCTGCAACAGCATGCAGGAGCAGCTCTGTGATCTTAGGACCCTCTGGGCCAATTAGTCCAGCTGCTACATGGAGCGGGTACAGGCCCTTTTGCTATATAAACCATAAAGACAACCGTAACAGGAGGCAAACAGAATGTATGAAGTTTTGAATTTATTTATGACATGGAGCTAACACAAACATAGTGCACTAGATGTTAGAATAAATTAAGGGGGGAAAACATTTAGCTTGCAGGTACAAAAAGGTTTCCCAACCGGACTGCAGAAAGCAGCTTTCCTTTTAACTCTAACCTACATCTAACATACCTGATCCACCTGATCCAGCTGATCAAGGTATACAACATTTTTTGAATAGGCAGATGCCTTAGATCTTTGTGACTGAGACTCTGTGGGTGAAGGTGAAGTCTCACCTCGGCTGTTAAGTGCAGGTCTGTGCGAGCGCCACATTCCAGCAGCCTCTGCACAGATTCAACGTGGCCTGCTTTTATGGCCAGGAAAATGATGGGCATCGGAATGCTGGACATGTTTGGGTCCGCTCCTCGCTCCAGCAGTAGCTTCATGGTGGCCCAGTGGGTCTCATTTCTGTCTCACAAACACCACACAAGAAAATCACACATACTGAGGAATTTAAAGTCACAGTCTGCACACAAAGTAAATGTACACAATTTTCACTTGATGAAGTTGAGTGTAAATGTTTTGAGCCAAATTGAACTATATTTACACCCAACTGATTTACAAAAGTTTTGGTAACGAAGAGTTTCTTTGCACTTGTATGCGTTTGTTACTAAATGCCAGTCAGTCATAAATTTCCAAGCACATTCACAGAACAGCTGATTTACATTTAGAAAAAACTTCCAGTAATGCAGCTCAGCCATTGCAGCTCACCAGCTACCACAGACAAACACAAACTCTTCTTATTATTATAGGGAGACATTACTTGAATGGATTTGCTTTCTTTCAAGCCATTAATGTGAAATGACCAATTTAACAAAATCTTTTTAATTAAAATTGTAATTGAGAAGAAAGTTGGAAACATTCATTGCCAATTATGCGATTATATGATGAGGTTCACATAAGTGTGTCACTTATACATAATTTTACACAAATCCAGGTATACTCAGGAGAAATTTTTTTTTTCAAACTAACAGGATTTTCATTCATACTACATATCTGTGTAAATGCTCCTGCAAACAATTTAAAATAAATCTGTTTGTATCCAGCTTGATTAATGAAGCCCAATGTGCAAACACATCATCTTAAAGCCTCTGAGAGTCTGAGACTCACTCAGTTTTCATGACTGCCTTCCTGTGAACTGTCTCCTGGGTTTCTGCAGATGACACCTGACCAGTTTCACACAGAACCTCAGCCGTCTGCTGCATTATGTCCTCTGTTGTGTTGATGTGTAAGCTAGCCACAGAACTAGCCAAGTCAAAGCCAGGGTCTTTTCCTGGGCTCCTGTTTCTGTAGGCTTTTTCCTCTTTCTCATTGGAAAGGACATTTTCACCCTCATCATCACCTTGGCACCGAGCAGATGTGTCTACCGGGATTCTTCCATTCAGGGGCTCTGGTTCCTCCAACAGTTCAGCCTCTACCAATCCGCCCTGTCCATTTTGCATCTGCTGAGGAGCCTCTTGATCTTTACTGGGGGTTTTAATTTCCTCAGCGTGCTCGGGAGTTTCAGGCTCCTGAGCTGTGCTGAACTCTTCAGGCTTCACCTGGTTAGTTTGTCTGTCTATGACCGGCAGTTTTGTATCAACATCATCTTTTGGCCTTTCCTCAGCAGTAGCCCCCTGTGGGCTGTTTGCCAGGGTTGAGGACTCACTGATCTGCAGAATAAGCCAGAGGACACTATTGAAAAGAAATGGATATCACCACAATGAAAAATACATTCCATTTTACCTATACATAATGTTTCTTATTTATGGTCCACACTATAGTGCATTAGCAATTCTAAAATCTCATTCAGCTCAATCAAGCCGTCCATGAGCGTGTGCTTTCACGTGAAAAACCAAACAATAAAAACATGGAGACTCCAGTTTATGTTATTGATCACATTACTGTATACAACAGGGGTCCCCAAACAAACTATTTTACAAATTAGCATTACAAATATTGTTATAGCTATTTCAGTTATTTGAAATTGAATTTAATCCACATTTAAATTGTGTGTATGTAAGATCTTGAGACACTATGCTAGCAGTGGTGTTCAGCAATAAAAACTGCTGAATTTCTGCCCATCTATCACTGCTAGTTCCTACAAAACATTGAGTGTCTCTGATGCAGTGGAGCAACCAAAGTCAAGAAAACAAACACAAAAATATGGAGACATATTGCACATGGATTTACAAGTGTGATCATAAATAATGAGAAGAAACCAAAATGTCAAGGCTTGTAACCCCTAATGTCCATTTGGGGATGTTTTCACAAAAAGTTTGGAAACCCCTGATATACAGTACTGTACAGGCACTAAGACAACCTCTGGTTCTCTGGTGGCATCCTGAGAAGTCTTTTCAGCTACTGTCTCTTGTAGAGACCGGAGTGGGTAGTAAAGGACACTGCACACAGCCAGAGCAGACATCCCTTCATCGTTCAGCTTATTCACGTCGGCCCCACTGTCCAGCAGCAAGTTGATCACATCATCATGACAACTGACCTGTGCAACAATAGAAATAATATTACTTTTTAGCTAGTTTGGGCAGCTGAATTATAAAATACGGAAGCTGTCACTCTTCTAAATTCTTGTGGAACAATCAGAAAAGAGAAATGCGAGTGCTGCCATCTGCTGGAAACAAAATGTTTGGCATGTACAAGAAATAGAATGTAGTTATCAGGAGGTATCCTTATAAAACTCACCTGAAAGTTGTTTTAATAAGAAATGTCACCAGTATTTTTTATACCACAACGCTGTTGAATGCTCGAGTCTGACTGGTCAGAAGGTGTTGAGAAATTTTCTATAACAACAGCTCTGACAGTAGTGCAGCTACAAATCACAGGATTATATTAATACACTCGCTCTTATATGTTACTGTTTCTATAGTAACACATGGACTTGTATGGCAAATGCTCCACATAAACAGATTAAAAAAATTATGGAATTGTTTATATGATGAAGTTTTCTATGAGAAGATGATTATGTCGTAGTTTTGGAAGGAGTCTCCAGTATCAGTGCTTTGTAAAGCTCAGACGTAAAGCTCTAATTTGAGGTTTTCCGACTATAGGACAGAGGACAGAGGAACATGAACATAAAGAGACTTGTGAAAGGATGACATTTATATGATGTAGGATATATCTGTTATAAGTGATAACAATTTCTTTGATGTTCCACAACATTAAATGTAACTATAATCAGATATAAAAGTACAGCCTATCATTCATTATTAAATAAAGAATTGTAATGGCAAATTGCTGTGGTAAGAGGAATGAAATACTTCAGGACATGCATTTACAGGAAAAACTATAACTGTAAGTCTGCTTCACATCTGGCTGCATCACACCACCCCATTATTGATTATTTTCCTACAGCAGCAATGTCCATCGCGCATTGTGTTTAACACCCCCCCCTCCCCCACCACCGCCACCACCATCACCAAGAAAAAACAAAAAACAAAAACAAATGTACTTACACACCGCAAAGGTGCAGAAGTTTACTCAAGAAATCCGCTGTATGTCCCAAACCACATCCTATTCACTTTATAGTGCACTAGTCTGTAATGTTTTATAACCATGCCTGAAAACAGTGTAGAATATCTGTCACACTACCACTTCAGTAGGTGATTGTTCAAATGATATAGACTAGGGGATGCAGAATCTAATGTTCTTTGCAGATTATTGGGAATAGGGTATGTGGGACCAGATTTTATGAATATGAAAATTAGCACCCTCCATAAGCCCACATGTAATTATCTTTAAATCCCGCTGCACAATAACTAACACTAAGTCGTACCGTAGCTGCGATGAGTGCAGTGTGTCCATTCACATCACCTACATCCGGGTGAACTTTTCCATCTCTAAGGATGCTCTGGACATTCTGGAGGTCACCAAGCGATGCTTCTCTAATAAGCCTCTCTGACCTGAGCTCCAGGGGGCCCTTGGATCCAAAGTGATCCCGGTTCATAGCCAGGACAGCGGCAACATCCCAGTCCAACTCTTCAACCTCAAATCTGCAGGGAAGAGGAATAGGATATGTTATGGGTTACTTCAAGCACTATATATTCCTAAATTCCTAAAATCAGCATCCTGCATTACATATTCCAAGATCTGATTTGTACAGCCACTCTGGTCTCTGTATGGGTTATACAACCCCAATTCCAAAAAAGTTGGGATGCTGTGTAAAATGTAGATATAAACAGAATGCAATGATTTGCAAATCTCATAAACCAATATGTTATAACTGAGTATAAATGTTTAAACTGAGGAAATGTACCATTTTAAGAAAAAAATTAAGTAATTTTGAATTTGATGGCCGCAACACATCTCAAAAAAGTTGGGGTGGGGACAACAAAAGGCTGGAAAAGTAAGTGTTACTAAAAAGAAACAGCTGGAGGTTAATTGGCAACAGGTCAGTAACATGATTGGGTATAAAAAGAGTATCTTAGAGAGGCAGAGTCTCTCAGTAGTAAAGATGGGCAGAGGATCACCACTGAAAAACTGCATCTACAATTTGTGGATGAATGAATATCTCATCTATGAATATCTCATCATCTACAGTACATAATATCATCAAAAGATTCAGAGAATCTGGAGAAATCTCTGTGCTCATGGGACAAGGGTGAAAATCAATATTGCATGCCCGTGATCTTCGGGCCCTCAGGCGGCACTGCATTAAAAATAGGCATGATTCTGTAATGGGAATCACTGCATGGGCTCAGAAACACCTCCAGAACTCCTTCTCTGTGAACACAGTCCGCCGTGCCGTCCACAAATGCTGGTTGAAGCTCTATCATGCAAAGAAGAAGCGATATGTGAATATGAACCATCTTCTCTGGGCCAAAGCTCATTTAAAATGGACTGAGGCAAAGTGGAAAACTGTTCTGTGGTCAGACAAATCAAAATTTGAGATTATTTTTGGAAACCATGGACACCGCGTCCTCTGAACTAAAGAGGACTAAAGAGGAGAGGGACCATCTGGCTTTTTATCAATGCTCAGCTCAAAAGCCTGCATCTCTGATGGTATGCGGGTTCATTAGTGCCTATGGAATGGGCAGCTTGCACATCAGGAAAGACACCATCAATGCCTATATATATATATATATATATATATATATATATATATATATATATATATATATATATATATATATATATATATATATATATATATATATATATATATATATATATATATATATATTTCAGCCTTTCCAGATGTGCAAGGTTTTAGAGCAACATATGCTTCCATCCAGATTCCATCCCATCTTTAAGATATAGATTTTTATACCCAATCATGTTACTGACCTGTTGCCTATTCTTTTTAGTAACACTTACTTTTACAGCCTTTTGTTGCCCCCATCCCAAATTTTTTGAGATGTGTTGTGCCCATCAAATTCAAAATTACTTTATTTATTCCTTAAAATGGTACATTTCCTCAGTTTAAACATTTGATATGTTTTCTATGTTCTATTGTGAATAACATATGGGTTTATGAGATTTGCAAATTATTGCATTCTGTTTTTATTTACATTTTACACAGTGTCCCAACTTTTTTGTAATTGGGGTTGTAGTTTAGTCATAATGCTGATGTTTCACAGTGGCACTGGACCTGTGTGTGTGGATGTGAGCCCCCATTCTCTGCTGAAGAGGTAGTCCGTTAGAGAACAAAGGCATGCTGATATCGCTTCTGTTAAAGAAGTGCAAGTCGAGTTCCTGACGCAGGCGCCAGGGTATAGGCAGGTGGTCTGAGTCGGTGGAGTAGCTCTCAATGCCTGGGGGAAGGATGAACTGCTCGTCCTCCAGATGAGAGGAGTCGCCCAGCAGATACATGTCAACTGTGAAGAAATGCTGACTTTCCATACAAGACCCCATTGTGAAGGAAGGCACAGACTGGATCTAGCCAAAATACATACATAAGTGAAACTTGGTTTATGGATGTTCCACAACATTAAATGTAACTACAAACTGATTTTAAAAAAAATGAGATGCTACTCTTTAATAAATTTAAAAAATGACAATCATTGGCAAATTGTTGTGGTATAAAAGGAATGAAACACTTCCGCTTCACTTCAGGCTGCATCGCACCACCCTGTTATTGATTGTTTTATTATAACAGCTCACCCTCATGTGTTTTATTCCTTACATAACTGAAATCAGTATAACTGCATTGAATGGTAACAGACCCTCAGGTGTGTCAGTGTTACCAAAGTAAAGAACAGTCCTCTTTAACCACTCCTGACTTCTTAGAGGCTTGTAAGGAAGAAGTCCCTGAACAGTGCAATTCCTATGCCCCTCATTACCTGTGTAAGGTGTTGCTGTGGGAGTCGGGCCATGTGTTCTGGGAAGTCCGTTAAGGTGAAGCCTCCCTTAACAGTTGTGCAGAGTCTCAGTAGCCACTGGCGGTACCACAGACCCACATCCTGGCGGCCATCAGGATATGACATCACTCCAGGTCCTAAACGCTCATTAGCATGGTACAGACCCTAGGAACACAGTTGTAAACCTTGAATACCAACAACAGCTCTCATAGCACTTTTTCACTGACACAAGGCACAGTTTCTAATAAGTAATTAATTAAACTGCAGGTTATTACTGCAGCAATATAAAGTGAATGTAAAATGTAAAATGAGTAAATGTAAAAGTGTAAATTGTAAACAGCATGAGACTATGTGAATTCATTTGGTTGGAGAATTTAATTTAGCTGGGCTACTGTGTATATGTAAATGTTGCTTGGGTCTCACCAGGCTGTGAATTTTACCTCAAAAATGATTCCATCAGGGAAAAGATGGACGCCATATCCCTCTTTACGATTGAGATAAAACTTTCCCATGAACTGAGAGCCATCCGGCCAAAAGTAGGTTCCTCTGCCATGGCGATAATCCTTGTAGAAGGAGCCTTTATAACACTTAATAACAAATACAGAATTTTGGACTTTCTTTACTATTTCAAGATACATGTGAAATAAAAAAAAAGTTGACAGTCGACATAAAAGCAATATTTTTGAACTTATGACATAGCATAGTAAATAAGGAATGAAATATGAAAAGGTGTGATATTATAGATAAATAGTTTCCAATAACAGCAAGGCCCAAAATGGTTTATTCCTTTTATACCACAGCCATTTTCCAGCAATTAAAATTTTTTAAATTATTTTTTTGTAAATGAAAGAACATCATAATTTTTTTACCCATTTATAGTTTCATTAAACGCTGTAAAACATCATCAAAACAAGTCCATTCCTGTCACCACTTATGTTATAGCAGCTACAGTATAAACAGTCATTCTTCCCCAGGCTCTCTGTTTTTCTCTCTCAAGGTTAATAATACAAAACAAAACCCAGCTTGTATTTTTTCCAAAGATAACTTGTTGGAAAACTTAAAATTACAGCTTTACTTCTGACGCTTATGGCTTCTACACACTACACAACTTTCAAAGATGTCGGATTGTGGTACCGTTCATATTACACAACTGTCTGTCTTGTCATGGAAATCGTAGGGTTTTCAAATAACACGAGCAATCAGCAACAGGGGTGAACACATTACAAAACATTTCACTACTGACGAATCCCCGTCGACTCTGTCTGGACTCCAAATTATGTTTCACAACAGAGCACACACGAGAAGTGATAAAAAAAAAATGACACAAGCCCACACGTGAGTAGGCGTTCTCGTGCTTGTCCGTGTGGGGTTTTGAAAATGGCGGACCGCAAGAAGCTTGCGATACACTTTGTTTGTTCGCTGATTTGCAGCAAAAAGTCAAAAAAGAAGAAGAAAAGACTATAGAGGAGGGAATGGCTGGGGAGACGCGGGCAGCAAGGATCGTCTGTTCATCAGAGAGACTTGGAGGTAAATAAGAAATGTTGCAATGAATTCAGGTAACTGCCTGCTGGTATTTGTTGTTTCCAATAATTGAAATTATTGGAAAAAATTACATGAAAGCAGTAAGAAAAAATATGTTGCGGCTACATCAGGACTCCTCCCACTGAAACTTCCCGGGCCGTGACCCGTTTCTTGCTCTCTCATTAGCTGTAGGTCAACGCTGCAGTTATATTCAGTCAAAACACATTTCACATTACGCCACTTGGAATCGCATACAGGTCCATGCTAGATATCTTGCTGACATCTGCGATGCGTCAGCGGTTCACTCAGATCGTGTCTTTGATAACTTTGTTTTGTTTGTAGCTCTCGGGCGCGTGCTCTGATTTGTCTATGGTTTCGGGCTTTTGTCAGCAATCTCCACAAGACCGTCGGCGAATGAAAATCGGGCCTAAAATCGTGTACCGTAAACTCGGCATTACAAAGCGCCCCTTCAATGAATTTTAAACAAACATCTCATAGAAACCTTCACCATATCAATGATTACACTCACATTTTAAATTCATTTATATGGAGTATCTGCCATAAAAAGTCCCTGTTACTATAGAAGCAATTATGTATTAGATCACAGCCATTATTATACACCTGTGACTTTGTGCACTGACACAAAACTTGGTAGGCATTCTCAGAACCATGACCTGAGGCTATGCAACAAATTTTATGACGGTGCCACTTACTGGTCCAAAGTTACAATAACACTATTTTTTAGAGAAAGTGTAACTCACTTTTGAATCCCTTTGCCTAAAGTTGTGTCTCTACTTTCCTTTGATTGTTAGGCAACAATTGTAGCGCATCTGTGAATGTGCGGCTCCCGGAGTCTGGGTGCTTGGCCCCCGAAAATGCTGCTTGCAGCTTTAATTTTAATTGTTTGCCAACTAACTACCATACACTGTAAGCCATGATAGCATGTATACACTCTTAAAGTTAAAATAATGGCTCAGCTGTAAGATTAACCAGCCAAACAGACTAATTAGTGATTAACCACACTAATGTTAAATAGTTAACGTTACCTCTCCGTTAGGCCAGGTGAAAGTTCCGTTGCCGTGTTTTAGTCCATTTAGGAACCCTCCTTCATATTTGGACCCGTCTGTCCATTCCTGCACTCCCGGGCCGTTCCTCACACACAACCCGAGCTTCATCATAACCGCCCTCCGCTTCCCTTTAAAGATATTCTATACCCAAACCAACATGTCACACGGATGAAAACATTTGACTTAAAATACAGACAGACTACCACCACCACACAGCAGGTCGAGTGTTATTTCTGTAAGCGCGCTACTAACTTGGTTACCTTGACGACTGTAGTTGATTTGGAGCGCGCGTGCGTCGAATTGCGCTAGAAACTTTGCGCAGCGGCGCGTCTCGAGCTCCAAACAGAAATGCGGGAGGGTTCAGGATGGCGCTCGAGCTGTTGGATATTAAACGTAAATTAATGGTTCGACTCATAGCGTCAGGAGCAGAAAAAGCTCGATAATAAATCCATCTCGAGTGTGTTTAAGCGACCTTTGGGTTACCGAGTTACAGCGGCGCGGGACTTAGCAACCAAGAATTCCCGCGGGGAACTTTCTCTCTCTCTCTCTCTCTCTCTCACTCTCTCTCTGTTTCTCTCTCTCTCTCTCTCTCTCTCTCTCTCACTCTCTCTGTTTCTCTCTCTCTCTCTCTGTTTCTCTCTCTCTCTCTGTTTCTCTCTCTCTCTCTCTCTCTCTCTCTCTCTCTCTGTTTCTCTCACAAAAGTCATTGCTCATCTCTCTTTCCCTCAGTGACTTTATATCTCGGTCTCTTCCTCTTTTTAAGCTTTTCAATCTCTGTTATAGGTTTTTTTTTTTTTTTTTTTGCTTTTGTTTATTTCTTTTCCTCTGTTAATTCATCAATTTGGTCATTTATTCAGGCCTTTCTCCATATATTCATTTCTTGAATTTTTATCCATCATTTATTTAATTTATCGATCAATTTGTTTCCCCATACTCTTTTTCTTCATTCCTTTCTATTTTGTTTCCTTTCATTCATTCATTCATTTTTCAATTAATTAATTAATTAGTTCCTTTATCCATCCACCCATTCATTAATTTCTTCATTATTTCGTTCTCCTCTCTTAATTCATTCTTTCTTCATCCATTCAGATATTTATTGTTTCTTTCTCATGTCCATCATGAACATTTACACTCTCGAACTGGTAAGTTTTATATGAGCTATAGAAAAGAAAAAAATAAAAACTGATCTTTTTAAAAAGGTTTTTTATTTATTTTTTTTTTTTTAATGTATCCCTCTATTACATAGCATATCTTAGCTGCAGTGTTTATTTCTTTCTTTCTCTGCCAGTCTCTCTCTCCCCTCACGCACAGGCTCGTAATCTTTAACTGAGAGGTTTGCACTCAATCTGCTATGAGGTCAATTACTGTTATAATTGTGTTACTCTGTTCTCCCAGAGCGAGTATACGTTACAGTGCAGTTATCTGATAGCTCCAGTGGGGTTGCATCCTCTAACAGAGAGGCCAACACCTGATCCTCCACTTCACCGCACCTTTACCTGAGGGTGAAAGATTGATGGGGACGTAGTTACATGGAACGGGATGAAAGATATGATAACTGTACTCTCTGTTGCATTTATTGGTATATCACTACTACTACTACTACTAATAATAATAATCAAAATAATAATCAAAAATAATGTAAAGATAATTATGCTGCCTTTGTCAGCCTAAAAAAATAGGAAATGCAGCACACCTCAAACTGTTTTATTCCTCTTGTACCACTGCAATTTGCAGACCATTAACATCTTTCATTTATTAATGAGTGACACTTCATGCTTTTTAACCATTTATAGTTACAAATGTTGTGGAAAGTCCGTGAAACAAGTTAGTTCCTGTTACCACTTACATTATATAAACATAAGCTATAAACGGTAGTTCCTTCACTTTAAGATTTTAATGCAGCTTGATATGTTACTCAGAAACCAGAAAGCACAAAGTCCTCTGTCATGATTTTCACATGTCTGAAAACTTACTGTTACAAAGTGCAGACACAAGACTGTTAAAAAACAAAAACAAATATACAACATATTGCATAAGAATCATTTTACTGTAAGACATAGATTCCATGGAGCATCCACTATACAAGCATCCTGAGTAAGTTGTTACTATACAAACAATAACGTATTAGAAAAAGTGCATTCATATAAACCTGTAATTTGCAGCTGTCAGAGGTGGTGTTATAGAAAATCACTGCCTTCTGACCAATCAGAATTGAGCATTCAACAACAGTGTGTATTAATATTATTCCAGATGTATACAGCGTTCCGCGAGTGTGGCAAACCAATAAAATATAGTAAATTCTACATAAATGGCTGTGGTGAAATCTTAAACTTTTAAATTTTGGCTCATGTTTCAGTAGCCAGGAGCAAACGGAGGTGGATTTAGGTATTCCAATGGGAATGTACCAGAAACACCATCTACCTCTTGGTGGTCCCTGTTTGCATCTATCTGCAATGCTGCAGGTTCAGTTGTGACTGTAGATTCATTGATTTCCATGTATGTGTGCTCCTCTGAATGGTTCTTCTTCTTCTTGAAGATCTTCTTGCACTGAATCAGGTTTATGCGACTGAGCGTCAGCTCCACCAGACTCTTTTGCAGCACTTTGTCTTCAGATTTTCTCTGGTTGCAGGCTGTTGGTAAACCTGTAGACTGCCCTCCTCCAGTGGTGGTTTTAGCATGTGCAGAGCACCATTTGGTGGTAATCTCTGGTGGAGTGAGGATGAATTCTGGTCTGGGCTGTGGTGCAGGGTTTAGAGACGATCCCTGAAATACACAAACGAGACTCTGAGGTCATGTAATGTACCAGGGAACATAGTGTATAAATGTAAAATATATAAAATGATAGTATAATTGTGAAGTCTTATATTAAACACACAGCAACAAGAAAGAAAAAATCTGAGTGATCTGAGAAATGTACTTGTGGGTGTGGCCTAATATTCTAATAAGCACAATTGATTTACATCTCTCTGTCCAAGACTCCCAGTCTATGCTCTAGTATTACTGTGGCTCTCCTAAGACATTGCGTGAACAGCAGCTTAAAAAGATGCACCAGCTGTTTTTATTTGAAAGCATGGTTCGCATTGCCCTCGTAGACTGATGAGACCTAATTAGTGAGTGGGAATGGCTACATTTGGAGAAAATTAACTGAAAATCAAAATAACAAACAATAGAAGTTCACAGAAGATGATACCATTGGTTACATGCAGGTGGTGTAGTACAGTTAGCTGTACTAGTCAGTTTGCTCTTCCCTACATAAATTAACCCTAAGAAAACACCACAAGACAGCTACAGGCGATCTTGTACTAGAATCATGATAATATCACAAACCATAATAAAGTGCAATAATGTGATATGAAATCTGGAACAATTACCCTGGCTGTAGCTATCTCTACCCACACTACAATAATTTGACATTGGATTGCCATGCCTGTGTTGATCACTTACCACACTGTCCAAGTTGAGAGCTCTAACCTCATGCTCTAGGCTGGGATAGAGCCTCTGTGGGCTTACTGAAACGTCCGATGAGATGCTCAGGTTCTGGTTTGGAATTGGGGGATGAGACACCCAACGGCGTACTGGCAGGGCAGGAGGCGTGTCTTCTGAGTTATTCTGGCCAGCCTGCGTGGACATGTTTGAAGAGATGGTGATTTGAATCAGTGCACAAGTTTATTTACAATACGGCTGCACAGATTCAGAATTGGGCAAGAGTAACTCAGCAGTGATGACTGAATGGATTTGAGCATCACTGTATCTACAAAGTCTGGGGTAGGTGTGCCCTCTATAGCTGTTAGGCCTAATGAAGAAAGTATGGCCTCTAAGCCTGTCAGTCCCAGTAAAAGAGGTGTGGCCTCTCTGCCTGTGGGTCCCAGTAAAAGAGGTGTGGCCTCTCTGCCTGTGGGTCCCAGTAAAAGAGGTGTGGCCTCTCTGCCTGTGGGTCCCAGTAAAAGAGGTGTGGCCTCTCTGCCTGTCGGTCCCAGTAAAAGAGGTGTGGCCTCTTTGCCTGTCAGTCTAAGCAAAAGAGGTATGGCCTCTCTGCCTGTCGGGCCCATTAAATGAGGTGTGGCCTCTCTGCCTGTCAGTCCCAGTAAAAGAGGTGTAGCCTCTCTTCCTGTTGGTCCCAGTAAAAGAGGTGTGGCCTCTCTGCCTGTCGGTCCCAGTAAAAGAGGTGTGGCCTCTCTGACTGTCAGTCTAAGCAAAAGAGGTGTGGCCTCTCTGCCTGTCAGTCTAAGCAAAAGAGGTGTGGTCTCTCTGCCTGTCAGTCCCAGCAAAAGAGGTGTGGCCTCTCTGCCTCTCAGTCCCAGCAAAAAAGGTGTGGCCTCTCTGCCTGTCAGTCCCAGTAAAAGAGGTGTGGCCTCTCTGCCTTTCAGTCTCAGTAAAAGAGGTGTGGCCTCTCTGCCTGTCGGTCTAAGCAAAAGAGGTGTGGCCTCTGTGCCTGTCAGTCTAAGCAAAAGAGGTGTGGTCTCTCTGCCTATCAGTCCCAGCAAAAGAGGTGTGGCCTCTCTGCCTGTCAGTCCCAGCAAAAAAGGTGTGGCCTCTCTGCCTGTCAGTCCCAGTAAAAGAGGTGTGGCCTCTCTGCCTGTCAGTCCCAGCAAAAGATTTTTGATTAAATTTGTTTTAATTTGTAATTTTTAACTTTCTGTGTTTTGATTTCATTCCTCTGTTTCCACAAGTCGCCAATGCTGTAAATGACCTCCTGGGATTTTAATAAATGAAATAAAAATGCTTTGCTTGTTATTAATAATATGGAGTGAAATAGGATCTGACCTGATCGCAGGCTAGGGTGAGCAGCTCAGTGTAGGGACGAATCGGAGTTTTGCGATGGAAGTCTACCAGATCATAGAGAGAGCGATGCCGCACTTTCTCACCTACAATCTCACACTGGTTTCCTGGAAGCATGTCGATCATAAAGTGTCTGCAGAGATCCTCAGCTCTAAACATGAATACGAACATGTTTGGAGAATTCATGGACATGTTCATGTTTGGAAAATAATTATTAGGCATATGGTTAATGGTTACTTCATTTAATAGAGGCCATGACTGTAATAAAAGTAACTGACTCACTGGCTCATAAAGTAAGTGACTCACCTGTAGGACAGGGTGTATCCTATTCTGCTCTCACTGACACGAATCAGGAAGTAGCCTGGAGGTTTGGTCATTAGCATCTCCTCAGTCTGCCTGTGAAACATGCAGCAACTGATTTGCATTTAAATATTAAATAGTTCTAAATATAGAGCTTGAGATGTTTTACTCTGGATCTTCTTAAACAGTAAGTTTGGTCAAAAATAAAATGTACACAATGTTCACCTTTTGCCTAAATATAGTCCATCAGTCAAGACATGTTGGGTGTCTGAAGTTTGCTTCTTTTGTTTTGTGATGATTCAGACAGTAGTTGACAATTAAGTACTCATTGTGTAACCACTGAATTGATTACTCATTATGCATCAAATTCGCAAATTTATTTTCTTTAGCCTGACTCAAATTTAAAAGCACACCTATGACTTATTTTCCATTACAATGTGAATCAATGGCAACACTATATTAGACATTAAATTGAGTAATATAAGAAATAAAGCCTAGTGTGCCAATACTTTCTTAGTAATCTTATTAATATTTGATTGGTAATTTTTTCAGTCGGCTTGCTTGTTTTTTTTTTGTTGTTTTTTTTTTTTGCCACTTTACTTTATAACACGGTTCTGATAAATGTTCAATTGTAATTGGTCAGAAGGTGTTGATTCATTTTCTATAACAGCAGCTTTGACAGCAGTGCAGCTGCAAATCACAGGTTAATATTAATGTGCTCATTTTAATACATTATTGTTTCCATAGTAACTGCTCATTCATTGGGACTTGTATGGAGAATGCACCACATAAACAGATTTAAAAACTTGCATATTTGTTGATAGGGTAAAGTTTACTGTAAAGTGATGTTTATAACATTTATGGACGGAGTCTCCAGTGTCAGAGCTTTGTAACAGTCAGAGATAAAACCGTAGCTTTACGTTTACCAACATGGGAAAGTCTTCAGGGCAGAGGCGTTTACACTTTGGGGTTTCTCTGTAACATGAAAAACTGTGTTTTTGTCTTAGTAACATTAAAAGACAGGAAATAAGAGGCTGGTGAGGGAATATATTCTGTTTACATATTGATATTGTTGTTTATATATTGTTATAACGTAAGTGAGAAAAGGAACTAACTTGTTTCCTGGATGTTCCACAACATTAAATTTACTTATTTACTTTTCAGATCCAGTCAAATTCGGTTTGCAAAATTCACTTACGAAAGAATTCAAGTTAAACATCTGGGCTACCCAGGGATAGGCAAAAAAATTCTGAAGTTAACTTGCCAAACTGAATACGATTGGCCAAATCTGAGCACTGGAATAAGCAACCTGAGTACTTTTTTTTTTTACTATCTGAAAACTTACTGAATCTGAATTTATAAATGCTGAAAAACCCATTTGAATACAGTTTGCTTGATGTGTATCTCTGAACACCAAATCAAAATTACACAGATGTGTGGTTTTCAAATTAATATATTTTAATGCAGTGCATTTAATGATTATTTAAATTCATGGCTTTCAACAGTCAGCTATTTATATCTTTTCTTTGCTTCCTTAAAGTTTGAGCCTTAAATAAGACTTATTTGTTAGGCAGTGATTAGCTAGCGCCATGGTTCTCAAACTGGGGTCTTGGAGTCCATGAAACATAACCAGAGGGTCCATGATTTTCTAATTATATTAACATAATAACGCTCTTGAAATAAAATGTACCATATGGAATATAAGGAAAACAATAAGCATTATACTGAAAACTGTGTTATCGTTTGTACTAGCATTTCACTTCTCATTAAGCAGTGTAATCTTAGACCCTGTTCATGTAAAAGCACATGGTGTACCTGTGATCTGTATCAATGTGATTAACAGTAGCAGTGTTTCTGAGCCTTACTTCCTGGATATGATGCCATGAAACCATTTCGGGGTGACTCCGTCCTTCACGATGTGGTTCTTCTGGTACTCAGTGAACCAGGAGATGACTGTGTCGGGTGTTACTGCTTCAGCCATGACTCCGCTTACAACCTGTGCCCTAATTTAAAAAACAACAACAACAAAGTAATGCATAATCATGTGTATATAACGTATCGTGTGTCTCTGGTTTCAGGTTGTGCTCACCTCGATCATGTCACCTGGATTTAAGTCGCACAGAGAAAACAAATACAGATAACCACGAAGAGAGCGAAGTGGAGATAATAGTGCAGTGCCATGACGTGTGTATGAATACAAAGGGGAAAGAAAGAAAGAAGTCAAACAGGTTTTCTTAGTTCATTTGAATACATTTTGAATATTTAAGTCTAAGATACTTAAATAACTCTTATGTAAAGCAGAATGAATACGGTTACAGTGTAAATAAAACAATAGCATTCCCTTGTCAAAAGACTAGTGAGCTGAGGGAAATGACTTTGCAGAGTATTTGCTTCAATCTCTGAAGTTACACTCAAACTTAAACACATAATATAGTTTCTTGCTTCAAAGCAAACAAGCAATTTAACTGTATTAAACATCAACTACTTATAAATACATAAAATAAGTAGTTGATGTTTAATACAGTTAAATTGCTGTTATCTTCTATATGGTATAATTGTGAAAAATACAATTGTGTAGATAATTATACAGAACTTACACAGAAATTGTTTGGATTATGATTAATCTTCAGCTCGTTCCAACTACTGAACTATTTTTATCTAAAGGAACAAAACAAGCAGAGCACGTGAACAAGCAGAACAACTGCATCGATGGGCATGCCCCCCCCCCCACCAACGAGTCTAGTCCTTATTTTTACTAATTCGTATCCCTTAATATATACTTTAAACAGGAAGGATGCTACACTATTACAATATTTGACCTTGACCCTGTTTGGATCAAAATCCTACAAACATTCAACCACTCGTTCTTGAGATATCACACTAACAAGAATCTCAGATGGACAGAAGGATGGATGGTCAAACCAAAACAAATATAAATAGATATTCACAAATGGAAGTAACACAAAATCCAAAACAGGAGTGGAGGAAAAAATAACAATATAACATTTACGTTTACATTTAACAATATAAATGCATTCGATTCTCAAAAATCTGAACCAAACAGCAGGAGACCTAGAAAAAAGGTTTAGGATAGTTCACCTTTATGCACATCACATTCAGAAATTATCCTCTGAGTTACTCCTGATATCTTTCTTTATCCACTGAGACAATTTGCTGAATGAATTCATACACAAATAAGTCCTGACGTATGTGTGTGGGTTTAATTCAATAATGAATTCATTAATAAAACTGAAGTCACTCCTACTGGTATTTAAGTTCATAATCAGCAGTGTTGCCTCAGAATGAAGGCAATTTCATTTTATATACTTTATTAATCAGATTAGATTTGATTAGAAATCAGAAAACAGATTTGAAAAAACATGTGTAGTTGTTGATATGGTGAATTTTTCTGTCAAAAGATGTTTATTTAACATGTATGGAAGTCGTCTCCAGTGTTTCCAGAGTCTCCAGAGTTTTGTAACAGTCAGAGGTAAAGCTGTAACTTTTCTGAAGTTAATTAATGTCTTATTAACGTTAAGAGAGAAAAAGTGAGGTTGGTTTGGGAACTTCAGTTTATAACTGCTATAACGTAAGTAATAACAGGAATTCACTTGTTTCGACTATGTTCCTCAAAATTAAATGCAATTATAAATTCATATGTGTCAAGAAAAAATGTCGGTTAATTGATGGTCAGTTGCTGCGGTACAAGAGGAATTGGGTGTGCTCTTAGGAAAGTAATCAACTTCGGGGAGGTACAGTAACAGTAACTCTGCCTCGCGTTTCCTGCCAGTTACTGATCTCACCTGGTAGTTGCTCACACTTCAGCTTTCTTCCCGCAGTCTTTTGATTCATTACTGTACCCCATACAACAGGCACCATGTTCATATGATATTAATACGGTACGATTTTCATTCCTCCATCAGTGTTATAATTCAGCGCGTGCCCTAGAAACACGTTAAGAACAAGTCGAGAGCGCTTACCTGCTTTTAACACACCTGTCCGAGTGCTCGAGCGTCTCACACCGACATCAAACGCAAAACTTCATAGCTCACTTCATCGCATCCCGGATCTACAGCTTCCGAAGTGCGTTAGTTACCGTAAACACTACACAAGCGCGAGCGAGTATGCAGGAGTCGTACGTCCTTCGCGTCCTCGCGCGCAGCTTCCGGAAACAGAACAGCGCGAGGATTAACGAGATTATGTCAGCGGTTCGCTGTACATACACCTAATAACTGACCAGAAGTGTTTCTCTCACACACCCACGCGCACACACACACACACACACGCGCGCTGCTGAATTCTCTATTCTGATTGGTCAGAAGGTGTTGATTCATTTACTCTGACAACCGTGCACCTGCAAACACAGGTTTATATTAATGCTCTCAACCTAACACGTTATCGCTTATAGTAACAGCTCGCTCACAGGGACTTAAATAAATAAAACTTAAAAACTTATAGCATAATCATCGAGATCGTGAAATTTTCTGTAAGGAGACGTTTATTTAAGATTTATGGTCAAACACACTGCAATACTATAATAGATAGGCTATAAATATGTAACTAATGTGTAATCATTTGTATTATGCCACAGGGGTACCCATCAAATACCCAGAAGCCTATATAAATAATATACAGGTGCATCTCAATAAATTAGAATGTCGTGGAAAAGTTCATTTATTTCAGTAATTCATCTCAAATTGTGAAACTCGTGTATTAAATAAATTCAGTGCACACAGACTGAAGTAGTTTAAGTCTTTGGGTCTTTTAATTGTGATGATTTTGGCTCACATTTAACAAAAACCCACCAATTCACTATCTCAACAAATTAGAATATGGTGACATGCCAATCAGCTAATCAACTCAAAACACCTGCAAAGGTTTCCTGAGCCTTCAAAATGGTCTCTCAGTTTGGTTCGCTAGGTAAGCCACAAACATTCATTGCCAAAGAAGCTGGCTGTTCACAGAGTGCTGTATCCAAGCATGTTAACAGAAAGTTGAGTGGAAGGAAAAAGTGTGGAAGAAAAAGATGCACAACCAACCGAGAGAACCGCAGCCTTATGAGGATTGTCAAGCAAAATTGATTCAAGAATTTGAGTGAACTTCACAAGGAATGGACTGAGGCTGGGGTCAAGGCATCAAGAGCCACCACACACAGACGTGCCAAGGAATTTGGCTACAGTTGCCGTATTCCTCTTGTTAAGCCACTCCTGAACCACAGACAACGTCAGAGGCGTCTTACCTGGGCTAAGGAGAAGAAGAACTGGACTGTTGACCAGTGGTCCAAAGTCCTCTTTTCAGATGAGAGCAAGTTTTGTATTTCATTTGGAAACCAAGGTCCTAGAGTCTGGAGGAAGGGTGGAGAAGCTCATAGCCCAAGTTGCTTGAAGTCCAGTGTTAAGTTTCCACAGTCATGTCAATGTCATCTGCTGGTGTTGGTCCATTGTGTTTTTTGAAAACCAAAGTCACTGCACCCGTTTACCAAGAAATTTTGGGGCACTTCATGCTTCCTTCTGCTGACCAGCATTTTGAAGATGCTGATTTCATTTTCCAGCAGGATTTGGCACCTGCCCACACTGCCAAAAGCACCAAAAGTTGGTTAAATGACCATGGTGTTGGTGTGCTTGACTGGCCAGCAAACTCACCACACCTGAACCCCATAGAGAATCTATGGGGTATTGTCAAGAGGAAAATGAGAAACAAGACACCAAAAAATGCAGATGAGCTGAAGGCCACTGTCAAAGAAACCTGGGCTTCCATACCACCTCAGCAGTGCCACAAACTGATCACCTCCATGCCACGCCGAATTGAGGCAGTAATTAAAGCAAAAGGAGCCCCTACCAAGTATTGAGTACATGTACAGTAAATGAACATACTTTCCAGAAGGCCAACAATTCACTAAAAATGTTTTTTTATTGGTCTTATGAAGTATTCTAATTTGTTGAGATAGTGAATTGGTGGGTTTTTGTTAAATGTGAGCCAAAATCATCACAATTAAAAGAACCAAAGACTTAAACTACTTCAGTCTGTGTGCATTGAATTTATTTAATGCACGAGTTTCACAATTTGAGTTGAATTACTGAAATAAATGAACTTTTCCACAACATTCTAATTTATTGAGATGCACCTGTATAACGTACAACCCCGATTCCGAAAAAGTTGGGACAGTATAGAAAATGCAAAGCAAACAAAAAGAGTCATTTGAAAATGACTCGTACTGTATATAAAACACATTATTAACAAATTAGTTGATGTTTTACTTTGTGAATTTATTTTTTTTTGAAAATATACACTCGTTTCACATCTAAACACCGGTTAGTTAAGTTTAGCAAGCGGAATTTTCCCATTTCCCATTATGCATTTCTTCAGCTACCCGACTGTACAGGGTCTTTGTTGTCTTATTTTGCGCTTCATAATGCTCCACACATTCTCAGGTCAGGACTGCAGGTAGGTCATGCTAGCACCCGTACTCTCTGCTTACGCAACCATGCGCTTGTAATCCTGGCAGAATGTGGTTTGGCCTTGTCCTGCTCTGGATGGCAGTATATGTTGCTCCAAAATGTGTACATATCTTTCTGCATTAATGGTGCCCTCACAGATGTGCAAGTTACTGATGCCATGGGCACTGAAACACCCCCATACCATGACAGACGCTGGCTTTTGGACCTGACAATGATAACAGCTCGGATGGTGCTTTTCCTCTTTGGCCCGGAGAACACGACGGCTGTTTTGTCCAAATACTATTTGAAATGTCGACCCGTCGGATCGCAAAACACGATTCCACTGTGCTACTGTCCATCTCAGATGAGACCGAGCCCAGAGAAGTCGGCAGCACTTCTGGACAGTGTTGATGTATGGCTTCTGCTTTGCATAGTAAAGCCTTAACTTGCATCTGTGGATGCAGCGGTGAATGGTGTTGACCGACAAAGGTTTACCAAAGTATTCCCGAGCCCATGTCAAGATATCCATTACAGACTCATGACGGTTTTTAAGACAGTGACGTCCGAGGAATCGGAGATCACGTGCATTCAGAAGTGGTTTTCGGCCTTGACCTTTACGCACAGAGATTTGAACAGATTCCTTGAATCTTTTAATTATATTGTGCACTGTAGAAGGTGAAACACCCAAAACCCTACCGATCTGTCTTTGGGGAATGTTGTTCTCAAAGTGCTGGATTATTCTGTTGGCAGATTGGCGAGCCTCTACCCATCCTTATATACTATGATTAGACGATTGTCTCACCTGTTTCACATCACCTTCTTATTTCAACTTGTCACATGGCTATTAGTCCTAAATTGCCCCGTCCCAACTTTTTTGTAACGTGTTGCTTGCATCAATTTCAAAATAAACGTTTACAAGTACATGTACATTTACAAATCACTCATCTTTGTTTTTATTAGCATTTTCCATATTGTCCCAACGTTTTTTTCGGAATTGGGGTTGTATTAATTTTTTCTCTCATATTTTGTTTGGTCCGGATAGGCCCCCCATCATGGATTAGAGTGGACCATTCCATTAGTATTAGCTGGACACTGGCCAGAGTTAGAGAAAATTCTAGCAGACTCAGTAGAGCTAGAGCGAGCCTGAGTAGCACATTAGCATCAGAAAAAAGAAGAGACACAAAAGAATGTAGCCAAACTTTTATTTGCTTTATTTGTGAGTATCTGTGTATATTAGTTAGGCATAGTTGTTCCCGTCACTTTAACTTTGGGTGAACTCTAGAAAAAAAAGGTTGAGTGCGTTGAGAGAGAGAGAGAGAGAGGGAGAGAGAGAGAGAGAGAGAGAGAGAGAGAGAGAGAGAGAGAGAGAGAGAGAGAGAGAGAGAGAGAGAGAGAGCAAAATAAGGGTTACAAAATGAAAGCGTGCATAGTTGGTGTGTTGGGGCCCCAAATCACTAAGTCCGTCCCTGCGTATTATAATAAACGGATTTTAAAAATGGGCTGTAATTTAACAGAAAAAAGCAGATGTTTATTTTTATAAATTAAAATTGTTTCAGGACAGAGGAGCTTTGTGGTTTCAAGCTGTATTTTTTGTTGTCTTTTTAACTTCAAAAGAGAGAAAAAAGAGAGACTGGTGAGGGAACGAGTGTTTATAGCTGCTATAACATGAGTGAGAACAGGAAATTGTTTCATGGATGTTTGACAACATTAAATGTATTATAACGGATGAAAGTATAATAAACGTATGACATGTTGTTCTTTAATAGATCGATAATTGCAATCTGGTAAATTGCTGTGGTATAAAAGAAATAAAACAGTTTGTGTGAAATGTTATAGGAGAATAAGAAATGATGGGATGGTGTGACGTGATGTGGCCCGAAGTGTCTCGAAGTTACTTTTACCACCCAAATACTAGATTATATTACAAAATATTTTTGTAATATAATGACAAATGTGTACAGTGCTCACAGAAAAAAGGTGATTTTCATACTTTTACTTCCATGTACTTGTTTTTTTTTTTTTTTTACTTTTTATATATTTTTTTCTGAAAAATAATAAATTAAAAAAGCACACTTCATTTCACATTCTGAAGCATAAAAATAATCTAATCACTAAGGAATGTGTGCATATAATAAAGCTGCAACTCTGTATATAATCCGTGGTTTAATATCCAACAAACATGAACAAACGAGGCCTTAACATTTTCATAAAAATTTATTACATGCAAAGTGGAAAAATGTTTCAAGAAACACGGAAAGTGAATCAGATAAAAAGGAAAATAAATGAAATGTGATTTTGGTCCTCGTGGAGAGTGGAATGTCTTCAGCTCAGCGCTGAACTACATCACATGTATCAACACATCCATCCAGCAGTTCGATTTAAAGTTACATCAGGTGTTTTCATACAAAAAGGCATTTTATAATGTTTTTGATCCCTCTAGCATCCATTTTTATGGATTGGATTTATGGATTTTTATGGAAAATAATAAACACATTTTTTTTTAAATGGTAATAGCAAAACAAAATTATTCAGATGAAAAATTCGAGTGACCACAAGATGGCGAACTCAATCCATAATGTTTCTGGGCAATTTTCCCATTTTCACTTGGGATATTTTCAAATGTCTGCACGGGTGTGTCAAATACAATGTAAACAAATGTGCATTTCAGTTTTACCATCGCTATTAAGCTAAGATTTGGGACATTCTCTAAGGGTAAAAAACAAACAAATTAAATTAATCCTCTGTGAGATTTGTATAGACAGACATGAGGAATTAATCTGTTTGTGGAATGTCACAAGATGAAACTCCTTTTTCCTATTTTTCATATGCTGTTCAACTCTTGCAGTGTCTGATCCAGAACTTGATGCATTCCGAGGTTTTCTTCTTTGGCACTTGCTAATTTTTCTACAAAAAGATAAGATAAAAAGCAAAATGAGCTCTTGGAATTGTACTGCACTTGAGAAAAATAACTGACATGGTTTGCTTTTTCTCTGTGGCTGTTAGTCCTTTTCTGATTCAACATGACTCTGCAGCTGTAAAATTCATTTGCATGCACTAAGTGACAAGTGTGGGTCCATTTGCAGTAACCCAACATGCACATGGCTGTAGTTTCAACACATGCAGCAGAAACAATGAAAACACATTTAGGAGTGAGAGTGAAGACACACAGAGGGTGCGAACTCGAGATGCAAACTTTACCTCACCTGCTGACTTTCAAAACACAAAACAAAACTGTTGACTTTTAAACAAATAATAACACCTAATCAAACACAGTGTAATACTTAGATCTCAGAATGTAGATTTAAATGTGGATTTAAAACACACTCATTTTATTTTATTAAAAATTAATAAGACCTGGCTTTTATTTCAACATAGTAAGAAAATCCTGGTGCATTTCTAAG
Source organism: Cranoglanis bouderius (assembly GCA_023630585.1). Lineage (NCBI taxonomy): Eukaryota > Metazoa > Chordata > Actinopteri > Siluriformes > Cranoglanididae > Cranoglanis > Cranoglanis bouderius. The sequence goes on from CM042553.1 coordinate 16,936,514, forward strand.
GGTTACATAGCTTTAAATATGTAACTAATGTGTAATCATTTGTATTATGTGTGTGTGTGTGTGTGTGTGTGTGTGTGAGAGAGAGAGAGAGAGAGAGAGCGAGAGAGAGAGAGAGAGAGAGCGAGAGAGAGAGAGAGAGAGAGAGAGTGTATGGTGATGTGCCCTGATGTTTCTGCAAAACCAGGAATGAATGAAAGCATGAATGAAAGCATGTTGGGAAATAGGAAAAGAGAGCTCTTTTATTTTCCTTTGCACAGTAAAACAGTAGTACAGCAGACATCAGGTAAGATATTTCAACCAGCCAGAGACAGAGACAGACAGACAGAGAGAGAGAGAGAGAGAGAGAGAGAGAGAGAGAGAGAGAGAGAGAGAGAGAGAGAAGAGAAAGCAGCATCTACAGGGAGGTCATATCATTGAGGGCATGGTCCAGCTCCTCCGAGATGGCCTTGTATTTCAGCTTCTGTGCATATAACTCGTCTGGAGTTCAGCAGGGGAAAAAAGCAAGCACAGGATATGGCAAACAGAGAGAGAAGGAGAGGGAGAGAGAGAAAAGGGATTTAGCAGATGAAGCAGAACATGGGTATAAAAATCCAAAGCCACAGAAAGAACATTAAAATCAAGCTGCTGCTATCCTCTTTAAGAACTTGCAAATCCCATGGAGGTGAGCTATGACCTGCTTGTAAAGTTTCCATCTAGCAAATACTGTATGCTCTCGTACTGCTTCCGCGCCTATACATCTACACAGTCTACACAAACTAAAGCCTCTTACAGGAAGCGGTGTTTCTCTTCCACTGACAGCAGACATTCTTTATTCCTCTCGGGATTATAGAAACACTCGGTCTGATTCCATAAATTCAGCAGAATAAATAGCCTTCAGGAGAAACACTCCAATGTGCTGAAATAAGAAACTCCCAGACCAGATTAAAACAAGATGCTGCTATGTTGTACTGAAATACTTTATGGCCGGTATAGACCGGCCTGTTCCTGGACTATGAAACCGTACTCATGCTGGATATCTGAATAAGTAATTCTGAACAGGAAGAGAGAAAAGTGTATGTCGAAGGCACTTTTAAATATTCATGTCTCAGTTACAGCCAAAGCTGATACACTTTGGAATAAAATAAAATAATAATAATCTTTTCTGAACGATTTAAAAAAAAAGGCTACTAAACTGTACTTTTCCTTGTTGTTGGAATGGTACATTCAAGGATATATATTTTGTACCTTATTTTGTACAAAAAAATTATTTAGACATTATCACATCCAGAAGATACGAATATAGAGTACATTTAAAATTATTAATGGCACATAAGTGGACCTTAAGGACACCTGTTGTAGCATTAATTAGCTTTTAGTTACCAGGTACAAAAAATTTACCCTTAAGCGTACAACATCAGCAACTTGGAAAGTACAGTTTAGTACATTTTTACTGAGAGTGTGGCTGTTGAAAGCCTGTAAAATTCATTTACCTTTAATTTCATTAAAGCTACGTGATGTAAAATCTTTTATTGCGAGCTACTTGTGGAAGACAGGGTTATTATAGTTTTTATTTTAATTTCGTTTTGTATTTTGGTTTTCAATTTCAGTTTCGTTTCAGTTAGTTTTAATGGGGCATAAATAGTTTTGATTTAATTTTTATCTTTCAAAAATCATGGACGTAATGATATGTTCTTCTTCAACATGCTTCAACAGGTCTCAAGGATTAATATGCATCCCAAGCTGCATTATGTGCACTAAACAGGATGCTTAAATATTATAGAAACCATTGGTGTATTGATATACTACTCAATAAGGTAGTATGTGGTTTGGGACTCGGATAAATCCGGAAGATTTTTTATTCCTAGGATATAATTATATCTGCCACCGTTATAGAGGTTTACTTAGCGTTACAGAAATGTTATGAGAATGTCATATGTAGAAGACACACACACACATATATATATATATATATATATATATATATATATATATATATATATATATATATATATATATATATATATATGTTCTAAAGATTAAAAGAAAATTTAGGAAAACACATTATACGGCAGCATACAGAGTATATTATTGATACTGCAGCCTATGAAAGGAAAATGTTCGTACCTTCCAGGTCATCAATGGATTTTTCCAGTTTAGCCACTGTTCTCTCTGCAAACTCAGCTCGGGTCTCGGCCTGATCACACACAACAGGGCACAGACATATGATCAACTGAAACGCTTACACACACCATCACACCATCATCAGTCCCCACGTATCATTCACAATACAACAGCACTGTACCTCCTTCAGCTTGTCACTGAGAACCTTAATCTCCTCCTCGTACTTGTCTTCTTTTTCTGAATACTGAAACAGAGAAGATGGTGATGCAGGAATGTATTAATTAACAACATCGCCAGCGCTTTTTCTGTGTAAAATGCCATAATTTGATAGCCAAAAATTCATCAGCCAAAAATACAAGTTATCAAGCTTAGTTGTAGATTTATTGAAAATGAATCCTTGCTTTTTATTTTAATAATGTCAAAAACATTCATTTTTCTTATTTATTTCTTATTATTCTTAAATTGTAGCTTATCATTTTGTTTTATTTAACAAAGTGGTTATAATAATCCTGTTGCAAAGACATTTACATTTGCATTATTTTGAAAAGAAACATGGCTCGTCCTCAGTTAAAACACTTTATAATACACACGGTTATCTTACTTTCTCTGCCTGAGCTTCTAGGGACTTGAGGTTGTTGGTTACATTCTTTAGCTCCTCCTCTAGATCGACGACTTTGCTGTAAGAAACCAAAACGCAGACCACAGCATATCAGCCAACAATAAAATGAAAACGTATTCTGATACACTCTGAGGAAAGAGACTTGAGCACTTGCCATTCAGACATCTCAGCTCTCTCTTCAGCTCGTTCCAGCTCACCTTCAAGAATCACAAGTTTACGGGCCACCTAATGAAGAAACAGTCCTGAAATCATTTTTGGTGTTAAAATGCCGTTAGCTAATGTAACGCAACACACAGAATATCTACTTCTATAAGAAGAAAGCCTTTATTTGTCACATATGTACATTACTGTGATTACAAGATTATTTTCTTTGCATATCCCAGCTTCTTAGGAAGTTCAGAGGGTTCAGAGCACAGGGTCAGCCATGATACAGCACCCCTGGAGCAGATAGGGTTAAGGGCCATGCTCAATATCCCAGTAGTGGCAGCTTGAACCCCTGACCTTCTGATTAGTAACCCCGAGAAATTGCGCTCGAAAAATAAATAAAGACCCGTTAAAATTCTCCACAAGCATGCCTTCCGATTCCTCATATTTGTTCTCATGAGAACATTCCCCAATCAGGTGATAAAAATTGAATATCACACAAGTGAAACAACCTACAGCCAGCTAACAAGTAGAGAAAACTGTGTAGGCATCATTATTTCTTCAAGGATATAAAGCTCAGTGACATGTCTATATAGTTCATCTCCAAGGCTTTGCTCGTCACGGTGAAATTCCACTGTGGAACGCAGGTTATTATCATCTACATGATCAAATGTAAGTAATGCTCTTCACTCACTTCCTCATATTTTCGGTCAGCCTCCTCAGCAATATGCTTGGCTTCCTTTAGCTGCATCTCCTGTATCTCCATCTTCTCCTCGTCCTTCATTGCACGGTTCTCGATCACCTTCATGCCTCTGGTGGACACAGAAAACCAGTGAAAATGATGTCAAAGACTTCAACATGTAGAGCTAATGACTTTCAGTATCATCCAAAGAGCCACTGACTTCCAACCTTCAGTAATCTAAGGTTGTAAAACTCTCTTATTTCAAAATAGCAAACATTTTCATAGGTCATTGCGCTAAACTGGACCCAAAATAGTTTTTCAATGATATCGATCCAAAAAAGTGGAGTGTACGGGGGAAATCTTTTTATATTGAATTTCCCATTTTAAAAAGTGGAACCCAGTAACAAAACTAGATGTGTTAACTATCCAAAGAACCATAAATTAATTAATATTTAATATGGTAGAATTTCTATGAAAGAAGCCACCAGCCTATTTTGTTCCTGCCAGCAATAGTATAAAGTGCAAATGCAAAAAATATCAACAACTGTCCAGTCAACAACTTCAGCTGTAATTCATCCTTGTGCCACTGAACAGTAGGAAAGCATGCGACCCATCATGCCATGGGGCACCTCTGGATCTCCTCACCTCTCACTCTCATCTGCAGCTTTCTCAGCCTCCTCCAGTTTCTGCAGCGCCGTGCCCAGCCTCTCCTGCGCCCGGTCCAGCTCCTCCTCCACCAGCTGGATCCTGCGGTTCAGAGCTGCCACATCGGCTTCAGCCTGGAAACACAGAGTCAGAAGTCAGGGCTCCATGTGAAGAGAGCGAACAGACAATAATGTGTCATCCTGAGAGAACGACTTTTTACCCTACACTAGCTGACTGATACGAGTCTGCTGAAATGGCATCAGCAGAATTTAATGAATATTTCGGTGGATCTTTACTAAATATCATTTTGAAAAGCTTCTCTGAGTAAACTAGCAAGCAACAGATGAAAGTTAAATTGAGTTGAGTTTTGAACATTCATTGAGTTCATGGCCAGGGGTTTAACTGTAAAACATGTTCAGGTGGGATGGTGGGTTCAAACAAAGGAAGGCTGAGGGATACATGCATTTAAGTACTAATTTTTAGTTTAACTTATTTGCAGCTAGCAAGGGTTTACCCAAATATTCTCACATTTATCTGGGGATATTCTGACTGGTGACAAAAATAACCAAAAAAACACACAAAGCAGTCAGTTAACTAGCTACCTTACTTATATAACCCAATTCAGATCAGAAGTAAAGCACAAACGAGTTTATGTCCTTGTATCCTGACTCTTACTGTATGTTACATTCTTTTTAAGGTCAACAGATCTTGTAGTGTACAATATGTGTTGCTTCTTTAAGGGTTATTGTTAATAGGCATCTTAAGTAAAATCACATATTAACAATTTTTAAAAAAATTTTTAAAACTACATGATGGCATTCCCCCTTAAACTGAGCTTTGGTATGGGCTGTCCGATGTCTCTTCAGTTCTCTATTACTTTCAGTTCCTACCTTCATTTACTTCCCATTCAACAGTGTTTGGTGTGGAAAATAAATGTGGAAATACAGTCTTTATAAATAACATATTATATATAATTTATATATACAGAAACCTGTATCAGAACTGAAAAAAGCTAAACAGGCCACACCCACAGGAGCCAAACTGTGAATAATATGTCTCTTGCTTGTGTGAATCCACTGTAAAGCATTGCCCTTCAAATCCTCCTCCTTCATATCTCATAGTATCATCAATAAACAGAAGAAGAACAGGCTCTCTGTCTCTATTTTTATCTAAAGAGCAAACAAAAGAAATATTTACTCTCTCAACCAGCACCACCCTCAGAGAGCTTGTCAAACAAAACTTCTCCTGGGGAAAAGGGCACAACAGAGCCTCTGTGGCAATTTTCTCTCTGCAAGGCAGCTCCAAGCCAACACAAACAATCAGACTCTTCCTACGCTGATCATTAACATATAACTACGCGCAATATTAGCATGGTTGAATTGTGCAGGCACACTGCTGCACTGTCAGAAAGGTATGACAATCTGACAGCTAGATTATTACCAGCCGTTGAAAAAGCATGAAAGAACATCTGAGAGGAAAAACTGGAGAAGACTTGTTTTTTGGTGTTTATTTAATCCCTCCATGGGAGAGTTAGTTCAGCTTTGGGAGAAATACTGGTATGCTGAACACTCTCCTGTCCAAGACACAAAAATCCAGGACAGGCCCTGAAATCAAGATCTTTCAGCTTCCACAAAAAAATAATAATAATAATAAAAAAAAAAAAATTACTGACTATTACAAAGTGCTGATACTGGAGACTCCTTTCATAAATGTTAAATTGTTAAATACACATCGATTCACAAAAAACCTAAACGAGTATATGTTTTTTGTTAAATCACAACACTTTTTCAATATCTGTTGATTATTAGGCGTAGATTATGTAGATTTTCTGCCATGCAGGTGTTAGTAAAAAACAATAATGTAAATGATGATGAGCACATATAGTATCAATACTGTGATAAAACATGTCACAATACATGTTTTTGTGATGTTGCGTGTATCGTCTGTATTTTTAAAACAATTACAAATTCTAACTACAAGCAGCTGATTTGTCCCCTCCCCTTTTCACCATTAAATAATTAATGTTTTTTGTAGATGTTACATAAATTTATCATTAAACTAGCACATTTTTCAAAATGGAGCACCAATACCACTGTTTTGCTGTTGGTTTGTTAGCAAACCTAAATATAGTGTACATATTGTGTATTGTTGAAATGTTTTCACATATCATTTTTGTCATATTGCACACCCATATTTCAGAGTCAGACTCATTTGGTCTGCATATAGTCTCGTAGCCAGACAGAGTTTGATCATTTTTTGTCACTCAATATGGCCAAGAATCACCTACTTTTACAAAAATAAATAAATAAATAAATAAAACATAAATGTGTTTGATTGACAAACGGCCACCCACATTTACTTGCCACTTGCTATTTCCAGCAATAACCTTTAATGACAAGATGCTGTGAATACTTTTCAACTGAGGCTCTGAAAAACTCATCATGCTGTGGTATGTGAGAGTTTGTTTTTTCCATTCCAATGTAATGAAGTACAGAATCAAACAAGTAAAACCTTGACGTCCCCAAGCTTATAAGCTTGAACTCCACAAATTTGGCAGAAGTTAGCTACAGCTAGGTCTCTTCATCATTCTCTACAAGACACATGCTTTAGTTAAAACACCTGAATGCCAGTGAAAATTGTCTTGATTGGTTGGATCATTTGTCTTCTCTCCTGTTTACTGCCAGGGGAATCACCGAGACTTGAATTTCTCCTCTGAGCAGATATTTTATTGAAGCTGCCAAACTGTCACTTTACAGAAAGTATTCTGATTTAAAAATCTTTAATCTCACCTTTAATCTCATTTTGATTCATGTCAGAGAGGTAGCATTATTTCAGGAATAAATATGTTCTCCTTGTTGCTCTCTAGATTGCCGTGGTTTTGCGTAAAATGGATTTTTCCATTTGTGACTTCCCGTGTGGGTTTTACGTTTTATCTGGGCGCGCGGTCAGAATAATTACGGCTGATTCTCAGTCGAAGGCTGGAAAAGCTTTCAAATGTGTAATGAAGCATTCAGAATGAACATGAACATACAAGGTGGAGAAGATGAGGAAACTGGTGACAAAGAGAGGAGGAGACAAAAATGCACACAGGAAATAAACGCACTCTACATCCTCTACCCTCCACATCCACGTCCCTCCCTCCTTCCCTCTCAGGGTCAGAACACTCCTTTCCTTAGTCACTGCATTCCCCAGATGCCTGGGAATGCATGCCTTATATGGTAAAACACACACGCACTGGTGAATGACCGCAGCAGAGGGCCAGGAAGACATGAGAGCAATCAGTTGGGGGAAAAAATGGTTAAATGGAGCCATGTGTGTCCGACACAATGCGAGCAGAAGAGTCGAGACTGGGGAATAGTGATCGGGTTGCGGCGCACAGCAGAGCTGCAAGTTATGCTCTTAAAAAGTAACATTTTTTGCAGCTTTTCCCCCCACATACCCACAGTAACAGGGTCAGATGGACTCACTGAACTCTTCAGCTATATCATTATTTTAATATACTCCCATTTATACCACAGCAGCTCTGGCAGTATTGCCGTCAGCAAATCATAGGTTTATATTAATGTGCTTAATGCATTTCACAGACATTCCACAACATTAAATGTACCTATAAAGACAAAAATACTATGTGTCATTCTTTAATCAATCAAAATTTGGCAAATTGCTGTGATGTAAGAATATAACACCTTGATATATTCTATACTTATATATACTTTTGAAAACAATCAACTTTGTGATGGTAACAATAACTCACACTGTATTACAGCGTACATTTGTTAATTATTTTCCTATAACAGCACGGCCAAAAGTGTTTTATTCCTTGCTGATCTTAGCTTAGCTTGACAAGCAGATGTCAAATCCTGCCTCAAGGTGAACTTATGTTATTAGTGCAGTCCTGTCAGGTTCACACACAGCTAATCATTTGCTCCCGCAAGTTTTTTAATATGTGATATTAATCCTAAAATATTGGTTTTTGGAACAATTTCCAACTCCAAGTACATTTTAAGAGCACAGTTTATACTCTTTAAAGCCAAACTGATAGTGTTACTATTTCACTATAATATTTCAAGCATTATCAAAAATCATCTATATAGAATAATACGTTTATTAATATGTTTTAACTCATTAAAAAACTACTAAACATGGTCTACATGGCTTTCCTTCACCCCCGATTTAATTGATCACCCAAGACCTGTTTGGTGATCATCCAATCATTTCTAACACAATTCAGCCTTTAAACTTTAGGCCACGTCTACTATCCGATTCGGATGCCGGTGCAAAGTGACACAAAACTGTGTGCTAAGGAAGAAGGTGATCGGAGTTATGACTTTTTTTTTTTTTTAGCTCTGCGACCTCCTTTTGTCCATGTTTATAGACAACAGTGTGTCAGAAACTACTTCAGCAAGTCCAAGAACATCTTGACATGATTTGAGGTGACACATGTGATTGTATGATTTAGACATGCACTTTGCACGATGCTAAACTGGAGGCAATAAGTGCCCATTACTTTCTTCATTTGATTGTTATTAAATCTACATATTATGTATCATAGAAATGCCTTAAATTATTGTGATATGAAAAAAAACAAACACTTCGTATAAACTTGTCACATCGCCCACCTCTACTTGCTGTTAAGACTGATGTGAGAACTGTTATAATGGGCAGAGCCTAATATTTTAACGAGCACACATGACTGACATACTTCTGTCCAAGACTCCCAACTACTATGCCAATTAATGTATGCAGAATGTGTGTATATGTATGAACCATCGAAATCGTGACAGAAATTGTGACAGAAAGATACACTTGCTTTTTTTTTTTGGGGGGGGGGGGGGGGGGTCTTACGCAACTATAGCATAAGATATATGCACTTACATATACACTTGTTTGTATAGCTACAAACAGCCCTGGTTGACGTAAATGCTTACTCAAACTTATGAAAGATTAGCCATACCTCACAGGTCACAAGATGAAGTTATTCATTATTATTACTCATTATTATTCATTCAGCAATTATTCATACTCTGGTATTTTGTGCCCAAAAAAAAAAGCAACCTAAGTAAATTGTGATTTTTCAGGCGCATAACCTGGCAATATTCACAAAGCAAGTTTTCTCACATCTCCATCCATGTAAATGGGCCTTCATTTAGATCCAGGCCTACTTCCTGCCTATCTGCATGTTGATCTTGGTGCACAGGAAGCGCAGATGTGGAACAGGAATGACATCCTGATTCAGCTCCTCTGGGAACACCACAGCCCAGAATGGGACAAAGGCAGCTCAGTGGTGTGATATTCACCTCTAAGAGCCCTTAATCATACCGTAACCCTGAGACCTTACCTCCAGATTTAAGGTGGTGACGTTACGCTTTCAGAGTAGATACGGTTTTAATAAACACAAAGAAATTTTCTATATATTTATATAGTCAGCGAGGATTATGAACATATAGGAATATGACAAATCCTCTCAGAAATCCTGCTATGGTAGTTCAAGTTAGCCAGCTTGCTAGCATTAGTAGTGAATATCTATGGAAATGACTTCCTCACATATAAATTCTGGCATTTTTGCATTTACTGAGTTTGTTAGCTAATATGAGCTAACCTTCTAACAAAATCAGTAAATGCCAAATTGTATGAATGCCAGAAACATCATTCTGACAGACACACCCACTTTGAGCTTCTGTCATTTCTATATAAGGACTCAGAACACATCCACACTTTCATACAGAATCAAGTTCAATGCTCAATTTGTGAATTTGTTTTTTCTTTTTACATTCTAGCAGTTCAACCTTTGAGAACACTTTTGTTACGCAACTGGGAAATATGGACACAGAGCAAAAATAGCCAGTGACTAACAATGTAGCTAGCTAAAAGTCTTTTATGTGGACAGTGGAAACTCAGAATGACAATGACGATCAGAAATATCAACATTAATAACGCAGAAGTGTTGGTAAATTTCTAAGAAAAGACTTACAACAACTAAGAACAACTAAAATTACACTGTAAATACACTTAGCATCACCAAGCATTGAGTCACAATTTACAAACTTACAAATATCAGAAAATACCACACGAGTGGACTATTTTTATTGGAACTTCTTGTAAAAAGAGGGTCGGGCTGGGACTGAAAAACAGCAGGTAGTTGAATGGCATTGTGAGTATCCGTTAACCAAAGTGAAAATAAGTCTACATGTCGATGAGAGAAGTTTAAACAACAAAAAAAAAAAAACCCTATAAAAATACAAACAAAATCTTGAGCGCCACTGAAAATGACATATTAATGTAAATACTGATATGCAAGTTGTTCACTGTACAGGGTACTGCATTATACTACACGATGTAGTGTACTATATGTCCGATAGTGTTCCATATGGTTCTCTAGGAACTACCAAGCCTTAGAAATAATGCTTTGTCACAATATAGATGTTATTACTGTTTTTACCAGAATGTTGTGATGAATTTAAACCAGTCAGCAGCCTTTTGGAAAGTCAGCGGTGCACAGTGCTATAATGAAGGAAAGTTATCTAGATGTGGGAGTGGAGGAGGGTGTATCCTGTTTTCCCTATGTTCTGGGGCCAGTTTAACTTAACATTTTTGAATATTTGAATGTAATTCCTGGACATTTTTAAAAGACGACCAAAACTGCCACCGACTAGAAAGCAAATTCGGATTATTTAATCCAGCCATTGAACGTCAGCAGCTCCTCGTCGCTATCCTGTAGGACAGAAGTCATAGTGGACATCCTGTCTGCACAGTTCACAAGAAATAATGATACGTTCACACCACTCATTCACCCTTATTTCCCATAAACACAGCTTCAGTAAGCTCTAGAAAGTTTTACATTCTTTTAACATGAATCATAGTTATATAAAATATCAGATTTGAACATACACACTCTACACATAGTGAAAGGTTTGTTTTTGGCACAGTGTGCAATGTCATCAAGACGTGGGTTGGACGGCTCCGTCCCAAACCGCACACTAGCCTACTAAATAGTGTGCTAAGATCTTACTACACGTATGGTAACCATGGAAACATATGCTGGCGTACTATTTTCACATACTATGTAATACTGTGAATGAATACTGTGTGTGTGTGTGTGTATATATATATATATATATATATATATATATATATATATATATATATATATATATATATATATATATATATATATATATAAATAAAAAAAACTAAAACACAACCTAACAGTGTTTCTCTTGACTCCAAGGGTGGTTCCTAGTAGAACCACCCCCCCCGCCCCTCTGCCCCCCTGCCCCCCTACACTGTTTGGAAAGACCCGAGATTGGAAATAAAGTGGAAAACAGAAAACAGAGTTTAAATGAGCTGGGAGAAGGGAAAGGAGACAGGAAGTGAATGGCGTTTTCATCGCTCACGTTTTCCCGTTGCTGCCGTTCCAGCTCGAGCTCTCTCTGTAAACTCAGCGCGCGCTCCTCTGCGCCGTCCGCCTGCGCGTGAAGAGCCTGGATTTTTCTCTTTACCGCGTCCAAAGACATTACACCTGCCATTTTGCTTTTTAAAAAATATATGTATATATATGTTTTGATACAAAAAGACGAATAAAAACGAACCTAATTGATAAAAAAATAAATAAATAAGTCACAGTCTATAAAATTACAATCCTTAAAAAGTCCGTTAAACTGAACTGGGATACGAGTGCAATATATAACTAATGTGTAAAAGTTGACAGGAATGAGACTTCTTATGTCCTTCCCAGTTCCGTTCGAAGTACAAAAAAGTACAAAAATATAAAAAGGTAAGCGTCTGTTAGGACAGTTCCTGTCTCACTGGGTTTTTAGGAATGTAACGGATGACTACGGACGGAATCCAGCCATAAAAAACGGCTGGAAAGGAAAAGCCTGCTGCAAAACGTCACCGCGGAGGTCCAATAGAAACCTGGCATTCGTGAATATTTTAAACACGGGCGGAGCTAACACGTGGGCTACTAAATGATGTCCAGTTGTCGATTTAAACACTACTGACAAGCTGTTAATTTAATTTACCGGCCATATAAGTGAACCTGCTGTCACTACTTGTTAAATGTTACTGTATTTAGCATAGTATTGATAATATTCAAGTAAAATAATAGGGCCGAGGAAAGGAATTTATGGCTGAGCATCATAACAGTGCTCTTTGGTGACTTCCTGATATATAACACTCACTGAGTGCATTTACATACACACAAAAAATGCTTATTAAGATCTAATTTCAGAACTGTTCAAGCTGTGATGTAAACTCACACAAACAATAAATTGTTAATACTTCATGTCCTTCATCCTTACACCCTCCTTCTTTGGTAAGGAATAAAACAGTTTGGGACATGATGTTATAGGAAAATAATCAACAATGGTGTGGTGTGACAATGATTATTTTCCTACAACAGCATGCTCCAAAGTGTTTTACTCCTTTACATCACATCAGTTTGCCAACTATTGCAATTTTTTATTTATTACAGAATGACTTTACTTTTTATCCATTTATAGTTACATTTAATTATGTGGAACATCTGCAAAACAAGCTAGTTCCTGTTATCACTTATAACACGTATGGTAGATGTTATTATTATATTATAATTATCGTTATAGCAGCTATAAATTGTCATTCTCTCACCAGCCTCTCTATTTTTTCTCTCTTGAAGTTAATGCGATAAAAAAATAATTTTGTCACGTTATCAAAAAAAGTAAATAAATAAAAAAAAAACTCAAAAACACAAATGGTCCTGAAGCCTTTCCCATGGCATAAAACTTAAAATCACAGCATTACCTCTGACTGTTATTAAGCGCTGACACAGGAGACTCCATCCACAAATGTTTACCATATCAACAATCACACACATTTAAAAAAAATAAATAAATCTGTTTATCTAAATAAGTATTACAATAAAAGCAATGATGTATTAGAACAAGTGCATTAATAGAAACCTCTGATTTGCAGTTTTCACATTCTGACCAATTAGAATCAAGAATTCAGCAGTATTGTGGTATAAAAAAATTTAAAAAACTTAATTTGATGAGGTATGTCTCACTGAAACAAACCACATTGTGAGGAGAAGATGAGATCCAATGCAAGCTTTGGCTAAATTATTTTATTTATTTATTTTTATCACATTGCAGGCTATGATGTTAACTCAGAGAAGTTGCACCTCTGTGTTTAACCTGAGTCAGGGGGCACTGATTTCATTACACACACGAGTGTGGTCTTTTCTTCGTTTGTTTTGGCTGGATTCTTAAAATTCCAGGGCTGCTGCATTACACGTCCCCTCTCACACCCCCTATTGCTCCTTATACTTATCAGTAACAGGCATGCAACAACAACAAAAAAGAAACCCTGCTCATCCCCCCAAGTCAGAAGGTTTTGTTTGCTGTGGGGTATTTCTTTCCTCTTTCCTCCTCTTTTGCAGTTGGGAATTTAGATGTATAATTAGTTTATGGTTTTGTCTAATTCATGACATGTGGTGTGGTGGACTGAAACAGATTTCCAGGGCCAAGTTCCAAAGAAAGTACTGGAAACAGCAGCGTTTTCCAACTCTTTAAGCTTCCTTGCAGTGAGTTTACATTAGTAAAAAAGCTAGCACAGTTTGAGGAACCAAAGCAATTATAGACCCCAAGGGTATTTTCCTAATTGTGCGGTTTACTAATATAATATAATATATATATATAATATAGTTGGTATGCGCTAGGACTTTGTGGCTTAAGTACATGCAAAAACACAGGATTGTGCCAAGAAAGACACTTTAGAGAAATTCCAGGCTTCTTCAGTTATAGCAATCACTGACTGAGCATTCCTGCTGCAACCTTCAGCTAAACAGTGCAAATATAGACGCTGAATACGAACAAGGCGAAGTAAATGAAACTGGATTTTGCAAACTGTCCTTGCTTGGTCTGCTTATGTTCTTAATCGCTGAAGTGCAGTACTCATTTTTTTTTCACATATTCATATGGTGAGACTCATTAAAGAAAACTTACTGCTCACATCTACTTTATCCAGCCTTGCATGTGAGGATTAGCAGGAACACACTATAATGAGCTTCTGTAAACAGTCAGACTCATGAGCAGGGCCAGCTGGTATAAATGTGCAGGGCCAGCTGGTATAAATGCGTTTCAAGGAAAAATTACATAAAAATAAAAAATAAGGTCTTATTTGCTGTTAAAAATAGCATAAAGTGGAATATCATTTACTTTTGTGAAACCAAGAACAACAGCATCACCAAAGGTCATGAGTAAAAACGCTCAGAAAGGTATGAAGAAGCGAGACAAGGGCTGATTTCTTTCTGGTCCAGGCTGTAGATCACAGTGCACAGACTGAAACGCAGTCTTCATACCTAATTCGGGACAAGTTTACCAAAAAACACAACAAAACCATAAAAATCAGAAGCATCACATGCTAATTTCCTTAATGTGGGCCCTTTGACATCATGTTGCCTTAAATCACATTATCTTGAAGCTTTGTACATTAAATATTGGCAGTTTATTTAAGCTGGTTTTGGGTGTGATGTTTATGCGTAGTGCTTTGTTGATTTGAAAGTTTTTAAAATAGATTTTTATAAAAGTGTTATTTTGCTATTTAGAAGATAGAATTTGATTTCAAGGAACAATATAGGCCATAGTTAGGCAAAAAATAAGAATCATTGTTCAAAATATCACAGATATTTTGACGCAAACAATGTGTTGCTTTGAGAGCCAAAAGATGAGCTGACTATAATTTGTGAGCTGATCCAAATGATACAACTCACTGAAAAGAGTCGTAATTCCTATCACTAGAGTCCTCAGGTTTATGATGTTCTGAGCTCATCTATAGTGATTTGAGGACAGGAATGTATTACACTCACTGCTTCTCACGATCGCATGCATCTGATCAAAGTCGGCTCACAGCTGGTAGTGCAGGAGCTGTCAGTGAATCATTCACTAGGCATGAAATCGGCGTTGATTTTAACACACATTACCAGCTGTGGAATCATGGATGAGCAATGCAGTGTGAGTTTTCAGTCATATGACTTGTCTCAAATCAGTGACTGAAAGTGAATGGCCGCCAGTCGATGGCTTCCAGCTTCTAGACATTATTTAAAATGAATTTTATGCCTCATTGCTTAACCTGATTTTTTTTTTTTTTTTCTTTTTACTTAAAGTTTTGTTATTTTTATTTTTTCCCCTTCCAGTCTAACAAAACATCTCACTCACATCAGCGGCTTTCTTCTCGGAAAGTTCCAGTTTGTCCTGGGCATCTTTCAGGGCCTCAGAATACTTGTCCAGTTCATCTTCAGTCTGCTTCAGCTTTTTCTGCAGGCCGATCAGCTCATCGTCCAACTGGAAGACACGCAACACATTAGTATGGATAATTATTGTTAATATTTTTGTAAATCTTGAAATCAAAAAAGATTTCTGAACTTGTGGCTTTTATAGACTATGACTAGTGTTTGTTGGGTGCTTGTAAGAAAAACTTAAGGAAAATAAATATTGCGATTCATAAAGTGTCATGAAAATATCTTCAAAATCCATCATGTGATAGTTTCAATATATCATCCACCTCTATGTTAATTACAAGTTTCTTGCTCTTTGTTTACAAATATTTTTTTTCTGATTGATTTTTAAACTTTACATACTACACAGATTTTCTTGCTAAGTTTCTTGCTAAAGATCACTGACTATATTCTATAAATATTCATATTTACTGTATGGTGTTGTGCGCTAGCTAAGCTTTATTAGTGGAAAAAAAATAATAAGGAAACATCTAATGATAATCTTGGGTCTTGCTATAAAACAGGGGTCCTGAAACTTTTAGCAGTCACTGACCCCTTTAACTGTAAAATAAATGTCATGAATCACCTCAGTACAGATTTATTTTATGAACAAATCCAACTATTCAAATATGATGCTCATCATTCAAATGAGTATGATAATATTCTGGCTATTTATTAGTGTTATACAGCTTTTTATAACATATAAGACCGCTTGGCTCTGCTTTGAGAACCACGGCAAAGAATATTCATATTTAAAAAACAAACAAACAAACAAACAAACAAAAAAAAACCCATGTATACATATACATACATATAGTAACATTTTACAAATTATATTTTTCCAGATCTGCAAATTAGTGCTTTTAATATTCCATATTCTTTCTGACTTTCCAAACCCTGTATGTGATTAGGAAATGGACATGATGTTCACACATATACATGTTTTTTTTTTTTTTTCTTACTCTGGCTGTAAACCTTTCTGTTTAGATCATCAGGGGTGAAAAGATGTTAATGTGGATGTTAATTTTGCTTATCCCCTGGTAGAGCCAACTCATGGTCTAGTAAACCAAAAAAACATGAAACCTTATGGCACATAAGTAAGCGATATATCTGAGAACATTCCACTAAAACACTCATGCTAGTCAGCAGGAGACCAAAACCAGGTCTAGCACATCTGTGAGCTGATAATGGGACTTATTTTTAGCCCAGGTTAACAACTCTTCTGGTATGCAGTGTTCACAAACACTCTTCGCTAATCTGAGTCTAATCAGTCCACTTGTGTTCCTGTGGCACTACAGGAGAACCTGCCAAGACTCCAGGCAGCCAAAGGAGTAGCTCACTCAGGAATGCACTCAGTAGTCTGGAATGGTGAGTGGTTTATGTCCACCAATTAGTAAAGAAATGAGTTAATTTAGTATGAGTTAGACTTCTTTATACCACAACACTGCTGAATTTGGTCAGTTGTTGAATAATTTCAGCTCTGATAGTAGTTCTAATTCAAACGGCTCGAATTCAAATGATATGTTGATATTAATTAACTATAAACTATAGAAACAGCTTATTCACATGGACTTGTGTGACAGACGCTCCACATAAGCTCAGGCAGATAATTATATTAATTATAATTATAATTATGATAATTATAATTATAGATAACTAAAAAAAATAACTATTAATGGATAAAAAGCATGGTTCATTAAGCAATTATACATTGTAATCATTGGCAAATCGCTGTGGTAGAAGAGGAATGAAACACTTGTGGGATGTGCTGTTATAGGTGAACAATCCACTCTGTCACTCTCACTCCTACTGAGCATTCTTGCCAGATTCTTCACTCCAGTTTGTGTTTTATCACCCTAGTAGAATATGGTAAATGTTCTTCTTGTTTTTCCTACTAAAGTGCTACAGTAATGCAGCAAAAAAACTTTTTAGAGAGATGCCACCATGGATTTATGCTACTACTAACACCAAATGTCCCACCTATACATGTAGAACATTATCTTTGTCTCTCTCCATACCTGCTTACACCT
The DNA here is from genome assembly GCA_023630585.1 of Cranoglanis bouderius. Lineage (NCBI taxonomy): Eukaryota > Metazoa > Chordata > Actinopteri > Siluriformes > Cranoglanididae > Cranoglanis > Cranoglanis bouderius. The sequence goes on from CM042553.1 coordinate 16,953,988, forward strand.
CTCCTCTGCGGCTTTCTGTTCAGTCTCGGCCTGCTCCGCCCTGTCGATGGCGTTCTCCTTGTCCAACTTCAGCATCTGCATCTTCTTCTTGATGGCCTCCATTATGACGATCTGACCTCAACTAAGCCCAGTGATAAATTAAAAAGTCAAAGCAGATCCTCAGGTACAGAGAGGAGAGGGGAGGAGAGCTGCAGACTTGGCGATGTAGCAGACTACAATGCCTTATCGTGCCGTCCTGAACCTTACCAGACACAGCGTTAAGCCCCCTCCCTTTTCCAGCTCCCTGACTCCATATCAGCCCACTTGGATGGAGGAATGGCTTGGACCAGAATCATTCACAGCAGCTCAAATCCCTTGTCCTTATTTGGAGCTTTTGTATTTTGCTTTTTAAAAAAAAGTGATACTGGCCTGTGTGAGAGAGAGGACCTGCTTCCAAATTTAACCCTGTGCTAGAGCATGGTGTGGATGTGAAGGTTACAACATACATAAGAAGGATCATATGATTGGGAGCATTTGTTTCAGCAGATAAATGAAGATATAGATTGTTGAGCAGAACCAATTTGGCTACTGTTAATCACTCAAAGGTTGGTATAATATAATGTTATAAACTCTCATAAAAGTGTAATGGAGCTGTTCTTCTCAGTAATTAAGTGCAATTTCTTTAATTGACAATTTTCCCAAACTAAAATGCCAACATCGTTATACAGTAAGTCAGATCTCAGTTTGTTTGTTTTTTATTAGATTGCTTCAATAAAAGAAATCAGTAATTAACTTTTACTAGTAAACTCTAGATATTCATTCATTCACCTTCAGTAAATGTTTCATCATAGTCATGGTCTCGGTCTATCTGGAGTCTGTCCCAGGAACACTGGGTGTGACAGGAATACACTCTGGATGGGATGCCAGTCCATCTCAGGGCACCATGTAAACCCAGATAGTAACCAAATATGAATATATTCATTTGAATACATTCGAATTGAACAGATTTGTTGTAAACTGATACAATAAAGATATGAATAGGACTTTTCTGATTCTTTTTTTAATTTTATTATTTTTAGGTGGTTTGCCATAAAGGTTCACAGGGAATCTGGTTGAGGCTACAGGTGTGCTTCAGGACTGGTATCCTGCTGAACGCAACAAAACAGTCACTTACAGTAAGCACAAGTTTTTTATTTTCATGCAGGTGCTAATGAATGGTCAGATATGAAGCTTGCAGGACCAAGGAAGACTGCATTGCATGATGCATTTACAGCATTCATTTATGACATGCTGACAAATTTTTATCTATGCTTTTTTTCCCTAGTGCTTTCAAGTGTTGGTGGCATAGTGTTATGGATTCATAGTTAAAAGGAAAAAACCTCCAGTTTAAGCCAAGCCCACTTTAAGGGTTAAATCCAAATACAGATACGAATATTTGGAGTACATTTGCTTTAAATTCCTTATAGTTTTTACTTACATTTCACATTTTCTCAGACAAAGAAGCAGGCATGTAAACACCCAGAAGCTGCTTTGACCTTTAGCACTTTATAATGTTGACGGTGCCTTAGAGACAAAAGCTATCTGTCCTCACTTGTCCTCTCTGAGTGGTGAATGAGCTCACCTTACACCTGGGAATTCATGACGTCGTCTCAGCTGAACACCTGAGCTTTGACCACGCCTCTGTTACTCAGACATGGTGAACTCACAGGCCTCAGGCATGTACAGGTGTGTGGGAGCATGTTTTTTTTTTTTTTTCCCCCCAGACACTATGAAAATGGAGGGAAAAATGCACTGATGTATTCAGATATTTGTGTTAGTCATTAGAGTTGTTGAACGAGGTTTGATATGTTAAGAGGGATGTAATTATGTAACTGGAACGCAGGCTAATGGGTGGTGTCTCAGTAATTAGCACAAATGCAGTCACAATTGGCTGTATTTATATATTTCATATAAATGACAATAGCTACAGTGGATATAATAAATCTACACACCCCTTTTAAAATGGCAGGTTTTTGTGATGTAAAACATTAAACCAAGATAAATCATGTCAGAACCTTTTCTACCTTTATTGTGAAATTGCAATCTATAAGTTAAAGTGAGGGGGGTATGAAAAATAAAAAATGTACAATAACCTGGTTGCATAAGTGTGCATGTCCCTAACTAATGTTTAGTTGAAGCACCTTTACATTTTATCACAGCATTCAATCTTTTTGGGTAAGAGTCAATCAGTTTGGCACATCTTGACTTAGCAATATTTTGCCATTCTTCCTTGCAGAAGCATTCTAACATTCTAGCATTTCAATTTTTGATTGGATTTAGGTCTGGACTCTGGCTGGGCTATTCCAAAACCTTGATCTTGTTTTGGTGAATTCATTCCTTTGTTGATTTGGAGGTTTGCTTCGGGTCATTGTCATGCTGAAAGGTGAAATTCCTCTTCATCTTAAGTGTTTTAGCAGAAGCCTTAATGTTTTGCACCAAAAATTATCCTGATTAAAGCTCCAGTTCCAACTGAAGAAAAGCAGTCCCAAAGCAGGACACTGCCGCCTCCATGCTTCACCGTGGGGATGGTGCTCTTTTGGTTTGTGCCAAACATATCTTTTGGTATTATGGCGAAAAAGTTCAACTTTGGTCTCATCAAACCGTAACACATTATTATGGTTTTGGGAGATTAGATGTTTTTTTTTCTTCTTCAAACATTAGCCAGGTTTGGATTTTTTTGTCTTGTTAAAAAAAAAGCCTTCCATCTTGCCACTCTACCCGTAGCCCAGAAATATGAACAATTTGGGAGAATGCTATCATATGTTGGGAGCAACCAGTACTTGCCAGAAATTGCTACAATTCTTTTAATGCTGCTGTAGGCCTCTTGGCAGCCTCCCTGACCAGTTTTCTCCTAATTTTCCACATCAATTTTAAAGGGACGTCCTGTTCTTAGTAATGTCACTGTCGTGCCATATTTTCTCCACTTGTTGATTATTGTCTTTACAGTGTTCCATGATATATCCGATGCCTTGTAAATTTTTTGTAACCCACTCCTGATTGATATTTTTCAACAGTGAGATCCCGTACCTGCTTTGTAAACACTTTGCGGCCCACGGCTTTTTCAGTTGGATGTTACCAAGAAGATGTCAGGAAAATCCTATAGGATAAGCTGTACTTTATTTGGAGTTAATCAGTCACTTTAATTGATGGCAGGTGTATACTAATTAGTATTTAACATGAGTTCAAAAGTAATTGGTTGATTCTGAACACTGCCACATTCCCAGGTATAACATGGTGTGCACACTTATGTTGAAGTTTTTTGTTTTTCTTTTTTTCCCCCTAAAACATTTCTGGTTGTTTGTCACTTGATTGTTACATGTTGCAATTTCACAGTAAAGGTGAAAAAGCTCCTGACAATTTTTTACATCACAAAAACCGACCATTTTAACAGTTTTATGTGTGCGTTAGCTAGTTAAGCCATTACCCTCTGTCTTTAGCTAGTGTCCAGTTTTAGCTCAGAATCTAGTTGTCTAGTCTCACAATTTTAACCACAAAAACAGTGAGAGGATTTTTGTTTTTGTTTTTCATTTCACAAGATCAATTTGAGGGCATCAACATATATCATTAGCATGGATTCTGATTTGTGAACAAATGTCATTGGTGATCAGTCATATGATTAGCAAATTGTTTGCACTAGTCATCAGAAGGGCATGAGGTTAAATACCAGGAATGCCAGAAGGCCACAGTTGGATTCTTCATTAAGGCTCTTAACCTTTATCTACTTAGGATTAGGATTTGTATATTGCTTACGCCACATTTGGATAAAAACTTCTGTCAAACAGACAATCCTAAATATAACTGAAATACTCAGAGACTCCAGTATATGATCAGTGAGTGATCAGAAAATGTTTAAAAAAGAACTCCAGCATTACCACTTTCAGTTATAACACACTCTAAAAATGTGTTTATAGTTTTTATTTATTCTGTAGTCAGTGGCTCAGTTATGGGATTAGACCTGTGGACTGTGGGTGTTTTTTAATAATTTGTCTCATGACACTGACACGTCGACATGTCAGCATCTAAAGCAAACAACTCTTAATACGCAACACTAATATTAACTCTGTCACTCTGATGTTGGAATAGTAGAATACACAAATCACACACACACACACACACACACACACACACACACACACACACACACACACACACACACACAATAAGTTCTGCTGGTGGAAGAGATGCGGCTCAGCAAAATACAGCTGGGGATAAGTACTACAAGTAGAGTGAGTGAGAGAGCGAGAGCGAGAGAGAGAGAGAGAGAGAGAGAGAGAGAGAGAGAGAGAGAGAGAGAGAGAGAGAGAGAGAGAGAGAGAGAGAGAGAGAGAGAGAGAGAGAGACGGCGCTCCTCCCACAGGAAACACAGTGTTGGTTCACTCTGGCCTTTTATGGTAAAAAAAACTTGCCTGGAAAAGCATGCCTGTGTCAGACAAGAGCTGACAGACACAGCTTACACACACACACACACACACACACACACACACGCACATACACAGATATCATTCACCTTGACACCTCTGCAGGAGTGACAGGCCCTTTAAGTGTGATTCATCACTGTAGGTCCACCTGTCCAGTGACTAAGCAGAACACAGATTATTATTTTAAAATAAATATTACAGATTACTATATTACTATAATATCACTAATAATAACACTATTATTACTTCTGTCATTAATAGTTCTAATGTTAAAATCGCAATTATTTATCAGATTATTTAGGAACAAAATACACAGTGTCCCAAAAGTCTCTTTGCATAGGAAAGTATGTTTGCCAGCACCACGTCAGTTATGCCTTCGTCAGTGGATGTTCATGGACGTCCACTTCTGTATTACATTTGAGCATTTTAAAATGAAAGAAAAATGGCCTTTTGTTTGAAGACTCAAAAAAAAATATATATATATATATATATATATATATATATATATATATATATATATATATATATATATATATATATATATATATATAATACTATAATATCAACCAAATTGATGGTTAAAACATGTAAACACACCAATAAGTATTTAAACTAGCTTAACTACTGTAGTAGCACACCTACCACAAACACACTAAAGTCATTAAACTACCATGGACTTAAGTAATGGAGTAGCATGCCTACCGTAAACACTCTAAAAAGTAATAATACTAACAAATGCACATACTACACATACTACTGGCAATACTAGAGTAGCATGCCTACTGTAAACATGCTAACCACTAGACCAATTACCGTAAGTGCTGGAGTAACTAACAATTGTCATATTTACAAGTGGAGCTTCTGCAACAATTTTCATACCTATGTTTCTAACGTGGTACTGTCCTTTAACATTGCATCATGACAGGAGAAAGAATTATTAGTTTCATTGGTTGATGGTTGGTAATTTTCTTCTTCTTCTTCTTTTTTTTTTTTCAATCAGGCCAGTGGCCTTTATCTAAAATGGCAGGAATGCAACAAATAGATCAGGGTGGATAACTAGCTGACATTTGAGAAAACACTGCAAATTTACCAATTTTTTTAGTTCAGTTGTCAGGAGATCGCAAGTTTGAATCCGGAAGATGCCGCAGCCATCCATGTCCATCGCTTAAGGGAGCAAAACAGGCCGTGCTCTCTGGGTGGGAGGGTCATGCTCTCTCTCCGCTGTCAATCACAGTGATAGCCGTTCCTGGGCATCTGTGAGCTCATGCATGCAGAAAAAAGCCACAAAGCATTTCCTCCTAGTGTGTTACACCACCCTGTGATGCAACATGAGCAGCAGTTTCAAATCATGTGGTGGGCTAGCTTCACGTTTCTCACTTGTCATGTCATAGGGGAAAGTTAAGTATGGGAATTGGCATGTGACCAATTTGAGGAGAAAATTCGGGAGAATCATGATCACAGTTAAAACACATTTAATCTTATCGTCAAATATTGTCAATTTTGGGTAATTGGTTGTATTCAGTGTGTGTGTGTGTGTGTGTGTGTGTGTGTGTGTGTGTGTGTGTGTGTGTGTGTGTGTGTGAGGCAGCAGAACTCCACCATGTGACAACAAAGCAAAGCCTCATAAATGCAGAAGTTAAAGCCCAGCCTGATATTTAATCAAACGAGTATCCTCTTTATTACGAACAGGTTTTCTTTTAGTTGTATGATCAAGAATAAATTTAGTGACAGCATAAAATAAAAAAAAATAAAAAACTAACAAGCTGAAATAATAATAGAAAATGAATTACAGTGCAGCCTACAAGCCGCGTCTGCTCCGAGTCAGACTGTCCTGCTGGGACATATAGACAGTCACAAATAACATGTTCATGCAGTTCACCACCGGGGAAATCCAACAAACCGAGCCCAATAAGGAGACAAGACACTGAATGAGTGTTAGAGTCCTCCTCTCACTCAGCGCTACTCGCGAAAGCTAGCGAGTAGCATACTTCCGCATTCCCCGCATTCCATTCACAGACTCTGGTTTTGTTTATGTCACCATGTGCTCCTTTGTTTTGGTTTACGTCATGTCTCCGCCTCTGTATGTTGATTGGTTCTTTGTTCTTGGTTCATGTCATGTCTCTGCCCCTGTTTGTTCATTGGTTTACCGTTTATTGTTTCGTTATTAGTTTCAGGTGTTTTAAGTTACAGCTTGTTTTCGTTTATGTACTTAAACCCTTTCTTTTGTCCGCTTAGACGAGGAGTATTAGAGTTAACTATGTGAATATATGTTCGTTGTTTTTTCACCGCCCTCGCGTTTCCTGGACCGTGGACTCTTGCCTCGTTATTGTGTGGATTAATGCCTCTTTCTTGTGGATTTACTACCTGGTGGATTATTGTTTGTTTTTTGACCCTGCCTTTGAGTTCCTTTTTCCCTGTCCAAATACTTATGGTTCTTTGCGTTTTTCCCCTTGTCCCTATACTTTTGTTTTTTTCTAAATAAACTGAATTTTCCCCAGCACATGCATCAAGCTCCCCTGTGTCCGCCGTAACAATGAGGAAACGATTTAGTGTGTTAGTGCTAGTGGGCAGGTTTATTAAAAAAAGAAAAACTCTGGTTTGGGATGTGAACTCAATAATTAGACTCATAACTGCTACTACAAATAATTAGTGTATTATTTTTTTTCCCTCTCGACATGACATTTTGTATAAGTGATGTAATGTCATAAACCTCAGCTTAATATCCATTTTTCTGGATGTTCTCGCTGTGCCCGTGTGGATTTCTTCTGGGTTCTCCAGTTTCCTCCCACCACCAAAAAACATGCTGGTAGATGGATTGGCTCTGCTGAATTGCCTCTTGGTGTGAGTGTGTGTGCATGGTGTCCTCTGCAACTCTGATCACGATAAAGCACTTACTGAAGAAGAAGGAATGAATGAGAATCACATTCAGAAAGGGAAATGTAAACTTCTATTGCTATTTCTATTGACTATTCTATTTTAGTAATACTTCGTGTTCTATTTTCATTATGATACACTTTTTGACCATGTGTGTTAGCTGTGCAGTATTATCTTATTACAGTGTATCACAGCGCTGTTGAAGTCTTGATTCTGATTGGTCAGAAGGTGTTGATTAATTTTTATAACAGCAGCTCTGACAATATAGTGCAGCCGCACATCATGGGTTTATATTAATGCGCTCGTTCTAATGCCTTATCATTTTTGTGGTGACAACTTACAAGGGAACTTGTATGTTTTTACACGCCACATAAATTAAGACTAATAAACAGATGGTAAACAGGTAAAAAATAAAAATAAAAAATAAAAAAAACATAGAATTGTTTATGGAAGGCTTCTCCAGTGCCAAGGTTTTGTAACAGTCAGAGGTAAAGCTGTAACTTTAGTTTTCCGAAGCAAGGACTCTTAATTTTGTTATTTTGTTGTCCCTTAAAAGTTCAACCCTTCTGGATGCTAAGAACTTTAAATTTTCCAACAAACCCTTAAAGAACCATTAAAGAACAGTTTTGGGAGACACACTGATGAAAGGACATTACTTTTGTCTAAACTCTTGGATGATAAAGATTGTTTTAGAGTATTAGAGGTAGTAGAACCATTTTTCTTTGATTGCACAGTGTAATGGTGCACTATTTTGCTTTTTAAAAAATTTTCTCACAGGTTCTTTGCGAGTTAGGTTAGTTCCATACATGACCCCTGGTCTGAACTTAAAATAGTGCTTAATATGACCAGCAGATGGCATAGTGACACTGATTATAAAAAGCAAACAGTCACACTGTTTGATCAGATGCTGTCTTTGTCTTCACTGGGTAAATAAAATAAAAGCATTAACACTTTGAGGATGTTCCAGACATCCAACACTATGCCTGGCGGATACATTCCTGATCACAGTAAAAGAAAAACTAATGAATTAATTCAATTAAAGGTGCACTTTGTGGTTTTTAAATCAGTGTATAATGTTTGAGAAACTTTTTTTCTTAATTTTTTTATTTAAAAAAAAGAAGAAGAAGTGAAACTCTGGTCTCTGTGTTGCCTCAGGTTGTACACAAGAGAAAAACTAATGACTGGACCAACCACATCAAACCGATCACAATAAAGATGCATCTCTACACTGGGGAACTCTACAACAGTGTTTTCCTCTCTTTTAGAGAGTAGTTTAAGTAGAATACATTGAAGAAATCAATAACCCTTAATTATCCTTTTTTTCTAAGAGTATACTTATAAATGTAAGTGTAAATCCAGAAATCTCTACCTCTTTTACTACTTTCTGGCGTTCAAGTGCAGGTATCACATGCGTGTATTTTTTGTGTATGGCTTTGGAGGAAACACTGAATGTAACTTTGAATTTTGGGGTTCACAACAACTTTTATCATTATCAAAATTTAATCATCAGTCGAGTGAATAAATGATTCTACTGTAGGACCATGGGTTAAAACAACTGAAATTTGGTAGAAAGACCACACCTGAAGCTCTTTCTTCCTGGTTAATTAATTAACGCCTTCTGACCAATCAGAATCGAGAATTCAACAGCGCTGCGATATAAGGTAAAATCATTTATCTTTGCGATAAATGATTTTACTGCGGTTTTGTACTTGCAAAGTAAAGATAATTTCACCAAGCATGGTCTCCATGTGCTTTATGTTTATCTGGAGAGGGCAGTGCATCTGTTTTTCTAAAACAAATCAACTGTTTCTCTTTTGGCTCCAAATGCACACGATTCTCTACACAGAGGCTGAAATGTCAGATGATTATGACAATGACTCAAAATTAGGTTTCTTCTGCCATTTGCATGTGTTTTAAAGCAAGTGTCAAAATTTCTCAAAATCTGCTTGCAAATTTACCTGCAGGAACTGTTGCACATCTCCACCTCTGATGTCAGAGCAAGAGCTACTGTGGGTCAAAGAACTCAGTCTGAGCTGTGGAGAATTATGGCATGGATAAAAAAGCATGCATGAAAAAATGAGGAGGAACTATTAAGACAAGGATGTAAGTGAGAGCTCTAGAGTGTCAGAGAGGTTGAGGTGGAGGATTGGAGTCTGTCAATCCTGCTCCCAGGGTGCCAAAATGAAGAAAACAAAGCTGTCAAAACATCCTGATTGGATTTCCAAATAATCTATGCACGTGAAGACCTCGGCTGTGGGAAATGAGGGAACAACGAAGAAGATGGAACTGGACTGCAATATAGGGGGTAGATATTTTTAAAAGGGGCCGTTCTCCAGCAACAATAGAAATCATGAACCATCCGATGGGTGGCGTCGTGAAAGGAAAGGAGGGGATGGTGAACTCATGGTCCCCTGTGAGTTGCTGCCATGGATGATGAGATTGGGCAACAGAGCGTGCAGAACCAGATTCCAGCTCCTTCACATGATGGATCAAGTATGATCAGTATCACTACATGCATGCTCAGCAGGTTTTTTTTGCATGTCTGATTCAAAGTTTTCCTTGGAGGTCACATGTTAGACAGATGGCCACATAGATTGTCACGTTAACCCGACCACTGTGGAAAAGAAAAAGGGTTTCCATGAATGAGAAGAAAAGATGACTTTATACATTTCATTTAATATTTTTGACCATTAAACTTCATAGTTTATATTCAGCACTTCATAAACTTTTTAAACCAGAATTTCTACTTCCATTTCATAAGTAAGGAATAAAACACTTGGGTGTGTAATGTTAGAGGAAAGTAATCAGTGACAGGGAATACATCGCTGAGCAGAGTTACTGTTACTACCCCAAAGTTGGTTATTTTCCTATAACAGCACATCCCAAAGAGTTTTGTTGCTCTTATACCACAAGTTGCCAATGCTAAAAAAAAATTTAAATAAAGAATGACACTTTTTTTTTTTTTTTTTTTTTTTTACTTTTTATCCATTTATAGTTACATTTAATGTTGTGGAATGTCCTTAGAAATCATTGACACATGCAGCATGCCCTATGTATCACCAATATTTAAAGGAGCAAGCTGTAATTTCTGAATTTTTGGAATTTTCTGCTGCCTCTGAAAGATTGCATTTACAGCGCTAACACTGACAAATTTGCACTTCCCTTGTTGCGGGTTACTTCTACACCTTCATAACCCCTACGTGAGTTTGTCCAATCTGGATGTAGCTTTAGATTAATAATGAACAAGCCAGAGACCAAAGTGGTGAGGAAATTCTCTCTGAAACAACAGAGGTAGAAACCCTGAGAGAAACCAGACTCTGGGAACCTGTCCTCTTCTGGGTTCTGGGTCCTCTTCTTCTTCTTCAATTTTGATTATTACAGTAAACATACTGTATGTACAAAATAAAAAAGTCATTGTAAATATAACTATATAACTAGTTTTATATCTTATTATTATTATTAAATAATAATAATAATAATAATAATAATAATAATAATAATAATAATAGGGAATATTAATAATAGTAATAATAGTCCTTCTTCCAGGACCAGGGCCTGGAAGAAGTCTGTCTTTGTGTGTGTAATGCAGAGGCGTGAGAAACATGTGGCTGAGCAGATGTGGCATTTCTAACAGAGGGGGTTCTGCTATGATGAGGGGAATGTGAGAGCAAGTGGGGGGCACAAAAAGGGAATCATACACACACGGTACATAACTCAGAGTTCTTGGACAGGAGTGTAGTGAGGAGATGAGGCCTGTGTCGTTTCTCTGTGTGACTCAATGGTGATTTTCTTTCACATCCCTGAGGATGAATAGTCAGGACAGCTGGATTTGTTTTGTAAACTTGAAGATGATTATTACACAAGATTATAAAACAGGCCCTGGATCTGAGATCAGAGCCCGAGAGAAACTGCCAGACCAGAAGGATTTTTAAATATCCCTGAACGTGTAATTTTAAACCACTTAGGCACACAGTGCTGTTTGCACCCAGGTAAAAATAACATTTCTAAACATCGTCCTAAACACACACACAAAAAACCAAAAAGCGTGCAATGAAATATGATTACACAATTACAAACTTACATCACATCTACATCACCACTAACCTTTACTTTTATTTCTTTAGCTTGTTATAAAGCTTACCATAAAATACTGGTTCTGTTTACATAATATCATAGCTTAGCTAAATCAGCAAAAATTTTTACCTGAATGCATTATTAAATGCTAACATTACATGAATGATAACATTAACTAGTCTGCTAATATTATCTCTCCTAAAGGAGCCGAGTTCACTAGCAAGCTAGCTAGCATTAGAGTCGCTAGTATATTTTGTGATTAAAACCAGAAGACAGGTTTGCTAATAAGCTAGCCAAGTTAATTTAAGTAAAGTAATTGATTGTGTAATTACAACTGATGGCCAGATTTGCTAGCAAACATTGGGGTTAATAGTGTATTGTATTATGTATCATTAGCCAAGTTTATTAGTAAGCTAGCAAATTTTTGTAAGCTATTTTATTGTGTATTTAAAACTAATAGACACGTTTGTTAGCAAGCTAGATATAGTTAGGTAACCTATTATGTTAGCACTAAACTGGATGCAAATATTTCACATGCCTTTGAGTAAAAATAATCTGCATAGAATAATAAACAGTTTATTGACTTTTTAAATACACTTTTACCCAACTGCCAGAATCTATTGTACCTCCATAACATGCACAAAAACATTAAAATATCATTGAAATCAAAATAACATTGTTATATCCTCAGTGATTTATTTAACAGTAGCCACACATGTCAAAATATAGCATTCTCATAACTGCCATTTTGTTTAGTGCTAACAAGTAGCTTTCTTAGCATGCAGTCAGTTTTATACAAAAGTACAGAGAAAGTTTCTGTGTAACTGTAGTGATGATAGGCTTTTTTTGTGAAGGACTACTTTAAACTGCTAATCATTACCTCGAGTATTGTATGGTGCAATCCTCTTGGGTGTACCCTCCTGCAATAGCGGCTACAGGTTGAAAAGTTTAAAGGTTTCCCGCCATGCGTGATTAAAGTAATGGCCCCAGCATACAGAAAGCTGCCCACTAGAGGAACTGGACAAGTGTTTCTCATTACAGAGCAACTGTCCAACAGCTTTCCACAGAGATGCCAGAGGAGTAGGCTGCCTTCAAGTCAAGCAGCTGTTTCTTAAAAAGGGCACCCTATAGTCTGAGGCTACAAATCTGAAACACTAGTCATTTCAAGCATATATCTGTGTGATGATATTCAGAGACTAGCTAAGTGTCTTACTTCACCTATCAAACTGAGATTTACACCGTTTATCCTCGCACCAAAAAATGTAGTCAGTCAGCTAAGAAACGTTTGGCGTCTGAATTTTTAGCTTCTTTCTACTCACTACATTTTCAAACACATAACTACATTCATCTATAATCAAATGTATGTAAAGTCATAGTGACTTTATAGCATCAGACAGCTTCAATGACCTGCATTCCTAAATAATCTAAACTTGAACAGATAAGACAGGGGAATGAGACTTAATAATCATCACTGTTATCTATCTGCTGCTATGTTCATTTTGTATACAGTGTATCATGTTAGTTTGTATTGGGGCAACTAGCTATTAGCATTCAGCTAGTTTGTATTCTCGGAGTTATTAGCATGCTAAGTAATATTTGAGAGATTAAGAATAAAGCTGTCGTTAGTTAGCTACATTATGGTTGAATTCTTGAATCTGATTGGTCAGAAGGTGTTGCAGTTCAAATCACAAGTTTATTAATGCACTCGTTCTACTACTATATCGCTTTTATAGTAACAGCTCATTCAGTAGGACTTGTATGGCAGACGCTCTACATAATTAAAGGTGTCTCCGGTGTCAGTGCTTAGTAACACTTGCGTTTCATGTTTCTCTGTAACATAACAAGCTCCAATTTTTTGTCTTATTAACTTATAGCTAATTGTCTTACCTAGCATAGCATCACAGCTGCGATGCAGAACTAAAGAAGCAACTTTCACGCAAATGTAGCCGAGTTTCCTAACAAGCTAGTTAACAAAAAGCATGCAGATGAAATATGATCACACAATTTACAAATTTGAACTTTTTACATCACCACTAACCTTTACTTTAACTTATTTAACTTCTTATAAATCTAATAAGCTAGCTATTATTTAGATGAACAATTAAATTGTTTAATTAAATTGATAGACAGGTTTGCAAGCAAGCTAGCTAACATTTGGGTCATTTGGGTTAGTAGCACATTGTGTAATTAAAACCAGTAGCCTTGTTACCGAGCCAATTTAAGTAAAATAATTGATTGTGTAATTAAAATTGATGGCCAGGTTTGCTAGCAAACATTGGGGTTAATAGTGTATTGTGTATCAATAGCCAAGTTTGTTTGTAAGCTAGCAAATTTTTGTAAGCTAATTTATTGTGTATTTAAAACTAATAGACACATTTGTTAGCGAGCTAAATAATTAATATTAGGTACATTAAGTTAACATTAGGGTTACTAATACTAAATATTGTGAAATAAAAACCTATAGCCATGTTTGTTAGTTTATTAAAAGCTACTTTTAATGAAATTGAAATTAATTTAATAAAATTAAAAGTTTTTTAAGAAGCCGTGTTTATGGCCAGTATTGCGTTGTTTAAAACACTAAAATGGTGGGTTTTGGTTTCAGTAAAACAAAGCTAATTAACATCCTACTATATGCATCAGCAGGTATCTCTGTAGCACATACTCACAGTTGTGTTCCCTTTGCTGAGTGTGCACTTTGTATACAATTGGTCATCAGAGCAATCACTGAGGAAGAATTGCACTTCAGGGCTCTGGGGTTTTGCAGCCAGACGCAGTTACGCCACTCACAACTGCGAACGACTGTACATCTCACATCCACAGGGAAGTAAAATTGCAATGCTAATGTTTCAAAATAGCATAGCCTTCCTAGCAGATCTCTCTCTCTCTCTCTCTCTCTCTCTCTCTCTCTCTCTCTCTCTCTCTCTCTCTCCCTCTCTCTCTCTCTCTCTCTCACACACACACACACACACACACACCAATCTCAGTGGAATTACATACAGCATCTAAGGTTAGCGACTTACACAATCTGTTCAGTCTTAGTTGAGAACCCTGTGGGCTGCTGAAACATTCAAAGGTTCAAACAGATGGCTTTTATTTGCGCCACTTGCAAATGTTAGTATCCGATTAGCTGAAAGTCTTTTATTACCAAACCAGCACTAGTGTTTATGGTGTTGTTTATAGTTCCAGCTGTTTAGATGAGTAGTATTAATCTGGAATGAAGCTTGATTAGGAATGTTTATTGGCAATAAAGTATACTTGTAAATCTGACTGAATGGAAGGTCTGGATATACAGTTTACAGTCTGAAGATGCTGATCAGGCTGAATATAATCCTGCGATCCTGCTCGGACAAATTCCTAGATGTGTTGGCTGGAAACCACGACTCATTTTCATTCTCACTTGAAAGTGATGATTAGAAACACCAAATTCTTGTTGTTAGCTAAACACCGGCAAAGCATACAGTATCAGGCACTCTAATGACCCATTCAGGAAGTGCCTGGTTGGGATTTGTGGTCATGGTTCTTGGCCAGAAGCTATATTTAGCCCAGACCTGGCAAGCCTGAAGAGAAATAATGCATAGTCTAAAGTAGAAACTGCATATATATATATATATATATATATATATATATATATATATATATATATATATATATATATATATATATATATATATATATATATATATATATATATATATATATATATATATATATACACACACACACACACAGTGGGGAGGGAAAAAATCCAGAAAAAAGCATTTCAAAAAAGTTATAAATTGATTTGCATTTTAATGAGGGAAATATGTATTTGATCCTCTATCAATCAGAAAGATTTCTGGCTCCCAGGTGTCTTTTATACAGGTAATGAGCTGAGATTAGGAGCACTCTCTTAAAGGGAGTGCTCCTAATCTCAGTTTGTTACCTGTAAAAAGACACCTGTCCACAGAAGCAATCAATCAATCAGATTCCAAACTCTCCACCATGGCCAAGACCAAAGAGCTGTCCAAGGATGTCAGGGACAAGACTGTAGACCTACACAAGGCTGGAATGGGCTACAAGACCATCGCCAAGCAGCTTGGTGAGAAGGTGACAAGAGTTGGTGCGATTATTCGCTAATTGAAGAAACTGTCAGTCTCCCTCGGTCTGGGGCTCCATGCAAGATCTCACCTTATGGAGTTTCAATGATCATGAGAACGGTGAGGAATCAGCCCAGAACTACACGGGAGGATCTTGTTAATGATCTCAATGCAGCTGGGACCATAGTCACCAAGAAAACAATTGGTAACACACTACGCCGTGAAGGACTGAAATCCTGCAACGCCCGCAAGGTCCCCCTGCTCAAGAAAGCACATGTACAGGCCCGTCTGAAGTTTGCCTGAATGATTCAGAGGAGAACTGGGTGAAAGTGTTGTGGTCAGGTGTGGTCAGATCTCTTTGGCATCAACTCAACTCGCTGTGTTTGGAGGAGGAGGAATGCTGCCTATGACCCCAAGTCATAACACCATCCCCACTGTCTACATGAGCTCACAGATGCCCATGATTAGCAAGTGTCACTGTGATTGACAGGGGAGAGAGAATAGGCCATCCCTCCCACCTGGCGAACATGGACTCCCAGCTTCATTGGGATTCAAACTCACAATCTCCAGAGAATAGGGCAAACACTTTCCTGGTGTGCCACTCAGGAGCATATTTTTTGATCGATAATTGTGGCAGCATACAACAGTGTTAAAATGTGGAGCCGATATACAAAATGTACAAAGGTTTATAAGGTCTGGTTTAGTCCAGTGCTATGCTATGTTTATCTCAGATATGGATTGTTAAGCCCTACTTAACATGATGACTGGTACGCTGAACAGCTTTATTTATCTGTGAGTATACAAATCCTCTAGTGATATGGGGAAAAAACACACCTTTGTTTTCTTGGAATGGGGCCTATTTAGATTTCAACATAGATCAAAACCAGAGGAATTGGACTGGCAGTTCAGGAAATGCAGATATTTACTTTGCTTACTTATTTACTAGTGAGATGATGAGTAACATTTACTGAAACACTTCCTCAAAACAAAGACGTTTATCCCCTTAAACACCTGGCTTATTATTCAGTTATTTGTATTAACGCATATTTAGTAGCCATTATTAATGTATTAATTTAATAACAATCAGAGAAAAGGTGTGCAGTTACAAGAGTGAGGAGTGGAGACTTGCTGGCAGCTCCTGGGAGGTTAAGGTGTTAAAGTTTGCAGATTTCTTTAATGAAACTTACATTTATGGGACTAGAGAAAGGATACAGTAATTGAGTACCAGGGTGGGAAAGTCCACCTTATTTTCCCTCAAGGGGGGAACCGTTAAATCGTCTATGCAAAAGCTGACACCAGAGGAAGCCCACACCCTTTTGGAAGCTAAGTACCCTTAATTATCCATCAAACCCTTAAGGAGCCCCTGAAGAACTAATGTATTTTAAGGAGATATCACAACATTAAATGTAACAATAAACAGATAAAAGGTATGACTTGCCATTCTTTAATAAAAACAAAATGTACTCATTGGCAAATTGCTGTGGTGTAAGAGGAATAAACACTTTGGGAATTGTTGTTATACGAAAATAATCAGCAGTAGGGTGGTAACAGTCACTCTACCTTGCATTGGGCTGGATCACACCACCCTACTGTTGATTATTTCCAGTAACATGCCTAGTTACACTGAGGCATGTCTAGTTACATGCCTCAAGTGTTTTATTCCTTACTTAATGAATAATGTTAAAAAGTATCGAAATGCAATTAATAAAATATGAGTCATGATATCTGTCAAGTACTTGGAGGGTGTCAGTTAAAATAAAAGCAGTGAAAGTGTGTGTGTGTGTGTGTGTGTGTTTATGGGAATGTACTAGACTAAGAGAATGTGTACCTTTTCAATTTTTCTCAAGTTCCCTGAAATGCTACTTTAATATAAAATAATGAAATCTAATGCTACAATTACTTTCCACTTCTGCTGAGTACAATGCAAAACAAAATGGCTCCTCTCTCGTATTAAGCTTCTTAGTGCATATTTCAGGAGTTGCACTTGCACACACAGTCTATTCAAACATGTGGCTCTGATAAAAACGTTCTCCAGTGTGTGCATGCATGTTCAGTTGCATAATACCTCTCATGGTATGCAGTCAAAATGGTGAATGGTCAGAGTAGAAAACCCCCACATGCTCATATAACAACACCCCCACCTCACACAGGGCCTTGGTCATGGTGGGGTTAAAGTGTCTCAACTGTGCAGTGTGCCTATACTCTGCTCACCACTGTCCAGCCAATCAGCTTCTGTGTTTTCTCACACGCCCACTGACCTGCACCCCAAACTCAGAAACAGAGCTCTATGACATTCTCTCTCTCAGTGCCAAGATCAGGATGAGGTCCTCACTACAGATCAGCCTCTACACTGTCATTGCTCCTGCTGGGAAATGCTGGCGCTTGTATCCTTTTACACAAGCCAAAATGTCACACAATTAATTAAATAAACAGTGTGGAACCTGGCAAAACAACCGGTGTGAGAGTTTTTAGATTATTTAGATTTAATATGCATTTAGCAGGAAAAACAGGGCAAACAGAGCTGATTTTACTCCTGCTGATTCATTCGCCTTAGATTTATATGTTAATGTTTGTGAAGCACAAATTAATGAATAACAGTAAATAAGGCATGTAACTATATTATAGCAGTGTAATAATGTAGCTCTTTATGAATATATATATAGACAGTGTGTTCTTTGGTTCTTTGACTATATAGGATGTATGCATTATTTTCAAAATAAAATAGCTTAATTCCTTATTACATGACCAAAGGATAAAAAACCAACAACATTAAAAGAGTGCTGCCATGTCCTGTGTTCATTTGTACACCTAAAAATTATATATACATTTTAAAAATATTAATCATGTAAATCAGATTGATTAAAAAGCATATAATTAAACTAAAAATTCACAGTTATTTAAACGTAAAAGTTTCAAAGATTACATGCCTCCTAATAATGAATGATTAAAAGACTGGTGGGGGTGGGCGTCGATTTTTTTTTTTTTTTTTTTTGTTGCTTGCGCTCCGCCCATCTCCGCCAACAGGGCCAATAATTTTACAACTTATTTGCATATGGACCAATAGAAAGTAAATGATTTGCATATGAGGTCCATAAAGACACGCGTCTACCGGCGACTCTTTCAGTGCTCAATTCGCTCGGGACATCCACGCTCAGTACTTTCACCCGGACTAAACCAAACATTCTTTTACAAAACACGAATAAATATTTAGCACGTGTCCTTAAGAGAATATGGGAAGAGAAAACCTTGTTTTGCTCATCATCTGGATGTATTTTCTGAGTCTTTCTTCCAGTTTATCAGCCACAGTTGCTCCAACCGTGGAAACAAGCGCATTCAGTAAGTATGAATGGTTCTAATTTTATTATTGTATTATATTATTTATCATTTCCTTCAGATTGGTGTAACATTGGTTTGGAGAAAAAGGTGCCCCCTCTTTCTGGCAACTGTTAATGTAAACTGAGTGAAATGAAGGGAGGTGCTCAGGTTAAACTAAACAGATTGTGGAGCCCACAGTGCTGAGTCAGTGTGCTGGGGCCCTGCACAGACTCTCTGATTTTACACAAATGCAAGAAAGAATATAAATCGAAAGAATATTAAATCTATAACATTTTTTTTATTGGTGTAATTTATGCAAATAAAAAATCATGAATGAACTAAACGCATTTGTATTACGGACTTTTATACATTTCATTTAATGCAACCCCGTGTGCATTGTTGTTCCATTTTTTTGGAACCAGATTTCTGTCTGATATTTTTGTATTGCATCATTAGCTAGGTTTATTAAAAGTCTTCAGGCACAACATGCTATTATTTTTGCAATTCTATTTTTTAGATTAGATTATTTTTAGATATTTTTTTATTTTTTGATTGGCAAATATTGCAAGGGTTGCAAGAACTCAGAAGCATTTAAGGAAAGTTTAAGGAAATATGTTTATTTTACCATTTAAAAGTGCATTGCAGCACTAAACATTTTTAAAGTTTTAAAGCCTTCAAACATTGTTTGTCAACTTGTATTTAAGTAGGCAACATCACAACCAACTCTACAGACTGGATGGTGGACTTCAGTGACATTGAGTCCAAATTTGCTCTGAGAACAATCGAGGAACCGGAGGACGATCTATGCTACATCGTTTCTGGCCAGAGGGACACCATTAAAGAGTGCAATTTCAATCCAGACACCAAGACTTTTATAGTCATTCATGGCTGGACGGTAAGTCCATAAACTCATAAAGTGTGTTAGAGCAAAGTGAGTGTGAAGGTGTTTCCCACACACTGATCACCTGATCTGTGTTCAGGTCACTGGCATGTATGAGAGCTGGGTTTCCAAACTGGTGACGGCGCTGTACGAACGCGAGCCAACTGCAAACGTCATTGTGGTGGACTGGCTGGTCCGGGCACAGCAACATTACCCAACCTCAGCTGCCTATACCAAACTGGTGGGCCAGGACGTGGCCAAGTTTGTCAACTGGCTACAGGTCAGAGACTAAGCTCAGACTCCAAAGAGCTTAGATTTAGATTTGAATACGTGCATCTGCAAAGTGGCCGCATATTATGTTAAATATATAGTTTAGTGCCAGTAATGTCAATACAAAGTTTGCATCTCCCTATCTAAATGTTGCATAAATCTCTAATAACATGTATGTCATGCCTTTGCCTTTATAACCACCAACTCTTTCACATCCTCTGAAGAGCTTTTGGTTCTTCCTAGTTGTAATATTTGCTAACCTTGCATAAAAATTCATTTCAAAATCATTTTCTGATGGTTGTACTAGGAGCTGGTGATATGACAAAAATATCATATCATGATTCTCAAAGGCATTTCTATGATACACAATATGTATCACGATATATAGGTTAGCTCATGACGTGCCAGCAATACAGTAGTGCTCCATTTTTAAAAAATGGACCACTGTATGTGTATATATATATATATATATATATATATATATATATATATATATATATATATATATATATATATATATATATATATATATATATATTTTATTTAGTAAAAAAAATTGTACATTTAAAAAAAATTTTAACAAGTACAAAATTTAAACATCAAATCAGATGCTGTCTGACATTAATTACAGATATAGATAATTACAGTTATCTAAACAAAACAAACCTTTAAAATTTTTTAAAAAGATTTTATGATATCCGTGAAACTGTATTGTGACATAATATATCACAGTATAGAAATTGCTCAGCCTTAGATTTTGCCTTGTGTTTTGAATTGTGCATCTTGTTGCAGAATTCACCCACATTTTGTTTTTAGCATGTTAACATTGGACCTTCTCTAAAAAAATGATAATAAACTCTACCTTACCTTGTCACTTGACCCTCATGGGTACATCTTTTGTACCTTTAGTGTGTATTGTTTACCTAGAAAGATACATGTGGTATAGTTTTAAAGCTTAATTGTAGTCCAATTAAATCTGCTTTAAAGGAACACTATACCCAAATTTCCAGTTGAAAGATACTGTACATATTACAGGTAAAAAAAAAAGGTTACCACTCTAAGAAAGACAAGGAAAGGTACAGTTTTTTTTCTGAAAGTGTGAAGATATTTTCCTATTTTTCTATTCAAAAGATACGGGCAGTGCAAATATTTGCACCGTATAACGTGAGGTTAAATAGAAATAGGTATTCCTCTATTACACCCATATAAACCACTTGTAATTAAAGCATCTTCCCTGTGAATAAAGGTCTTGCTTTGCTCATTGCCTAATGACAGGCCGAGCTGGAGTATCCATGGGAGAAGCTTCACCTCCTGGGCTACAGTTTGGGTGCTCATGTAGCTGGCATCGCAGGACTCCTCACAAGGAACAAAGTCAGCAGGATCACAGGTAACTCATCAACATGCATCCGTCCTGCTGGCCTAAACTGAAGTTTTAATTCTGCTGGTTTGGTTATGCCTCTATTAAAGTAATTATTAGATTACAGAGAGCTCATTATTGTCTTTTCTTGTGGAGTGATTTGACTTCTTAAACACCCAGATGCTGGTAGTGGGTTCAGATGTACATTCTATACTCTCATTACTGCTTACATTTTCTGTTATTTTCATTGTAGTTAGTAAACATTATGCTTTAGGATGAATATTTGAATAATAAACTGGGAGTTTTGCAATGTAAATTATCTGCAACATTAAGAAATATGTTTTATATATAATTATGTACATTTTCAAGTCATAAAGTGTACATAGTTTGTGATCAATGGTTTAGTGTTTAATTTGCTCATATCAAAAAGGTCTATAATTGTCAGTTATGACATATTAAATGACAAGAATTCTTCAGAGGATTGACATTGGTGCTGCACAATATATTATTTATTAACTGATATCACAGACCACAGGTTTTTATTATACCCTGTGAAGGTTCCAGATATATTTGATAGTTGTTTTGATAAACTGTGACCAAAAAGTTTTACTGTGAAAGTTATGTGCATTAATGGTTTTTTTATCATTAGTTTTTAAGCATTTTTCATTTCTTTTCCTCCAGGCATGGATCCAGCTGGCCCAAGCTTTGAGTATGCTGACGCCCAGAGCACGCTGTCCCCAGATGATGCCCAGTTTGTTGATGTGCTCCACACCAACACACGTGGCTCTCCAGACCGCAGCATCGGCATCCAGAGGCCCGTGGGCCACGTGGACATCTACCCCAACGGAGGGACGTTCCAGCCTGGGTGTGATCTGCAGAACACCATGATGATGGTGGCTACCACAGGGTTGAGAAGTGCGTTCTCCTCTTTATACGACAAGCAGTTTACAGAACCAAAACATGGAAACAACTACGTAATCCTAAGACGCATTCTATGACTTAAATTAGAGTGTTAAATACAAAAGCTATTTAAAAAAGTTAATAGTATGCTTAGATATGTAGCTTATCTTATTCTTGCTGAAGAAATGGACCTCTACTTCCCATTTTTAAGCAAATATTCTTATACAAATATTTTTGGCATAAATAGAATGTCAACATTACATGCACTCACAGTAGAGGTCTGCATTGAGACTGAGATTTCACTGGACCCAACAAAACGTCACAGAGGTGGGCAGATTTACTGCCATGTGGACAGCAGTGGGTGATCAGTTACGAAAGTTGCAGGACAAAAAAAAAGGTCACTTTCATTAACATGGGTGTATACTGGGTACTTCTGTGTGACACAATGACCACATTTCTCCTTAGTATCTGCTTTATCCTGGTCAATAAACTGTACTAATTTGTGGAATTTTGGGAAACAGAACCAGTTTCATTAGAAAATATCCTGAGCAGATACAAAAAACAATATATAAAAAAAAAAAAAAAAAACTGGGCAGGGGACTGAGACTGGGTGGGACTGGTCAGACTTTCCCCAGGAGTAGGCAAGAGTGGTCAGACTTGCTCCAGGATTTGGTGGGATTGGTCAGACTTTGTAGGAGTGGGTGGGATTGACCAAACTTTCTGATAAATTTGGCTGGATTGCTAAACTTTTTATGGAAGTGGGTAGGATTGGTCAAACATTCTGCGGGAGTGGGTGGGATTGGTCAGAAGTCCCTTCGGAGAGGGAGGATGTGGAATTAAAATGTTCTGCATACACGTCTAGTTCACAGCATACATAAAAGTACATCAAGGTTCAGAAAATATCAAATCTGAGCCAAAATTTTAGGCCAGTATAGGTCCAATTACAATACATAGTGCATTCATAGTAAGAATAAGTGGCAGTTAAAAGGTAGCACCATACCACTGTTAGCAGCTTACACCAGTAATGAACTTGTTCTTGTATGTTGTCTTCACTAGACATGGACCAGATTGTGAAATGTTCCCATGAGCGCTCCATCCACCTCTTCATCGACTCCCTGGTCAACATGAAACAGCAAAGCATGGCGTACCGCTGCAGCTCCAAGGAGACCTTCAACAAGGGTGTATGTCTGAGCTGCCGCAAGAACCGCTGCAACAAGGTGGGCTACGAGGTCAACAAGGTGCGCAGCCGCCGCAGCAGCAAGATGTACATGAAGACCAGAGAGATGATGCCGTACAAAGGTAAAACAGTAGGCTTGTAACTTTAGTGCAAAACTAAAAGAAGTGAATCTCAAGCACCAAACATGTCTTTTGTACAAGAGGAAACAATTGCTGCATTCCTTATTGTAATTATAGTGATGAACTTAATCTTAGTGTAGCCTGTTTGGATTTTATTTAACTGAAAAAAAAAAAAATTGCATAAGAAATGGATTGGTTTTAAATGTTGATTTTAACGTTTTATTCTGAGCTCATTTTTAGAGCTTCGTCTTAGCTGTTATTTATAAAATGACAAACGACTGGTTGTAATGAGGAACATTACTATGTTTGTGACATTAAAAGGCTACTACAGTATTAGTACATTACTACAATAATGGCTGCAAGCCAGCGGATGTTTCCTTTCAAGATGATTCTGATTACTTCCTGTCTCTACATGGCAGGATTTTCCATGTCTGTTTCTGTTTCTCAGAAATTCTTTTTTTTATTTAAAATTCTGTACAGTTTTCCACTACCAAGTTAAAGTCCACTTCTTCGGCAACAGCAAAATAAGCTATACAGATCAGCCCATGAAGATTTCCCTGTATGGCTATTCTGGAGAGAAGGAGAACATCCCCTACATTATGTAAGTTGGTTTCATCTCAGGTCAGATACAAAGCATGGATGCTTGTCGATGGTGGTGCATTTCATGGTGTGTGTGTGTTGGATGTGACCCTACAGGCCTGCTTTGAAAACCAACACCACCGTCTCCTTCTTACTCACCACGGATGTAGACATCGGCGAGCTGCTGATGGTGAAGCTGCTTTGGGAGAAGGACACCATCCTCAGCTGGCCCTGGTGGAACCCAGACACTTTACACATTCGCAAACTGCGCGTCAAATCTGGGGAAACACAGTCCAGGTGATTAAAGTGGGAATAGTAGGGGTGGAGCATAATTAATATTTATGATACAGTTCTATGTGTTGGGTAAAAGTTGGAAGACAGTCAAGACTTAATTGGAGCATGCGGCACGTGCCTGTCTGTTCCGGGGAAGGAGGCATGGCCTGTATGTAAATCAGTCCTAGTGAAGGGGGCATGGCCTTTGTGGTAGTCAGTCTGTCCTTGTCAGTTACAGTGAAGTAGGCATGGCCTCACACTCAAAATGATAAAAATCTAACAGTTTGTGCAGTACTGACTCATGATGTAATGCATCATATTGTATAGTTAATCAGATTGCTGATTACATGTTAAGATGCATAACTCAGGAAAAGTTACAAGCTTGCACATTTTCGGCTCTGTGCCAGCACACATCTTTTTTCTACTCGCCTCTGGTGCCTGCGTCTTCACATGGATTTGGTTAAGCTGAAAAATACCCTTTGTGTCGATGTGCCATTTTACAGCTATACACACCCCTCATATTTTGCAATATGTCTACACACTTTCAGAGTGATCTTCATTGCCAAGGAAGGTGAGTTCTCCTACCTCGCCCGTGGAGGGGAAGCTGCTGTGTTTGTGAAAGACAAGGAAGCTCAGTCAAGCCACAAAAATAAAAGGTAAAATTTTGTGATTTATTTCCCAACTTACTGAAACACTGTAGCATCACCAAAGAGTCCTGCATTTACTACCAAGAATGTTTCATCATGTAACAAGGCTAATATAAAATGTTGATCAGTTGACACTGTTTATATTGTATATTTCAATAGTATGTTTGACTATGTCTTTGACTTTTGACTTTGACAGACTGCACAAGTTGAAGATGCATGGCAGCTCATTCAAAAATACTGTCTTAGATGCTTAGAGATGCCCTTGCACTTCCACCATTTTGCCAGAAACTGAGAGGAACCTGCTGAAACCGGCCTGGGAGAGAGACAGTGCAGTTTCTGTACATTCTGATCCAAGCGAGTTGCAGAATTGTAGCAATTATGTGTCCTTCACCCATAAGCACATCCTGTAAGGAACTTCTACTTGCGATAACCTTTAACTGCTGAGCAGTTTAAATAAAAAAGCCTAACTTCTGATTACCGCTCAGTATTATCGATTAGCTGAGGTCAACTGCGCTCAGAGTAGAGCCAGAACTTGATGTGACTGGAGCCTGACCACTTCTCATTGGCTGTAAATTGGCATGTGACGATGATAAAATTGGACCATTCAACAAACATCATGAATGAAATGCTGCTGAGGTTTGTTTATGGTTGAAAAAGCTGACCAATGAGACCAGCAATGATGTTAGTGATAGATAGTAATGATTGGAAAATAGTGCACATGCCTAGATACTTAATATTTCTTTAAATGAAAGATAAGAAGTCCTTTATTGTTATGCAATACCTATGTGCGTATATGTAAGTAAACTCTTACACTGTTATAATGTGTGTATTGAATTTCTGTCAGCATTGGTCAAACCGAAGCGAAAGGAATAAACAATGTAGGGCAAAGTGGCTTCATGTGGGACTGCACTCAGCTCACAGGGGCTTCGTATGCCTGACTGACTGACTCATTGAGTCACTGACTGACTGATTGACTAATCGACTTACTGACTGACTCACTGAGTCACTGACTGACTGATTGACTCACTGAATCACTGACAGATTGACTCACTGAGTCACTTACAGATTGACTCCCTGACTGACTGAGCAATTGATTTGCTGACTGACTGATTAACATACTGATTGATTCACTGAGTCACTGACTGACTCACTGTCTAACTCTGAAGGTAAAGGGAAATCAAGGATGTTTATGTCCCTGTTTATCTGCCTACATAGCAATGAAACACTGAGTGTCCTTGATCACAGTGAACTGCTTGACAGTGCCATGTTGAGGTAGTTTATAATGATGCTACGCTTTGTGTATAAGATGTCATGGTGAAATTTCATAGAGTATAAAAGATACACAACACTCAAAAACTCTTTTAAACACTGTGAAGCCAACTAAAATCTATACATTACCTATCAAATACACTTAATGCTGTAGGTCCGTTCTGCATGCAGAAATTTAGCAGTGCAATTTTTACCACAGTATTTAAATAGTCATAGTATGTTGACCACTTGCTAGCATGGGACCAAATACTCTCTTAGCTGAATCTATATACAGAAATGATCAGTGTAAATATGTTTAATTGTTCTATATTTGGAAATGTGTAAGTTTAAGTTGTTTTTGTGTCTGTGTTTGAGTTACTGTGTTTGGCACAGGTCACTTTATAGGCTTGGATTAGTTTCCTGTTCGATCCATTCATCGATTAATTTCAGATGTTTTCATTCATTTGATCAGTTGTTCACAATTCAATCAAAAGATCACTCAAGACCTAAAATATATTTGCCTAAAGTGTTTGAGGCATGCAAAAGTTTAGGGTTTGATTGATTTTCAGTATTTAGTCATATACTTAATCTTGCCTAATAACGTGATCATCTGCCAGATTGTTGTGAATTAAAGGAATTCTGAACATGCTACTGAACACTTCCTGATTGTGACTTAAATAGGTAAACTATACAGAATTCATTAGCTGTTATAGTTCCCAGCATGCACCAGAAACCTAGCCCTGAGGAAATCAGAAATTAAATAGACCTATGAAAATTAATTCAGGATGACTTTTCCCCATAAGAGCCATAAATACAACAGGATTATTTATTAATTGTATATATTTGTACATTAGCCTTGTATAAACAATGTACACCCTTGGGATTATTCATCATAATAATATGCAGTGTACTGCATAAGTATATTTTAATAAAGAGTATGTTGCATTATAACTGGCTAAATATCTCTTTCTTTATGAGTTTTAAGTAGAAATTTAAAAACACTATGATTTAGTCTGAATCAAAGACAAATATAATTTGAAAGAAACTGTAGTGGCTTTGTCTAACTTTGTCTGCCATTTTTGATACAGTTCAAAACAGTTGATTAAACAGATGATTAGTTGTGTGTAGGATTCGTGACCACTGACAAAAATTGGAGTGAATTTAAATGTATGAAAATGCACAGAAATCACTTAGAATGTTGTGATAAATTTTATATTAATGACTGTTTAACCCTCCAAAGTATATTTTTTGCTCTTTTTTGATACCTAGGTTAATTTTTTTTAAATCCCCATTTCATATAGATAAAATGGGTTTTATGTAATATTTTATGATTGGTGTTCAGACTGAATAACAAAACATATGATTGGTCAAAATGTTTTTTTGAAATCTGTCCTTCTGTTTATAGGGCAACTAAACTCCACCTTGAAAATCAAACAGCAAATAAAACCTATCTGAGTGCTCACAGATGCCCACGATTGGCTAGTGTCACTGTGACTGACAGGGGAGAGAGTGTATGCCCCTTCCACTCAGAAAGCAAGGCCAATGCTGCTCTCTTGGTCTCCCAGTTTCAGATGGCTGTGGCACTGACAGTGTTCGAACTCCAATATCTCAGTCAATATCTAAGCCAACACCTTTTTCTGTTGCACCATTCTGAATCCCCCAATTTTTAAAAAAACAAACCATCACTTCTTCTTCACATTGCTTCTGTGGATCCTCTGTTTCAGTTTATCCAATCACGTGCATTTATGTAAATGGTTTAGCTTTCATAGATTTTTTTTATTCGTTTCATTTACCCTCTCTGGTCTGATTATTGAAGTGATGACATGGCTTGTTAAAAATAAAGCCAGCCACAAAAACAGAATATTTACAGATGATTGGACAGAGGAGTGTTTATTGGAGCGTTTATTATTGTTTGAGTTGAATACCTTTGCTTTAAAGTTTAGAAATGGACTTCATAAACAAGCCTGTAATTATTCTTTAAAAAGGCCATCGACCAGCATTTGCCAGGGCAGGTCTCTGACCACAAGGTTGTGAGTTCCCAGGGCAGCCAGAGAGCCAGTCTTTAATCTTCAATTCCTCAGCTTGTTTGGACTGTGTTCACGTTCTGAATAAAAAGCATCTGCTTAATGAGCTAATGTAAAATATAAACGTCCTAAAGAGGACATTCAAATGTTTCTAGGTTTTAAATAACTTTCAGTACAGCATTTTTTCTACCCCAACATCCACCAGATTTAATCTTGAGGTTACAGCTTGTTTTAATAATAATGCATTTATGTGACATCAATTACACATCCTAGTATAACTGTATTATAATTTCACTTTGTCCCATATAATAGTAATACTACAGTTCTTCTAAAACAAACCCTACTTCTAATCTTAATCTCATTCCCAAATCTATAGCGTCTTTCAGTTTTACTGACATTTCTTTGTTAAACAGGCGTTGTTTCCTGCAATTGTGGGGACATTTGGTCTCTGATAAAGACAGTAAACAAAACACACATGTATGTGGTCTTATGAAATTTGCTTTTAATTTATCCCCAATCCTTCAGTTCTATTGGTGGAAAAAAACAGTTTCCTCAAAAACAGGAGGTGATTCTTGGCGCAGATCTGCATCACATGCCTTTTATTGGGCTCTCCAAATGGAATTCCTGGAAAGCCTGGAAAGTCAAGGAGAATTTTGGACTCGTCTCAGGTCCTGGCAAGACTTGATGTTCAGATTGGAAACAAAAAGTCTTAAGAGGCCACTTGCTGTATTTCTGCACACACACACACACACACACACACACACACACACACACACACACACACACACACACACACACACACCAATGCATAGCCACCTCACAACAACCACAACAACATCATCATCACTGTGACTCAACTGTGTGTGAAGTAAACACAGTGGTAATTATGTGGAGATTTCTCCAGACCTGTTTTTCCATGCTCTGGGTTCCTTTTCGATGAAAAGAGGAAACTTGCCTTAGGAATGAATAGAGTCTATTGGAGCCTGTTAAGGTGAGGTTCAATTCAGAGAACACTTCCCTTGATGTGTGCATGTTTTAAAAGGAAATTGAGCATTAAATAGAACTGCCAGGACTATCATAATATCTGGGCACTTAGCCAGATCCTTAACCCTAAACCTTGGATTGGATTGATTTCATCCACTCACATGTTACTTTAAAAAAAAAAAAAAAGTTCTGTAAAAATCAAATATGATTTAGAGTATTTCCCTCTCACACCTAATGTAGTTGATCAGCCCAGACATATTTGGTGTCTGACATTTACGTCTTTCATTTCTTAATCATTATAATCACCAGAACTATGATTCTAAAGTAGCTAACAGTGTAACATACTAGGAGGAAAGCATTATCCACCTTCTTCTGCATACAAAGTGCTATCCACCCTCTTCTGCATACAAAGTGCTATCCACCCTCTTCTGCATAGCTCACACTCACCCACAATTGGCTAGTGTCACTGTGATTGACGAGAGAGAGAGAGAGATAGAGAGAGAGAGAGTATGTCATCCCTCCCACCCAGACAGCATGACCAAATTTGTTCCATTGGCTCCTGGTCACAGATGGCAGTGGCATATTTTCTGTTGCATCACTTTATGGAAGGAGTCTGCAGTGCAGTGTCAGTGCCTTGGTGCCTTGTAAGATTCAGAGGTAAAGCTGCAACTTTAAGTTTTCCAACACTGGAAAGTCTTCAGGACAAAGGAACACAGAACATCATGACACCAAATGTTTTATTCCTTACTTATTACATATATACTATAAAATATTTTACATAACTGCTAATTACAAGGCAATTTGCTGCAATTTTCATGTTATTTTCCCCCTCAAAGGTCTTTGCTTGGCCCCTTTCTCTTATGGAGCATGTAGTATTGTTTTGGCAGGTGACATTATCCTCCATCCTCAAAACAGTGTACATAGTCCAAAAACTATTTCAATGATGAAACGTTTCTTGTTATAACACTACAGCATACATTTGTCATTACGGCTCCATCTGGCACTGGCATCCTGACTCTCACAGAAGATTTGATTTTCTAAAAATTTGTTTTGTATTTGAAGCCTGCAGACCGGGAATGTCACTTCTATACTTGTAAGCTTCTTAAGCTGCAGAGAAGCACACATGCTCCCCAGGTCAAGAGGGTGAGCTTTTTAGAAATGTCTGATTTATTGTCCTCTTCATGTCACATTACTGATCCAGATTTCTGAACTGCAGCTGAGTGTGCATGACATCACAGGTCATGCGAGGACCAACAACAAGCACTTTCCTTGGAAAGGTTATTTAATCACGTCACAGTGTTTATTGCAAAATGTCTTGAAACGGGTAGAGGGCAATAACTCTGCTTACTAAAACATACATTTCACTTAGATCAAAAGCTGTGTTTGAATCCTTTACTGGTTATTGAAACTTAGAGAATAATTTTTTTATATGGTCTGGCTTGCTCTGTGGTTTGCTTTGTATTTGTAAATTTCTAAGAAGATGTGATAGTGCTAATGAATCATAAAAGGGCTATTTGGAAACAATTAGGTGAATTCAATTAGGTGAATGTAAGACAAAAGCATCCTACACCAAAATTCAACCCTTGGGGGCATGCTGTTACAGGAAAATAATTAACAACAGGGTGGTGTGAAGAAGGTTTCCTCCAGTTTCTCCAGTTTCACCAACAGGGTTGGTGACCACTGGTACATGGTGCTCTGTAGTCATGGGTATAGATTTGGTTTGAAGATTGGGGTGGCTGAGGAGTGAATGGGCATGCTTCCCTATATTTTTAATTACATTTAAAAAAACAAATAAATTGGAAAAAAAATCAACTTTGTTATATCTGTAGTGTCATTACATAATTATCCTCTGCTTATATATCTTTCTATCTATCTACCCATCCACCCATCCATCCCTCCATCTATCTGTCTAATCTCTCTATGTATCGTCCACAGGCATTTATGATCAAATGATTGCTTCATTAAAGCAAATTACACAGGGCATAATAACAGTCCAAACAAATGCACACTGTAACTGTAATACTTAAAACTTATACACATAATTTAGTATGAACAACCTTGTTGTTGATAATAATCGGAACTATTAAAATAAAATTTAGCTAACCTAACACAAGGCAGTTTTTCGCTAACTTGTTATATTGATAGTTATGGCTAAATTGCAATGAATTAGCTAGCTAGCTACAATATATGTGGAGTGTCGTTACACCATATTATCCTACCTCCTGAGTACATGTTTTAGCTACATGTGCTCTCCCAGTCAAACGGCAGTAATCAAGCGTGGTGCTGTGAGGCAATAGTTGGGCAATACCAACATGCGCAACTGAGGGGGGCTTTTAGTATTTTTATCTGATTTATTATGACAAATTCACGATCGATTCGGAACAGCAATAATGTAACAAAATAAATTACTTCTACATATGTTTCAGTTGATCATGGTATAAATATTCGGTGGGGGTGGGGGGAGGAGGTTCTTGGTGTAATTACTAGTTCTGATTATAAGGGGGGTTACTTACACCCCACCACCCCCGGAAACTATGCCCCCACCTGTAGTGGACTGGTATTATTCCCATCTCACATCTCATCCAGTTTTCCTGGGATAGGCTCAAGATCCTTACTGAAAGTGAATGTTTTTCATATAAAATAAAAAAGGCACAATATATTGTTTAGTAGATGTCATGCTAATAGATAGATAGATAGATAGATAGATAGAAACTATAACTAATCTATTTATTAATGTTACACATTTGTGTTTTTGCACATAGACAACTGTTTCCTTATCATATTAACATCACCACTGTCATATTTATATTTATTTATTTTTCTAACTCACTATTCTTATTCTTACTACCATGCTACTGTAATTCCCATGAGGGGTTAATAAAAGTTAAAAAGTAAATAAAAAATAAAAGTAAAATCTTATCTTATCTTATCTTATCTTATCTTATCTTAAACTTCTTATCAATATCACTTCCGCAGTAATGACTGGAATTTAACCCCAAGAAAATTACTAAAATAAATTCAGTATCCAACCAAAAGATTTTGATATACTGCACATACAATAAAGGTAAACAGATTCAAGCCTCAAACAAATCCTGAGCTTAGCGTTAAAAACACAGACAGAGCGCAAAACTGACCTGGGATCAGAGTGAAATAACGCGCGTGCTACAGTACCTTGTGGTTCGGCCACGCCCACCACCTGTACCGCAGCCAATAGGATCCAGGAACACGCAGGTGGCTTTCATGCCCGCGGCTCATTACTGCGGTTTGTGTACTATTTCCTCATTTACTTTCGTCTTATTCATTCAGTCTGTAGAGGAATTCGCGCTGTTGAGTTTTGGCAGAATTGTGATTAAAATAATAAATAAATAAATAAATAAATAAATATCCTTCTTCTTCTTTTCCTTTCGGCTGTTCCCTTCAGGGGTCGCCACAGTGAATCATCTGCCTCCATCTAGCCCTATCCCCTGCATCCTCTTCTCTCAGACCGACTACCTTCATGTCCTCCTTCACTACATCCATAAACCTCCTCTTTGGTCTTTCTCTTGGCCTCCTGCCTGGCAGCTCTAACCTCAGCATCCTTTTACCGATATATTCACTCTCCCTCCTCTGAACATCTCCAAACCATCTCAACCTGGCCTCTCTAACTTTGTCTCCAAAACATCTTACATGTGCTGTCCCCCTGATGTACTCATTCCTGATCCTATCCATCCTCGTCACTCCCAAAGAGAACCTCAACATCTTCAGCTCTGCTACCTCTAACTCTTCCTCCTGTCTTTTCCTCAGTGCAACTGTCTCCAAACCATACAACATCGCTGGTCTCACTACTGTCCTGTACACCTTTCCTTTCATTCTTGCTGGTACTCTTTTATCACACAACAGACCTGACACTTTTTTCCACCCATTCCAACCTGCCTGCACACCCTTCTTCACCTCTTTTCCACACTCCCCGTTGCTCTGGACTGTTGATCCTAAGTACTTAAAATCCTGCACCTTCTTTATCTCTTCTCCCTGTAACCTCACTGTTCCACTTGGATCCCTCATCACACACATGTATTCTGTCTTGCTGCGACTAACCTTCATTCCTCTTCTCTCCAGAGCAAACCTCCACCTCTCTAGAGTTTCCTCCACCTGCTCCCTCCTCTCACTACAGATCACAATGTCATCCGCAAACATCATAGTCCATGGAGATTCCTGTCTGACCTCATCTGTCAGCCTGTCCATCACCACCGCAAACAAGAAGGAGCTCAGAGCCGATCCTTGATGCAGTCCCACCTTCACCGTGAACTCCTCTGTCACACCTACCGCACACCTTACCACTGTCCTACTGCTCTCATACATATCCTGCACCACTCTAACATACTTCTCTGCCACTCCAGACCTCCTCATACAATACCACAGCTCCTCTCTTGGCACCCTGTCATACGCTTTCTCTAAATCTACAAAGACACAATGCAGCTCTTTCTGACCCTCTCTGTACTTCTCCATCAACATTCTCAAAGCAAATATTGCATCTGTAGTGCTCCTTCTTGGCATGAAACCATACTGCTGCTCACAAATGCTCACTTCTCCCCTTAGCCTTGCTTCCACTACTCTTTCCCACAACTTCATTGTATGGCTCATCAGCTTAATACCTCTGTAGTTTCCACAACTCTGCACATCTCCCTTGTTCTTAAAAATCGGCACCAAAACACTTCTCCTCCATTCCTCAGGCATCCTCTCACTCTCTAAGACCTTGTTGAACAACCTAGTTAAAAACTCTACTGCCATCTCTCCTAGACACTTCCATACCTCCACTGGTATGTCATCAGGACCAACTGCCTTTCCTCTCTTCATCCTCTTCAAAGCTCTCCTAATTTCATCCTTGCTAATCCTTTCTACTTCCTGCTCAACAATATTTGTCTCTACTACTCTTCTCTCTCTGTCATTTTCCTCATTCATCAGTTCCTCAAAGTACTCCTTCCATCTTTCCCTCACCCTCCTGTCACCTGTCAACACATTTCCATCTCTATCTTTAATCACTCTAACCTGCTGCACATCCTTACCATCTCTATCCCTCTGCCTCGCCAACCGATACAAATCCCTCTCACCTTCCTTACTATCTAACCTTGCATACATGTCCTCATAAGCTTTCTGTTTGGCCTTTGCCACCTTTGTCTTAACCTCACGCTGCATCTCCCTATATTCTTGTCTACTTTCCTCCGTCCTCTCACTGTCCCACTTCTTCCTATCTAACCTCTTCCTCTGGATACTCTCCTGAACTTCCTCATTCCACCACCAAGTCTCCTTGTCTTTTTTCCTCCTTCCAGATGACACACCTAACACCTTCCTACCTGTCTCCCTGATCACTTTGGCTGTAGTGGTCCAGTCATCTGGAAGCACCTCCTGACCACCTAAAGCCTGTCTCAACTCCTCCCTGAAAACCGCACAGCACTCTTCCTTTTCCAACTTCCACCACTTTGTCTTCTGCTCTGCCTTTGCTCTCTTCATCTTCCTCACCACCAGAGTCATCTTACGGTACACACCACCATCCTATGCTGTCTAGCTACACTCTCTCCTACCACTACTTTGCAATCGCTAATCTCCATCAGATTACAGTGTCTACATAAGATATAGTCCACCTGTGTGCTCCTGCCACCACTCTTATATGTCACCCTGTGTTCCTGCCTTTTCTGAAAGTACATGTTCACCACAGCCATCTCCATACTTTTAGCAAAGTCTACCAACCTCTGTCCTTCTGGGTTCCTTACCTGAAGACCAAACCTGCCCATCACTTCCTCATCCCCACTATTCCCTTCACCAACATGTCCATTAAAGTCTGCCCCTATCACCACTCTCTCACCTCTGGGAACACTCTGCATCACTTCCTCAAGCTCGCTCCAGAATCTGTCTTTCTCCTCTTGCTCACAACCTACTTGTGGAGCGTAAGCACTAACAACATTCAACATCACACCTTCAATTTCCAGCTTCAGACTCATCAACCTATCTGACACTCTCTTTACCTCCAGAACATTCTTCACAAACTCCTCCTTCAGGATCACTCCTACTCCATTTCTCTTCCTGTCCACACCATGATAAAACAGTTTAAACCCTGCTCCAATGCTTCTAGCCTTGCTCCCTTTCTACCTGGTCTCCTGGACACACAGAATGTCGACTTTCCTCCTCTGCATCATATCTACCATCTCTCTGCCTTTACCTGTCATCGTACCAACATTCAAAGTCCCTACTTTCAGTCCTAAACTCCTGCCTTTCCTCTTCTCTCTCTGCCTACGGACACGCCTTCCTCCTCTGACACACCTTCCTCCTCTCCTTCTTTGACCAACAGTAGCCCAATTTCCACCAGTGGCCTGTAGGTCAACGGCACTGATGACGGTCATTGTTAACCCGGGCGCTGACTGATCCGGTACGGAAGTCATGTTAGTGATTCGCATATTGAATTTGGCAAAAGTTTTACGTCGGATGCCCTTCCTGACACAACCCTCTCTATTTATCCGGACTTGGGACCAGCACAAAAAGTACACTGGCTTGTGACCTCCTGTGGCTAGATTAAATAAATAAATATCCAAGTGCGCAAAAAATACGAAATGAATATTCACCCATTCAAATGTCTCTTCTGTGTCTTCTGTCTCGCAGCTCTGGAGGGACTTTCATGCACACTTTCTCTCCATGGTAAGTGCACAAACTGCTAGCTAACAACGCTATATGGTCATATATATATTAATTATATATCTTATTGCAGTCAAATGAGTCCCTTACATGCTTGGAATATCATAAATATACATTTATGTCTTGCATATTGAACTCATAGTGGAATTCAGAACAGTACTGGAACAGTACATCGCTTTTTAATCTTAGTCTATATAGTGCAGAAATGTAAACATATAATCTCGCTTACTCAGGGGTTCTCATACGTTTTGCAACCAGGAAACCCCTCCAGACTAAAATCATTTCCAAGGACACCCTTATGATCATGGTACAAATTTAATTTTAAGAACAACAGTGCAAACATGTACCATCATATTCATTTATTTGAGCCATTAGAGCTTTTCAGCTTTTTTAGAACTATTCCTGTATACTCATTCAGATGTAGAATTGAAGCACTGTGTATCATATTAACATCACTTCCTGGTTTAAAGATTGCAGCTGGATTAAAGTTAAGATTATTTATACTTGTATTCTAGGTGAGCTTTAGTTTAACCCCTTTCATTTCAAGCGACCAGTCAATTAGGATTACAAATATAAGAATTAAATAATAACCATAGCATAACATAACATTAGGGACTCCCTTGATATACATGATGGACCCCAATTTGAGAACCATGGCTCTAATCAATCCCTAAACATTTTATTCTGTGAACATCCTGACCAGTCTCAGATTATTATTATTATTATTATTATTATTATTATTATTATTATTATTATTATTATCATTATTATTATTATTATTATTATACCCAAGTCCACAAATAGAAAGGACTTCATCATGGATGAAGAATTCCTTGGACGAGCTGCACATTTCTATAAGCCTCTTCAGTTGTGCTTATAGTTTTTTGCAAAATGGGAGACATTGTCCTTATTCTTGTTCCTCTGTTCCCTTCAACGACATTCAAACCTTGATCATCAGTTATATCTGGTGTGAGATGAGTCCTCCTGCAGGAGCACCTCCAAGCAACACAGCTTTTCACCCGAGAAGATTTTCAGTCTGTTAGGAGATGTGCATTTTACTGCAAATGTGAGTTCATTATAGTCATCCAGTGATAAGTTGAACCAATCATGTTATTTGACACTTGACACTATACCCTAAATTTTTAACTGTTTGCTACTTCTAAACTCATTAATTCATTCAAGTTCAATAAGTGCCTTATCCTGGTCAGGGACCCAGTGGATTAGGAGTCTATAATGGGAAAACTGGGTTAGGAATACATTCTGAATGGGATGTCAGTTCACTGAAGGGCATCATGAACTCAGTCACACCTAGGGGCAAGTTAGAGTCACCAATCCACCTACTGGCATGTTTTGGGAGGTGGGAGGAAACCCAAATGGGGAGAAGATTAAAGGTTAAGGATTGAGCTCAGGACCCTGGAGCTGTAAGGCAGCAATGCTACCCTCTGAGCCACAGCCCTACTTCTGAACTTCTTTCCAAATACCTTGTTATCTGAAAGATAAACCCTCAGCATTCCAACATATTTATGACATGCATTTTCCCATCCTTTCATAGATAACTTGTTGGAGCCCCTCAAGAGCCTGTTTCTCCAGAGGGAGGCTGGCGAGGCCCATGCCAAGTTTTCTCTAAGGAAACCATCGTTGCCTGACGATGACATCTGTTACATTGTGCCAGGCAAAACTGAAACCTTGCACAACTGCAATTTTAACAGTACAGCCAAAACATTTCTGGTGATACATGGATGGACGGTAATTCTTCTTGATACCAGTTTAATGTTAAGCTTTTGCTTAAACTCAAGCAGTTCTAACTGATGTTCAATCTCACATTTACTAGGTGAGTGGGTTGTTTGAGAGCTGGGTGGCCAAACTGGTAGCTGCGCTGTATGACAGAGAGAAAGATGCCAATGTGATAGTGGTGGTCTGGATTAGACCTCAAATGGATTAGACAGTACAAGAAACCTGTAACGCTTGGTACCTATTCTATGTCATAACATAGACGCTTGTAATTCATTGAGGGTACATTGAAAGTACATTGAGGGTACTGTACATTGAAAGTACATTGAAAGTACATTGAGGGTACATTGAGAGTATATTGAGAATACATTGAAGATCCATGGAGGGTACATTGAAGGTACATTGAGAGTACATTGAGAAAATGCTAACAGGATACCTTATGGCCTTGGGAGCCTTGTGGAGACTTACAAATGAAGACCACATTATGCCATTTGAACATAGGAGTCACCCCATTATCCTCAGCAAGTACTCATGTCACATGACCAACTCAAACTTCTAACAGACTTCTAACAAGGCACACCTGTACACAATAGCACACACACACACACACACACACACACATACTCCTATTAAATAACCCAGACTTTCATTCAGCCTTTGCTGTCATTCATTTAGCATGTGCATGTGACATTTCTGTGCTGTTTACATTCCCCGTCTAGTTGTTTTGACCTTTGTTTGTTTCTGGATTTCCGTATTGATAATTGCCTTGTTCCTTGGGTGTGTCTACTTTGGAGGGCTGAATCTACACCTGCATCCTTCTGTCTACCCTCCACAGGGTGCTGGATCTTTCTCAGTCTCTTTTTTTTTCATTATATTCAGGTTCATCAATATGTCTAGAAGTTTTCTGACTGTGATCATCTCCAGCAGCAACCTCATGATTCTAATTGTCTGGTTTCACTGTTTGTTTCCATCTCTGTCTGATTTATGAGTTCTGAGGGGACCATAACTTCTAACATTATAATTGTGAATAAAGTACATAGCTGATGGGGAGGGGCTATATCAGGCTCAGATGCTGAACGAAAAAAAAGAGAAGATGTTTACATTGCCAGCAGCCATAGCCACAACCACAACATATTAGATTGATTTTAAATTGTGCAAGCAAAATTCGCCTGTGGAGACGATTACGCCTCCGTCTGACGGTGACTGAGGTCTTGTTGGGCATAAAAGGAAACATTAACATAAATTAATTGGTACATTTTACTGTTTTTTTTTATTTGTTTGGCTGTTTTGCTAATGCTATCGCCATCGCATTACATGCGTTTGACGTAATTTTCCCTCAACCAGGAAACAGCATATTCTTCCGGTTAGTACAATATCGAAAGTGGGCCATTTGAGATGATACTACCCTTCTAAAATACATACACTAGACAGCAGAGTGTGTAGTGCATAGTATAAGTGTATAGTGTATAGTGTCATTTGGACACAACTTTACAATTATTGGGCGCAGGACACTTCAGATTCTAGAGAGCATTTGATTGGACAGAAAATCTGATCAGAAGTTGAAGTTCAGAATGATATCAAAATTGTTGATCCGTATTGGTGGTAGAGAAGCCTGTAAATTTTTAATGCATATATCTTCTAAATGTGATTTTTGTCATTATTTTGGAGCACACTAGCTTATAGATACATATTCATACTAAAAGTCACAGAACTTCCATTTTGATTTCATAGGGACTTTTAAGATATATAGTAAGCACTGCAATTGTTTATTTAAAATATTGTTTTAAAACCAAAAAGTGTTTTGTTTATTTTTGTTAATTATGCCTATATTCCAAAAACAAGGAGACAACCAATATTCCACTGGAGAAGATACATCTCATTGGCTACAGCCTCAGTGCCCACGTTGCTGGAATAGCAGGTAGCCATGCCACCAAAAAAGTTGGAAGAATAACAGGT
Source organism: Cranoglanis bouderius (assembly GCA_023630585.1). Lineage (NCBI taxonomy): Eukaryota > Metazoa > Chordata > Actinopteri > Siluriformes > Cranoglanididae > Cranoglanis > Cranoglanis bouderius. The sequence continues at coordinate 16,993,571 of CM042553.1, forward strand.
AAATGTTTATCTCAGCTCTTTAAACTAGGAACAGCATTGTTATTGTATCAGTTACAATGCCAAACCAGCTACTTTATATGCGATCCAGAAGTTTGGGTTTTGCAGGTCTTGATCCAGCAGGCCCAGATTTTGAAGGAGTCCATGCACACCGACGCCTCTCTCCTGATGATGCCCAATTTGTGGACGTCCTTCACACCTTCTCAGGAGGAACCCTGGGCCTCAGCATTGGTATTGAACGGCCGATTGGCCATGTGGACATCTACCCCAATGGAGGAAGCTTCCAACCTGGCTGCAACCTGCAAGGAGCCATGGAGAACATTGCATATTATGGATTGCTTGGTAAGAATTCTAACTGTGCTGTTGAAAAGGAGGTGTGGCCTCTGTTCCTGTCCATCTCAGTGCAGGAGGCATGGCCTCTATACCTGTCAGTCCAGTGACGGAGGCATGGCCTTTATACATGTCAAACATAGTGAAGGAGGCATGGCCTTTATACTGGTCAGACATAGTGAAGGAGGTATGGCCTTTATACTGGTCAGACATAGTGAAGGAGGTATGGCCTTTATACTGGTCAGACATAGTGAAGGAGGCATGGCCTTTATACTGGTCAGACATAGTGAAGGAGGTATGGCCTTTATACTGGTCAGACATAGTGAAGGAGGTATGGCCTTTATACTGGTCAGACATAGTGAAGGAGGTATGGCCTTTATACTGGTCAGACATAGTGAAGGAGGTATGGCCTTTATACTGGTCAGACATAGTGAAGGAGGCATGGCCTTTACACCTGTCAGTCCAGTGATGTAGGCATGGCCTTTATACATGTCAGACATGGTGAAGGAGGCATAGCCTTTATACCTGTCAGACATAGTGAAGGAGGTGTGGCTTCTATGCCTATAGAGTGTGCTACAGCCTCAAGTTAGACTGCACATATGATTATTTGTGACTTTTTGTGTGGATCCTCAGTCTATACTTTATCCCATTTCTCTCCAGGAATGAACGATGTCACCAAGTGTGAGCAGGAGAGATCAGTCCATCTGTTTATAGACTCACTCCTGAATGGAGCAAAGGCCAGTAAAGCCTACAGCTGTGGGAGCAGTGCCATGTTTGATCGTGGAATGTGTCTCAGGTGCCGTAAGAACCGTTGCAGTATGGTGGGCTATGATGCCAGGAGGGTTCGCAAAGCCCACAGCATGAAAATGTTCTCCAAGACCCGAGCCTCCATGCCATTTAAAGGTCAGCAGCTAAGATACCTCAGTTTATATTTACATTTATTTGTTTGCCAAATTTAAGCCAATCCAAGCACAGAGCTGTGTAAAAGCCAAAAAGGTGCCCCTGGGTGTCAGTAAGGGTGGAGCTAGTTATAAATATAGTTATAAATATAAATAGTTAAAAAAAATTCAACCAATCAGAAATTCGCATAAACACTCATACTCAAACATAGCATAAAACACACAACATTAGGTAAGCTGGTAAACACAGCACTGCCCTAACATTAGCCAACTATCTAGTTAGCTGTCCTAACAATGACATTAATGTTACTCCTCGAGAAGCAGCTAAATTTAAGTAGCTAGCCAAGTTTGTTAGCACACTACATTATGCTGCCTTCATGGGTATTGGAATTACTGTAAATGCAAGCTCTTGACCTTGTCTAAGTTGTTGATGTTCATAATTCTTTATTTTTATGAATACAACTTACTTTTGTAGTTACTAATTAGGCTATAGACACATGCTTACATCTATAAGCACTGGTTGCACTATGTCGATTTGCATGTTAGCAGGAAAAATATACTAACAAGCTAAAATTAGCACTGCATTAATACAAATATTACAACTTTGCAAGTGGAAAATAACACAGTGGGAGGACAGCTAGCTAGCTCTGACTAAACTATTATATTTTGTAATTAAAAATTGAATTCAAATAGTAAACCAGCTAACTTTAGGTAAACTGTTCTATTGTCTAGAAAAACAGTAGTTTATGCTAATCAGTATGTTTAGCCAAAGATGTGAAAAGGTTTGCAATTGGCTAACATGATATTGATGTATGATTCCTGATATACATGCTTGCAAAAAGTTTTTTTTAGAACCTTCATCAGGGAAACCATTATAGGTTCTGTTGAGAACCCTGTAAGAGAGGACTTCTATTGTATTAAAGGATTCTGGTAGAGCCCTTGCAGAATCTTTTTTAAACAAGCGTAGCTAAACCTTTCTTAGAAAGAACCAGTTTCTTGAATTGTGGTGGTTATGGTTATGTTTCTCTGCACAGTTCATCATTATCAGCTGAAGATTCACTTCACATCAATCTGTGGCAGAATCCATGGTAACCGCTTTCCTTTACGGAAACAACGGCAGCGCAGAAAATCTCCATCTTAACGTGTAAACTTCGACTATCATACATGGAATAGTAAATATTGCATGTTATGTATTGCCATAATTGCATGTTAGCAACCACTCAGTTACCTGTTTCTTAAGCAGAAAAGGAAAAATTAGCACCAACACAACCCATTCCTTTCTCTTGGTTACAGAGGAAGATATTGGTGAGCTGCTGATGCTTAAGTTAAAGCTGGAGGACTCTTCCTCACTGCTCAACATGATGTGGCCCTGGTGGAACAGAGATTCCCCTGAACTTCACGCCCGACAAATTAGCATTTGGACTGGGCAGACGCAAAAAAAGTATGTTTGCTCACTTTTATAAACATATCACTGTTCCTGTTGTTCACAGTTCACTCGATTATGGCTAATATAAACAGTGCTGCATCTGCTACCTGTGGAAACTCAGTTAGCGGCTATTGATTAGTCTCCATTGCCATTTTACTTTTGTATTGTATGTTTAAAAGATTTAATAGCGTGTTAGCCTCAGTCATTTTCTAGTTCATGCTCTGCGTCCATATTTGCCAACTGTCTAACAACAATGTTCTCACAGTGACCATGTTAGAAGAGGTAGCTCAGTTCTGTTCTAGTAAGTTTGTGATGTGAGTTTTGCTTTTTTTTCTTTCACCAGGATGGTATTTTGTTCAAAGGATCTCCAAAATACAAATCTGCTTAACGAGGTGATTTTTGTGATATGCAAAAATATGTGGAGGAGATCGTCTATGAAGTACAGTAAGATTACCACCAGTAATTCATACACAACCTGTAGCATAGATTATTTTATTCATTCAAAATACTGATACAAATCTTTAGATTTTTTTTTTTTTTTTTCAAATTCTGCAGGCGCAAGTATAAAAGCCAATGAGAAGACAAAATGCAACCCAGTGGGATGAAACACTTGAATTATTATTTATTCTGATCTTGCTTATTTACTCCTGCATTTGCATGTAACTAGAATGTTAAACACCACTGCTGTGCTCTGCTATTGAACCTAGCACTCAGAGAAACTCTGAGTCTCAAACCAAGTGTGCCAGAGCTGATAAACCAAACATCAGAAGACTGAAGTGAATAGTGGATTCAGTTAGAACAGTTATGGATGTCTTCGATTAGATATTAGAGATTAAATTCAATATTGGGATAGATTTGATTCTATATTATATTCGATTACATTAGATATTAGATTAGACATTTGTTTATATAAGATTAGATATCAGATTAGATATTAGTTTACTTTAGATTAGATATTAGATAATATGTTAAATTATATTTGATGTTAAATCTGATAGAATATATATTGGGATAGATACAGTTAGATAATAGATTTGATTAGATTAGGTTAGATCTTGAAATCACATTAGATAATAGGTTATGAATTATATTATATTGGATTAGATTAGATATTTGATATCAGATTAAGTATTGACATAGATTGGATTCAATATTTGGTTAGATTAGATATTAAATTGGATATTAGGATAAATAAGATTAGAGATTAGATTAGATAAGATTAGGGATGTGCAGTAAATCTGGGAAAGCAGTACCTGTGAATGGGTGGCTTATTTTACAAATCTTCGAAAATGTTGCTGAATTTCCATAAGTTTAAAAAAAATGAATTTTTTAACATACTTAATGCTTTGAGAATCAGAACTTAAGTAGTTTAAAGCTTTAAACTTTTGGTACTTAATGCCTTATTATAAAGTTTTTATTCCATTCAAAATGGCATCCCAGATTGCACTAAAATTATTATTATTATTATTATTAATTTGTTTTAAGCAAAAATGTCAAATGTGTAGGTTTAAAAGTCCCATGGGAGCATTTTTAGCACAAATAGTAACCCTAAATTAGATTAAGGGTGTAGACTCCATTAGCAGTTCTTTTAATTTCTTAATATAGTTTTGGTACTTTGATAATTCCAGATGACTGTAGAACCCAAAGCGGTTCCCAGTTGTCTTTACTTGAAGGTACGGAATCTATTAAAATATTTTGGAGTATTCTTTTAATTCTGGACACCACAATATAGTCAGTAATAAAATCAGTTAAGTAATCTGGCCCTACTTTAAAATATGTAACTGGCTAACTGATAGCATAGAGATCTGCTAACCCTTAGTGTGTTGAATGTGTGATGTTTTGCACTTTAAGGAACCTTTTTTTTCTTCATATTTTTGAGTATAATGTAATTAATGCATTGTATAAAATGAGACATTGTACATATGTGAATATGTAAAAAAAAATTTTTTAAAAAAAACAACAAATATAACCTTTTTTACTGATATATATTGCAATTGTTGAATCAGTCATACTCAATTTGAAAAAGATGATTATTTACATAACACCATCATATGTCACTCTTACCGTAATGTATAAAAACTGATTTTAAAAATCTGAGAAATTAATATCTGAGGCATGAGCAGAGGGAATAAATACTGTATATAAGTAGAAAATAAGCAGACACACAAATCAGAAATTTTGTGGCATGGTGTTAATGCAGAACTCACAGATGAGTCAACTCTGAATGCTGAGTTATTTATATAACTGTACTCTGTATTTTGCTGTGATAACGTCAGAAGGGAAATACGACACACAGACTGCTGAATACAGAACAAACTCCATAAAGGCAAATCCGTTTACCTTACCTGGATTTATAAGGAATTTTCATGTTATTTCTTGTCTATTTATTTCTGGTCTATTTATTTATGGCCTTTTTCTCTCTTTCTTCACCTCTCACCCTGATTCTTTTTAAAAATGACTTCATAAATTGACAGTATCGTACTGCAATCAATATTTACAGTGATGTGTGTTTACAGAAATAGCATTTTTAAATAGAATGCAACTACATTTTTTGAGTACTTTAACACTGGTGACAGTAAATTGCTGTAAAATGTATCACAGAAATATTAATTATACTCTTTCATTGGCAATATATACATTTTGGATATTTAAAAGTGTCAAATATTCTAACAAAAGATTCTGATAGAAATGTGTTCATTAAAGCAAAGATTTCAGTTCAGAGAAACTGAAAAAAATTCTGTAAAAATGTTTTATTAATGTTTTATATGTTTTTAAAAATTGTCTTATAATAAGATTGTTTTATGCCAACGTGAATAGCAATAAAAATGATGTATACATGTATAAGATATCAAAATAAACAATAAAAGAATGCACAGTAAAAAGCTAGTCAGATGAACAGTGTCAGAATTAATGGTTCACATTTCAGAACATCACAGAAAAAACATGAATAAAGTAAGATTATCTATTTAAAACATTGTGTTAAACTACCTAGCATTGACACTTTACACTCACACTGCATTTTCATCTCACACTTTTAATTATTAATTCAATCATTTTAATTATTATTTAATTATTAAACGATTTAATTATATATGACTTTTTTTTTCTACTCCTTATGAAAAATGAAACTAGTTAGGCAGACAAGGTTACTATACTTCTTCAGCTTAATGCTTTTAATGTCCAGTTTTACAATAAGGTTAATGATTTTAAAATTTATACCACAGCGCTGTTGAATTCTGATTGGTCAGAAAGTGTTGATTAATTTTCTATAACAGCGGTTCTGATAATAGTGCAGCTGCAAATCACAGGTTTATATTAATGCACTCGTTCTAATATGTTATTGTTTCTATAGGAACAATTTACATTGTTAGAAACCTACACGCTCCACATAAATGGACTAAAAAATATGTGTAATCATTGATATGGTGAAGTTTTCTGAGAGGATGTTTATTTAATGTTTATGGAAGGAGTCTCTGGTGTCAGTGCCATGGAAGTCATGAGTAAGTAACTTGAATTGTTCAAAAAATTGTTAGGTTGCTTTTAACACACACACACACACACACACACACACACACACACACACACACACACACACACACACACACACACACACACACACACACACACAAAGTCGAGGGAAGCAGAAACACAGAAATAAAATGTGAGCTGCATACATAGGGTAAATTTAGTCAAGACAAATATAGGCGTGCAACAATTATTGGCACTCTTTTAGTCAATACTTTGCGCTGCCTCCCTTTGCCAAGATAACAGCTCTGAGTCTTCTCCTATAATGCCTGATGAGGTTGGAGAATACATGGCAAGGGATCTGAGACCATTCCTCCATACAGAATCTCTCCAGATCCTTCAAATTTCAAGGTCCACATTTCAAGTCAGGGGACTGGGATGGCCATGGCAGGACCTTGATTTTGTGGTCAATAAGCCATTTTTGTGTTGATTTTGATCTATGCATTGGATCATTGTCCTGCTGCAAGATCCAACCATGGCTCATTTTAAGCTTTCTGGGAGAGGCAGTCAGGTTTTCATTTAATATCTGTTGATATTTGATGGAGTCCATGATGCCATGTATCCTAACAAAATGTCCAGGTCCTCTGGCAGAAAAACAGCCCCAAAACATTAACAAGCCACCACCTTGTCTATTTAACCGTGGGCATGAGGTACTTTTCCATATGGCTACCTCTCTGTGTGTGCGCCAAAACCACCTCTGGTGTTTATTGCCAAAAAGCTCTATTTTGGTTTCATCTGACCATAGAACCCGATCCCATTTGAAGTTCCCATTTTGTGAAGCTCAGCAACCTTTTGCTGCACATCACAGCTATATTCCTTGGTCTTACCCATTGTTATGAATGACTAAGGGAATTTGGCCTATGTGTTACCTCATATTTATACCCCTGTGAAACAGGAAGTCATGGTTGAACAATTTCCTGTTCCTAGTCACCCGGGTGTACTAAAAAATATAAAATATCAATGGGAATATACTTCAAATATATTTTTCTCATATGAATTCATAGGGGTGCCAATAATTGCTGCACCTATATTTAACAAAGATTTTTTTTTTTGGATAAACCTGTGTTGTGTTTGCAATTGTTTGATATCCATGAGAGCAGAGTACTTTTGTGAATTTTTTTAACAATTTTTCACAGCCTTCTTTGCTCATATTTACTAAGAGTGCCAATATAAGTGGAGGGCCCTGTACGTGTGCCTGTGTTAGTGTTTGAATTGTCCGACAGACATATTTCCAGCTCAGTTAACGTGTCGTCTCTTCTCCGTTGACACTCTCAAGTGTGTGTCCAAACAGACAGACAGTGCCAGCCATTACTGCCGAGACTACCAGGATGCCCAGCAGGATCACCCACCAGTGGGCCTGTCAAACACAGCACAGCAGGAAGGTATTAATATAGAGCAAGGATGATTGGCTAACCTTAGTGACAACTGGCTAACAATACAAATTCACAATTTTATTATTGACATCAATATTGACATCTGTACTTTTTTAACTTCACTTAATTTTTCTTTCACCTAATACATTTCAAAAGGAACCTTTCTACTCACTACATTTTCAAATATCTCTACATTTCTCTATATATACTTTATATATTAGTCGTAAGGTGACTTTTAGCATCAGACCACTTTAATGATCTAAATTCCTAACAAATCTAAACCTTGACAGTGAGATTGACACCTAATACTCGGCTCTGAAATCTCTACACTGCTACATGCAATTTGTATTTATTACGGCAGTTTGTATTGTGGCAGATAATGATTAGCATTCAGCGGGTTGTTAAGAGTTATGATAATGCTAGCTAACATTTCAGAGATTAGAAATAAAGTTGTTAGTTGGCCCACGTTTCTTGGTTCCTTGATGAAAGAAGCACAAATTTTCCATCAGGAACTAAAATCAGTGATTTGAAATTTCTTGTACTTTTACTTTCATACATTGAACTTCATGAATTGAAGTTTATCATTTTCTACTTTAGCTTGATTGAAGAATTTGAATCTGTACTTCAGCTTATTTTCTTAGCATTTGTTTATTGAATATTTATTTAGGTGAAAACTATAGGCACCCAGACACAATTTCAAATGTGTTAAAACTGGTAGTTTGCTGTCTCTCAAACCACATCAGGAAGTACTGGATGTGGTTTGGGGCAAATATTTATTTAGAAAAAAAGATTTTGAGGAACTTAACTTTTGAGTTAACAAGCTTCTAAAACAAGTCAAACCTTCATCCAGTCTGCTACGTCATCGAACTCGCGTAGGTTCAGGAAGGAGTTTTTCAGTCTGGCGATGGGGCCGTCTGCATCCAACACACGGCATGTCTGAAAATGATCGCAGTAACCCTGGTTTTTGTAGCATGGAGATCCAGGCACCAATGCCACCCGCTGTCCCTTAAAGTACATTGAGAGCACTGAGGAAGTGGTGCTTGTGCATGTGTTGGGGTTTCCTAATCACAAAAAATTATTGATTAGCCTGATTAGTGACGAGAGACATTAAGATTATTATTAATAATCAAGGGTGGCAAAAAAATGAGTAAATGTACTTAAAATACTTAAGTGTAGCGTACATTTTTTTTTAGAGATATGTAATAGTAAAACTTATACAGAAGTACTTATATTATACTTTGAGCTTTAAGAGCATATTTTATTGTCCAGTGTTAAATCATTGATTGTGTATACACGGTACATAGACATCAGTTACGAGCAAGATGAGAATAACTATGCAACAACAACAACAACAAACAAAAACAGATGCTGTTGTTCATAAAGCTGGTTGCATGAAATACTATAAATTGAATGTTTGCCAGCATTAACCTCTCTGTTGGCAACACAAGTGACATCTTTCTTTCTTGTTCTCCCCCGGGCAGTCACACTGCTCCAGGCCGTGTAGCACACAGAGGGAGCGTGAACATTCCTGCGCAACACATGCAAAAACAACGATATAAAATCACATATGCCAGATTAGCTATGACTATTCCATCAACTGCTCCATATTATATAATTCCCATTCATATTTCTCAGGCCATCAGACCCCCCTCTAAACAGTCATATGTTCATATATTCACACACTCGTACAGTACCATATTTCTCACATAGCCGATATTTACTACCTTCCTCGCCACTCTTTTGGATTTTATTTTTTTTAAATGCAGCAACAACAACAACAAAGACAACAACATGATATTGGTGATTTAAGGACACACTGTGTATATTAAACACACTGGAAATCTGGACACACAGACTGAGATGTGAGATAATGTTGGACACACCCCGTTAAGACAAACCCGTGTGCCCAGACTGCACACTGTCATGTTTGGCTTGGCAGCAGGTTGAGGACATGTGGCAGAGGTTCCTGTACACATGCTTTTCATCCGACACTCAGAGTCTTCCTCACACAGCAGTCCAGATGTTTTAAAGACACAACCAGAGCTGCAGCACAGACCCTGACTAGGACTGAGGGATGAAAATAACAGAAAGACAGATAATAAATCACTGTTAAATGAGCGTCTCGAACATTTCTCTGTTCTCTTGTATCTATTTCTTTCTCAGATTTTCTAATACTAGTATACGAGTATTTATCCAAGCCAAAATGTTTAAAAAAAAAACCTTTTGACTAGCTGTATCTATGCTACTGTATAGCATCTCTCAGGTATCCATTGCTAAGCCGGTATGGAGAAAACCTGGGGGTTCGGCTACGAACCGTCTAAAAGAAATCCTGAATGAAATGCTAAATGAAGGCTGTGTGTGGATCAACCAACGAGACGAAATACCAGCCTGCACTGTTTGTTAGGTTTCAGCCGACATTGAATTCCGATCGGCTCCCTTGAACTGTAGCAACACGGATCACTTGCATTGAGTCCTACATCACATTCCTCTCCTTTCTCCACAATCCGATTTCCACAGATTGGCTGATCGCTGACTGGTGGGTTAAAACACACACACACACACACACACACACACACACACACACACACACACACACACACACACAAACACACACACAGAGTTCATGTGACAAGGCAATCATCTGTAGAGATTTCATTTGCAGGTTTCTGTGTAAGAGCAAAAAACAAAAACAAACTCAAAAACAGAAAGGGTATGCCCTTGGACTTCACATACTTGTTTATTATGTGGACATGACATATGAGTATCACAAGGGGGGAAAAAAACTTTTCAGTTGGTTATCTAGTCAGCCTAGAAAAAATAAAGATTTAATGCAATGTTACTTATGTTATTATAGTGAGGAATAATTCTTTCTTCTGACTAACATGGCTTCCTTTTTTCCCCCTGTTTTGCAGTCCTGTTTCCAAATTAGCTGTAGAGTTTCTGAATTTGCTGTCATGTTTGTAAATTTGGCAGCATGATTCAGAATTTAAACTTGAATTTAATGTTGTGTTTCCAAATTTCCAAATTTGCTGTTGTGTTTCTGAATTTGCTGTCATGATTCAGAATTTGAATTTGAATTATGTTATGTTATGTTTCCAGTTTTTATGTCATGTTTCCGAATTGTGTTTCGGAATTGGCTTTCATGTTTCCAAATTTCCTTTTGTGTTTCCAAATTTACTGTCGTGTTTTGCTTGTTGTGTTTTTGGTTTTGTTGTGTTTTTGATTTGTGTTATTTGTTGTTGTTTGTTTTTGGGTTTTTTTTCACATAAAGGCCAACTTTCAGATTGTCAACTGAGACATGTTCAGACAAATCATCAAGGCCCTACAGAGGTTTGACTCATTGTTTAATTGTCAGATCCATAACGAGTTGAATCAAGTGTGGTAGATTAGTGATACACAGAAATATGCAGCGATGTGGCACTCCAGGTGTGTATGAGCCCATCCCTGATCTAGCAGCTTCTTCTGACTTGTTGGGTTTGATGTCTCACCCACAAAGCATTTGTCCTTCTTGATCTTCAGCAATCGGCTCATGTGCCGGAGGCTGCACGGAGAGAAACGGTCGCTGTTCTCCTTCACCTCGCCTGCAGCATGTGGGAACATCAGGAAGTGTCCTTTCCCTTCAGTGATTCCCAGACCACCACAGTCTGCGCCTTCATCATGCTACCATGCAAACACGGAGACAGTGAGCTTGACACTGAAGCATGGCCGAGTGTGGGTTGACTCAGGTTATTAATTGAATCAGGGTATTAATTTTATATAACAACAACTCTGACCATAGTGTAGCTGCAAATCACAGGTTTATATCAATGTACTTGTTCTAATATACGTTATATAGTTATACGTAATATGTAACTTACACAGGAGGGATGCTATTCAAAACTGTTCGTTTTCAACAAAGAATAATAGGGTTATATTTTCTATAAGGAGACATTTATTATATTTATCCACACCTTGTTACAATCAGATGCAAAGCTGTTCATTTTTTTGTTCACGTTTTTTTGCTATGGAGAAGTTGTCAGGAGAGACACTTTGTTCTTTGCAGTTTCTCGATAATTTGACAAGCTGCATGTTATTGTCTCATTAACATCAACGTTCGTGAGAACCAGAACTAACTCGTTTCTAAAACGTTTCACAACATTAAAGAAATAATAAATGGATACAAAGTACAAACTATCATTCTTAAATAATCAAATCTGTAATCATTGGTAAAATTTCTGTGGTGTAAGAGGAATTAAAACGCCTGGGGACCTGTTGTTATATTAAAATAATCAACAGCACATGTCACTGTGTTTTTATCCATATGTTGCCAAATGTGTCAAACACTACAATAACAATTTTGTTCATCACTAACATTAGTTATGTTTGTTAGTCCACAGGTTCTGAAGTTCTGTTCTCTGCTCAGTTAAAATTTGGGCCATGATAGGTTCATGCTGTGGAGTCTATTTTGTGAGATCAGTGTCTTTTTTTTTCTCTTTTTTTTAAAAAAAAAAATAGAAAATAGAAATGTCACACTCCCTTTAACTGTCATATATTTTGTAGTATTACAATATGGAACTGAAATGGACTTAACTTGTATGTAAATTTTATATTATGAATCTACACAAAATAGCCCATAATATTATGTGGAATTAAAAATGTGTATAATTTGCAGTTTTATTATTATTATTATTATTATTATTATTATTATTATGACTGCATAAGTATCCACCCCCTAAAATAGTTCTGCAACCACTTACCATCAGAACTCAAATAATTGTTGAATGGTGTCGACCTGTGTGCAATTAAAGCCATCTTAATATAAATACACCTGTTCCTAGTCTAAACAAACAGCATCATGAAGATCCAGGAGATATACATATATATATATATATATATATATATATATATATATATATATATATATATATATATATATACATATATATATATATACATATATATACACATACATATACATATATACATATACATATATATACATATATATACACATACATACATTATATATATATATATATATATATATATATATATATATATATATATATATATATATATATATATATATATATATATATATATATATATATATATATAAAAAGCTGTAAGTTAAAAAGTATCAAATAGGGTTTGGTTAGGGAATAAAACTCATGGCGGTGAATAATTATGCAAGGCACTTTAATTGCAGTCATAAATAGCAACCAGAAAAACTAACCATTTAAAACTTTTTTTTTTTTAGGTGAATATATTTAGTTTGCTTAAAAAGACTTCACAGAGAGGAATAAGAAAACTAGGGCACAGAACAACAGCTGGAAACAGTCATGCATAAGTTACGCACGCCTTCCAACTACTGACATAAGTAGCTTAATTTATATGGGACCCTAAGACGGCAGGGTAAGACCAGGCAAAAAAGTCACTGACGGAATCTTAAGTCTGTTCAGGAAGCGTGAACAGCACTGGTGTTGATGACGCAGGTACAGTAGAAAAGTGTTTAAACAGCTAGGGGACAGGTCACTTTGTGGACACACAAAGGGCACATGACAAAGCACCCAAATGACCTTTAACAAAGCACCTCTTAGGTCCTTTTTCCAACACCTCGAAAGTACCAGACATTTTGCCAACATTACCATGGAACTGTATTTTTTCTTCCCTTCCCCACCCCCCTTTTTCCCCTTTGTTTTCCACCAAGCTCAAAATTGCCTCCAAGTACTTGAGGACCAGGTTGTGCAAAATTAATACCCCAAATAAATAATCAACAACCATCTTATTTTCATCAAATCAGCAGAAATTAAAATTATTTTTATTTTTATCACAGTGTAGGTTTTTTTTTTTTTTTAAATAAGTTTTATTATTTTATTTAGATTTATATTCATTATTGATTTCTTATAGGTCACTTGAATGGGTTTAATCCAAACCTTAATAAATCAATCATAAACAACTCAGTTTATAAATAATATCTAATTGAATTTTAATTCATTTTAATAAAAACTGTGTTCTGTTAGTGGAAACTTGTATGGCTTCAATGAATACCCAGAATAGTATTGCACACATTTCAATAATACGCTTATTTAATCTGTAACAGCATGGCTGCACATAGTTTGGAAACCGCTGTCCTAAGGAATCATAAAGTTCTGGTCATCTCATTGTTTGATAGTGAGAAGCTGTTGGACTCACAGGAGCTCCCACGCTGTGGCCAAGCTCATGAGCGAAGGTCAGCTGGACAAACTTGGGCAGAAGGTAATGTCCGAAGTTCTTCAGAGTGATCATACCAGTGTTCAGGCTGGATGTCTGACCATCCTGATTGTGTATGGGTTTGGAACAGATCCCACCCCAGTTATCTATAGAGGACAGAGAAGAAGAAAGGAGGTATGAAGCTGCTGAGTTGCAATTCCCATTCCTTCATGCATGACAGCCACAGTTACAGTTAAACACTGAAGTTGCAATGGCTGATACAGCCTACTGTATTGTGAAAAAGCAACAACGGTGTGAGCAGAACTCAGGAGCTTCAATTGCAAAAATATTTTTTGTGCAATTGCTCTTCTCTCACCATTTTTTGGCCATGTTCTTAACAAAACATTTTGGTGCAATTCAGTATTGAGTATTGTGACTCTCTTTCCAAGAAACAGGCATTTCTTCTCTCACAAGCAATTCCAATGTATCCAGAAATCCACCATAGATCACTAAAAGATGGGCATTTTTTTTGTCATCCCTCTTGAGGGGGCTTTGGGGGGATCCCAGATCCCAGAGCTCTCCCAGAGCCCTCAATGTTCTGTCTCTCTAAGCTGGAGTCACAGTTATTGATCTGGTTTTATGATAATGAACGCTAATGGCTACACTGGTCTACAGTTGCAATCAAAATTATTATACAGTTGCATTTTCAGTTGAATTTTTGAGGAAACCACTTGAAGCATTTGTTGTGTTGAACTATTTCAATTGCTTTTGTTTGATTTGTTGATTGCAAACAGCTGAAAGTCTGTAAATTTTGCAGTGTGGGTTGAATAATTTTGATTGCAACTGTACATACATTGTGGGTCAGATAGTCTGTAATCATGGACTACTTCTGTTATTAGTTTACAGAATTGAGTCAGCTAAATAAGGCTAAATAAATCAGGGTTGCCAGATCTTCAAGACTAAAGATTTCCCCACAAAGCTGACCATCCCAACAAACCCAGTCCAATTCCAACCCAAAATTGCATAATACAATTTTAATTAAGCAATGTATATTAAAACTATGCAAATTTTCTAAACAGTTCTTTTAACAAAGTCCTAATATGATCCTGTACCAAAAGTTCACAGTTCACGGTCTATTTTTTTAAATTTTATTAAATTTTATTTTTTTATTCCACAATACTGTTGAACTCTCGATTGGTTTGAAGCTTACTTTTCTCTTTACTTTTGAAGCTTACTTTTGAATTCTCGATTGGTTTGAAGTGAGTTACTTTTCTACAACAGCAGCTCTGACAGTAGTGCAGTCGCTTATATTAATGTGCTCCTTCTAATGCATTATCGTTTCTATAGTAACAGCTTACACAGAAACATCCACATAAACAAATGAGAATCAATGGCAATCCACATAAACAAATGAGAATGTGTATGATAGTACATAGATAGTATTGTGAAGGTTTCCGTAAAGAGACATTTATTTAAAGGAGTCTCCAGTGTCAGCACTTTGTAACAGTCAGAGGTAAAGCTGTAGCTTTAAGCTTTCTAGCACAGGGAACTCTTCAGGACAGAGAGCTTAGCGAATTCTCAGTAACATGACAAGTTGAATTATTTTGTATTATTACCTTCAAAAGAGGGGAAAAAAGAGAGAGGCTGGTGAGGGTACAACTGTTTAAAGCTGCTATAACGTACTGTAAGTGATAACAGGAGCTGTCTTGTTTCACAGACATTCTGCAACATTAAATGTAACTATAAGAGGATAACACATGATATGTCGTTCTTTAATAAATAAAAAATATAATCGTTGGAAAATTGCATGGTTATAAGAGGAATACAACACGATGAAACATGTTGGAAAAATAATCAACCTCACCCTATCATGTTTTATTCCCTACATATTTCAAATGCAACCCTTTCACTGATAGATTTTAATTATAAAGCAGGTGTGCTGGACCTAAACTCTGTTGGATTGAATGTCTCCTAGAATGTAATCGGGCTTCCATGCACTGATGAAAGAAATATGTTTTACTAATAGAAACCAAAAAGATACTCAGTTACAGTATTAAAATCTGCACTAAATGTTAGCAGGATGAACCCAACAGAAGATTTTGCAGATTTTTACAGCATATTTGTTTCTACAATGTAGATCTATCATGCTGATTTGAGTAAACAGGTGTATATTAGCCACAGTTATGGAAAGTCCCTATACTTACTTACTATACTTAAGTTTTCTTTTGGTGTATTTGTACTTTACCTGAGAATTGTTGAAAATGAATTAAAAAATTAAATTTATTTGGACCTTCAAAATACTAATTACAAATCTCGAAGGTCTCTTCTTGTTTTATCCAGCCAGTGACTGTATGCTATTTATCAGTCGAAGGAGCTCAGAATGAGCTCCCTAGATGACATAAACTCTGTCTAATTTGAAAAAAACGTGATGTAAGATTTGAAGATTTGATTGTATTTGCTAGTGCCAGGTTAGACTAGCATTGATTCCAGTAGCCAACGTAATCAGCTATGCAGCAAGTTAAATTCTAGCTAATGGTAAATATTGGAAATATTGGAGGATTTTTTGACTTCTGATTAATTAATTGGCAAACTATGTAGTCTTAGTCATGCATATGAGCCTGAATCACGCTTTCAGACAAAATGGCAAAACGAAAATCCTCTTCTAAAAGTTTTAGATAAGTATTAAAAGTTACTTTTTGCATGAAAAAAATGTCACTAACTTCATCAGTAAAAGAAAGATTTAATTTTTACTATTTAATACTTGGGTGCATTTAAAAGTAGCAACTTTTTACTTTCACTTGAGTAAAGTTTTTTTTTGCTGGATATTTCTTTTAATATAGTAAAATAATTTATCTAATTTGTCATTATTTTTTCCAGCCATTATCATCAAATAGTCATCTTGCTCATTGTGTTTGACATTTTAAATTAAGCTACTTATCTCAGAAGACCTTGCTGACTATTTCGCACCAATAAATACTGGGATACACATCAAAATTCAAATAACATCCATATGACTACAAAATAATAAGTACCTCAACTACAGGAAAGTTCATATGAGCTATTGAAGGTTGAATGCATCTTTCCCATGGCCAGGTTTACCCCCGTTCTCTACTCCCTTGGCTTTTCGAAACCATTCATGTGACTTTGTACCAGTTGCCTAAGAGGACAGCTGGGCAGCTTGTGAATGCTCTTCTGCACCAACACTTTCTCTCTCTTTCATCCTCTTTACCAAGCCAAGACGCACTAAACAAGATGGACAATTTCTTCACTTTCACATAAAACTTCTACAGATTCACAGAAAGTGTGTTCATTAAAAAGGGAGCTGATGGCAGGTTGACAACAGTGGAAGAGGTACAAATCAGGACAGCTATTCTGAATTCCTGCCCAAATTACTATTCCTCCATTATAAATGAGACCTCAACTCATTAATGAAGTAAATTTAACATGAGATGACAGGAGAATAGTGTGAGGCCTGGGTCAGGGTTTTGGCAAGACTTAGGGTCGTACTGTTACAGGAAAATAATTAACAGTGTGGTGTGCTGAAACAGAGTTACTGGGACTACCCCACTGTTGATTACTTTCCAATAACTGTGTGTCTTGAAGGGTTTTTATTCCTCTTATACCTCTTTAAAAATAAAGAAAGTCATTTATTAAAGAATGGCATGTCATGAGTTTTATATGCTTATAGTTACATTTAATGTTGTGGAACCTCTGTTAGTTCCAGCTATCACCTACATTTTAGCAGTTATATACAGTAATTCCCTCAACAGCCTCTCTGCTTGTTCTCTCTTGAAATTTATAGGACAAATAAATGCAGCTTGTCAGGAAATCACAAAGCGTAAACTCCTCTGTCCTGAAGACTTTTTTGTGCCAGAAAACATGCTAGTTATAGCTTTACCACTGACTGTTACACTGGAGACTCCTTCCATAAATGTTAAATAAATGTCTCCTTACAGAAAACTTCACCAAGGATTACACACGTTCTTATCTGTTTATGTGGAGCATCTGTCATACAAGTCCCTGTGTAAGCGGTTACTACTGAAACAATAACATATACAAGTTATTGAACAATAACATAAGAACGAGTGCATTAATATAAACCTGTGATTTGTAGCTGCACTCCTATTGAAAATGCTGAAATTAATCAACACCTTATGACCAGTCAGATTTGAGAATTCAAAAGCGCTGTAGTATAAAAACCATTATCATGCTTTTGATGCTTTTAGGACATTATAAGTCATAACTTACAGCCTAACTTTCAGAGAACCTTTTGAGTAGTTACAGAATGTTGCAATAACACTCTCTGTTAGCTGTGAAGGGCCACACTAGGACAGGTTTGGTGATGCTTGATGATATAAATATACTCCAGTGTTTTAATGGAACTGTCACAATTGCTGCTTGTTTTGGGAACCAAAATGATCAAACCATAAATTTCATCAGATTTAAAATAAAATCAGCCTAAATGGTCTCTAATGAAGCACTCATATAATGTATATAAGCTGTTTTTAAAACTTAATGCTTTTCCACCCTGCTTGGTGAGACGAATAGGGGTGAAACAAACCAAATCCTCAGAGACTTTTGGGATTCAGTGACTTTTCAAGGGCATTGCCAATGCAGGAGGGAAGAAACCACAAGCTGTGCAGCTTTCCATCATTTTCTTTCAAGGGCATGCTGGGATAGAAAAAATCCACAAGGTGCCACATTCCACCTATATGAGTCAATGATGTGTTAGGAACAGCTGCTCCAAAATGGTTGGTGGGAAAACAAAGTGTTTCCACTGGGATTCAGATTTATATCTCAGTGAGCTACATGGTATCTAGGTATGTTGCAAGGTGGTTTGCAGATAATTATTTTGTTGTATGTCTCTTAAGTGTGTTCATTTGTCTGCAGTTATCTAAAAGGTACCTTCTCAGTGCTCAGAATGAACATAGATACTCTAGATAGATGGGTCTGATTTTGTATCAATCAAGATTTTAAAAAAATAAATAAATCAAATTGAATAAGAAACACAACAAAAACATCCAGCTATCTCAAACAAACTTGGTTTCCCGAGTGAGGATATAAGCCAGTTGTTGGTGTGTGGGTGCTAAGCATTACCATGTTAAGCATTATCATGTTAGTCGGTGTGGTATAGCAAAGTATAAATAAGTCCCATTGCTCATACCAAAGCCATGAGGGGCCTTTGTTGTGGTAGATGCATTGTTCATGGGGGGTCTCTGGGTTTACATTTCAGTGCCAAACCCAGATTAGTCCACTTTGTTGATCCAAAATACAAAACACAACAATTCTGCCATGTCGATGTGTGGATCACATGTTTGATCATTGAACCAGTCTGGAAAAAGTTATGAAAAAGTCAGTGGACGGAAATAAGGTTACTGCATGTTTTGTGCATAAACCTGTCCATGTAAGTCTCTCACCATGGAGACTAATCTGTCGTGAGGAATGTGGTCATTCCTTGTTTCTTGTTTCTGGTTCAAATTTGGGAAAGGGGGAGGCAGGGATGGTAGGTCAGGCCACATATCTTTCTCAACACGTCACCATTTGTGACGGCTCACGCCCCTGTTTTCAACCAATCACATCTTGTGTAGGGGACAATGAGAGCCTAAGTAGAGTATAAGCTCCTGCTGAGACGACAAGAACAAAACACAGCCAGCATTGTCACCAATACATACAGCAGAATCTCCATTATATTATGCTTCCATTCGTCCATAAACTGCTCACTCCTTGACATCATATTAAACATGCACATAGTACAGTATAAGAGGTCCTTTGCAAGAATTTTGTCTACTTATTGAAACCTTGATTTTTTTTTCCTCAAAACTGAAGATATACTCAATCTCTATTCCTTCTTTATTTTTCCTTATTTTTCCTTGAATATTTCTTAAAAATGTCACAGTGAGCTGACTTCCTATTAAAGAACAATAGAGTAGAGATCTTACTATTAATACATTGTCTATTCTATCTTATTAATGCAACTGATAGAACTGAGTTCATAATTTTGTATATTATAGCCTATTTCCTTAACAAATGGATGTTTTCATTTAACAACTTATGCAATATGAACAATATATTCCAGGAAAAAGATTAGATACAATAATTAATATGGAACAGCTAAATGTGGGGGGAAAAAACAAAAACAAAAACAAAAACAAAAACAAAAAAACTTCAAGATGCTTAATTTCCTCAAACACTGACCAAGTGATGTCAAAGCACAATCTAAAGCCCAAAGAACAAATCAGTAATTGAAAAAGAACACAATAATTTTCACATTAAGCATTTTTGGATCTACAGACAGCCATTGAATGTTAAGTGTTGTAGAATGTCCTGTCCCACAGCACACAAACCCCATCTGTAGATGAAAAAATGCTCAAAATACACAGTGCCAAAGCACAAATCATAACTAAAAATATAACACAACTCATTGACTTGGACCAACCGTTCACTGTTGATGAGTTACATTATGACATTTCATTTCCTTTCTATCACCGCTATAATAGAGTTTATGTGATATTTATGGCCTTCAGGATCTATTGGGCAGATCAGATGATATGTGGATGCATGAAATAAGGTATGAGATGGTTAGATTAATATAATAAAAACACACAAAGGAATTATTGACAAAAGCTTGACTTCAGCAGTAGAAGGTGAAAAGGAACTGAGGATGTCAAGTCCTGGCATGCCGTTAATGAGGACTGTTAATAAGGGTGACGGCCTCCCAAGTAACGGCCCACAATGAACACTCATAAAGACTTTGTCTGAACTGTGAGAAGGCAGACAATGATCCAGTCACAGTGAATGTAAACAGACCAGGGCTTATATGGAACATCTGCTTAAATTTAATTTTAATGATGTTCCATGTGCAGGATAGTTCTGTAATTAGTTATGTAAGAAGTCTATATGGGTCGTTTCTCTGAACTTTACATCATGCCTGCTTTTATCATAGAAAGCCCCTTATCTGAAGGTGGATGATGTTATCAGCTTGCACTATTTTCAATATGGTGTCGCCTCAGGAACAACTGCAGACAAAAGGAACATTCCAGAAACGTTTCCACATTGAGCTCTAATTAGGATCTGCAAGCAGGAGCACCGTTTATAGTATGGAATTCTCCCACGATCCTCTTCTGGAGAAATTTCCCACAGTTATCACAAATCAGAATGTTATTGTAATATGATAGAAGATCATTCAGATTTCACACATCAGGGAAATGTCATTTCTTAGATTTGATATTCACACTCGTTGTCTGCACTGAATATTGCAGTTAACCAATGCGATTACAGTCACTACTGCATGCATATTCATATAGTTATGGTAACAATGCATGAACATTTGATGTTACAGAGAAAGGAGTAATGAGTGCTAGGAATGTGATGATGGGGACGTATGATGAGGTCAACTTTAGGGTGAGTTTCATGTTTGACCAGTTTAAACTGAATGTCCAGAAATTTTAATTGCATTTCAAACCACAGATGAATAGCTACGTTTACATGCACCCTAATAATCCGTTAATAATTTGGCTGATAGCTCAATCGGAATAGAGTAAACTAATTGAGGTCAATGAAAAAGATATTTCTAATTTCTAATCAAACAAGCTGGATAATCCTTTCAAAAATCTGTTGAGATAAATAATAGCTGTATAAAACTTTGTGCCTGATTTAAATGTTGATAGAAAATGAGTAAAATCATTATACCAATGGATACGATGTGCATTTTATGTTATTATTATCACCAGAGTATCCTTGCTTGGGCAAATATGAAATTGTCAAGCAACTTTGCTGTAGCCACAAACCCTTCTTCTCGCTGTGCATTCAATAAATTTGATGACATTTTGCTGAACCAGAATTAATTAAAATTCTTGTTAAAAACACAAGCAATTAAAAGCTGCTACTCACTCCTTGTTGTTATGATAAAATTGACAATAAACCTTGCTCCCTGTATCTGCATAGCTTTGGATTGGATTACATGTAACATGCATATAAACAGAGATCTACACACTGCCCAGTTTAGTCTGCATATAAACCATGGGTCTTCAAACTTATATGCAAAGGGCTGGCTGGAGGTGTTCATACCAGCCAAATGTTCATTGAACACATAATAATCTCACCGGGTTTCCCCTCCCAGGCCAGGCCGAGGACGCCACTGAAGTCGCGGCTGGTCAGCAGGTAGGATAGGCAGTAGTTTCCCCAGTTCATCTCTGAATAAAGACTCAGTAGCTTCTCTGGGCCGATGAAAGTCTCTTGCATTGGGTCATCTGGGTTTTCTTCTGAAACAAACTGAACCCGACACAACATGCTTCCATTTGTTGAAAGGGGAATTTTCAGAACATTTGTTGTTACAGGAACTGAACAAAGTAGCGTATGTGATTTTTTGTGAAATAAGCAAAATGAGAAGAGATCTTACACTCATCGATTTCACCTTGAAATCGATTACATCGATCCCGTCAAACTCAGCGTTGTGAAATATATTGTTTACTGCTTTCATGTATGAGGCAACCTGTGAAAAGGGGTGGAGTTCAAATATAGGCATAGAAATATATAAATATATCGTACACTATAAGAGCACCAAAAGGCTGCTCATGAAGAACTCTTTTTTTTATTATCGTTTTTTTTGTTTGTTTGTTTGTTTTTTTGTTAGAAGATTTACTGTGTCAACTTTATTAGTGATAGCAAAGCCTATGAGCAAGACTGGAATTTTACAAGGTGTAAATTATTTCCACACCACAGTGTAATAATGATAATAATCTTTATTTATGTAGCACTTTTTTTTGTTTTGATTCAAAAGCTCAGAGTGCTTTACAAAAAAGATTAAAAAAATTAGACAAAGAATAAAAGAATAAGCAATGCCTTTAAGGACAGAGGAAATCTGACAACAATTTAAAATGTGTATTTACAGAACAACACGTCATACTCATGCTATATCCGCTGTAAACCGTCATTCCCTCGACAACCTCTCTTTTTTTTCTCTTGACGTTTAAAAGGGGAAAAAATGCAGCTTGCAGCATAACTGAGAAACAGCAAAGAATAAATTTAATACTTTCCACCTCTGTCCCCGATAAACGCCTTTCCACTGGGATTCAAGTGAATTGCAAAAAAATAACTTATTTAGGATTGTAGTAGGTTTTGCTGAATGGTTTGTGTCACTGTCCAACCCATCATGACCCAATTCTCTGCACAGTAAAGGCTAACTGAGGCATGATTAGTATGACTGAAAAAATTATGGCCAGTCACTGTTATCGAAAAGGGTGTTAATGTTACCAAACAAGTAAGGTATATGACCACATCTTTCTCCAACTACAAAGGGTAGCAGATGAGCTACAACCAGTAATTATACACTTAAAAAGTGTCATACAATATACAATAGATATTTCTGATAATGTAGATAGGTGTACTTGATAAACTGATAACTAGGTCAAAAGAGATGTAGAAAATCGGCAGTAGATAGTTAACAAAAAACTGAAGTCACTTGTGTCAGGTCATTTGGTAAAATGTAAGAGTAATAATATGAATGAAAGCTGTGTTGTTGTAACAGACCTGTGACTGAGGTAAACAAACTACTGGAGTGCAGAGTGAGCCAGTGAGTGGGTGCTGAGCCCTTGAATAAACTTTTACCTGATATTATTAGAATAGCAAAATCCTTACATAACGTCCAAACCAAAAATAATACACGGATAAGTGACCTCATGTGGTGTGGAAGCGACTAAAGGGACCCGAATGCAACATTGATAATCACCATGGAGCACACGGGTCTTATCTTTAGCATACAAACATCACTTGATGTCCGATTTTTGTGTGATTTAGTTGAGAGAACACTGGGTTCCCAGAATCACGAGGAAGTGGGGGGTAATGAACTTGGCAGAACTTGAGAGAGCTTTATGTTCTCCACCCAACATTTCCATGAACCCTCATTTAACCAATAAGGAAAGCACTTTTATATAGTGCAAGTTGAGGATAAATGTACACAGACATATATAAATACCATAAAGTACTCAGTTTTAACTGGAAGAACAGTTTATGGTTAGCACCCTGAGGTCATGATTTCAAGGCTGCATTTGGGTTCAATGACTAGTGTGTATTGGATTTTTGGATTCACCTGGGCAACTACGGCCTCGATGCTGCCAAACCGCTGATAAAACAAATAGTCCACATGCAGATGGAGGAGACAGCTTGTCTTGGACTGGTCTACTGTACGCTTTGACCTGGGCACCGGTTCATCCTGTGGGTTGTAGGACACACAAATATAAGTGTCCAGTTTTTTGCAGAAGGGTTACTATAAGACAAGCAGGACAAGGGAATTGTCCACATCTGTTTAGACAATATTCAAAAAGGATCACAAATACAGTGGAATTTACAGGTCGCCTGATAAGAGGGTTTGTTATTGTCATTAAAATACCCCAGAAACAATGGCTTTTATATACTGGAATGACTTCATAGCCCATTCATGAACAATAACCACTGTTAAAGTCATTAGCATCTGGCATAAAAAAAACAATACCTTCAGTTAAGGGTTTGCATGAAGGTGTGACAATATATTATGATGGAAATCTGGAATTTTTAATTAAGAACTACTTGTGAAGAATAAATTCAAAAAAGCAAAAGATGCCAACTAAACTCATTTCCTAATTCTACCTAATGCTATATATTTGCCTACATTTGTTTGGCCTTGCAATTATTCAACCACAGAAAAAGTGATTTTAAAAAGTGCTGCTGCATACAACAAACCAAGAAACAGTGTAGCTTACTAGAGTTGCACAAACCAGATTTTTAAAGACTAGGATGAATCTCATGAACCTTTTGGATTCAAATAATGAACCAAAATATGGCTTCAGCAGGATCCTTGTATGAAAACTGCTGAATCTTTAGTCATTCCCTTATTTTCTAAAGGTTTCCTTTTAAATTTTCTATTTTCACTTTTCATGACACAGTTAATGACCATAAAACAGTAAAGAACATAAAAAGTCAGAAAAACCTATATTATTGTACTTAATATTTTCTCAAGGAACAGGCAGGAAACTTAAAGCACTGAAGCATGGAAGGGAAGGCTTAGAAGGCTGATCACACTTGAAGGGAAGGCTTTGAAGTTTAAAGAAAGGATAAAGGTCACATCCCCTAAAACCACTGTACACTGACAATGTACAGGAACCATCCTTGAAGGGGTCCCATCTTGGTACTTGCATGAAAGAAACAGGAAGCTCAGACTTTGGTAGAATTTGTTATTTTGACAGTTGGATAAAATATCTAGTTAGTTTGGGTTTTAGAGTGTATTCAGCATGAGAGTAAAAGCTTAACCATTAACTAAGGTGCAGTTTTTGAGCCTACATGATGTAAGAAATGTTTGGAGAGGAATCTGACCTAGCAGAAAGGTAACACAAATCATTTTGAAGCCTAATAATAAGCTACAGGATGGTCCAAATTAGGTAAAGTATTCATTTTACAACCCCAATTCCAAAAAAGTTGGGACGCTGTGTAAAATGTAAATAAAAACAGAATACTATGATTTGCAAATCTCATAAACCCAGATGTTATTCACAATAGAACACAGAAAACATATCAAATGTTTAAACTGAGGAAATGTACCATTTTAAGAAAAAAATAAGGTAATTTTGAATTTGAAGGCAGCAACACGTCTAAAAAAAGTTGGGATAGGGCCATGTTTACCACTGTGTAGCATCCCCTCTTCTTGTAACAACAGTTCGTATACGTCTGGGAACTGAGGAGACCAGTTACTGGAGTTTTGGGAGAGGAATGTTGTCCCATTCGTGTCTGATACAAGATTCTAGCTACTCAACAGTCCTGGTCGTATTTTTCATTTCATGATGCGCCAAATGTTTTCAATTGGTGAAAGGTCTGGACTGCAGGCAGGCCAGTTCAGCACCCAGACTCTTCTACTACGAAGCCATGCTGTTGTAATAGATGCAGCATGTGGTTTAGCATTGTCTTGCTGAAATATGCAAGGCCTTCCCTGAAAAAGATGCCATCTGGATGGAAGCATATGTTGCTCTAAAACCTGTATATACCTTTCAGCATTGATGGTGCCTTTCCAGATGTGCAAGCTGCCCATTCCATAGGCACTAATGCACCCCCATACCATCCGAGATGCAGGCTTTTGAACTGAGCGCTGGTAACAAGCCAGATGGTCTCTCTCCTCTTTAGTCCAGAGGACACAGCGTCCATGGTTTCCCAAAAGAATTTCAAAGTTCTTCCATTACAGAATCGTCCTGTTTTTAATGCAGTGCCACCTGAGGGCCCGAAGATCACAGACATGCAATATTGATTTTCACCCTTGTCTCTTGCGCACAGAGATTTCTCCAGATTATTGGAATCTTTTGATGATATTATGTACTGTAGATGATGAGATATTCAAAGTCTTCGCAATTTTACGTTGAGAGACATTATTCTGAAATTGTTCCACAATTTGTAGACGCAGTTTTTCGCAGATTGGTGAACCTCTGCCCATCTTTACATCTGAGAGACTCTGCCTCTCTAAGATACTCTTTTTATACCCAATCATGTTACTGACCTGTTGCCAATTAACCTAATTAGTTGCAAAATGTTCCTCCAGCTGTTTCTTTTTAAGACATATCCCACTCAGCATCCAAATAACACCATTCCTCCAGTAAAGCATGAGGGTGGTAATATCCTCTTATGGGGGTGTTTCTCTGCAGCAGGGACTGGAGCACTTGTCAGGATAGAAGGAAAATGTATGGGGCAAAATACTGTCAAATTCTTGAGGAAAATCTGCTGCCCTCTGCCAGAAAGTTGTCAATGGGAAGAAGGTTTACCTTCCAACATGACAATGACCCAAAGCACACAGCAAAACTGACCACACAGTGGTTGAAGGAGAAAAAGATTAATGTCCTTGCATGGCCTAGTCAGAGCCCAGACTAATACCCTATTGAAAATCTGTGGAATGACTTGAAGACTGCAGTCCACAAACGGTCACCATCAAATTTAACTGAACTTGAGCAGTTCTGCAAAGAAGAGTGGGCAAATATTGCAAAGTCTAGATGTGCACGGTTAGTAGAGACATATCCCAACAGACTAAAGGCTGTAATTAAAAAATTAAGGCAAATTAAAGCAAGGGGGTGATCCTTTTTCCAACTCAGTGATTCTGTTTTTTATTTTTATTTATTTTTTTAATTTCTGACATGTTGGTGTTATATCTTTCACTTGGATGTTATAAGTTGCACCGAGCGAATACAGCTGGATAAAACAAAAACTGTGTCCGTCTTCATTTCAGGCTGAAAAGCAACAAAAT
Source organism: Cranoglanis bouderius (assembly GCA_023630585.1). Classification (NCBI taxonomy): domain Eukaryota; kingdom Metazoa; phylum Chordata; class Actinopteri; order Siluriformes; family Cranoglanididae; genus Cranoglanis; species Cranoglanis bouderius. The sequence continues at coordinate 17,020,544 of CM042553.1, forward strand.
GTGATTATTTTAAAGGGGGGTGATTCTTTTCTATACCCACTGTAAGACCTTTCTGCTAGGTCAGATTCCTCTCCAAACATTTCTTACATCAAGTGGGCTCAAAAACTGCACCTTAGTTAATGTTTAAGCTTTTACTCTCGTGCTGAATACACTCTAAAACCCAAACTAACTAGATATTTTATTTAACTGTCAAAATAACAAATTCTACCAAAGTCTGAGCTTCCTGTTTCTTTCATGCAAGGAACAAGATGGGACCCCTTCAAGGATGGTTGAACATTAAAAAGCAGCTGTCTAATGTAGCTATGACCATCTAGAGTTAGAGTTAAACAAACAAGTTAAAGGATCATTGCTAATTATATGAATATTTATATTTTTTTGGCTAACGTACTTATTAATTAAATAAAATTGTCACATAAAGGTAATAAACATCCATCAGAGAAAATGGGAGAAGACTGGGCCACAGACAGTCTCTATACACCCCTCCAGTGCTGAAAAGCTGAGAAAAAGTGTGCATACAGAGTTACAGATAGTGTCCAGCTAGTTTAACAAATACAAGATACCCTTGATATTCCCAAGAGTCATGGATGAATCTTCTGAGTTTAGGTCTATGACCTGATTAAGAATGACTTCTTGATGCAGCTGATTACTGTTGTGGCTGTTAAAGCACTCAGGATGGGAGTGGAGTCAGTGAAGTGAAACAGAGTCTGAATATAGTGTGTGTTTATATATGTGTGTGTGTGTGTGTGTGTGTGTGTGTGTGTGTGACAGTGACATCATGTCTGACCTGTCTGAGGCTTTGCATGAGACTCTGCAGCCGGTCTGTACCACAAAATCCAGCATGGCTGCCTTCCATGGGAACGTCATCTGCAAACACACACACATGCATGAGTTGTGAAAATAAATGAAGACTGTGATCTTATAATAAGTCAAAATGTGTCTCTGAGGCAGGTCCTTGAAAGCTGACTTGATTTTTTTCAATGCTAAAAAAGGAATACAATGAGCCAATCATGAGCCAGTATTATGAGATGATGAGAACATGATCACAACTTTTGCTCTACAACATTGCTCTCTTGAAGATTTTACTACAACAGCATTTTTCAGCCCCTTCAGTATTAGTTATAAATTGGGTAAGTGTGAGGTAGAAACCCCAAACTGGTAGTTGACTATGTTGGTGTAAGAGAATAGTAAGGTTCTTCCAATTAAATGCATATAACAAATTCCCCACTAGGGGTGTAATGCAACATCACTATCTGTATCTGTTTGTTTAGTGTTTCAAATTTCTGTGTCTGTAATTGGATTTGAAACGGAAGTAGGTGTGGTCTCCACCACTTTCAGATGAGCTTTCTGTCTAACGTAACTGGGTAAGCTAGCTAACTATCTTTCAAAACGAAAATGTTGTTCTCAAATCAGGGAACTGTTGTTTATAGCTGACAACAATAGCCACCTAGTAATATTTTATGAGATTTTATGAGATTTATGAGATTTTTGGGGTTGTCACATTCTGGAAAGTTCACAAAAGTTCACTGGACATGCTAACAGAATCTACTACAAAGCTAGGACGCAGTGCTGTTGCTCTTCGAAATGTGTTCCTTTACTGTAAGTTACGTTTCATTATAAAACCTGTATGATTTTCCCGGGAAGATTTTCTTTTATTAATGATGGAATATGGATCAGTATTACACAATATACTAAAACATGTTATAGTGTTATGATTGGGCTCATATTCAGACAGCAGAAGATCCCATGCCAAATGTACTCAAGTTTAGAGACATCATGAAAATGGCAGTTGTATTGTCTGAACATGGCTCAATTTTAAGCAAACACATTTATGGTTTTCATGGCATTTTGAACCCAAACAATTGCCAATATGTAACCAACCATATCTAATACTTGTTTCATTTTAAGGCCCTTTACTAACCGAACTGTAACTTCGACCCATATCATGCCTAAAATTTTGATAACGTAGTTTTGTTCTGGCAGCCAGATTCTGCTGGATGAAAGTTGAAAGCATGAGCCAGCACTCATTTGCTATCTGGGGTTTCTTAATTGTATCACAAAGGCCTTGAGGCACATTGGCAAAAGTCTTTGGGCTTTTTGAGGAATGTTCCAGCTCTGATTGCAGTGATCCATAATAACCTTCAGTCCTGGAATGTTGCTTAATTGGAATTTGTTGCTTTCAAAAATGTTGCTTTTACTAAAAACAGATCATAGACATTGTAGATAATAGATCAATTGACATTGGCCCTAACGTACACTGATGACAAACATTTTAATGGACTTTCATCAACCTGTTATATATTATCTAATACTACATCAGTGCTCACACACATGGTTTATGGTTATAAAAGACGTATATCAATAGCCCATCTACAAAAATGAAGCCATGCCAAATCTTGATTGGCTGAAATCATGATCTGGATTAGGATTTTACACAAAGTGTAAAAGAGACAATACTGTGCATTTAAATAAAGTCAAAAGCGTCATTAAGGTTTTGTTCACGAGAAGTTATTTCATTAATTTAACTCTATATTTTCTGCCACATCCTCACATCTCTGTAAAGTCACACCTTTCATTATCCTATCCCATCGCATTCCAACTACATAAATTATGACACCTCCTCTTGAAAGCCCAAATGTCAATAACTTCTCCCGAATACCCAAATGGCAATACCCCATATCATATACTGCAGTGTTGTGGACTTAAATCACATGACTTGACTCAACTTGGACTAGAGTCACAAATTTGCTGACTTTCGACTCGACTTCACATAATTAAAGAAGACTTACAGCTTGGCTTTGACATTGGAATCAATAACTTGTGACGTCACTTGGACTCAAGCTCTTTGACCTGAAAAGACTTGATACATTTTCAAAACCAATAATGAAAAAATTTACATTTAAAATAAACTTGAATGCCAAGACTTCAGACAACACACCATCCCAGCTATGCAACTGACAACACCACATTCTGACTACCCAAATGACAACACCCTATCCTGACTACCCAAATCGCACTGCCCCATCCTAACTACCCAAATGACAATGATACATCCCAACTACCCAAATGGCAACACCCCATGCTGACTACCTAATCAGCAAGGTCACATTCTGATCAGACAACAATATGCTATTCTTACTACCCAAATGACAATGCCCCATTTTTACTCCCCAATCGGCAACACATGATCCCCATTAGCAAAACCACAACACCCCATCCTGACTACCTAAAGGACAATGTCTTATATTGACTACCCAGTCAACAATGCCCCATCCCAACAACCCAAATGACAACACCCTATCCTGACTACTCAAATCCATCCTGATTACCCATCTGACAACACCCTATCCTGATTACCCAAATGATTATCCCAACAATACTCCATCGTGACTTCCAACACACCAATGCCCCATCCAACACACAACTCCCAGTCTTGACCCAAAAAGTAATACCCAATCCTGACTACTCAAAAGACAAAACCTAATTGTGACAACCCAGTTGACAATGCCCAAAGAACAATATTTGATCTCATCTGCCCAATCAGCAACACCCATTCCTGACTATCATATAATGTAAATAATGGTTGTTAACTGAATCTATAAGATTTAGGGAGTCAAAAGCTCCAAGTTTCTTGGTGTGCACATGACTGAGGACCTCTCCTGGACTCTCAACACCGCCTGCCTAGTCAAGAAGTCCCAGCAGCACCTCCACTTCCTGCAGAGGCTGAAGAGAGCTAAACTTCTCCCTCCCATACTCATCTCCATCTACAGAGGGACAATAGAGAGTGTTCTGATCAGCTGTCTCACCCTGTGGTACGGGAACTGCACAGCATCTGACTGAAAGTCCCTACAGCGAATTGTGAGTACAGCTGAAAAGATCATCAGGGTCTCTCTACCCACCGTCGACACCTCACTCAACCACCGCTGCATCCGCATCTGCAAGACTCATACCACTGCACATGCACTAACCCAGTAAGACTCAGTACTACTGCACACTGCATTTTACATGGCTGCATCAGTCACTTTATATTATAGAACTCCCAGTATTGCTGCTATACTGCTACATTACACAATAGCATACAGTTTACAGTCCATGTTCTGTGTATTCACTGTCCTGTGTATTTACTGTCCTGTGTATTTATTATTTTGTTCTGTGTATTTATTGTTTTGCATTCGTCTCACACTGTTGTGTATTTGCAGTTTATGTAGTCTTGCATGCTGTTCTGTGTTGCGCCATGGTCCTGAGGAAACGTCATTTCGTTCAATGTATATAAGTTATATAGAGGAATGACAATAAAAACAAAAAAATAAAAAGTGAGTGAAATGGAGCAGAAGGGGCTGTACCTTGATCTGGAAAGTGAGCCAAAGAAGATGAGGGTTACTCTCAGCCACTGACCCATTTACAAAAATGACTTCCAGACTGTGGATTAAAGCTAAATGCCTTTGCATGTCTGAAAAAAAAAAAAAAAACTAAGCTATTTGCCTGGGCAGGGAACACTGGAAATGGAAACAACTTACATCTGTCTTCATAAAATTAAATTGTTGGCTAGTAAAGATGGTCCTTACATTTTAAGCATTGACAGCATAATTTGTGTTCTAAACCAAAATGTTAATGTGACTATTAATGATCCAAAACTATTATGGTATCGTTTGAAGCAAATAAGAGAGGTCATTCTCATGAAGCAAACGAAGAAAGAAAGAAAGAAAGAAAGAAAGAAAGAAAGAAAGAAAGAAAGAAAGAAAGAAAGAGACAGACAGACAGACAGACAGACAGACAAAAACAAGGAAACAAGAAAACAAGAAAAAAAAAAGATGTTAATGAATAGAAAGAAATAAACATCTAGACATGGAGAAAACCTCAAAAAAGATGAAAAGTAGAAGCATGGGTCTGCAAGAACAGACTGAACAGAAGAATAAAGCAGTGATGTTAAACCACTGTAAACAATATGTAATTTAATTAACCCATGTTATCATATATATATATATATATATATATATATATATATATATATATATATATATATATATATATATATATATATATATATATATATATATATATATATATATATATATCATATATTACAGTCTGAGACAAAGTGAAGTAGTAAAGTAGAGAGGATGAATATGATTAGAGTCTCACTGAACCTGCTGACCTGGTGTTTCTGAGGCACCAGTGTGTGAAAACTAATTGAGTCCCAGCAGCCCGTGTGATCAAGTTGTGTTCCCTCCACATGTGACAGAAACCTGGCAAGTTTTTCCATCCGGAGATTTAAAGGATGTGTATACATTAGACCAGGTCTGTTCAAGGACATATGTATAATTAAATACACCATCATGTGCTCTTAAAGTGAATAGGTTTATAAAGTTATACATTAAACTATAGGCTTTATAGGGACTCTTTATGGACATGGGGCAGAAGCTGAGATGATTAAAAGGGTCTGATGTTTACATTTTTTACATAATGTATAAGTCACTAGCCTGAGCCTGAGAAATGCCCGAGGTAAACCGACATGAACTCGTGGTGGTGTGACTGCAATCACATGACAATGGAAGGTGACACACAACATGGAAGGTGAATCTAACATAAACACATAAACACACACACACACACACACACACACACACACACACACACACACACACACACACACACACACACACTTATTGCCCTTGTGAGGGTCTTCCACTGACATAATTATTATTAATTAAATAACAACATGAATAAAAATAATCTACAAACATCAACTATAAACTCATAGATTTATCACAGTCACAAATTATATGTTTACTAACAGGAACCTTATATAAGTCAGTTTGAACATGTAGGTCTTCCACACTGTTCCAGAGTTCAGGGGTTATATCAGAAAAACACCATCACTGGCTGAGCTACGAATGATTCTAGGAATTAATAGTAAACCTGCTGAACAAAGCTGAACAAAGTGCTCAAGGTGGGTTACACTTTCAGAAAGAAAATCAGTAAGATATGCCATGCAGAAAAGACAGATATACCTATACCTATCCTTGTGGGAACATTTGCCCCCCAACCAACATCTAAAAATATAACCCCCACCCCCCACCCCTTTCTTAACATATATGCACTTTTATAACATATTTATAGAACTTAAATTTTATTTAAAAAAAAAAATTTAATTTAAAAAATTTAAATGTTTAAAATCTCTGATTTTGTATAGAGGAACTGATTTTTTCTTCTGGTTTTAAACATTTCCAAATGCATCTGAGAGTTGAAGGTCTTGCTCAAGGGCACAACATTGACTCTCTGTCTGTAATTACATTTGAACAACAGATCAAACCTAAACTGCTGAGCCACCATGCTCGTGTGTACACAATTATTCATTTGCACTAGATGTAGTTAATGAACCAAAATGTTTGGTGTCTGAAGTCTGTTTTGAAATGGAGCCATGAGCTATGAGGCTAAAGGTTTTCAAAAGAAGACTGAAAACCAGTGTGGTCAACATGAATCAGGGGAAAGTGCATGCACAAAAATTTGCTAGAAGTCAACAGATATGTGTCACAGACTATAGATTGAATCTTGACCATAGCTTCAAGTCAATGAATCATCATGATCGTTTACATATCAGAATGTGTTACATTTTCTGAAGTGATTATTCATTGGAACAGCGGTGATCAGTGATCAGTCATGGTGTACAGTGGTGAAAAGTGATTGGTCATCAGGAACAATGGTGATCAGGGATTGGTTTTTGGGAAAAATGGTGATCAGTGATTGGCCTTCGGGAACAATAATGATTAGTGATTGGTCATTGGAAACATTGGTGATCAGTGATTGGTCTTCGGGAACAGTGGTGATCAGTGATTGGTCATTGGAAACAATGGGCAACACACTGGGTCTTTTATTTCGCTAGCTAATGAATTTTTAATGTCCCCCACTGTCCAGTGCAAAACTCAAGTAAACATCCAACACCAACCATGTTTTGGCTGATCACCGTAATTTTATCTGAAGCAAGAAATAAACTCATCACTTACTGATATCATCCTCGTGGTAGATCACAGAGTGATTATCTGTTGACTCGGATGTGAATCTCTGCATGGATTCTATGTAGAAGGTCCCGTTGGATGTTTTGATGGAGCCTTCAAACTGGCCGTCGAGGACTGACCCCTGGCACGAAGATCCGACCTCGTCTACGTGTTAGAGCAGAAGAGTGTTTTTTGGGCTTCGGACATTAGGATGATTACAGGACTTATAAAGTCAAACAAATTTAGGTCAGCTTTAAGAAAAAAATGCAAGGAATCCCAGGAGGAGCAATAAAAGGAGAAGACTAAGCATGTAATTTTATTAGGTAAACAGTATGTGTAAATCCATCAGTGGTAATGGCAACATGTATCTGATTAACCCTAGTTTCACACTAGCAAGCAACAAATCGTTTGTATCATTTATAGTTTGTCTCTTGTGGGTGCATCTCAATAAATTAGAATGTCATGTAAAAGTTCATTTATTTCAGTAATTCAACTCAAATTGTGAAACTCGTGTATTAAATAAATTCAATGCACACAGACTGAAGTAGTTTAAGTCTTTGGTTCTTTTAATTGTGATGATTTTGGCTCACATTTAACAAAAACCCACCAATTCACTATCTCAACAAATTAGAATACTTCATAAGACCAATAAAAAAAAACATTTTTAGTGAATTGTTGGCCTTCTGGAAAGTATGTTCATTTACTGTACATGTACTCAATACTTGGTAGGGGCTCCTTTTGCTTTAATTACTGCCTCAATTCGGCGTGGCATGGAGGTGATCAGTTTGTGGCACTGCTGAGGTGGTATGGAAGCCCAGGTTTCTTTGACAGTGGCCTTCAGCTCATCTGCATTTTTTGGTGTCTTGTTTCTCATTTTCCTCTTGACAATACCCCATAGATTCTCTATGGGGTTCAGGTGTGGTGAGTTTGCTGGCCAGTCAAGCACACCAACACCATGGTCATTTTACCAACTTTTGGTGCTTTTGGCAGAGTGGGCAGGTGCCAAATCCTGCTGGAAAATGAAATCAGCATCTTCAAAAAGCTGGTCAGCAGAAGGAAGCATGAAGTGCCCCAAAATTTCTTGGTAAACGGGTGCAGTGACTTTGGTTTTCAAAAAACACAATGGACCAACACCAGCAGATGACATTGCACCCCAAATCATCACAGACTGTGGAAACTTAACACTGGACTTCAAGCAACTTGGGCTATGAGCTTCTCCACCCTTCCTCCAGACTCTAGGACCTTGGTTTCCAAATGAAATACAAAACTTGCTCTCATCTGAAAAGAGGACTTTGGACCACTGGTCAACAGTCCAGTTCTTCTTCTCCTTAGCCCAGGTAAGATGCCGCTGACATTGTCTGTGGTTCAGGAGTGGCTTAACAAGAGGAATACGACAACTGTAGCCAAATTCCTTGACACGTCTGTGTGTGGTGGCTCTTGATGCCTTGACCCCAGCCTCAGTCCATTCCTTGTGAAGTTCACTCAAATTCTTGAATCGATTTTGCTTGACAATCCTCATAAGGCTGCGGTTCTCTCGGTTGGTTGTGCATCTTTTTCTTCCACACTTTTTCCTTCCACTCAACTTTCTGTTAACATGCTTGGATACAGCACTCTGTGAACAGCCAGCTTCTTTGGCAATGAATGTTTGTGGCTTACCTAGTGAACCAAACTGAGAGACCATTTTGAAGGCTCAGGAAACCTTTGCAAGTGTTTTGAGGTGATTAGCTGATTGGCATGTCACCATATTCTAATTTGTTGAGATAGTGAATTGGTGGGTTTTTGTTAAATGTGAGCCAAATTCATCACAATTATAAGAACCAAAGACTTAAACTACTTCAGTCTGTGTGCATTGAATTTATTTAATACACGAGTTTCACAATTTGAGTTGAATTACTGAAATAAATTAACTTTTCCACGACATTCTAATTTATTGAGATGCACCTGTATTTTTTAGTTCTGTGAGAAACGGTAGTAGCTATGAATATAGACCTTTCAAAGCTCACTTGTTAAACCCAAATTAAATAATGCACTGTGAACATTGTGTGAACATTGTTTTTTTTTTTATTTGTGTGTGAACAAGTGTGAACATTTTTTTTTTCTTATTTACATGTTTTGCGTTTGGCTTTGTACTAGCTTTGTTGCCAGATTATCAAAGCAAGCTAACTGTGTTGATGGTGGCTGTGGCTCAGGTGGTAGAGTGGGTTGTCTACTAATCACAAGGTTGGCAGTTCAATCCCTGGCCCACATGCCTTGGGCAAGACACTGAACCCCAAGTTGCTCCTGATGGCAGGATGTGTGAATGAGAAATAGTGTAAGCTAAGGTTAAAAGGTGCTATATAAGTGCAGACTATTTATCATTTAATGGCTATGTACAGTCACCAGAGGCATCCGTGATCTCTCCTAATTCATTCCAAGCTTTATTTTTCTTTGTAATGTCTCTATACACATTTAGTGAAAGGTCATATATGAGAGGATCAGATGAAACCACAGCTATCTTCTATCTTTGCTTGTCATATAGTAAATGGGGACTCATTGCTGGTAGGAACTAATGTTGTGAGTGGGGAACTGAAGAAACATTGGACCACATGCACCATAGAATTGGTGATGCCTAATTTGCATAGAATTGAGAAAATATCATTCAAATATCACTTGTTGCTGAAATTGTGGCTCAATGTCACAGACGTTCCTAGAAAATTAATGGTCAGCTGTCGCTTTCTCTCTTGCTAGTGTGAACGTAGGCTGAATCTTTAATGCAACCTTGACTACTTATTCCATTGTGAAAACGCTCGTGTATCCTTTGCTGTACCTTCCAGCACTCCTGAATATATGTGAGAGAGGTCGCCTCTCCGTGACTGGTTGCTGGACAGGACCTTGAAATCTTCTGCAAATCCTTCAAAGTCTGGCTTGAGTCGTAAACGGAAAACCCTAAGATAAACAGTCACTTTATGAAGCATCTTCATACATCATGAATGGATATGGTGGTGTCATGGGAAAGAGTACCTACTTCTGAAAAGCTTCAAAGTCCAGACAGAGCACCTGGGTTTCTGGATCGAGATGACGCCTTACTCGCTGATGCTGCTGCAGTAATGTGGTTCTGTCATAAGAGAGGCTCTCATAGTACCTTAGGAACTGCCGGATATCTCTGAAGTTCTCTGGAATTAGGAATTACCATTGTGTTCTCAGTTAAAAGTTGTGTGAGAATAAATAGTCTGGAAAGTTTCAGTGAAATTAAACATGGTTAAACATGGTGCATATGGAACAAATTTTTGCATGACAAATCAAAGACATACCAAAGCAATGGCATGTAAATATACTGTATGTTAATGCTGAGTTACTGTTACCACCCGAAGTTGATTATTTTCCTTTAAAAGCAGTGTTTTATTCATCTTATACCTCACTGATTTGTCAACAATTTCAATTTTGTACTTATTAAAGAACGACATATCTTACTTTTTATCTGTTTATAGTTGCATTTAACATTGTAGAATGTCTGCAATTCAAGTTTCTGTTATCAATCACATTATAACAGCTACACTATATAGGCAAAAGTATGTGGACATCCATATGTGGTTCTTCAAATTCAAAATTCAAAATTCAAATTGTTGCCACAAAGTTGGAAGCACACAATTGTATAAGAATACATCATTCCCTTCACTGGAACTAAGGGGCCCAAAGCTGTTTCATCATGACAATATCCCTGTGCACAAAGCGAGGTCCATGAAGACATGGTTTGCCAAGGTTGGTGTAGAAGAACTCAAGTGGCCAGCACAGAGCCCTGAAATCAACCCCACTGAACATTTTTGGGATGAACTGGAATGCCGACTGTGCCACAGGCCTTCTGACTCAACATCAGTGCCTGACCTCATTAGTGCTCTTGTGGCTGAATGGATAAATCCGGTCTGATGGTCATGTGTCCACAACTTGTGGCTGTATAGTGTATAAACCTTCATTCCCTTACAAGTTTTTTTTTCTCTCGTCATGTGTCACTTGTCATGTGATTTAAGGCATAAACTGTCCTAAAGACTTTCCCATGTTAGAAAACTTACTAACTGTTACAAACCACTGAGACTGAAGACTCATTCCATAATTGTCAAATAAACATCTCCTTACAGAAAACTTCACAATATCAATGATTTATGTTGATAAAAAATCTATTTATGTGGAGTGTCTGCCACAGAGGTCTCTGTGTAAGTTGTTACTATGGAAATGATTGAGTGCATTAGAATGAGTGCATTAATATAAACTTGTGATTTGAATTACAGTTTGAACTACAAAGGTAATCACTTTCTGACCAGTCAGACTCAAGAATTCAACAGCACTGTGGTACAAATATGTACTATATAATACAAACAATGTAAGACCATATAACTACAGAAAGCATATCTGTGGAAGGCGTACTCACCCTGTGCTAACCACTTTCAACTGGCCCTTCCCAATCCCGGCATGAGTAAAATCAGTATCATGTGTGAACATGAGACCAAAGACAAGCCGTCATACCTGCACAATGTCCTGTTAAAGCCAGGCAAACGATCACCATATAGATCTTCAGAGTGAATAGAGCTTCAGTGGCCATGTTGACTTCTCAGTTTTGAGTGATTGCCTGCGAATGCAATGGGAAAGAATGCATATATTTCTACAAGCCTAAGCAACACACACACGGGCAGATTCAGACATGCTGATGACATCATGGCAGGGTCTCATCCTGGAGTTTCAAATATCTCATTATACCATTTTGGAGATGAGCCCACTTGACACTTTTATCCAACGAGATTGAAAAAAAAAAATGAAGCAGTCAAGTTTTAAGTTCATAACAGGACAAGTTCAGACTCTTAACCTCTGAGTTACCACTAGAATTGCTAATAATAATTTCGAATGTATAATTCTACTAATATGCCAAACACATGCACGGGTTAGGCAATCTTCAAGTCTATTGCTGCTATGGAAATTCTTATTCTTTTTCACGTGATTGTCCGTGTAATATGTGATCAAGTGAAAAACGTGAAGGTGCACATCAGTATGTTTTGCCCTGAAACTACACGCGTGAACTCAAGAAAACACATCATAATGTCATGACATAACATGTAAACACTTAAAAAGAATTTTTTTTAAAAAAAACCTCAAACCCTACATGTTAAAAGAAACAAATAATGTGTGAAAAAAGAATGTGTAAATAAAAGCTCATGCCCTATATGTGAAAAATTAACACATGAAAATAAAACATATTGCCCAACATATGAAAAATTAACTTGTGAAAAGAAATGAATTATGAAAAATCACATATGGAAATCAAACCTCATGTGAAAAATAAATATTCAAAAATAATATATTAACACGTAAAAAGTTAATATTGGTGGCCACCATGATTTTTTTTTTTTACTGACACACCCATAAATGGTAAAAAAGGTCAGGGCTCATAGAAAAAATCTATTTCGGAGAAGTATTTATGATAACGTGTTGCCATCACGTAACGACAATATTTCCAACAAGCAGCAATTCCAGGTAAGAAAAAAAAAAACCTTTGTCCATTATGTAGAAAAATGGTTCTGTTTCTGGATCAGAGCACTGTGAATTCATAACAGTTAAAATTTGAGCTTGAATGCCAAAATGAATTATACACATCATGTGTATTCACTTGAAACACCATGAAATCCTTATTTCTGGGAAGTCAGCCAGCTCCCTGTCTCTATAGTCTTTACGTGGGTTTTATTGAAAGCAAAATAAAATGGTGTTTTACTACAGGAAACAGCTACAAACTCAAGGTGGAGAGCAGGTGAAAGATTTCCCACAGGGTCATGATGTTCTCAAAAATGCCAGCATTTCCAGATTTCCCCAAGCAAGCACCATTTTTGTGAGACATTTTCTCATTGTTATTCCAGGAATACTGTGCTGTGAAAAAGTATTTCCTCATTTCTTCTGTTTTTGTGTATATCTCATACTAAATTATTTCAGAAATTAAAACAGCAACCTGAGTAAACACAAAACACAGTTTTTAAATAGATAGTTATTTATTAAAGCAAAACAGTTATCCAATACCAACTGGGCCTGTGTGAAAATTTGCCCCCCATAGTTACTAATTCTCCAAATCTATGAAACTGCATTCATAATGGGGTTCAGCTGGTCTAGACACAACCAGGCCTGATTACTGCAAACCCTGTTCAATCAAATCAGCACTTAAATAGCAGTTTTTCAACAGCATGAAGTTGGTTAAAAGGTCTTACTCAGTAACATGTCAAAATTGAAAGAAATTCCAGAAATGATGAGGAAGAAGGTGATTGAATACATCACCTTGGGTATGGGAAGGGTTACAAAGTTACACCTTGGGTATGGGAAGGGTTACAAAGCTATTTCAAAGGCTCTGGGACTCCAAAGGACCACAGTGATTGCCATTATCTCCAAAAGGAAAAACTCAGCAAGTGGCCAACCTTCCAAAATTCCTCTAAGAGGACAGCAACTACTCATCCAGGAAGTCACAAAAGAGCCAAGGACACCATCAAAGGAACTACAGGCCTCTCTTGCATCAGTAAAGGCCACTGTTCATTACTCCACTATCAGAAAGACACTGGGCAAAAATGCCATTTGAGTGGCGAGGTGAAAACCACTGCTAACCCAGAACAACATTAAGGCTCATCTGAATTTTGCCAAAACACAATAAGTTGAAAGTGGAACTGTTCGGAAGACAGGGGTCCCGTTACATCTGGCGTAAACCAAACACAGAATTCCACAAAAAGAACATCATACCTATGGTCAAGCATGATGGTGATGGTGATGGTGATGGTGTGGGGATGCTGGCCTGGAAAACTTGCAATAATTGAGGGAAACATGAATTCTGCTCTCTACCAGAAAATCCTACATCTGGTCTTCAGTCCATAAGCTGAAACTCACGTGCAACTGGATTATGCAGCATGACAATGATCCAAAGCATAGGAGTTACGTCCTTGTCCTAGAAGTAAGTGAAACACTGATCTCCAGTTATCGCAAGTGTTTGGTTGCAGTTATAGGCTGCTAAAGGTGGCACAAACAGATTTAAGTTTAAGGGGGCAATTAGTTTTTCACATTGGTGATAGGTGCTTATAACTTTTTTTGCTTCAATAAAAATAAATAAATAAATAAAAACTTTATTGTGTGTTTACTCAGGTGGCCTTTGTTTTATGTTGTATTTCGTTTGAAGATCTAAAACTATTTAGTACGAGATATACACAAAACAGAAGAAATCAGGATGGGGCAAATACTTTTTCACAGCACTGTACCTACGTAAAAATTATACAATATGTTATATGTTTCAGTTATTCAAATAATCAGCCCTGCCATCATGGGGGACAACCAGGGAAGCTGTCCCGGGCTCAGGAGGGTTTAGGAGTCCATTCACATTCAGGATAAAACTATTAAAAATATGTCCATTTGATCAAATTATAATGGTAAAAATTGTAAGTTCATATTTCCAACTTAAGAGCTTCCACACCCACTGAAACTTGGCTAATTACAGACATTTTCTTAAATAGAGGGTCTCTGGCTCTTAGTTACTTTCCTTCTTGCAAGTTTGCTAAGATGTCACATAACCACTCACACAAAAAAGAAAAGGAAAAAAAAGGGAAGAAGGATGGGTTCACTAAAGGGAGTGTTTGGCAAAGCTCTTAAAGTAATACAGAATATCACATCTAGAAGAGTTAAAGTTTGATTATGCATTACAGCTGTTTATATTTCACACGTTGTGCATGTATATTTCCTTTCCATCATAATGATAGAAAAGACTTTACATGAGTGTTCAAGTAGAAGTGTCCTTTAAACCCCACAGTAAGTATATAATTATAGCCATAGGAATGTAAACCTGACCTTGGCTCCACCTCCATAATATCCTGCTCCACTCTGATTGGCCCACAAGAAACAGCCTGATCTTGAAGCTTGACATAATCGAAGCAGCCCTCCCATGTTACTCAAGGTTACTCAGGCCTTCCACACAGCCCGCTGGATAATGAGTTCCAGTCGCAGGGTCAGGAAGAGACAACCTGAAAACTTTCAGAGCTGAAATCTCTCCTTGGCCTTGAGCAAGAGCAGGCATCAGAATGTGTTACTCAACCATCCTCCACTGTGCAAAAGGATCATTTTTCATTCTTAATCTAAGAACTTGTCAGATTGCTGCACAGCTGACCCAAGTGACAAATATTTCATGTCCAAAAGTGGAGGAAAGACTCGACAAAGGGCTTCTTACTTTCTTACCTTCCAAGTCTGTTTGAGAATCAATGAAAGTATCAATAGCAGAAATTAAAAGTGGTATCAGAACACTGTTTATAACATTTTGTGTTCATTCATTCATCTTCAGTAAGCGTTTTATCCTGTAAGGGACACAGTGAGCCCAAAGCCAATCCCAGGAACACTGGGCATAAATACACTCTAGATGGCACGTCAGTCTTTCACAGGGCACCATGCACACATTCACACCTTAGGGCAATTTAGACTCACCAGTTCACTTACTGTGATGTTTTGGGAGGTGGGAGGAAACCAGAGAACCCAAAGGAAACCCACATGGCCACGGGGGGAGCATGAGAAATTCAACAGACAGTAACCTGAGCCAAATAAGGGACCCCAAAACTATAAGGCAAAAACACTTCCCACTGCACCACCCTGGTATCATACATCCTACCCAAACTGACATGTTGGTAAATATTTCATTACATTCTTTGGGAAAAGAGGTTTTGCCTTTTTTCTTCAGCATAAAGGCACTACTGGAAACTTTTCTATCATCTCCTGACAAAATCAATCCAAAAGTGAGTATTGGCCAAGTTTAAAATGCAGAACATTAAAATATAGATGACATTCACAAGGACATGTAAGAGAAGTGACACTTCTGAAGGTTTTTGGCAAGTTATTGAGTTCCTAGCACAGGTAAGGCCTACAGACATGTTATGGTCATATGACCCACTAATGAGAACACACAAACAAGCTCTACAAGAAGTGATTATAACAACTAACATTCACTTTGAATTAAAATGAGTTGTGGATAGTAAACATTGAATTGTGATGACCCATCTTTGTGATTTATCCCAGGAGAACTGATCGTAATTACTACAGAAATTCACCAGCAACATTACTTCAGAAAATATATTCTGTCCCAACACTAGTTACAACTGTGTTGTGAATCTTTCAAACCAGTTATAGCTAACGGTTAAGATATACAAAAAAAAAAAAGAACCACCTTAAGTAAGACCTTCAAAAAAGAAATAAGATTTGCTCATTTACTGGCGTTGAAAGTAAAGAGCAAAATGTTAAACTGAGTGTGTGATGAGCATGAAATAATCTCTTCCAAGAATTTGGCAGATAAAGACAAGTACAGCTGCACCTTGGAGGTCATTTGAGGCTTTTTCTATTTGCCTTGCACAATGTGTGTCAGTCCAGAGAGGGCAGCTAATCGAAACATTGAGCCCAAGGTCATACAAAGCGGTGGGGATTTGCGTGGTTGTGTACACAATATGAACAAACATATTTCATTTACTACATTTCAAAATAATGTTTTGAGAAATTCTCTGGGATAAACTGGCTCCTTGTAATGAGCCAAGGAAAACTCTTGAAATAAAAATAAAACATTTTTTTTCCAAATGGTGAAAGCTGGCTCATTATTCACACTATAAAAAGCTTTTCATGCAAAATAATATGCAATGAATATTGTATACACACACACACACACACACAAAATGAACCAGAATGGACAGTGTGTTTTACGAAACAACTTTATTCACTCATCAAGGGGGGGGGGGGGGGGGGATGCTGAGCATGCATACACATGGTCACGACTGTAAGAAGTGTTACGGCTGTCCTAATAAAATAAGAACACTACAACAGCGCCATCTGTCAACACCACAAACGCATTTCACTACAAGGATTGAGGAACAATTCCACAGAACCTGAACTAAAATCATGTATCAATTTAAATAAAACAAAAATGTGAAGACTTCACTGAAACTTGTCTTATCTGCAACACAATTTCAGCTTCACACAACAATCCTGAGCATTTGAAAAACCAAGACATTCGAAAATCGTGAATTTGAGGAGGAAAAAAACAAAAACATGACATATTGTACTTTGTAATAGTTTAGTCAGTCTTTATAGGGCCAACAGAAAGCATCTTTAAAAAGCTGAACAAATTTACAAAGCTTTAGAAGCTATATACAAGCTGCAAGATCACAATTAAGAATAAAAAAGGGCTGCTGAAGGAGGAAAAGTGGATCAGTAACGCCGGCCGAAGGCTCCAGACCCCTGCATGCCACCGCCGCCTCCACCCCCCTGCATCATCTGGTTTGGTCGGTTCATGGTTCCAGATAGAGACTGTGACGTCCCCGTCGGCATGTATCCACCCCGGCTGAATACAGATATAGAAATATTATTTACCCTGCTATCAACAACCGAGATTTTTATGCAAGGTAATATTTTGCTAATTTGTGCAAAACACAAGTATTACAACAAACCCAGACCTGCCAACCTCAAACAGGAATAATGTGTAGTCCCACCATGGGGTGAAGGCCTTTCACAAATGGCTTGTCTAAGCTAGAAACAGGAGCGAGAGTATACACAGGGTTTTACGTTAACCACCAGCTGCTTAGGGGAAAAAACTGCCACTTGTCTGTTTTACACTATTAGAAAAGTTTACATACAAACATACATGAATGTATGTACAAAATTTACATGCATGTTCACACTTTCTTTTCTAATTCCAGGAAAAAGTGTGCATGAAACTTTCCTACTGTTTATATTTCAGCTAAAACAAATAAGCAGCAGCCATTTTCCCCTAAAGCACCTGGTGGTTACCATAAAACCCCCAGTATATACACGCACTCCAGATTCTACCGCAACTGCTTTGATCGCACTATTTATCTGGGGGGGGGTTGGAGACAATCTGGAAATATTTTTGACTGATAACTCATACAAGCATACAAAGAAAGTTGCACAAAAACATGTAAAATTGCACAAAATGTGTAAAGATTAGCAGGTCTGCTAACCTCACACAAAACAAAAAAGTAGACCGTTGAGGACTTCTTCGCAAACAGGAAACCATGAAGTCTCTCACCTGGCCATTCCACCTCGGGTGATGTGACTCTGGCCTGGCATGCCCCGGTCTGCTCCTGCAAGAAATGATATCTTACATTAAAAGAGATCCCGCATCATCTCTGCATAGGTTTCAAGTGTAAATGAAGCTACACGTACCTTGCCAGGGTCTGTCGCCATCCATCTTACGCCCGGGCTCCCAGTCTCGGCCGTCTCTGTGCCAACAAGAAAGCGATTTAAAGCAGGCTCTAATCTGAATCTAGCAGTTAAAATCTAATATGTATAGCATTTATCGGTCACTATTCATTATTAACAATTGTATAATAAAAAAAAAATAAATAAAAATAAATAAATAAATAAAGTTTTGTCCATCCCTGTGCATTATGTGAAAGATCCGAGTGAGGTGCACTTTTTTTTTTTACCTGCCAGGGACCGGCCTTGGGGCATTCATTGGCCGCTTGTCATAACCAGCTCCACTCCAGTTATCCCGAGAGTCTCTGTTGTGCCGGTCCCGATCAGAGAAGTGCTGCAGACAGACAGACAGACAGACAGACAGAGAGAGAGAGAGAGAGAGAGAGAGAGAGAGAGAGAGAGAGAGAGAGAGAGAGAGAGAGAGAGAGAGAGAGAAGGAGACACAATTTCACACAAACTTACACTCCATGTAGTTAGTGCTCTAACTACAATGCACATGTACTTGATTATTTACTGATTTCATTACAACATTGCAAATGTTCTAAAAGTTAAATGTTTAGCCACCTAATGTAAATCTGGCAACTCACACAATCCTGTCAATGTAGGAAAAAAGCTTTGAGGAAATGCACATTATTTATGACATAATTAATGTAAAAATGCATTTTGTAAAGCAATATGCCAGCCCTGCAGTGCCACCTACAGTCTGTGCTAGAATATTAACAATCATATATTACATAGGAGTAGGGCTGCAAATAACGATTATTTTCATAAACGATTAATTGGACGATTATTTTTCGGATGGATACACTTTGAATATAAAGTTTGTGCTCGTGCATCACTGTTGTGCTTCCATGCTGCACAAGCTCCACTTTGTAAAGTTTGCAGGTTACAATTTTCTTGGCAGCATTTAATATAAAATGCTCCTATGTCTTAGCGGGGGTCCTCACTTATTTCAGCTGTCACTTGACAATCATGCCTCCGTCTGATGGTGACTGAGGTCATGTTGGGCATAAAAGGTAACGTTGACAAACAGTAAACAGAAGAAATGCATTTTCGTTGACTCTGGTTATTCTTCTAAAGTTAGTGGCCTTGTATTACATGCGTTTGACGTCATATACCATCGACTATGAAGCGCCTTATACTTTCGGTTAGTGAAAAAACACTAGTGTTTCATTTGAGATGATATTACCTTCTAAAACTCATACGCTAGACAGTAGAGCACATAGTGCGTCAGTTGGGACACAACTTTGGTCTGTAGTCTCCATTTCGGAACAGAAGTAACGCAATGAGTAAACGTGCCCCGTGCCATGCGCAGACCGATTAATCGATAATGAGATTCGTTGACAATGATTTTCATAATCGGTTATTATCGATTAATTGTTGCAGCTCTACATAGGAAAACAATCATATGTTAATAATACTATATTTAATAGAACATTTTTACCTGGCCATCTCTGTCTCCAGGCATGCCTCCTCTGGGACCATCTCTCCTAAAGCAAACACAAAAACATCCAGCTCAACAACAAGTCACTGATGTTTGTAGTAATTATTTATTTAGTGGTGTGCTGTCATGAGAAAATCATCTTAAATCATCTGTGAGAAAGTGGAGTTACTGCACTCAACCTGAAGTTGACTCATTCTAATTTTCAACCAGCATGTTATTTTTATTAATCAAGTTATTGTATCTGTACCAGCCCCTCATCAGCAGTGTATCTATGCCTTAGTGGTGGTTTTAAAACAAAAGCACACCTGTCCATAAACATGTCGTCCTGGAAGCGGCTGCGATCTCGGTGGTCGAAATCTTGGTAGCGATCCTGACGACCAAAATCTGAGCGTCCATATCGGTCATCCATTTGCATCCTCTTTACCGGCCAATCATCCTTCCTATGAGCAGCACAACACATCAAATGACCATTTACTGCTTCAGATATTAGTATTAAACATGATCAGATATACAAATGTACATATGAGATTGAGGTTTTTACAAAAAAAAAATTTTTTTTAAAAACCATACGTCATTAAGCATGCTTTACTATAATTCAGCTACTCAAACTATTTATTAAATTGTAATCTGGATGCTGCTATCCTAACCTGCCATCCATGTCGTAGGGTCTCTTGATAGGACGGCGCTCCTGTTCGTAGCGAAGCTGCTCCTGCTGTCTACGCAGCTCCTCACGCTCTCTGTGAATTCGCTCCTGCTCACGTCGGCGCTCGTACTCCACTCGCAAGCGTTCACGCTCCAGGAACTCGCGCTCCATACGATCGGCGTCCAGCCGCTGCTTCTCCACCTCCAGCCAGTTACGCTTGCGCATCAGTCTCTCGCGCTCCTCACGTTCACGGAACAGACGGATGCGCTCACGCTCGCTGCGACCGTCACGGTCATTGCTGCACAACAACGATATGCAAAAGGTTACAAACTAACAACCTTACATACACAAACAACCCCGGTGTGCGCACACGTGTGCGGATGCATACCCAGAGTGCCTGCGTCTCTCCACCTCTCTGATCTCTCTCTCGCGTTGCCTCTGCCTCTCGCGCTCTCGCTGCTCTTTGATTTGATCAAATGACAGGATGTCCTTCCTCTCTCGGCTCGACGACTTGCGGTCACGACTCTTGGAGCTCTAGAAAATACACAAATATTCTCAGGTGGAAGAGTAACCAGGAACAAATATAAAAATCTTTCATTGATCTTATAACGTTCAAGCCAAACACATAAAACAAGTCATAATACAGCAATGTTCAACACTGACACCTGGCGATTCATGCGATACATTGCTGGTCGGTTTACATATTATTGTTCTTTAATCCGCTGCAGATGCGAACATGAATTCTCTCAGTTAGAGAGAGAGAAAAAAAACAATTCTAACACAAAAACCTCTAGCACGTCATCTGATTGTTTTTTAGATGTGTATCAAGCAACAGTAAGAAAAGAGCAAGACAAAGTCCAAACACTACTTAATAACAAGCAGCTACTCCGTTATTTTAAGTGACCAATGTGAACACAGCTCCAACCACTTGTTTCATACTGGCTCAGATAAAATTGGCTTAAAACAAAATACAGCGCAAAACAAGTCCTGTGTACTTTCCCCTTCAGCAAATCAACTTTTCCGTTGGCGAACTTTTTACATTTTTTTGGCTCCTGTACCATAAATGCTATGTAGATAAACCAAAGATGATGGCACATCAATAACGCTAATTACAGTTTTTACATAACTATGGTAGTGTCAATGCTAAAGATAGTCACTTGCTCTAAAAACAAAACAAAAACAACAAAGGCGATTATAAGCAATCTTGTGATTTAGGAAAAACCTTGGCTAAAAACTGAGCAACAAGGAACATAAAAAAATATATATGAAAAGTCCAACAGGAGTGCTAGTTAATAATTATCCAAAATCTGCTCACACTTCCAAGGTTGATGAATTCTGAAGGATAAAGTTCACCAAGATTAACTCACCACGAAGTGACCTCAGCTTTTCTCATTCCTGCATTGTTTCCCATTTTTGCGCTTTTTTTTTTTGGCCACAGTCATAAATCAGTCACGTTTGGCTTTAGTGCTCCTTTCCAGTAAATGTACTTCTTGTTCTTTTAATGCCATGTCAGCATCAATGGCTATTTTCAAGGCACGATGAAAGTAGCCCTCATTTTTCATAACTTTGATTATTTGCTAATGCGAAACTATCAAGTGGTGATGTTGCTTCACTATAAATAACCTGCTGTAGAACTTATAGACTAGAAACGTGGTCACTGTTCTTCTTGTGTTAACTTCCTTAATTCAGCAGGAAAACATTAGAAAAATGTGTCTCAGAAACAAAGAAGAGTCATTTACCCGCTCCTTGCTCTTGGTTTTGACGCTAATAACAGGCTCTCCTTTTGATTTGTCCATGACGACGGTCCTCTCTCCAGCAGCTGCAACACAAAAACAGCCACTATTATACCCAAATACACTACTTTTACCTCAAATCTTTAGAGGGGTGATAAATTGGTACAATTAGCTGACTTTTCCCCCACTCACTTTTATCATCGGAGCCTTCAGTTTTCTCGTCCTTGCCGTCAGATCTACAAAAGTCAAAACATCATGGTAAAAACTCTGCTCATCCATCCTACACCACTTCAATGAAATGAAAACATGTCTCACTTTTCAGTCTTGGACTCTGATGAGTGTCTCCTGTCGCTGCTTGTCTTTTTTGTGTCGCTTCTGTCTGTAGGTTTCTTCCCAGCTGGCTCGTTCTTGGCCTACATGGGAAAAAATTAATAATATCCTTTATTTATATAGCACTTTTCATACATTTAAAAGAGAAATAAATAAAGAAAAGGTTGTCAGAATAAAATAGTAAAGTAAGCAAATAAAAATGCAATAAATACCACCAGTGGCAGAAAGCAGGAAATAATATAAAACAAACAACTAAAATATATAAATAAATGTGGAGGAATTAAAAAAAATTTAAAATTCTAGCTAAATGATAAAAATGGAAAAGTATATTAAGCTGCACATATTTTTAATCACCGATATTTGAAGCCTGAAAAAAGTTTACTGAAATGTGTTCCATATCTTCAGCAGAAATATGTGGAATAAATTAAAATAAAAAAAGCTGCCTCACCTCATTTTAAGTTTCATACTTTACACTAGATGATCTCAAAACACAATTTAACAAAGTGACATATATATGTCATCATTCATATTCAACACGATAAGTGTCTCCCCAAGTACAAAAGAGAGTACAAGTGCACTCACCCGCTCTACAGAGATCATGCGGCCATGCAGCTCGGTCCGGTGCAGGTGGTCGATGCACTTGGTGGTCTCCTCTGTAGAGCACATAGTCACGAAACCGTAACAACGAGCTCCTGGGCTCCGAGCGTTCGTCACCACTTTAGCACCCACAACCTGCAAATTCACAGGAAAATCAAATCACTATTTTATACCACAGAGCTGTTGAATTCTGGATTCTGATTGGTCAGGGGGTGTTGATTAATTTCTATAACAGCAGCTCTGACAGTACTGCAGCTGCAAATCACAAGTTTATATTAATGAACTCATTTTAATACAGTATTAGTTCTATAGTAATTAAGTTTTCTGTAAAGAAACATTTATTTAGCACTTATGCAAGGCGTCTGAAGTGTATGTGCTGTCTAAGTTTTCTGACACAGGAAAGCCTTCATGCCAGAGGAGTTTACGCTTTGCACTCTCGCTAACATGACAAGCTATGTTTTTTGTCTTATTAAATTCAAAAGTGAAAAAAAATGGAGACTTGTGAGGGAACAAATTATAGCTTCTAGAACACAAGTCATAACACTAACGTGTTTTGCAGTCATTCCACTACTTTAACTGTAAACTGATAAAATGGCAGTTTGAATCCTGAGGATGCCACAGCCATCCGAGTCCATCCGAGTAAGAGAGTAAAATTTTCAATGCTCTCTGGGTGGGAGGGATGGCGTTACTCTCTCTCCCCTCTCACAGTGACACCAGCCAATATACTGTATACTCATTCAAATGTTATAGTCTTATATTTGTGTCATATCACCCACCCCTAACATTTAATTAATGGGATAAAGGAACATACATGAGCATATAATGTTCGATGATTAAGTGATAAAACACAAACCTTGCCGTATTTGCTAAACAGATTCTTCAGATCAGTCGCTCTTGTGGTTGACGAGAGGCCGCTGACCCACAGGTTCCTTCCACTACTTGCAACACCTCCTGCTCACATTTGATAAAGCACACAATCATCTTATCAAATATATTATAATTTAATTAAGGAGTGTACTTCTGCGAATTCAATTCATTTACCTTTGTCATCTTTTGAGTCAGGCTTACTTGATTTTTCATCACTGCTGGAGAAAAAGAAAAGAAAGAAAAATGAAAAATTTCAAAAAGGTAATGCACGTGAAAACATTGGAGCTTAACAAAAATACCCACCTGGAGAAGACACAGCCTCAGATAGTGAACAAAATACTTAAATGTGGACTCTACGACTTGAGAAAATTTCTCTAAGCATGCCACTAAGGCGTCTTAGATGGCAATCAAACCGTTAAAATAGTTAACAAGAGGGAGAAGGGGGAAATGGGGGGTGACAAAAACAAAATGAAGGACGAAATGCGCAGTCCATTACACCTCCCCAAGAGCACCCAAACTTGTTAACAAAGGAGCCAAAGTAACAAGATTCTAACAGCCATTTTTGTTCTAGTAGACAGAAAACAACAAACCTCTTTTTCTGATCACCACCCTCTACTGAGGACTCTTTCACTTCTGATGATTCTGCAGCACTCTCTTCAGTCTTCGTTTCTTCCTTGGTCCCCTCGGCCTTCGCCACGCTTTCTGAATCGGCGCTTTCGATTTTGTGCAAGCCCGTTTCATTTGCGTTAGCAGCCTGAGCGGAGGCGCTCTCGGCACCCGGCGAATTGTCCTTAACGCCTTGTTGGTCCTCACATGGCGGTTGGACTTCGCTTTGCTCTGAGGCGTCAATGTCTCCTTCCACATTGCCGGCCTCCTCAGCTTTACCGAGGTCGGACACATTGTCCTCCTCTTCCTTGCGAGAACCATCCCACAGTGACGCGTTCTCCTCTTCAGTCAGCTCCTCGTTAAGTGGCTCTGATATACAACACCCGGCTACTTTCTCACTTTCTACGGATGTAACAGGAATAGAATGGCACAGAGTTTAATCACTTCTGAGACATTGCATTGGTTAGCGTGGAACTGGACTAGGACGCCACCCACTGCTTCACATAAGACAGTTAGTTAAGCCTAGAAAGAGACTGGAAAAACCAGAGAGTCAAAAAGTAACCCGTTTCCTGGCTAAAAGTCGACTCTTGTTAAGTTTCACCTGATGCCAAGCGTGTGGAAAGCCACATGGGCAGCACACAGATCCGGAGTGTCCATCGTCGGTGATTTGTTTTGCAGTTCAAGTGTCCGTGATAGAGAAGATGGAGACTTTTGTGCTGCCTTTAAAAAGCCATTTTTTTTCTTTTGAATCAAGCAATTGGTCCATTTAGTGAATCTCCATAAAACAAACACTGAGTCCTATATGTGATTTGGCTTCAACGTGATCCGTTTCTTCATTTTCTCTTCTGAAGTCTTCTTTAGGCAGAAACTGAACTGCACCTGCAAAAGCTAGCAAGACATTGCTTGACTAACTAACCACTAACCGTTACTGGCTCTGCGCATAAGCTTGTTTAGCAAAACGCATTTTCTGAATACTCATTTATTTCCTAACACACTTGGAATGGTGTTAACTTGCACACAAAGCCAGTAACCTCTGGATTTCCAGTCTCTGTCAAAATTAGGAGGAATTATTAATTGCTAATCGAGCTTTAAAATTCACCCTGAAATTATTAAGGTGTTAAACACCTCCATACTGTCAGTACCTGTCATGTCTTCATGTTCCTCCAGTGGTTCAGAACCCTACAAAATACAACAGAATCGATAAGTATTAAGCAGTAACAACACACGTTCAATAGAACCCTGGTGTGTTTCCCCCCCATATACAGTTCAGGCAGGTGAGAGGCTGAGTGAAGAGGTCTCTGTCTCAGGGTTCGTAAAGATTCTTCATAATGAAATTCCAGGACTTTTCAAGCACTAATTTCTTTTTTGTTTTCAAGAACTATACAAGAGGTGTCCATCCATTTTCTGTATTGTTTATCCTACACAGGGTCGCGGGGAGCCTGGAGCTTATCCCAGGGGACTAAGGGCACAAGATGGGGGACACCCTGGATAGGGTGCCAACCCATCGCAGGGCAAAAATCACACACAGGGCGGTGGCAGGAATTGAACTGCCAACCCTGGAGGTGAGGCAAACATGATAACCACTAAGCCCCCGCACCCCCCACAAGAGATGGCATTCGAACACATTATTTTTTCTTTTTAAACTCCAATAATAATAATAATAATAACAAGACACAACCAATTTTCATGCAGCGCCTTTTCCAGCCATGCTGGACTAAATTTGCATTTCCCAGGCATGGCTTCGTCTTCACCATAACATCAATATACTCCACGTGAGTGACAGGAGCACTGTTGCCAACAACTTTCAGTGGAAAGTCACTAAATGTCACTCATGCACTAATTAGCATATTCATTATGTACTCAGTACTCTGTGTGATCACATACTGTATTTTAATACAGCTGAATTCCCAATAAAGCTGTTCTCATTTACATATATCTGTTGTCAGAAAACGGAACAAGTATGAAATAGTGACTGAAACGCAGCTCATTAAGACTACTATTGTTAACCAGCAGTCACTTCCAAGCTGCTGCTCTGCGCTGCTGAAATTCAGATTTTATAACCACGACATCGTCTGACAAAATCACCATACACATAAGTTAAAGACAACGGCTGTGCTGTGATTTCGGCTGTATATACACATGTAAAACGATCACTCAGAGAGAAACCTAGAAGCGACTGAATGAGCTGCTCCTCTCTGCCACTCACTGAACAAAGTAGCCGCGGGGGCGGTGTTACCTGCAGCGGGAAAGCAAGACCTCATGCTCACGGGGAAGTACTGGCCACTCTCTTTATGGAAAGTTGCCGAGGTTTGCCCAAAAAGTCAATAGATTTATCGCTAGGTGCTTTTTTTGAAAGACAGAGGGGGAAAAAGGGGGGGGGGTGTCACTAAAGGGGTCTGAAAAGTGGACCAGAGCCATCTGTCACAATGAGTGAGTGAATAGCGGGAGGAGGAGGAGTGGGAGCGGCTGCATTTTGAGTGAAAGCATGTACTCGTTGTATTCATGTCCTATCGAAAATAAACACTTTAAAGTTTTTAGCGATTTCGTATTTATTGACTTTTTATAATTCAAGCACTTTTTAAGCACCACTAGATAAATGCCAAATTCAAGCACCTCGTATGAACCCTGCTGTCTGCTCCCAAGTGAACTCGACTGTAGTGAGAACGTGAAGTACAGAGATATACGTGATTCGACTCAACAACAGAAAGTGAATCGAGCACGCTGTGTGTTTTGAGTAACTGCAGCAAAAGACAGAGCTGTAGCGCTACAGAAATGCCTTGTGCTCTGGAGCTTTAGATATAGAAAAATGGTGGATGGGGCACACAAAATTTATTTATATGATTATCTAATAATGTCTTCATGGTTAGATCATTTAGATTTATGTATTTGTGATTCTAAACACACTTAGCAAAGGTTTGCTTGTTGTTCTGTCACTGTGCTTGTGACCGACTAATAAAAAAGCTTTTATGAGGATGTTTTCATTTTCTTTTTAGTTCCAGCATGAAGCAAAACAAAAAAAAAAAACAGCAAAAGAACTAAAAAAAAAAAGGCAAGGGACTAATAGGTGTGAAAGCACCCTTAGAGTTGATATGCCACTTCTTTAGTACCTGAGTATCCCGTTTCTGGTGATGATCTGAGTCTGCACCTTTAGCTTCCATTTCCTAAAACAAGCACATCAAGTCAGTCAATTTTTATTTTAACTTATGAGCATCTTTGGTGAAATCATACCCACAGCCTTATTCTGAACACTCACCTCCTCCGACTCAGACTTAAGTGCATCAGAATCACCAAAGTCATCTGCATTATTGTCATTCGAAAACGTGTTCAGAATATCAGTCCCATAATATTCGTCGTCTTCAGCCATCATGCTGTTATCAATATCGGCTTCATCCAGAACATTCATGTCCATGATGTCCATGTCATGAACGCTCTCTCCGTGTGCGTCACCATCGTCCTGGAGGACAGAAAGTCGGCCCATGTTAGTTGTTTGTTAAACGACATGAGATTTTCACTTCTGTTACTGTTTTGTTCAGTTATATTGAGGATTTGTGCACTAAAAAGCACCTGGCCATCGACAGACTCCTCTTCCAGTGCACAGTCCTCTGATTCATCTGCTTCTGCTCTCTTCCCTACAAAAAAAGTGGTGTAATAAGTAAACACTAATCTCAGCTAAATCAACCTTTTATTACTACAAACAAAAATAGCCAATTTTACCTTTTGGAGTTCTCCTGGGGGTTTTCTTAGGAGTGATTTCAAGCTGAACCACTATTTCGTCAGGATTGCCTCCTTCCTCCTCAATGGCCTGCAACAAAAAAAAACAAAAAAAACTTTTATTTCCTCAGTAGACAGCAAGAAATCATATTTCTACAATTTTCATTGTACAACGAATCTTTGAGGCTAGTTTAGCTAACAAGTAAATGAAGTCTAGGTCAACAAAAACCTGTATGTTCATGGGTCCATCACTGCCTCTATGGACTCAATATCTTCCAGTCAACTCATAAAATTTCCTTTCCACTAACTCACCAGAGTCTACACACTGCAAGCAATTCATGTTAATTTCTGAGACTTCGGGGCATGGATGAGACATATGGCCACGATTGGGCGCTCTAAAATCAACCCCCTTTCTCCTAGAAGCACAGACCATCTCATTCAATGTAAAATTCCTAAAATGGCACAAAGATGCTACTTAAACTCCAATGTAAGGTATTGTAAATGACAGCAAGTGGATTACTATTTTAACTCTAAGGACATCACTTAATCTAGAACAGAAACAGCATTAATGCCATCTATCAACAGTTTATCAAAATATGTAGATTAGTCACAGAACAATAAAAGAGAGTTAACCCAAATGAGAGATATGATTAGGGATGGCAAACCATTACCAAAGAACCACTGTCTTTTTTTTTTTTTTTTAAATAGATTTTAAATGGAAGCCATGAAATTAAAACATTTTTAAATGGCTCCTTTTCAATGTCTGCATTTTATAAATTGGTACTTGAGTCAAAGTTGCAAAACATCATTTGTTGAATATTTTAATTACAACAGACTTCTGAATAAAACTATTTCAGGCAGCATTAGTGATCATGTCACTAAATAAACACTACTTCCTGAACCAAACACAGCTTAATATACAAATTAATTGAGAATGACAACATGACATGCAGATGCTTTTATGCAGCAGAACCTGTATGAAAGGTAGGAGTGTGCATTTTCACTTTCTGTTCATGACAGACCAGTCTGCCATTTCTTCTCATTTAAAAGCAACAACAAAGCCAAATAAAAGCATGCAACATTACAAATTTTGTCAGGTTATGAAATCCACTGTCCTCCAAAAATATTTTTATTATGCCATATTTTGGTTAGGTTTGGCTGCTGAAAATCCTACCTGTAACAAATGGAAGCTAGTTCACTAGGTAAAGTATTATTTGGACAGGATACAATTTTCAAAATGTCTAGAATTAATGTTGTCAGTAGGGCTATGACGGTGGCCATGACAACCGCAACACCGCAGTGGTGAAGTGCCACCCAAGATAGTGTCACATCACACGCCATGTTAATGTTTCTGCTTGAGTGGGCACACTCAACAGAATGCAAGATTAATTTGTTGCAAGATTAATTTGTATTTATAGCCTACCATATAGTGGGAGATTTTATATTAATACACAAATTACATAATCATAATTAAACACCTTATATGGTGTCTGTTAGTTTGGCGTGGGTTTGTTTGAGTGCAGCGAAACCCAGTCAGGCGAGTTCTGCTGCTGCAATGGATCTTGTTGGGAAACCAAATGTTACATCGGCGATCTCAGAACATTTTGGATCCGTGCCTAACGAGAGAGAAACGTGCGACTGTGGATTCGTGCCTAACAAAAGAGAAACGACTTCATGGCTGCATCCAAAATTGTGTACTACCCTACCACACGGTGGGTGAAAAGCAGTACGCCAGAGGGGTAGTATGTCCGAATTCGAATTCTCAGTAGGTGAGAAATACCCGGATGGAGTACTGCTTCCAGCGAGATTTTGCAGCGTGCAACCGATGGACACTACGCTAGTCAAAAATCCCATAATGCAACGGGACTGGTGCGGACGAGCTCAGGAAAAAAAATCACGGAAGACAGCGTATCGGCTCTTTTTAAGTATTAAACCTTAGTTAAACAGGACTTGTTTAAAAATACCCGAAATTTCATATGCAGCCCTTCTCTTTATTATCCACTTCTCCTTCTCCCCTTGCGGGTCATAATACCGTATCCCACAGCGCCCTCCGGCTGTTTCTCATTGCAACAACACGTATTGAGTTATTTCACTGAAGGAAGTGCTAAAATAAAGTCTAATTTAATTTTTTTTTTTTTAGGTTTTTATTTAATTTAAGCCTGTAAAATTATATATAATTATGTCATATAGTGATTTAAATGTCACACTTAATTAAAACGTGACTTTATTTTCCCCAAAATAAATATAGCAATGCTGCACGATTTCAATATTTTAGTGCATGAGACATTTTGGAAATAAACAAGTTTTACCACAAAACTGTAACTGAATTTGTTTTAAATTTAAGAGAAATCATTGCCTCAAAGAAAACAGGAAGTTAGCACACGTCGCTAGGAAGTACTACTAGTTACTAACATTAGCTACTAAAAAAATAAAAATAAAAAATAAAAAATAAAAAAATATATATTTTGGACCAATGGTTCTAGTTTCCATATTTTTCAGCATCCATGTCATTACCTTTAATGTTTAAATAAAGATAATGGGTGCACTTACAATAATGCATCCCCGCACAATAGAAACCAAAAACTACACGGGCCTTTGCTAATGCTAACGCTAACAGCGCGGGGACGTATTAGCCCGCCAAGTTAGCACACTATCTTGTTAGCAAGCTGTTAAGCGTGCTTTGCAGCGTAAAACCAACAAACTGAAAACAGAAACGCCTCATAACGAAAAGTAACTGCAATAAAAATCGAAAAAGGCGCAACTGGCAAAACGAGTCGCACTCGGCACGCACGCGTTCAGAACAAACCCCGGTCAACTAAACAGGGATTTAGATTCGTTAATTGTTAAAGACAAATGTAAGTAAATATTTATAATAGTTGCAATTTGACATCGTATGCACCATCTACTTTGTGAGTTTTACCTTTTTAAGCCGCTCTGACAATATGCTCTTGTTCCCACTGATGTCCAAGTTTCGTTTTTTCAGCTCGGCCCTCAGATCGATGACTCTCAGCTCCGATAATTTTCGTACCCCGGCGCCTTCAAAGGCCTCTCCGGCCCCCGAATCTACTGCCGACATGTTTTCCGACATTACTGAACAATTCAGTGATAAAATTGCGATGTGTAATCTGACGGTTTAACGACTCGGACTGATCTTTGCGCCAGCACTCAGCCTACTCTCTCCGAAATTTCTTGCACGCGACAAAATGGCGTCAGTGGCCAGAACTGCGCATGCGCCAATGTTCAATCGCTAGACGTTCCCTCCATTCCCCTTATGGTGCAGCCTGTCAATGTGACGCAAAGTTTCTGCCTCTATTCAGTTCTTACACTCTCATCACTAAATATGCTTAGTGCACTCAGCCTCAGACTTCCATTGCTTAAAATATGCTCCCTCCACTCAACGCACTACCCACTAATCACCCTTTATTCAGTTCCTATCCTCTCTTCACGTATACATTTTTTATACTCAGTTACCTAAATATGCTCCCTTCACTCATCACCAACATCTTACCCCTGTACCATACGGCATCTTGCCTAAAAACTGTGCCAACACTTGCTCCCTGCACTCAACCTCAACCCTCTAATTATATACTTCCATTATGTATTAGTTAGTTATTGCAAGCAAAGGATATACCAAATATTAAGTGTTATTTAATTTACTTCAATACTATCTTTTGCAATACTTTTGCTCACCTACAGATGCCACCAGTGGTTCCATGTTGTAACTTGTTTAACACATCTAGATGTAAATATCAGGAAATGAAAGCTGAAATTCTGATCTATCGTCTCATATTCAGCTATTGATCCCAAACCCAAATGTCTTCAGTGTATAACAAAAACAAAAGAATTGGCCTTGAGATTCCAATACTTTTGGAAGGGACTGTAATTATTTTCCTTCACACACACAACCTCTACTCTTAATGACTTATTACGCTTCCAACATTCAGTCCCCATCTTCTGTTACCCAAATCTCCACACATGCACAACCTCATATCGCATCTTGCCCAGAATTCATGCCTACACATGCTCCCTCCATTCAAGCTCTACCAACTAATCTCTAAATATGCTCTCTATATTCAGCTCATACTCTCTCATCACTAAATGTTTCCTACGCTCAGTCCCATAACCTTCTATTATCTAATATGCTCCCTCACTTGATTTTATTTTCAGTTCTATTTTAAAATTCTAAATACAACCCCAATTCCAAAAAAGTTGGGACGCTGTGTAAAATGTAAATAAAAACAGAATGCAATGATTTGCAAATCTCATAAACCCATGTTATCCACATATATAACACAGAAAACATATCAAATGTTTAAACTGAGGAAATGTAACATTTTAAGGAAAAAATAAGGTAATTTTAAATTTGATGGCCGCAACACGTCTCAAAAAGTTGGGACAGGGGCAAGAAAAGGCTGGAAAAGTAAGTGTTACTAAAAAGAAACAGCTGGAGGAACATTTTGCAACTAATTAGGTTAATTGGCAACAGGTCAGTAACATGATTGGGTATAAAAAGAGTATCTTAGAGAGGCAAAGTCTCTCAGAAGTAAAGATGGGATGGAATCTGGATGAAAGCATATGTTGCTCTAAAACCTGTATTTACCTTTCAGCATTGATGGTGCCTTTCCAGATGTGCAAGCTGCCCATTCAATAGCCACTAATGCATCCCCATACCATCAGAGATGGCTGATAAAAAGCCAGATGGTCCCTCTCCTCTTTAGTCCTCTTTAGTCCAGAGGACGCTGCATCCATGGTTTCCAAAAAAGAATTTCAAATTTTGATTCAAATTTTGATTGAGAAGAGTTTTCCACTTCCACTGCCTCAGTCCATTTTAAATGAGCTTTGGTCCAAAGATGACGGCGGTGTTTCTGAATCATGTTCACATATGGCTTCTTCTTCGCATGATAGAGCTTTAATCTGCATTTGTAGATGGCACGCAAACTGTGTTCACAGACAATTCATTCTGGAGGTGTTTCTGAGCCCATGCAGTGATTTCCATTACAGAATCATGCCTGTTTTTTAACGCATTGCTGCCTGAGGGGCCGAAGATCACGGGCATGCAATATTGATTTTCACCCTTGTCCCTTGCGCACAGAGATTTCTCCAGGTTCTTGAAATCTTTTGATGATGTTAGACGCAGTTTTTCACAGATTGGTGAACCTCTTCCCATCTTTACTTCTGAGAGACTCTGCCTCCCTAAGATAGTCTTTTTATACCCAATTATGTTACTGACCTGTTGCCAATTAACTTCCAGCAGTTTCTTTTTAGTAACACTTACTTTTCCAGCCTTTTGTTGTCCCCACCCCAACTTTTTGAGACGTGGTGCTCATCAAATTCAAAATTACCTTATTTTTTCCTTAAAATGGTACATTTACTCAGTTTAAACATTTGATATGTTTTCTATGTTCTATTGTGAATAACATATGGATTTATGAGATTTGCAAATCATTGCATTCTGTTTTTATTTACATTTTACACAGTGTCCCAAATTTTTTGGAATTGGGGTTGTATCACAAACCCCAAAAAGTCACAAAAAATTTATTAATAAATGACTATTAAAAAAGACTTTCAAAAAGCTAAATAATGCAATGTATTGGCAAGTGATCCGTGGTTTTACATGCATACGACATAAAAACAGCCCATAGTGTAGATACAGCCGTATTAAATATTACATAGCCTGACAGTATTACAACTCAAAATTAATAATTAAAAAATAGGTAGTCCTTTGTAGATGAGTCATTCCTTGTGCATGGTGCCTTTAATGGTAAAGCAGAGTTTTAGCCTGCTTTTTTAAATTGAGTTGTTTGTTTATACACAAAAACAAATATATTAATAACTATATTGTAACAATATACAATATCTTATAAGCTTTTAAGACTTCTTCAATTAATTCTCCTCCTATTTCACAAATATTTTATGGTTTTTCATCTGATCCTAATATAATTTCCTGTAGTGCTATTACATTAAGAAATTAAACCTGCTTACTATGGCATTTTCCCTTTTGCACAGTACTGTGTATATATATATATATATATATATATATATATATATATATATATATATATATATATATATATATATATATATATATATATATATATATAAATACATTTTTCAAAATGTATGAGTCACTATTATTCTACCACAATGACAAATTTTACCTCTGTATTTCCTCCCTGTTAGGTTAAAACACACAGGACACCAATAACTTTTCATAATTTTTAAATATATAAGATACAACTATTTCAAAATATGTTCAAAGTGAACTATTATTCTAGCACAATGACTCGTCTTTGTATTTCCACCTTGTCATGTTCCACCCTTTTAGGTTCAAATACACAGGAAATAAACAACGTTTCATAATTTTTAAATACATATCTAAAATATAGTTACAGGTGCATCTCAAAAATTAGAATATCGTGGAAAAGTTCATTTTTGTCCGTAATTTCATTCATTAAATGAGAGACACCAGACCCAACAATACAGACGAGCTGAAGGCTGCTATCAAAGCAACCTGGGCTTCTATAACACCTCAGCAGTGCCACAGGCTGATTGCCTCCATGCCACGCTGCATTGATGCAGTAATTCGTGCAAAAGGAGCCCCGACCAAGTATTGAGTGCATAAATTAACATACTTTTCAGAAGGTCGACATTTCTGTATTATAAATTCTTTATTCTAATATTTTGAGATACTGGATTTTTGATTTGCATGAGCTGTAAGCTGTAATCATCAAGTTTAAAACAAAAAAGGCTTGAAATATTTCACTCTATGTGTAATGAATCTAGAATATATGAAAGTTCAACTTTTTTAATTAAATTATGGGGGAAAAAAATGAACTTTTCCATGATATTCAAATTTTTAGAGATGCATCTGTATTTCAAAATATGTTTAAGCTCAAACAATATTCTACCATTTTGCTGAATTTTGCCTCTGTATGTCTAACCTGTTCTGTTCCACCCTGTTAGGCAGGGAGACATTTATACACAACTTGTATGTTCTTTTGAAAAACAGATTATTAATCTATATATAATATACTTTCAGGTTAAGTGCTTGCACCATAAAGGTGCTATCATGTTCTTTAAACTGCCTTGAGGCCTAAAAGACATCACATACAAGGAATGACCAAAGCACCATTGGACAGCTGGCACCATTTTGAGATAAATATTAACAGAAAAAGGAGCTGACGTCATCTTGCACACGTTTACACTAAAAGGAATGAAAGTTGCTGAATTTGAAAGGTTTGTCAACACTAGCGTGAGTGAAACTTTTGGACACTCTGGGTTCCTCTGATGTGAAAAACTCAGGGCTGATGTTCTCCTCCGGTTCGTTTATCCTCTTCAGATCAGAAGCAGAAGAGGATCCAGCATGTGTGTAGAAGTAGGACTCGGTCGATTCAGTGAAGGAAGCGCTGGCATCTAAGGAAGGCAAACTGGCCTGCAGATCCTGAGCAAAAGACGAGTACTGTGGCATTCTGGCAGACTGAAGATCAGGAGAGAACGATGCTGATGAAGTGTGGAGTTGCTGTGGCTCGTGCAGGTTCAGTTTGGAAACCAGAGGTTTGCCCACGGTTACTGTTCGCCATTCCTGCACCTCCTCATCGAGGTTAACGTACTGATAGTGCAGACAGACAGTGAATGACAGCTCACTCTGTACAGGAAATACATACACAAGTATTAAATCAGTAGCTACGTTTACATGCAGCTCAATAATCTGACTGAGAGTTCAACTGGAATAAAAAAACACCTCAATCAGAATAGAGTAGGCTGATCCAAAAGTAAATCAATCCAAAATAAATTTATATCCAATCAAAAGAAATGGGAGATCAGAATCCGCATGTGTGACCAATAAAATGATAGTGTAACAAGACAACAACACAATTCAAATGTTACAGATGCTATAATCTGTTTATAATAATTGTGAGGTTGTATGGGTGGTAGAATGGGTGCCAATTTAACATTATGAGGCAGATGCAGGATGTGAATTGTCCTTAATAATATCATCTCAGTATTTGATATTTGCCAATGATGAAACAGAACTTGCACACAGTAAAACAGAAAGGAGGAAAACTGTGATCCACAAATGATTTCTTGTGTTATTCCCAAACAATGGCCTGTGATGTAATTATCATTAGAAGATAAGTAAGTAAAGACATTATACTGATGGGTAATATGTGCATTTTTGTAATTTTCAAGAAGCATTGTGTCCGGTGTGTGTTTCTGAACGTCTTGCAACTTTACTGTGGTCCCAAGCTCTTCTTCTCGCATGGATGATGTTAAAAACATAATTAAAAATCTGAACGCCCTGACCAGACTCTGGTGGTTGTTATGGTAATATTGGCACTAAACCTCACCCCAACTTTGGATTTGGATTGCATGTAGCATACATATAAACAGAAACTAATATGTCTACAAAATGTGCAGTTTAACATCCATATAAACAGTTTGTTGGAAATCTGTAATCGGAATGAATTCATTCAGATTGGTAAAAATCTTTGCATGTGAACACAGTCACTGAAGCAAACAGATGCATTTTAACATTCCTGAGACTGAAAAGGCAAATCAGTAATGACCTTGAGTCTTTGCAGTGCACAAAGACGAGTGAAGAGTCGTGGCTGCTCTGGTGGTAGACGATCGTCCATGACTAACAGTAAACTCCCAGCATCTCGGAGACTTGCTTGATTGGTACGCTTAAGGTCGATCTCTGGGCCCTAAAACAATATTACATACAACATAAGTCAATATGTCTATATAATGCAGATGTCTTTACTTTTGTTACCTGCTCGTGAGATTGATATTGATATTCACGGTTCTCTCTTCTTCCAAATGACATGTCTGAAGTTTGCTTTACATGTCATTACACAGAACTACATTGCTAGTGCTAATGGTAACAACACATCCTCTGAGCAGCTACACACTCAGAATAAGCAGAAAATCTGACTTTCTGTTTTAAAGTTTCTGTTTAACTGTTCTAATGACCACCATTAAAATGAGGCAATGGTATTATTTATGTAAGGAATAAAATACAATGGGGTGTGCTGTTGTAGGAAAAAAAATGAACAATGAGGACATAAACACTATAGCTAAGTTGATTATTTTCCTACAGCACATCCTGAAGTATTTTGTTACTTTTATACCACAGCAACTGGCCGATGCAAATGATTTTTTTATGGCACATCATATTTCTTATCCATTTAGAGTTACATTTAACATTGTGGACCATCCATGAAGCAAGCGCTTGTTATCAATTATGCTATAGCAGCTATAAACATTCATTCTCTCACCAGCCTCTCCTTTTCTCTCTCTCTTGAAATGTAAATATTCTAAGATTGTGTCCACCAAATGAATAGAACTTTCTGCTTTAGCTGGTAATGTTTGAAGTACAGACGCTGAACGTACCTCAGTGAAATCAGACAGCTGGGCGGAGCAGGTACTGATGTCTGTGGGAGTCTGCAGTATCCGGGTGTAGATGATCATGATGTTGGAAAACTCTGCTGCGAAACCCAGCTGCACTTTCACACCACAGTCGAACTGAAGCACACGACTCTCTGGCAGAGCTGTCACACCGAAAACACAGCAATTCATCATGTTTTATAAATTTTTTTTTTTATTGTATTTAAAAATTCTGGTAAACCCTGAAGAAATGTGTGACCATCTTCCCAATTCACAGATGGTGCATATGGTGATAATACAACTGTAAAACCTTTATATTGTTTTTAATGCACTACTTTCAGGAATGACTTAAACATGTGAATCAATAAATATGTAGAGATTTACATCACACTCATTGTCTCAATCTTTATTAGTAAATAATCTACTCAGCCGTAGCTACCACTACTAGTGCTAGATTGATGCTGTTATAAAATATGTATATAGTTGCACAGAGTTAAAAAAAGGCATAACAATTTTCACTGCCAGCTATTTATTCTACGCATAGTGGCATAGGTTAAATGTTTCCCGTTTTGGAGGCCATATTGGTAAGACCATGATGGACAGAACTGTATAATAGGGAACTGTGCAAATGTGCCCTCTCTATCTTTTAACTCTATGGGGTAGCCCCATTTGAGAAACACCGGTGTATTGTAATCATATCGACTCATATGATCTTACCGTGTGCTATAGACCACTGCAGGTTGCGTGTTGATGCCATAACCGGACACTCTGGAGCCTGAATGCGATCCGTCAGAGTGCGGCGCTCAGACAGGTTACTGCGCAGCTCCAGGGCCTGCCGACCACGGGTCAACTCACACCTGCCCATATCTGTAATCATAAACAGATAATTTCTATCACACTCTTAAACAGCCACCGGAAATGCACTGTTATCTGCAGTTCAAACAACACTAAAAATAACCAAGGTGTCAGAACAGAGTTCAAACCTCAAAAGTGCGAAGATTCTCAAGAAATGAAAAATCGTTCAAGAAAAGAAAAATAATGCTCTGTTCAGAACTGTCTCATTTGCCCAGGTTAAATCTTTAGAGTGTATAGCAAAACAACTACTCTTATGTCCATCTTATTAAATAAAACCTTTGGGGAAGTGCTGTTATAGGGTGATAATCCACAATGGAGTGGTGTTACTGTTACCATCCTGAAGTTGATTTTTTTCATATAACAGGAACATGCCCAAGAATGCAATTTTTAAATTATTTTTTTATTTGTACTTGTGTAGACAGTGCCTCCACTAATATTGGCACCCTTGGTAAATATGAGCAAAAGAAGGCTGTGAAAATTGTCTTTATTGTTTAACCTTTTGATATTTTGTTAAAAAAAAAAATTCACAAAACTCTCATGGATATCAAATAATTGCAAACAAAACACAGGTTTATCAAAAAAAAAACTTTGTTAAATATAGGTGTAACAATTATTGGCACCCCATGAATTCATATGAGAAAAATATATTTGAAATATATTCCCATTGATATTTTATATTTTTTTTAGTACATCTGGGTGACTAGGAACAGGAAATTGTTCAACCATGACTTCCTGTTTCACAGGGGTATAAATATGAGGTAACACATAGGCCAAATTCCCTTAGTCATTCATAACAATGGGTAAGACCAAGGAATATAGCTGTGATGTGTGGCAAAAGATTGTTGAGCTTCACAAAATGGGAAGTGGCTATAAGAAAATAGCACAAGCATTGAAAATGCCCATTTTCACCATCAGGGCAATAATTAAGAAGTTACAGTCAACTGGAAATGTTATGAATCAACCCGGAAGAGGACGTGTGTCTATATTGTCTCAACGCACTGTGAAGAGGATGCTTTGAGTGGCCAAAAAATCTCCAAGGATCACAGCTGGAGAATTGCAGAAGTTAGTTGTGTCTTGGGGTCAGAAAGTCTCCAAAACTACAATCCGAAGTCACATACATCACCACAAGTTGTTTGGAAGGGTTTCAAGAGAAAAGTCTCTACTCTCATCCAAAAACAAAGCAAGTGTCTTCAGTTTGCCAGACACTACTGGAACCTCAAATGGGATCGGGTTCTATGGTCAGATGAAACCAAAATGGAGCTTTTTGGCAATAAACACCAGAGGTGGTTTTGGCGCACACACAGAGAGGTAGCCATATGGAAATGTACCTCATGTCCACAGTTAAATATGGTGGTGGCTTTTCTGCAAGAGGACCTGGACATTTTGTTAGGATACATGGCATCATGAGCTCTATCAAATATCAAGAGATATTAAATGAAAACCTGACTGCTTCTTCCAGAGAGCTTAAAATGGGCCGTGGTTGGATCTTCCAGCAGGACAATGATCCAAAACATACATCAAAATCAACACAAAAATGGTTTACTGACCACAAAATCAAGGTCCTGCCATGGCCATCCCAGTCCCCTGACTTGAAACCCATAGAAAACCTGTCGAGTGAACTGAAGAGGAGAGCCACCAGCGTGGACCTCGAAATATGCAAGATCTGGAGAGATTCTGTATGGAGGAATGGTCTCAGATGCCTTTCCATGTATTCTCCAACCTCATCAGGCATTATAGGAGAAGACTCAGAGCTGTTATCTTGGCGACGGGAGGTAGGACAAAGTATTTGACTCAAAGGGTTTGACTAAAATTGTTGCACACCTATATATATTTTTTGATAAACCTGTGTTTTGTTTGCAATTGTTTGATTCCCATTTTGGAGAACTTAATGACTTTTACAAACTGCTGATACTAAAGACTCCTTCACTAAATGTTAAATAAATGTCTCCTTACAGAAGACCTCACTATATCAACAATCATAACATTTTTCTTCGTTAAATAACAAAAATCTGTTTAATGTGTTCAATCTATTTACAGAGCTGTGAAAAAGATTTCTTCTGTTTTTGTGTATATCTCATACTAAATTGTTTCAGAAAATAAAACAAAATCTAAGATAAAACTAAAGCAACCTGAGTAAACACAAAACACAGTTTTTAAATGATAATGTTATTTATTGAAGCAAAAAAGTTATCCAATACCAACTGGGCCTGTGTGAAAATGTATTTGCCCCCGTAGTTAATAATTCCCCAAATCTATGAAATTGCATTCATATTGGGGTTCAGCTGGACTAGACACAACCAGGTCTGATTACTGCAAACCCTGTTCAATCAAATCAGCACTTAAATAGAACTTTTTCAACAGCATGAAATTGGTTAAAAGGTCTTACCCAGTAACACACTATGCCAAAATTAAAAGAAACTCCAGAAATAATGAGGAAGAAAGTGATTGAAATACATCAGTCTGGGAAGGGTTACAAAGCTATTTCAAAGACACTGGGACTCCAAAGGACCACAGTGAGAGCCATTATCTCCAAATGGAAAAACTCAGCACAGTAGTGAACCTTCCCAGAAGTGTCCAACCTTCCACAATTCCTCCAAGAGCACAGCAACTACTCATCCAGCAAGTCACAAAAGACCCAAGGACAACATCAAAGGAACTACAGGCCTCTCGCATCAATAAATGCCACTGTTCATGACTCCACTATCTGAAAGATACTGGGCAAAAATGGCATCCATGGAAGACTGGCGATGTGAAAACCACTGCTAACCCAGAAGAACATTAAGGCTCATCTGAATTTTGCCAAAACACACCTTGATGATCCTCATACCTTCTGAGAGAATGTTCTATGGATTGATGAGTCGAAAGTGGAACTGTTTGGAAGACAGGGGTCCTGTTACATCTGGCCTAAACCAAACACAGAATTCCACAAAAAGAACATCATACCTATAGTCAGGCATGGTGGTGGAAGTGTGATGGTGTGGGGATGCTTTGCTGCTTCAGGGCCTGGCCAACTTGCAATAATTGAGGGAAACATGAAATCTGCCCTCTACCATAAAATCCTAAAGGAGAATGTCTGGTCTTCAGACCATAAGTTGGAATTCAAGCGCAACTGGTTTATGCAGCAAGACAATGATCCAGAGCATAGGAGTAAGTCCACCTCTGAATGGCACAAAAAAAAAAAAAAAAAAAAAAAAAAAACTAAATTAAAGCTATGGAGTGGCCTAGTCAAAGTCCTGACTTGAACCATTTGAGATGCTGTTGCAGGACTTTAAACAGACAGTTCATGCTCAAAAACCCTCCAATGTGGCTGAACTAAGGCAGTTCTGCAAAGAAGAGTGGGCCAAAATTCCACCACAGCGCTGTGAAAGACTGATCTCCAGTTACTGGAAGCGTCTGGTTGCAGTTCTTGCTGCTAAAGGTGGCACAGCCAGATTTTAAGTTTAAGTTGGCAATTAGTGTTCACATGGGTGATCGGTGGTGGATAACTTTTTTTTGCTTAAATAAAACAAATGTAAAATGTTTATGTTGTATTTCATTTAATGATCTAAAATTATTTAGTATGAGATATACACAAAAACAGAAGAAATCAGGATGGGGCAAACACTTTTTCACAGCACTGAATGTGGAGCGTCCACCAAACTAGTGCCTGTATAAGTTGTTACTATAGAAACGATATGAATGAGAATGAGTGCATTTATATTTCCTGTGATTTGCAGCTACTCTCAGAGCTGCTTTTATAAAACATTAATCACAAATTTCTGACCAATCAGAATCAACAGTTCAACTGCAGTATGGTATAACTTATTATTAACAATGTTTTAACACTCTAAAATGTTTTAAAATGGCAATCTTTGTAGTTTAAAAATCATTTGTGATGTTCATTGAACCAGAAATTGAACCAAATGTAAGGTTTTAAATTAATATCCTTGTAGATTCAAACTACAAAATTTTTGGGCAAAAGAATGGCTCATTTTGACTCAAACTGATTATAAGTGTTATAAAGTGAAGCCCAGAACCTTCAGCTACTCGGTCCAGCATGACGGTGACCTTCTCCTTCTCCATCAGTCTCTTCTTCAGGAAGCTCATGAAGATGCCATTGGACAGATCATCTTTGTTCACCTCAAAAGCCTCAGCGTCAACGCATCTGCAAGCAGAAAGACAGACGTTCAGTCGCACCTTCATGACTGTCATGAATTAACAACCGGCATATGAACAAGGTTTGTAAGACTCACGTTGCATAGCCAAACACGATGTTGGCTGTGACTTTCAGCGGTCCCGGCTGCTGGATGATGTCATCATTCAGGTTTCTGTAACAGTAATAAACAGACACAGAGACTGAACAGACTGGGAAAAGAAACTTCACTTCTACAACAGCGTAGTGTTGTTATTTAAGAAAGAAAAACGTATAATCATTGATATGGTGAAGTTTTATGGAAGGAGTCTCCAGTGTCAGTGCATCAAAACAGTCAGCAAGTTTTCAGACATGGGAAAGTCTTCAGGATGGAGTAGTATTTTTATGCTATGCGCAGGAGCATAACCTGGCCTGGGTATTCAGGGTCTTGAATGGAGGCAAGACCAATCAGACAGGGTTTACAGGAAAATACATGGAAATACTCAGCTGACAGGTCTCAATTCTGACAAATACTATCTCACACAGTCAGTTAGTGTGAAGGAAAATGGATATATGCAGATTTCTTTTTACCTATCTATATGTCTATATGAGTTCCAAGTTACATGAACGTGATATGAGCAGACCATAAGGACAGATAACATACTTTGCATGGCACTGCAGCCAGCTAAACCCATACAATGATAGCTTAGTTGTGCCTCCCCTTGGCTAGCGACACCAAAGCAGCCTAGTCTCATGTTAGATTTTTTTTTAAAAGATATTAGCCCTCAGATGCAAGAAAAAAATGCATGGAAACAATCTACTTAGAAGTATGTTTTTAAAAGTTTTTTTTGATGGAAAAGAATCTGGGCTCAGCCCCAGATGATTAACAGTCCAGCTAAGGCCCCTGGCTATATGGTTTCACAGTAACAAGACAAGCTGCTTTTTTCTGTCTTATTAAATATAAGACAAAGAAAAAAAGAGGCTCAAAGGAAGAACAGGGACTAGCTTTGTTTCATGGATGTTCTATAATATTAAATGTAACTATAACTGAATAAAATGTATGATGTGTCATTCTTTAACTGAACTGTATAACTAAAAACTGTAACTGTTGGCAAATTGCTGTGGTATAAAAGGAATCAAACACTTTGGAGAGTGCTTCATCACTTACGATGCTTACGATTAACTCCAACACTGACAGCATTAGAGGATGTTATAAACCTTACCGCTTGCGACACATGTCGAGTAAGAAGACGTTGAGGCCAGTCTGACGCTCCTGCATGCGCTGTAGAAC
This sequence comes from Cranoglanis bouderius, assembly GCA_023630585.1. NCBI lineage: Eukaryota > Metazoa > Chordata > Actinopteri > Siluriformes > Cranoglanididae > Cranoglanis > Cranoglanis bouderius. The sequence goes on from CM042553.1 coordinate 17,064,337, forward strand.
ATCCTGCACCCAAAGACAGTGATCCGACGTGTACGAGGCCGGAGCATCTATAGGCACCATGAAGCTGTTTCCGTAATTCTCATAGCCATGTCCAGCGTAGTAAAGCAGCCCTGCACCATACAGGCACACAAGACAGCACCAGTCATGAAGGCACATCAGTTACTAGATTAACGTAAAATCCTATGGTCATTAGCTGAAATATAGATGCCTATCTCTGTAAATTTGGTGTATAGAACTGGTCTAGCAAAAAAGCTGAAAAATTTTACAAAGTTCATTTTACCCTAAACACAGCCAAGATTAATGGTTGCTGTACACTGGTCCAAGATGTAATGTACCTAATGTAATGATGTAATGTAGCTAACAAGTAATGAAAGTCTATGGGAACACCATCCTGTCTTTAAATAGTGTCATGCAGACTTTATAATGTTATTTAAGATCTTTACGCTAATCTGCAGTTTGGTCCTGGCCCTCAAAGTCTGGAGGTGGAATTGTAGAGGAAAGCTGAAAGATATTAGACTGATAATACATTCATCATATTTCCATGTACAGCCCATGAAAACACCAACTCCAATTTCAACTCATCAGGACTCCAGTTCAGGACTCCATTCATCACATGATTCATACCGCTGTCCACAATCACTAGACTCCTGATCAGCCTAATCTGCCTAATCTAAAGCCCTCTAAAACTAGCCTAGCCATGCCTCAGTTCATGTGCATCCTTCAGTCATCCAATTATGGTGGAACAAACGCAATGTGGGCCCAACCTTCAACACATTAAAACTACTCGCTGAGGAAGTAGTAGTGATGCTGATGACCACGAATCATCTGAAAACCTGCTCTTCTCTAGACAATCTCCAGTGGCCTTGCACCATATGTGACCGCTATAATCAATACATCTCAATCAAGTAGTCTGCCTGCTTAAAGCTTGCTCAAGTTACACATTGACTGTAGAAACCCACGCTTGATACCATTAATGCTGCCAAACACAGACCTGCTTCCCTCCTACCATTCATATCCAAGACCCAGTTCTCGCACAGCCATCTTCAACTAAATGACCTGGAGGCCAATCTGTCTTATTTCAAAGCCATGCCTTCTAAGAGTTCTATCAAAATTAATAAATATGTCACACGTTCCATGGACATTTCACCTCCTCACCTGTAGAGGGGCCAGTACCCCCAAATACTAGGACATTATCTCACCACTTTCTGTTCATAGACTATATAAAGCAACTACACTCATACACATACTACAAAGTCTTGCGTTTACCATTGTTCTGAGCCTTTGTATTGTGTTTGCTTATTTGGTCTTTAATATCTGCCCCTGGTCTTGATCTTTCAACCTCGACTTTGGATTTGACCTTTGATCTATCGAACATGGATCTCTTGCAAATTAATTCGCAACTTTCCTGAGTCCTGTTTGTTACAAAATAATTCCTAAAAATCGATCAACTTCCCCAAAATAAGTGTTAATATTACCACCATCTTTTTGCTGTGAGAATGAGCAGAGATGTACCGTAGACTCCGCGGCCGAGCAGCAGCAGGAACTCGCTGACGGCTCGGTGCATCTCGTGCCGGTTTAGGTCGAGCAGTGAGACCACCTTGAAGTCGAGCTGCCGCAGGAGGTTGCTCAGCTCATACACATCAGCCATGGGGGCTCTGAGCTCCCTGTGATGCGCATAATTCATATTCCCCATCAGCAGTGCGACCTTGTCTGTGGCTAAAAACATACGAAAAATGTCATGTTAATGCCTTAATATTGAAAGCATTAATAATAAGCAATTCCTGGTAGTGTGCTCATTAGTTTGTGAACTACAGAACTTGAGTGAAATTGTACTTCAAGTTTAAGCTCTATTTATGAAATTTAACTGTACATACCGTACAAGTCCCACATCTGTCGCGGAAGAGAACTGGGTTTATCTGAAAAGTAAGTGCACCCATGAGTGGATTAAGCTGATATACAGGTGCATCTCAATAAATTACAATGTCGTGGAAAAGTTCATCTATTTCAGTAATTCAACTCAAATTGTGAAACTCGTGTATTAAATAAATTCAATGCACACAGACTGAAGTAGTTTAAGTCTTTGGTTCTTTTAATTGTGATGATTTTGGCTCACATTTAACAAAAACCCACCAATTCACTCTCTCAACAAATTAGAATATGGTGACATGCCAATCAGCTAATCAACTCAAAACACTTGCAAAGGTTTCCTGAGCCTTCAAAATGGTCTCTCAGTTTGGTTCACTAGGTAAGCCACAAACATTCATTGCCAAAGAAGCTGGCTGTTCACAGAGTGCTGTATCCAAGCATGTTAACAGAAAGTTGAGTGGAAGGAAAAAGTGTGGAAGAAAAAGATGCACAACCAACCGAGAGAACCGCAGCCTTATGAGGATTGTCAAGCAAAATCGATTCAAGAATTTGAGTGAACTTCACAAGGAATGGACTGAGGCTGGGGTCAAGGCATCAAGAGCCACCACACACAGACATGTCAAGGAATTTGGCTACAGTTGTCGTATTCCTCTTGTTAAGCCACTTCTGAACCACAGACAACGTCAGAGGCGTCTTACCTGGGCTAAGGAGAAGAAGAACTGGACTGTTGCCCAGTGGTCCAAAGTCCTCTTTTCAGATGAGAGCAAGTTTTGTATCTCATTTGGAAACCAAGGTCCTAGAGTCTGGAGGAAGGGTGGAGAAGCTCATAGCCCAAGTTGCTTAAAGTCCAGTGTTCAGTTTCCACAGTCTGTGATGATTTGGGGTGCAATGTCATCTGCTGGTGTTGGTCCATTGTGTTTTTTGAAAACCAAAGTCACTGCACCCGTTTACCAAGAAATTTTGGGGCACTTCATGCTTCCTTCTGCTGACCAGCATTTTGAAGATGCTGATTTCATTTTCCAGCAGGATTTGGCACCTGCCCACTCTGCCAAAAGCACCAAAAGTTGGTTAAATGACCATGGTGTTGGTGTGCTTGACTGGCCAGCAAACTCACCACACCTGAACCCCATAGAGAATCTATGGGGTATTGTCAAGAGGAAAATGAGAAACAAGAGACCAAAAAATGCAGATGAGCTGAAGGCCACTGTCAAAGAAACCTGGGCTTCCATACCACCTCAGCAGTGCCACAAACTGATCACCTCCATGCCACGCCGAATTGAGGCAGCAATTAAAGCAAAAGGAGCCCCTACCAAGTATTGAGTACATGTACAGTAAATGAACATACTTTCCAGAAGGCCAACAATTCACTAAAAATGTTTTTTTTATTGGTCTTATGAAGTATTCTAATTTGTTGAGATAGTGAATTAGTGGGTTTTTGTTAAATGTGAGCCAAAATCATCACAATTAAAAGAACCAAAGACTTAAACTACTTCAGTCTGTGTGCACTGAATTTATTTAATACACGAGTTTCACAATTTGAGTTGAATTACTGAAATAAATGAACTTTTCCACGACATTCTAATTTATTGAGATGCACCTGTAAATGCAAAGCAATAACTCTAAGTAGATGTGATTAAAAAAAATTCAGCATACATCCATCATCTGATTCCCAGTAGGCTTCAATGCAGGACCCAGGACCTGAATGAAAACAGTGACATGCAATTCATTTGTTTACATAAAAGCTTAGTGTTTAATTTTCACTGTGACAAATTAAAGGAAAAACAAACCAATGGCTTTTTTATGCAGTAGGGGGCATTTATAAAGCATTTTTGCTGCATGGTTTGACTGCACAAAAAATATCTCTTTCTCATTTGGAAGAACGGTCTTCGTAGTTTCACTACAGTTCTTGAAACTTGTAGAATCGATGCCAAGGAGCATTGAAGCTGTTTTGGCATCTCATAATGGTCCATTTCACTTTACAAAGACATGTTGTGGTTGGTTTTTCCTTTAATTTGTCACCTGTCTGTATGTTATTTAACATTTCCTACCAATTTCTACTTGCACGTTGTCACTACACATCTCATGATAAAGATTGTACACTCTGCAGCTGTAGACGCCTCGGTCTGCTGTGGTTACACATGGAATCTGAAAACATCACACACACACACACAGACACACACACACACACACACACACACATATATATATATGTCACCACATCAATTTTAAGTGTTACTTTGTACACTTTTTAAAAATGTGTTTATTATTAGTCTTAGATTATGTGGAGCCATACAAGTTCATGTGTATGTGCTGTTACTATAGAAACGATAACGTATTAGAACAAACACATTAATATTAACCTATCATTCAACAACTGGAACTACTGTCCAAGCCGTGCTGTTTTAGAAAAACAACGCACACCTTCAGACCAATTATAGTCAAGAATTCAACTAAATTGTAAATACTTTTATACCACAGTGCGGTTGAGTTCTCAAATTAGGTGTTGATTAATTATCCATAACAGCACAGCTCTGACAATACTGCCGGCTGTTTCATAAATCACAGGTTTATATTCATGCACTCATTCTAATGCATCATCGTTTCTAAAGTAACAGCTGATTCACCAGGACTGTATGGTGAATGTTCCACGTAAACTAAGCCTAACACTAAACAGATTTTTATAAAAGTGTGTTGTTATTCAACAAAGAAAAATGAATAATCATTGCAGTTGTAAAGTTTTCTGGAAGCAGACATTTATGTAACATTTAGCAAAGGAGTCTCCAGTGTCAGCACTTTGTAACAGTCAGAGAGGGACAGAGCAGTCTATGCTTTGTGCTTTCTCTGTAACATTACAAGCTGCTTTTTTTCCTTTTTTTTTTTCCTTTTTTAAGTTTTATTAACTTCAAGGGAGAGACAAAAAGACAAGTAATAACAGGAACCAACATGTTTCATGGATGTTTCATAACATAACATGTAACAATAAACAGATCAAAAGTATAACGTGGCATTCATTAATAAATTAAAAATGTTAATCATTAGCAAAATTGCTGTGGTATAAGAGGAATAAAACACCTGTGGACATGATATTAGATAGATAGATAGATAGATAGATAGATAGATAGATAGATAGATAGATAGATAGATAGATCTATATATAACACACCTTTATGAAGTGACTGATGCCCTTCGGTAGAGGTTGCTGGTTGTGGTACCACTGAAACTGGGGAGGCGGGTTGGCTTGGGCAGAACATTCCAGATGTAAGGTATCACCCTCGGACAGCACCTGAGCTCTGGGCTGCTGCGTTATACACAGCCCACTCACTGATGAAGGGAAGCTCACATCAGATCCTGTGATACAATCAGAAACAAACGCGCTCAGTCTGAGCCTCATGGACATGTGTAGTACAAAACGAGTTTTGACTGATGGATTAAACAGGCAGGTCACCTGAATCAGCGGAGCGGAGCAGCCGGACGTGGGCCCACCCACTGAACACACACTTCTCCCCAGCATTGACCCGACAAATGTAGGGGCCTTCCTGAGCCGGGTTCAGAATCAGCTCTGGTGCATTCCCACCGGGCACCTACACGACGAACACATTTCATTTTGCATCATTTCAAATCAAATTTAAATTCAAATAATTTCAAATAAAATGTATAAAAAATGTCATGGGAACATCTCTACACATTCATTTTGTCTTATTAACTTCAAGACAGAGGTAACAACTGTTTGCAGCTGCCAGTTTTTTGTTAAATTACGTTAAAAATGTACAATTTTGGCATTTCTGTATTGATAAACTGTTTACAACTGTGTCCAAGCAGCCATGGTGCCATCTTGCATTTTATTAATTGCATTTGTTAAGTCTGAGTAGATTGTGTGTGTGTGTGTGTGTGTGTGTGTGTGTGTGTGTGTGTGTGTGTGTGTGTGTGTGAATAAGAGGGATGTGGTCGGTAGGTTGGCAGTTCTTGATCTCACTATGTGAGCAAATAAATACACCTCCTGAAACTAAACTACATGTACTGTCCTACTTTCTGAACACATCCTGTTTGGCTCTTTAGTTCAGACTAGGGATGTAACCGAATACGAATACGTTATTCGGAAAGAACAGATACAGATATGAATAGGAGGCACATTATAGGTTTTTAGTGCATCCAGACTCTGATCCCACAAGACACAACAAAAAAAGTTGTGCAAGCGGGAGGTTTTTATTTTCATGTCAGGTATTCTGGTAGCATGATATCTCAAGAACAAGTGGTTAGATGTTTGCAGGATTTATAGGGAGGTGTATCATTGTAACCAGCGGATGAACAGATTAGATTTTGGAATTGATCTAAACAGGGTCACAGCAAAATCAAATGTCTTTAATATCTTTTCCTCAATAGCTTCCTTCCTGTTTTCAGTATATTTTAGGGACATACAAATTAGTAACAAGAAGGACTAGAGCTGTTGGTAGCGGAGGCATCCCTACTCATTTTGGAACTAAATTCGTGGGCAGATACAAACAAAAATGATAACTGCGTGAGCTGGGAACAAAAATGAACTACAAATGAAGTTTTGTTTGAGGAACTGTCAGAGCCAGAATTCACACACCATGCTGACACGGTTTTCTACATCTGGGGATTTTTCTAGTGTTTCTGGGGGCATAGTGGTAGGGCTCATATTTAAATGGAAAAATAAGGAATATGTATACAGATACAGATGTTTGGAGCACTAACGAGATGCGGATATGATCCGAATACGTAGCAGTGGTAGCTCGGTGGTTAAGATGTTGGACCACTGATCGGAAGGTCATGAGTTCAAATCCCAACACTGTCAAGCTGCCACTGCTGGGCCCTGCTCTGTTGTATAAATGAGATAAATGTAAGTCGCTCTGGATAAGGGTGTCTGCCACATGCCATAAATGTAAATGAATATTTAGAGCTCTAAACGGATACACATACTGTACTTAGATCCCTTAACAGATAAAGACAGTAACATTGTGTTACACCCCCTAGTTCACACCTCATCTCCCCTCCTGAACCACTGGTAGCTGAGTCCCGGTGGGCCAGTGGCTCTGCAGCGGAGTGTCACTGAGCTGCCCTTTGGCACTTGTACATCTTGAGGATGAGTTGTTATCTCTATTGGTCCCACTGTAAGTAAAACAACATACACAGAGGCACAGAGGCATGTAAGAACACTGCAACAAAGAAGGGTGTGCTTGTTGATAAGGGCATTAATAATGTGTTATTTTCATTGGTTATGTGTTAATACCGGTGAATATCTAAAATACCTTCTGAGGCATTTGAAGTGTGTCCTGAAAGTCTGTGTGGATGAATTCCTGCTCTCACACACCTGATTGAACCCATTGTCAGATTTAGACTTTACATTCCTCACTGCCATAACTGCATCCCTTTTGTTTCACTGTAGTTAATGTAGTCTTTACAAACTTCTTGATCAAAAATAATTGCAATAATTTTGGAATGTGTTCAGAATTTCCCTTCCAATTTGCTACTAGTATGTTACTGTGAATAACACTTTTGTAAAATAAAAAAAAATACATACAATCCCTATAAAAAGTGTAAATTTTGTAATTAACCTTGATGTCAATACAATTGTGTTGTACTCAGCTACCTTTCTGTGTGTGTGTGTGTGTGAGTGCGTGTGTGTGTGTGTTTGTTTGTTTGTTGTTGTTGTTTTTACAAAAGCTTTTTTTTTTACATACATTTCAGAGTTTTTTGTGATTGTTGTGACCAAAAATGTTTGATTTTGCTGCAGCTTTTTTCAAAATGTGCGATGCAACTTGCAGAGTTTTTTGTGCTTTTTTTCTAATAACTATTTGAATTGACAGAATTGCAATTGCATGGAATTGTGTTGCACGGTCTTTCACAGTGATGTTTGCTGGTAAATGAGACATTTTAGCTGTACTCATGTTCGACGCACATGAATCGGTGAGGGCTTTGGCCGAATGCATGTTGTGATGGTGTCACATGATGCGTCTTGGCCTAATTCTGCGGAAAATCTGCGGTAATTTAGAAAAATTGCAAGCTCCTCCGAATATTGTTTGCTTGATTTTGCATTAATTTCTGTTATCGCAAAATCCTGGCGGGACTGTTTACTTTTACTGATTACAAGGCTAGAGTTAGATTTAGGTGTAGCATAGCATTAATTAGCTGCATTAATAATTATGCCTGTGGAAGGTCCTCACAAGGATAGTAAGACAAATGTGAGTATGTAAATACCGCATGCAGTGAGGAAACTGGCAGCCTCACGGTGTTCAATCTTTTTAAGGCATTGCAGCAAGAAGGCCAGCGAGCACTTCCGGTCAGCGAGCAGAGCCAGCAGGTATCGGCCAGGACTGCCACGAGCACTGAGTACCTGGAGAGAGCAGCTGGTCATCTCCTTCTCACTGCACACAGGGAAAGATGTGGACACAAAGAAAACATGTCTTAGCTGGTCAACTATACATGGGGTAAGTGCAACATTGTAGACAGTGTAAAATTTTCTTTCTTTTTATTTTTATCACCATACTAAAATCTAAAACCTATCAATACCTTGACAAACCAAGTCCTTTTTAATTTGTAATTTGACGGGACAATGTCTCTTAATCTTAAGTGTATCTGCTTTTAGTTTCTCTTCCAAAGGCATTTTCGTAAAAAAAAAAAAAAAAAAAAGCATGAATACACCTGCAACTGTATTTCATGTGTGCCTTCTCAATCACTATTGATGATCTGTTACGAATGTGTCAGCAAAGCAAATGGAGGTCAAATATAGGGGGCGTGTCACCCTGTGTAAACACCTGACAAGACTGTCATAGGCTGCATGAATCTACAGTGTGGGAAGAATTCAGCTCTAACTTTGCTTCTCACTTCTTCAGACTATTCTGTGTATTTTTCGTTTTGGTGATGCTGTTACACTCGATTCCAAAAAAAGAATTTTTTTTAAAAATTTGAAATCCACCGTAAAACATTTGTTTGTAAAATGACAAATAATCTGATGTGGATGTGAAAAATTAAACTTTATAATGATGTCTTTACATTTTTGAAAGACAGGGGGTGGAGCTTGTGTGCTAGGACATTTATACCAATCCGCCTTGAGTAGGACTACAGCACTTCAGTAAAACATGCACAAATAGTGTGACTGACCGGAAAAAAGTGACATAGAAAACTACTACAAGATCATACCTGTAGCAGAATTGCGGCTGCTCTTTAACCGCTGCTGCCAATTGCCTCCAGCCACAGTTTGAGTTGTCCAGCCTCTCTGCGAGTCCGCTCAACGCCACCTCGCTCAAGGTCTCCAAGCCCAAATTCCAGTCAGCCATACCTTAGCAACGTTCCCTCAGAGTCCCAGCAACTGCAGAATCAAAATCGGAATTTTCGTATCACAGACTTTTGAAATACATGCAAAATATTTTGTACATATCACATATCTATAATAATACGACTTTACAAAACAAAGAGTGAAATCATTAAACATCAAAACTGCATCATAAAAGTGTATTACAGTGACTGGATGAATGTAACAAAACAAGTCAAGTCAAGTGAGTTTTTATTGGAATTCCTCTATGTAGCTTGTAAACATTAGAATGAAATGTTGTTTCATCAGGACCATGGTGCAACACAGAACAGTACGCAGGACTATATAAAGTGCAAATGCACAACAGTGTGAGACGAATGCAAGACAATAAATACACAGGACAGAAATACACAGAACATAGGTTGTAAACTGTTGTGTAGTGCAATAGCACAAGTATAGTAACAAAAAGTGGTAATGAGCATGGGAACTGTGCTATTGCATACTGTAAATTAACTTTTATTTATAACCCAAGAAAACATTTTCCCACTCACGAATGCATTTACCTAATTCAGGCAAATATATCTCACTTTTGTACAAGGTTACTTTGTTGATACTGGCTGTATTTTGCTCCTAAATCAGTAACAGGGTTGAGGGTTTTTTTTAGCATTTAATAAGCAAATACACAAAATGTGGTCAATGACATGAGGACATTAAGGCCTTGTAATTACTTTAAAATGGTACTTTTTAAATAATCATTTGTTTACGATCTATAATCTAGGTAAAAGGCCTGTACTTTCAAAGTGACCTCGTCTATCAATATCTCATTACCATAAGAGATGAAGAATGAAAAATGAGAAAAGTTTTTGTTTTCTTCATCAAATTCAGATGATGCAACTTCGTGGTGAAAAGCTGCTTGAACATGTTGAATATTCCAAATATCTCATAGGGGTGAAGGCGTTCAGGTAACACAATTAAGTGAAACTAAAATGTATATTTTAATAATAAGATAATTAATGACTTTGTATTTTAATGAGTACACCCTCAAGGTAAAGTGTAGTTAGCTGTTTTCCAATTGATGCCGAGGTTTTATCAATTTTAAGTTATTTATCTTTAAATATGCACAGAGGTTGTTGTTGTGAAATTTTGTTTAAAAATGTCTTTTACCTTTATGTACAGATCTGTGAATGTAATATCGCTGAGACACAAATTAATCATGGAATCGCCCAACTAACAAGGAAGTGAGTGGGAATTATGAACTAAACATTCCCATGCTCATAAAGCAGACTCATATAGTTTCTTAAACATGAGATGAACCCCTTATAGTATTTTATGTACATGTACAGTTTTCTAAAGAATATTTCCATTTTCACTTTAATTTACACTTATACAGTCCCCTCTGAAATGATTGGAACGGCAAGGCCAATTCTTTTTATTTATTTATTTTTTTGTGTTGTAGACTGAATACATTTCAGATCTGAAGATGAATATGAGAAGAGAGTTTAGAATTTCAGCTTTTATTTACTGGTGTATATATTTAGATGTGTTAAACAACATAGAACGTAGCACATTTTGTATCAGTCCACCCAATTTGTAGGCGAGCAAAGATATTTGAACATGTGACTGACAGGTGTTTCTCGTTACCCAGGTGTGTCCTGTTAGATTGATTGTTTAAACAATAAATAGCTCTGAACATCTACTCTTGGTTTTAGCCTTCAGTTTCACCTGTGAAGACTGCATTTGTTGTTAAAAAGGATAAGCCAACATGAAGATCAGAGAGCTGCCTATGGGAGAAAAGCAAGCCATTTTGAAGCTGTGAAAAGAGGGGAAAATCAATCTGAAGCATTGCACAAACATTGGGCATAGCCAATACAACAATTTGGAATGTCCTGAAAAAGGATGAAACCACTGATGTACTGAGCAACAGACACCGAATGGGTCAGCCAAGGAAAACAACAACAGCTGATGACAAACATTGTGAGAGCTGTGAAGAAAAACCCAAAAACAACAGTCAGTGACATCACCAACAACCTCCACAGGGCAGGGGTGAAGGTATCCCAAACCACCGTTCGAAGAAGACTTAAAGAGCAGAAATGTAGAGGCCGTACCACAAGATGCAAACCACTCATCAGCAGTAAGAATCAGAAAGCCAGATTGTAATTCACAAAAAAAATACAGAGATGAGACACAAAAGTTCTGGAACCAAGATTAACCTCTACTAAAGTGATGGAAAGGCCAAAGTGTGGAGAAAGAAAGGATCTGTTCATGATTCAAAATATACAAGCTCAAACATGGTGGAGCTAGCTTGGGCTTGCATGCCTGCTTGGGCTGCGTGGCTGGTGCACAGACTCACTAATCTTTATTGATGATATAACTCGATGGTAGCAGCAGAATGAATTCAGAAGTTTATAGGAGCATTTTGTCTGCCAATTTACAGAGAAATGCATCCAAATTAATCGAGAGGAACTTCATTGTGCAGCAAGAAAATGCTAACTCAACAAAGGAATTGCAGTTAGTGTTTGGGACTCAGTCTCAGTTTAAGTCAAGGCTGAAAGCATATTTGTTTATTCAAGCTTTTTGTGAATATATTTTTTTAGGTAAAGGAGCAGATCTAGAGGGCTCACAGGCATAGAGTGTTGTGGTGAACTGGGATGTTTGGATGCTGTCGCCTCCCCACTTTCACGCGTTCACCCAGGTTTGTTGATGGTGGAGTGACTGGCCGCCTTATGTCCCAGGGTGCCCTCATGTCTGTGTTACATTCTGGCTCTCCCTTTTAGTTATGCTGTCATAGATAGTCTTGCCGAAGTACCTGCTTGCACTCACACAAAGTACATTGTCCTTAACCAATACGGGACAATAAGCATACCTAACCCCTCCCTCTCTCTCTCTCTCTCTCTCTCTCTCTCTCTCTCCTTCTGTCGAGCTACACATGATACTTCTCAGATGCCAGTGATCCTGACCCCTTCTGCTCTCCGGACCTGCCTGATCCATCCTGATGCCCTACTTCTGGTTGGAGTTCTCATCAATTGGAAGTCACATGCTGCTGCTGAGGATGGCCCCACACGGTGCAGCCTAAAGATCACTGAGGTTACTGAGAATGGTACCACTTAAAAAACATAAAGATGGCTTTGGCCCTCAATTCATATGAACAGTTATGCTACGATGGCTATGACTACAATTGCCACAAACATTTTTACTCTCAAGTCTCCATCAGTGAACAGTGAAGAAGTTCAACAAAACAGTCTTCATGTAAAAACTGTAATGAATTTTCCTGGTTACACAACTGCACTATTTGACAATGCAGTAGTAGCTCATTTATAGAAGAGATTTATTTATTTATAATCGCACTATACAGTGTCGCCCACATGAGGATGGGTTCCCTTTTGAGTCTGGTTCCTCTCAAGGTTTCTTGCTCATTCTGGCTTGCTCATTGGGGATAAATTCATACATTTAAAATCTATATCCTGAATTCATATATTTCTGTAAAACAATGTTCATTGTTAAAAGTGCTATACTAATAAAACTGAACTGAATGGAATTGAACAACATCAGGGGGAAAAAGTGGAACGTTTTCGACTGGCTAAGTCAATCACCAGACCTTAACCCAACTGAGCTGCATTTCACCTCCTGAAGAGGAGACTGAAGAGATAAACCCCCCGAAACAAACAACAATTGAAAGACACTGTGGTAAAAGCCTGTAAAAGCATCACAAAAGAAGAAACCAACAATTTGGTGATGTCAGTGAGTTGCAGACTTGATGCAGTTATTGCAACCAAGGAATACACCACCAAATATTAAGTGTTATTTACTTCCAGACTTATCTGTTCCTATACTTTGGCCCGCCTAAAATTTGGGTGGTCTGATACAAAAGGTTCTATGTTTTATGTTGTTTAACATAAAACTCATATCCATCTTTTGATCTCAAACCCAATGTCTTTGATGTATAGCACAAACACATGAATTGGCCTTGCCATTCCAATAATTTCGGAGGGGACTGTATTTATACTCATATCTCTGTTTCATTTTTATTTACACTGACAAGTTGGTAATTTTTTTTTGCACATGTACAGCTTTAAAGAATATGTCCATTTTAATTTTATTGCTAGTATGTTTTTATCTACATTTTGCCACATAATAAGACAATGTTGTTAATCTTGTTATATGATAATCTCATAATTAGGAAATATTAGATCTTTATTTGTCTTTATTCAAGGTATTTTCACTTGCCAAGATACATTTTTTTGGAAAAAAAAAACTAAACAAAACAGAAAGGATGTGAAAGTCGTTTATATCCCCCACCCACCCCACCTTTTACATACTGAGTCATTCTGAGTGAGTCACGTCTCATCCGAACTCTGTGGTGTAAACAGCAGTAAACAGAATAATTAGCATTGTAGTGAGCAAACATACACACATAGCTTATCTATTGTGAACTACCATTTACTTAAGTTTACATACTTAAGTAAATTTACATTTACATTTACATACACTAGTTAACTAATTCTATGATATGGATCCTTAGTTCGAAACCCAACAATGTCAGTGAGCAGCTATTGAGCCTTTGAGCTCGTTTTTTAACCACAACTGTTCAGCTTGATGTTTGTATCATTTGTAAGTTGTTTTGGATAAATGCGGCTAATTATTACCTTATACTCGTCATGGTTTCATATTACTACAGATCATCAAAAGCCAAACAGTTTAATACAACATAATTCCTTCTCTTCTTTTTTGACTTCGTAAAAAATGGCAACATCAAAATTACTCTGAAATGTGTGTGCATGCTAAAATTATGCTAATATCCACCTAGTATAGCCAATGAATTCTGACATCTCATAGAAAAAACTCAATGGTCACTATAATAAAATGAAGTACCTGAACACTATTTCATATCCTGTGCTCAGTTGCATCAGTTAAACAATGCACTGATAGCAGTTATTCTAAAATTGGTACTGTACACAATTTCGGTGGCACCACATGGCACATAAGGTGCATCATAATTACTAGAGCATAAAGTTATCAAAGATGAAAACTTGATCACACGCACAGTGACGTTTCCCCTCAACTGCAGTCAAGCAGTAACACTCTCCGACATCAACAGGAAACACATGACTGAATAAAAACTCCACCCTGAAACACATTAAATAAGTTTACATTGAAATATTTGTGATGTGTTTAGTGATCTCGTGTCTCGTGCTAATTTGTTGGTTGTTGCTGTATTTTCATTATTCCTGTGAGAAGTTAGCAGTTGTGTGCTGCTCTGATGTCACAGGGTGACATTGTTATTGCTAGAAGTGTTAAAATGGTGTTTAATAGGAGAAAAAATGTCAACAATCTCAAACATAAGGGATATCGATCAGGTTTCACTGTAAGCACCTAAAAATAAAAGAGCTTCTTTTCTCTGTCACCATTTCCCAGCAATGTGCAATGTTACATTAATGGGAAATATAGCATAGAAGTAGTGATGTTGGAGCAAATGCTGGATTCAAAGTCCCAGCATGCAATGGGGCTACACAATGCTGCGTTATGGTACAGCAGAGATCTGACTCATCTAGTTAGCAATCTACAAGATGACAAGCGTGATGGTGTTGACTGCCGTATGAGTATGAAAGTTTGGAAGCTGATTTATTTGACCAGAGTGTACAGACGAGGAGATGAAAGAGCTGGATAGACTAAAAGGCTAAAGCACTGCTGTATCACTCTCTTTAGGTAGAGATGAAGCGAGGGCTAAATGCCACTGCACCATTATGAGCAGGTAGTCGAACAGCATTGTGGATACTGTAGGAAACCAACACTCTAGGCTTCGACCACACTATCTCAGCTTTAGCCACACCAAAACTCTTCAGCCACACCAATGCTATGAGCTCTAACCACACCAACAATCTCAGCTCCAACCACACCAACACTCTCAGCTACAACAACACCAACACTCTCAGCTCCAGCCACACCAACCTTCTATCCCAGAACCACACCAATGCTATGAGCTCTAACCACACCAACACTCTCAGCTTCGGCCACACCAACCTTCTATCCCAGAACCACACCAATGCTATGAGCTCTAACCACACCAACACTCTCAGCTCCAACCACACCAACACTCTCAGCTTCGGCCACACCAACCTTCTATCCCAGAACCACACCAATGTGGAAATTAGTGAAATGAAAATAGACCAACATATTGAAAGAATTCAACTAAACTCTTCAACTAAAAAGCCAATTTGGAATTACAGTATACGCCTTGGATAGGGTTGAAGATCATGTGTTAATTATAAAGATTAATATGCAAGTAGTTCGGGGTGGATTTTTGCTTTAAGCAAGCTAAGCAGCTAGAAATCAAATTAATCACATTTCAGTAGTAGACACATTATCAAATTTAAATGAATTTACAATAAAGTGTTCTCAAACTATTTAACTCTTGTTATACTTTATATGTGCTTAATTTGTTATATTTCTGGATATGTTCAAACTTGATCTTGTGGAACAAATTTAACAACAATTCAGCCACCAAAAATAGCACAGAACAGTGAAGCAACTGATAACCTGCATTTGATTAGTCTGAGCAACAGAGAAAGGTAAAATTACATCAATTCTCAAAATTAAGGGAAATTTTGATGTACAGTACTGTGCAAAAGTTTTAGGCACATGCAAAGAAATGCCGTAGAGCAAAGATGCCTTCAACATAATGAAATGAAATGTTTATACAATACCGTAAAATACAGTAAAGAGCAGTAAACAGTAGTAAATGAAACAAAGTCAATATTTGGTGTGACAAAAAAATGTTTTAATAAAAATAGTAGTCTTCAGTACAATTAGTGCAGTTTTATAAGGAAATGAGCTGGTAAGTTTTATTGAGCATCTTGTAGAAACAGCCACAGTTCTTCTGGAGACTCTGACTTTCATACTCGCTTCTTATTTTTGCAGCAAAACCCAGCAGCCTTCATTGTGTTTTTGTCTGAAAAGTGTCTCTTACGTAATATGCTGCTTTCTTTAATGACATACAAACATTTTTCTGTAACATTTAATTTTGTGCTAGAAAACTAATGTTTGGGAATCTAAAATGTTTTTTGTACTGATTTGATAATGTAGGGTGTCCAAAATTTTGCACAGCACTGTACGTTAACTATACTCAAAGATCTCATTTTGACCATTGGGGAACATTTTGCGTTAGCTTCTCTGCAATGTATTACTTAGGTGCTATTAAGTGAGCAAACTTTATAATGTATTCTAGCATGCTTAAACCAGTTTGGCATAATTTTTCAGGTGGCTTTACATCCACTAATCTCCATCCACTCCTACACTTTCAGTTCTAACCACACCAACACACACACACACACACACACACACACACACACACACACACACACACACACACACACACACACAACATTGTATGCCTCACCCGGTTACTCATTGCCCAAGGGAATTTACATAATTCCCATCATTATCATGTTCTTCCTCTATTAGAGGTACTTTCCATGTCATTGTTGCATTATGTTCCACAACTCGGTTAGTATTCTATCTAAAATCACACTGGAATTTTAATATAATAACTAACAAACACCACTGCAAACATCACTGCTTCTTTAGAACAACCCTCAATGTAGTCACAGATGAGCTCAGGTATGATGTCATAAGCCCTTTGTTGAAGGGATAACCTTCCTTATAATGGACAGTGCTTTGAAAAAGTATTTGTACTCTGTTTTTCTGTATATCTCATACTAAATAGTTTTAGATCTTCAAACGAAATAAAACATAAAACAAAGGCAACCTGAGTTAATATACAATATAGTTTTTATTTATTTATTTATTTATTAAGCAAAAAGAGGTTATCCAACAGCTATCGCCAATGTGAAAAAATAATTGCCAAAACGTTAGTGAAGATAGTGATGTCTCATTGTCTTGAATTTTGATTTCCACTTGCATCTGCCATTAGGAAGATCCCGAAACATGAAAAGGGACTTTGGGTTCTCAGTTTCCCTCAATATCAATCATTGCTGAGTTGTAGAGAACTTTGGCTACATTCACATTACAAGTTCAGATTTTTTGCTCAATACAGTTGCAATCAAAATTATTCAACCCCCATTGCAAATGAGGTTTACTGTCAAAATTTACGTACTTTCAGCTGTTTGCAATGAACAAATCAAACAAAAGCATTTGAAATAACTCAACACAACGAATGCTTCAAGTGGTTTCCCCAAATTCAACTGAAAATGCAACTTATAATGACTTCCCCAGTCTCACAATTATTCAACCCCTTCATGGCAAGCATCTTTAGTACTTAGTAGAGCACCCTTTTCCTTTTATGACCTGCTGCAAACGACATGCATAGCCACACACCAGCATCCGGCAGCGTTCCTGAGGACTTTTAGCCCATTCCTCATGAGCAATGGCCTCCAGTTCAGTAATATTCTTGGGTTTGTGTGCTGCAACCACCTTCTTCAAATCCCACCTGAGATTTTCTATGGGGTTCAAGTCAGGTGACTGTGATTGCTGTAGAATCTTCCAGGACTTCTTCTGCAACCAATCCTTGGTGGAATTTGAAGTATGCTTGGGATCATTGTCCTGTTGGAAGGTCCAATGACGTCCAAGCTTCGGCTTCCTCATAGACGGCATGACGTTTTCTCCTAGGATTTCCTGATACTTCAATGAATCCATATTGCCTTCCACACGCTGCAGGTTTCCAGTGCCAGAGGATCACCAAGCCACCACCATGCTTGACTATGGGCAGAGTGTTCTTTTCAGCATATGCTTCATTCTTCTTTCTCCAGACATACCGCTCATCCATTGTGCCGAAAAGTTCCAGTTTTGTTTCATCGCTCCACAGAACAGAATCCCAAAACTTCTGTGGCTTATTTATATGATTTTGAGACGGGTTTTCTTGTGCTTTTGGGTCAGTAGTAGTGTACATCTTGGAGTTCTGGCATGGAAACCTTCTGTGTTTAGTACGCACCATACTGTGCTCACGGAAACCTCAGTGCCTGTTGCCACCAAGTCTTGCTGCAGATCTTTTGCAGAGGGTTTTTCACAACCTGCCTTCTCAGAAATCTGGTTGCAGCTGTTGATAGCTTCCTTTTTCTTTTTCAGGTATTTCATGTGTTCCAGCTCAAGCACACCTGGTGCAACTAATGAAGCCCTTGATTAGTTGCATCAAGTGTGCTTGAGACAACTCCTGTGTTGCATATTTGTGCTGTTGTGAGGGATTCTATTCAGGAGTTGAATAATTTTGAGACTGGAGAAGTCATTATAAGTTGCATTTTCAGTTGAATTTGGGGAAACCACTTGAAGCATTCATTGTGTTGAGCTATTTCAATTGCTTTTGTTTGATTTGTTCATTGCAAACAGCTGAAAGTCTGTAAATTTTGACAATAAACCTGATTTGCAATGGGGGTTGAATAATTTTGATTGCAACTGTAAGCTCACATTCATAAGTGATCCATATCTGTCTTTAATGTTAATGCACCTTTTCCCTGAAATGTCTGGTCTGTGCACATCAATATCAATTTTGCATGATTCAGCAAAAAATATTTTATTTCTGAGAGGGTTCATCACAGTACAACAAGAATTGGATGTGCTAATAGCCTAGGCCTGCATCACAATGTGTTCTGGAGGCTGGCAAGCACCTCATCAGCTGTACATGTTCAGATTGAGAAGGTGAAAAAAAAAAAGGCTAGATGACTACCTTGTATATTTTGTAGCTATAGCTGATGTTGTGGGTATGGTAAAGAGGCCAGCAACAAGTGGGCTTATCACCCAAAATGCGCTTGAGTTATTCGTAAAAGGGGCATGTTGAGTGACCATGGCGGCTATACTGATTCAGGTCTCCTGCCTGCTTGAATTTACCTTTAAGGATCTTTATTTTTCTTTGAGGCTATTTTCTTTTGTGCTGACGCTTTGCCATATCATGGGTAATTGTTTTCAACTCTGCTCATTTGGATAGTTTCCTTGTAGTTCTGTTTCCCCAAATATCAAATAAATCACTTAAAATGAAATAAATGTTACAGTTGTATTGCTACAGTATAAAGCCTGAAAAGATGACTGTAGACAATGGGACACCACATTACTACGCCATGAATAGAATACAATGTTACGTTCAACTGGTAACACTGGATAAAGGTCCTTTAGTGAAATTATGTCTGATACAGCATACAGTTAAAACAAATTCAGGTAGAAAAAACAGGAACTCGTGGGAAGTACTATACAGGAGAAGAAGTAAAAGTGCTGCAGTGTCTAGGATGTGTATATATAGATTACTTCAACATTTTCATGACCCAATATGTATTACATTATTTAGGTTTGCTAACAGAGCTATCAAAACAGTAGTACCACATTTAAAAAAAGAGAGAGAGAGAGAGAGAGAGAGAGAGAAAATGAGTTCAACAAAACCTTCATTAATGTCTACAAAAATTTTAAATGAAACATTTTTGTATAAAAAATAGATTTTAATAATTGATCAGCCACTTCTAATAATAGAACTGTTCAATCTTATAAAAGTACTGACAGCTCCTGTAATCCTCTTGGATCACTGTGTTGTGATGTAATTTATTACAATATTGATATTATATTGTTATTTATATCATAGCCCTACTGGTAAATGTTTGGTTAAATTGATTTTTCTTTGCATTCCCTGTCTTAATTCAATAGCCTGCTAAAGAGGAAATACTGTTTCAGTTCCTAATGGGAACTGACTTAATGGTTTGCACTTGTGCATGGTTGTAATGGTTGTAATGATTGGTTGTAATGAATGGTTGTAATGATTCCAAAAAGTTAACTCACATATCTGTGAGTCGCAAAAGTATCTGAACCTTTGCTTTCAGTATCTGGTGTGACCCCCTTGTGCAGCAATAACTGCGACTAAATGTTTCCGGTAACTGTTGATCAGTCCTGCGCATCGGCTTGGAGGAATTTTAGCCCGTTCCTCAGTACAGAACAGCTTCAACTCTCATTTGTTTAATTGGGTTCTCTTTGTCTACTTTTAGGACTTGTGTGAAAAGTGTATGATGTTTTAGGTCATATTTATGCAGATATATAGAAAATTCCAAGCACCCCTGTACTATTAGAAAAGGGGGTTCCTCAAGGGTTATTTCGATGGTTAATGGTTTTAGTTTTATGAAAAGGTTCTACCTGAAACCTTCTCTGAAAGGGAAACCCTGTATTGTAAGGTTCTCCATAAAACCTTTATGGATTCCCTCAGAAGAGACAAACCAAGTTAAGGCTTTTCGTTTAATACAATAATTTATGAACTGACGTTTTCAATAATCTCTGACGTTTTGGTTCTAAGAATCTGTCAGGTTTTCTGGGTTTTTCTATGAGCATATCTATGCATGTACCATTTATAACTGTTTGTACAATCTTTATAGTTTACATAATGCTAGGTTCCTTCCAGAAATATTGTGAACCAATAGTAAGACGTCTGTTGAGTTCTTGAATCTGATTGGTCAGAAAGTGTTGATTAATTTTCTATGCCAGCAGCTCTGACAATAGTGCCGATGCACATCACAGGTGTGTACTAATGCATTTGTTTTCATTTCTATAGTACCAGCTCATAGGGACTTGGCAGATAATTGCATAACATAAGTTTAATAAGAGATGGATTAATTAAAATGTGTTTTTATTTAACAGAGAAAACATCTAATCCCTACGTTCTAAATAAATCTAAACGTTTATTTAACATACCGTTTAATGCTGCTATAACATAAGTTATAGCATGCATTAATGGTGCCAGTGGGGCTTGCTACAGCCTTAGTCACTGGGGAGGCCTGTATGGTGTTGGCTGCATTAGGCATGATGGCATATGGCTGAAAGATGAGTGGGGTAATCCTATAGGCACCAGAGGAAGTGAGTAGGCAGTAATGCCATAGCAGGTCAACATCTACCTGTGTAATTAAAGTGATAACAGGAACTAACATGTTCCTACAACAATTAACTGTTAAAAATACACTTTAAGGAATAAAGAATTGTAATCATTGGAAAGTTGCTGAGTTAAGAGGAATGAAACACTCCATGATGCACTGTTAGAAAAGAATCCATTTTGTGGTGTGCCTTATTATCCGTTTATTATTTTCCCATGACAGCACATCACACACATGAGTGTTTCATCATGCCTTACATGTTAGAACCTGTGACTCCTCAGCGTCGTGTTCTCTGTTCCAGTGAACAGTGTAGAGTCACCAGCATATGACTGTAATTCAAATGAGTAGGTCCATTTGCAAATGACTGAGACGTTGAACTTTATGGTGAATTAAACGAGCAAACTAGTAAGCTGCGTACTCAGTCTCTGTGTGATGCTGACACTTGCTTGGTGTGACAGGTGTCATTATACTAGTCTACCAATGAACTAGAGTGCACCCAGAGTGAATATTACATCTTAAATGAATAAGACTACAGTATGATGGGGTTAAAAAACAAACAAAAAAGCGTGATCGATGTTGAAATGAAATGTACCTGTGGTGTCGTAGCGGGGTTTCCCGGAAGTTTCTTCACTCGGAGGCCTTTAAAGAGCTTTTGGTGTTTCTTTTGTTGTTGTTGTTGTTGTTTTTCAAAAGTAATCAGGGTTTAAAAATCTAGCACCGTGAACAGGAAGAGATCCATCAGTATTCTTTCAGTGTCGGATCCCCTCGTGTAAGTTTGATCACCAGCACAAAGCTTTACACTAATATAGAAAGTGAAGCTCCTGAATCCTGAAGCTTTAACAACTTCTATAAAGAGCTTCTCTGTGCTCTCGGGCCGGCAGTTCCTCTTTCTAACACTCATTTGCATGGAACCTTCACACTGCGGATCCGTGTGTGTGTGTGTGTGTGTGTGTGTGTGTGAGAGAGAGAGAGAGAGAGAGAGAGAGAGAGAGAGAGAGAGAGAGAGAGAGAGAGAGGGAGGGAGGGAGCGAGGGAGGGAGGGAGGGGGCGCGTTTACTCCGCCTGCAACAGCGCAGTCCATCTCACACACACACACACACACACACACACCGCTAATTACTCGGAAAAGAGGAAGAACATCATCACAAGTTCGAGTAAATCACACTTACGATACATTTAATCGTTTATTCCACAGCGCTGTTGAATTCTCGATTCTGATTGGCCAGAAGGTGTTGATTAGTTTTCTATGACAGCAGCTATAACAATAGTGCCGGCTGTAATTCAAGTGAATAATATAACCTTTATATTAATGCACTCATTTTTTGTACGTTATTGTTTCTATAATAACAGCTCGTTCACAGCGACTTGTACTGTGGACGATCCAAATAAACAGAACAAAAAAAGCATGGTGAAGTTTTCTGTAAGGAGACGTTTATTCAACAATTATGGAAGGAGTCTCCAATGTCAGTGTTTTGTAAGTCAGTTATCCAACACAGGAAAGTCCTCAGGAAAGATGAGTTCTCAGTACCATGATGACTTTTTTTTTTGTTTGTTTGTTTGTTTATTTTAATTATTAACTTCAAGAGAAGGAAAAGTTGCTTTTGTGCTTCGGGGTTAATGGTACCCAAGTGGCCTCTTCAGTTTGTCCTCCAGGAGGGAACTCCTTAAGGTTTTCTACATAGACCCCTAGAATAGAGTGTTTCCCTATTACAGAGGATGCCAAGCACAACCAAGGGATTAATTTGGGATTTTGAAGGTGATTGTCATGGGTGCTTACAGGGAACAATACTTTTCGATTTATTTGTTATTGTATGAAGTGCTCAACAGTAATATCAGAAACTGAAGTGTGACTAAAACACAATTTATGATACATTTGTCATGAAACACTGCAGTTTTAATGTACAAGAAAGAACTGGACTAGCATTTTTTTTTTTTTTTTTTTAAATATCTGTGCTACAACATTATATGTTTATAAATTGATTTCTTAACTAAACTGCAAGTACAGTCAGATGACAAATTAAAAGAAAAAATAAATAAATGGCTTGGTATTTGGGCCTCTTTGAGAGAACAAATCATCGCTGCAAATCAATACAAGGTTTTTCTGACTGATCACCTTTATTCTATAATGAAAGATTTCTATCCTGGTGGGAGTGCTCTCTTCCAGGATGACCCTGCCCCTGTCCATGTCATTGAATGGTTTGACAAGGAAAACTGATGTAAACGAAATTCATCAGATCTCAATCCAATAGACACCCACCATCATCCAAAAGAAAAAAAAAACTGAGGGAAAATCACTTAGGAAGAACAGTTCTCACTTTATTTACATACAAAATCATTATGTTGTTGAATAAAGACATATTCTTCATTTTTAGACAAAAGTGTCAGTGATGATGTGAGTTCCAACTACATTTCCCCTGTACACTCTTTAATAGTCGCTCCTGAGGCAGCAAGATAAATAAACACAGGACTTGGTGTAAGTATTGACCGACACAAGCGAGTCCCACAGACCCACACAGTTCACGTGATTAACAGATCAGCTGTATGGAAAGTTGATCATGGTCTGAACTGCATCAATCCGACACCTTCACTTTCTCGCCAAAATGAGACTGTATCAAAGTCCCTCAAAGCTAAATAAGTGTGTCAGAGTTTCTCAGATTTTCTTTCCTTTATGCAGTTTATTGAAACGCCAGATGTACTCTTTTCTCAAACGCTTCCAGTATTCGTGACTCTCTGGATCCAGTTGCTGGAGTTTTTTGGGGGGACCAAGATCCAACTCGAATAACCTGGAGACATTCACAAATGTCACTTTAGACAAAAATTAAAATGAATTTAAATGAACAAAAAACAGATCAGTCACATGGGAAAAAGTAAGTACACTTTACTTTTGGGGCTGTGGTAGCTCAGTGGTTAAGGCGTTGATCTACTGTTCAGAAGATCATGAGTTCAAACCCCAGCACCACCAAGCTGCCACTGTTGGGCCCTTGAGCAAGGCCCTTAATCCTCAACTGCTCAGCTGTATAAATGAGATCAATGTAAGTCGCTCTGGATAAGAGCGTCTGCCAAATGCCGTAAATGTAAATGTTTACAAGTACGTTAAACACACCTTCAGATCCATAAAAGATTGGGTGCCAGTGATTAGATTAGAACCTGCTTAAGGAGTTCAGGTAGAACCTGTCTTATTTATACAGCTCTAATATCTAGTGTCTGGTGTTCCCTTTGCTATTGAGGTGTGTGGTGTAATCATGCCAAGATCTAAAGAGTCCTAAAAAAAAGGTTGTGGATGCCAAGGAGTCTGGCAAAGGATTTAAAAAAAAGATCTCCAAATGATTTGAAATACATCATTCCACTGTAAGAAAAATAATCTACAAATGGTGCAGATTTAATTATGGCACTGATGCAAAAAAAAGTCTTCAAGAACCACAAAATACTAGCTTCTGAGGCCAAGGGTGTACTTACTTTTTCCACAGAATCTACTGATACTTCTGTTGAATAAATGATTGAAAAAGCTAATTTTCCTTGTGGTTTTGTTCAAGTTTGTTCAGCTGTTTCAATGATGATCAAATGTTTGCTTGTCCAAATATGTAAAAAACAAAACAGATTTCCATGGGGTATAACTATTTTTCACATGACTGTATAAAGCTAGATAATGTGCACAATCTATTACAATCCAATTATGCTGCTAATCTTCTATAAAATTCTAACTACTGAATGACCATTGTGGCATAAAAAAAAATAATGCAACAGGGTTTTCCCATAGGAAGAAGTGGAGCATAGGTAGAATTCTTGTAAAAGTGTAAATAAATGGAATGTAATTATTATTACTATTATTAAGTGTCTTCATGACCTTTCTTTTTTGCTGAATGACTTTTCAATAGACCTAGAACATCCACTAATTTATGTAGAATTCATTTAAACCCACAGAAACCTGTTAATAATTAATACATTAATATCTTGTAACATATTTTCTATAAGGTGCAGCCCGTTTTCTCCAAATTTAATCTTCAAATCTAGCAGATTTCAAATTTCCAACATTTCTGATGCGAACATCAGTCCGTGTAAATGATTTCATCATGTCATGGTATGCTTTACCATGCTGGATATTCCTCTTTGGGTTTCAGTGGTGGATCTTCTCCTTGTTTGTAGACGTTTACTCCCACAGCATGTGAGGTCAGCCTCACTGGGTCCTTACACACCTCTGGGCCCTTTAGCACATCCTTCACTATGCCTTTTCCTTTTCCTTTAGTAGCTGGGGAAACATGATCAAACAAAAATGCATTACATTAGGACAACTAGAGAAAATGCTGTGTGTTATGGATGCACCTCCTGTGGATAATACTCTTGTCATTATAATTTTTACATTTCTTATTAACGTGTTACGAGTCAAGTTCATTACCAAATCAACAAGATGCATCTGTAATGGTTTATATAACATGCATTACTTAATGACTTGCTTCTTATTTATTGTCCGCGAGCCAAGGTCAGGTCTGGACTATGCACTCGTACCAGGACGTTAGCTAATTGCCTAGTTACCTAGAAACACCGCATAAAAATACTTTTTAAAGACCCATACCGGCTTTTTTAGCATATCCGCGAATCTGTACGGATTTGTTCACTAAAGCGCAAACACCAAGTCGGGTGTGTGAACTGAACAGATGGAGATTAACTCCGGTTAAACACTTCAAGACGTTACTGTGAGCCATTTTCCTGCACCACGCTGTAAAACATAGACACGTGACTTCCGCAATCGGGATGCGCAGTGCGCATGCGCAGAATTAAATTCGCTAAACTAGATTGACTAATATAATTGTTAACGTGTATGATACTTAAGTCTAGAAATAGTACATGATACGAGGTTAGAATTTTCTGTATTGTATTATCAAAATTTAAATAATTTAAAAAGGAAATACTAGGACGTTACGCTCCTTCCGCTAAGGATACAAAACTTCCGGCTCGCTTTGTTCCAGAAAAGTCGGCAAGATGGCGGAGTATGCGTCTGTTCAGAAGGGATCATTAAAACTCAAAGGAATTGGAGAGATTTCAGCTGGTAAAAAGTGCGTATTTTGTTTCACTGTCAAAATAAAATAATGAAAAAGTGATACTAGCCAGGATCTTGGCTTTGTTGTTAAGGAGCTACTTGTCAAGCTGATAGCTTAGCTAACCTAGCTAAATCTTAGTTATTACTTCTTAATTCGTTATATAAGTGCACTGTATAAATTATAATGGAGTTTTATACTTATATACTCAATGTGTAGCATTTCTAAAATGGGAGCCCTTTTGATGCGGTCAGATAACTTGGCTAACGCGGTGTTGTTTTTAGCCCGAATTAGCTAGACGTTACTGTTAGTTATGTTAGGAATAAAACACTCTGTGTCGTGCTGTTATAGGAAAATAATTAACGTCAGGGTAGTGTGATGAAGTGGAATAACTGTTACCACCTCGAAGTTGATTATTATTCCATAACAGCACGTCCTGAAGTGTTTTTTTCCTCTTACACCACATGAATTTGCCAACGGTTAAAAAATGTATTAAAGAATGACACGTAAAAACTTTTATCCGTTTATATAATGTTGTGCAATGTCTTTGAGGCAAGTTAATTCCTGTTTTCACTTACATTATAACAGCTATAAAAACAGCTATAAACAGTCGTTCCCTCACCTGTGTCTTTTGCAGTTTTGAAGACAAAAAAATTGAACTTGTCATGTTACTGAGAAACTGCAGAATGTAAAATCCTCTGTCCTCAGTCTTTTCTTTGGTGGAAAACTGTAACTATAAGTTTCCCAACATGGGAAAGTGTTCAGGACAGAGCAGTTTACAAGCTACATTTTTTTTTTTTTGTCTTATAAACTTCAAGAGGCTGGTGGGAATAACCGTTTATAGCTGCTATAATGTAAGTGATTACAGGAACTTCTTTCACAGATGATCTACAGCATTAGATGTAACTATAATCGGATAAAAAGAATGGCCTGTTCGTTAATAAATAAAAAAACTTTTAATCATTGGCATTGCAATAATCAGTAATCAACTTTAGGGTGGTAATAGTAACTCTACCTCATCACACCACCCCGCCATTGATTATTTATCTATACCAGCATGACCTCAAGTGTTCTATACCTGACTTAGTATAACATTGTCATTTAAACAGGAAGAAGAAGAAGGACAAGGAGTCAAAGCGTTTGGAAAAACAGGTGCTGACCACTTCGGCAGACGAGGAAACGACCAAGAAGGCCTATGTTGATAAAAGAACACCGGCTCAAGTCGCCTTTGACAAAATCCAGGAGAAAAGAGTGCGTACAGCTTTGTATGGTCTTTTTAAACATTGTAAATAGGCATACACTTGGTGGTAGGGATGGGCGATATCTTATCGTTTGCGATATACCGGTAGAAATTCTCCCCACGATAAGAATTAGTCGTCCCGCGGTAATAACGATAAAGCCTAGCTGATGATGTATTTCCGTGTGCGACGGTCTGCGACCCATTCGCAGCTGACGTATAGAGCGAAAACAAGTATGGCGGAAGGCGGACGTGAAGCTGAGGAGGAGTTTATCGCTAAACAAGGAGCTAGATCAATGTTTGTGTTTCTGAGGCTCCCAAGACCGCATGCTTGGGCTGTGACGGTGGCCATGACGACCGTGCCACCTGCGGTAGTGTCACATCACGGGCCACGTTAATGTTACTGTTTAAGTGGGCACTATGACAAGTACAAAGTACAACGTTTTGTATGCAAGTGTAATAATGATAACAGTTGCAATATTAATTTGTATTTATAGCCTGCCATCTTGCGGGAGATTTTATATTAATACACAAATTACGTAATCATAAATTCCTTATATGGTGTTATCTGTTTGTTTGAGCGGCAAAATCCAGTCAGGCGAATCTCACTTCGGGTTCTGCCACTGAGATGGATCTTGTTGGGAAGCCAAATGTTACATCGGCGATCTGGGAACATTTTGGATTCGTGCCTAACCAGAGAGGCGAACCAGTAAATTTGGACGAAGCCATACGTTGGCTTTTTGGGAAATAAAATAAGTGTTAAACGGGCAATCACTAGCCTACAAATCTCAGGAGCCATCTCCAGGCGTGTCACCCAGCCGCGTTTTTTAAATTTGATTAAATATTTAGATTTTTAACATAATCTAGCCACAGGAGGTCACAAGCCAGTGTACTTTTTGTGCCGGTCCCAAGCCCCTTATAAATAGAGAGGGTTGTGTCAGGAAGGGCATCCGACGTAAAACTTTTGCCAAATTCAATATGCAAATCACTAAAATGACTTCCATACTGGATCGGTCGGGGCCCGGGTTAACAACGACCGCCACCGGTGCCGTTGACCTACAGGCCACTGGTGGAAATTGGGCTACTGTTGGTCGAAGCGGTCTGAGAGAAGACGATGCAGGGGATAGGGCTAGATGGAGGCAGATGATTTGCTGTGGCGACCCCTGAAGGGAACAGCCGAAAGGAAAAGAAGATTTAGATTTTTAACATATTATTTAGGTTACCGTCCTACTGGTATTTCTTTCAAAGTTTTATAGGCTTTTGGTATACTACACTTGTAAAAGAAATAAAGTATTCGTCAGAGAATCGTGCGACCGTGTTTCACCTCTTCTCTTTACGTATGCACTTCTTCCTTTTCTCCCCATGCGGGTCAATCACGATACCGTATCCCACAGCACCCTCAGGCTGTTTCTCATTGCAACAACAAGGCTGTATTGAGTTGTTTCACTGACGGAAGTGCTGAAATCAGCTATCACTTGTAGCCAAAAACAGTAGTGAATGGTACTATATATTTACATCGTTACTGATATCATTATCAAAACAAATACCAGAAAATATCGTGATATCGTTTTAAGTCCATATCGCCCATCCCTACTTGGATTTAAAAAAAAACAACAAAAAAAACAGATGTAGTTGGTGTTGTAATGGAGTGCTGGGCTAAGTCTCAAATTACTCCATGCTTCCTGTTGAAGTGCACTATCTAGGGTGCAAATCTGTGATCTGGGGCTGCACCAACTAATGGACATAATCAATAGAATTCAGTAGTAAAAATAGTAGCAAATGAAATTCGATTAGTTACAGCACCATGTTGTTCCACACTGTTTGGTGAAAACACTGATATTCTTCCAAAAGTGATATGTCTCATTAGATGAGTGCTAAAATGAGAACTTGCAGCTCTATTAGCCCTTTTAGTGATATTTGGACACCTACCCAAGAAAATACTGTTGTTTTTATAATATGTAATTAATATAATGATCCAGCTGCTTTTAAATTCACTTTTCTTCCCTGCTTATTTTTATTAGCAAATGGAAAGAATTTTGAACAAAGCTTCCAAGACACACAAGCGCAGAGTTGAGGTAAGAGTATGTTCTTACTGTTGATATTGCTCTATTACATTCAGTCTCCTGCATTTCTTCTGTCCACATACTCTGATTGCTTTGACTTGCTTGCATGTCATAGTCAAATATGTCCAGAACAGTGTTGCCATCTCTATTGCTAGATTTGTTGATCTTTTATTGACAAATCTAGTGACTAAATACGGCTCTCCAGCTTACATCACAGCTGCTGGTTATACGGGTTGAAATAACAGGTTCACGCAACTCACCACCATTGTGTAAAGCCAACGACCAATCGCTGATCACCATTGTTCACTAACGACCGATCGCTGATCACCATTGTTCACTAACGACCGATCGCTGATCACCATTGTTCACTAACGACCGATCGCTGATCACCATTGTGCCCAGCGACCGATCGCTGATCACCATTGCGCCCAGCGACCGATCGCTGATCACCATTGCGCCCAGCGACCGATCGCTGATCACCATTGCGCCCAGCGACCGATCGCTGATCACCATTGCGCCCAGCGACCGATCGCTGATCACCATTGCGCCCAGCGACTTGTCTTGTCTGAAATGGAGTGTTAAATAAAGTTAATCAGGTCAGTGTAACTTAATTTGTTTATAATAATAATTTATAAAAACTTTTTCTCTCTAGGAGTTCAACAGACATCTGGATACACTGACGGAGCATTATGATATTCCTAAAGTCAGCTGGACCAAATAACACGGAACTCCTGCGGACCATCAGCAGGATGATGACATTCAGCTTTTGATTATTTGACACTTTCTCTAAACTACCATTTAAATGAACCGATATTCAAAGCTCTGTAGATCTACAAAGTCTACAGATGCTAAATAAATGTGTGGATTTGCTGTCCTCTGTGTTCACTCAGAAGTCATTTGGAGGTTTTGATGTGTTTTTTTTTTTTTCTGCAAGAGATGCATTATTTCGTATGTACCTTTTTTTTTTTTTTTTAAAAAAAAAAAGATTTTTGTGCTGTAAAATCCTATATATATATATATATCTATCTCCATATCCGACCACTGGTTTTAGTTCAGTGTTAATTGGTGATATGTTGTGACTGTTATTACTCATTTCTTTAGGAACACACTTGATACTACTAAAATGACATAATTGATTCTGCATCTCTCTGATTTATAGATTTGTGAAAATTATAACTAATTGAACACCACCTTTTCTCTCTCACACACACACACACACACATACACACACAAACAACACACATCCATCAGGTATGGCATATTTGTAAATGTGAATTAAGAAATTATTAAACATATCTGCACTGCTGTTCAGAATAATGGAAGAAACTATTTGGCCAGAACTTTTCCTGTAGAAATACAGATTGATTTGAGATGTCTTATGTTTAACTTTTTTTTGTTTTTTGTTTTGTTTTGCACCCAAGCTACCAGTCTAATGTGGTACTCAGAAACACCAATTGTACATTAACAGTTTAATAAAAAAAATAAGTCATAGCACAGCTCTGTTGAATTTTTGTATTTGATTGATTATCGTTTCTATGGTAACAGCTCATTGCACGACTTGTACGGTGGATGCTCTACATAAACGGATTAAAAGACGTGTGTAATAATTTAAATGGTGAAGTTTTCTGTAGGTAGTCTTTATGCAACATTTATGGAAGGAGTCTCCAGTGTCAGTGCTTTGTGACAGTCAGTTTTCTCCAACATCTTCAGGACAGAAGAGTTTACACTTTGCGTTTTTTTTTTTTTTCTTTTTTGGTCTTACTTTTTTTCTCTTGAAGTTAATAAGAGAGGCTTGTGCGAGAGGACTGTTTATAGCTGCTATAACATAAGTGAGAACAGGAACTAACCTGTTTTGAGGATGTTTCACAATATTAAATGTAACTATAAAAGGAAAAAGGTATGATGTGTCCTTGTTGAATAAATAAGAAATTGCGATTGTAGGCAAACTGCTGTGGTATAAGAGGAATAAACACTTCAAGATGTGATGTTATAGGAAAATAAACATTAGGTTTGGTAACAGTGTTGCTACACCACCCCATTGTGGATTATTTTCCTGTAACGGTACAACACCCGGTGTTTCGTCCCTTATGTACACAGCTGCTCTGGTATCCTGAAAGAAATCACTAGACATTGTACTTCACTGTGAATGTAATGAGCATCGGTAGATTTACGGTGCATTATGGGTAAAAATGTAGTACACTATTCGGGAAATATAATGAGAATTTGGACTGCACCAAAATAGTGCGCTATACAGTATGGTGAATAGGGAGCGAGTTCAGACACAGCTCAGGACTGGAAAGTGTCATGGCTGCAAGTGAACACCATGTGGTGCTGTTGGATTGTTGCTTAAAAACAAATTCGGCTTTACACCAACACCAGTGTGTCAATCAACACCAGTGTGTGGTAATGCCTGTTTCATGTTCACAGAGATGGCCAAACAGCTGGTGTTCATCATCTCTGTGCTTAGATAGTTATGAATCTGTAATTAGGGATGGGTGATATGACAAAAATATCATATCATGAAGCTATTTTTAAACTACACAATATGTATCACAACATTTTGATAGCCAACTGCCACCAAAAATGTTAATGCTATTGTAGAGAGGTTATTGTAAAGAAAAATAACACAACACTGACTGAATTAGTCGAGATCAATTTATTCAAGTAATAAAGAAGCTAGAAAATAGGCTTTACCAGTTTGACCAGGTTGGACCGTGAGCTGGTCAGACCAAGCTGGATTTTTCGGCAGTACTGATCACTACAGTCTATATAAAAGTTAGCAGAAAAGAAAAATACCACAAAAAAAAACAACATGATAAATGATAAAAAGCATTCAACATCAAACATAAAACTGGATATTTGATAATCAAGGCTCAAAACCATTGTTTTTTGGGCTGTGGTTCAGTTGTCTGGCACGCTGTCAAAAATGACCAAACTTTAAAAAAAAGGCTAAAAAGTCTGATAAATCCACACTAACAAGGCAGGTGTAAAAGCAACATATGAACAGTTCATCATCAATTAATGTTTATGTGGTCTCATGAGTGGAGCAACAGAAAATCGTGTACCCTGGTCAGGAGATTGCACGTTAAAATCCTGACAACGCCATAGCCATCCGTGGCTGCAAGCCTCCAAAATTGGCCATGCTGTCTTGGTGGGAGGGGCATACTCTCTTCCTTGTCAGTCAGAGCATCACTAACCAATCACGGGAGTCTGTGAGCTCATGTAAACGGAAGAAGGCAGATCGCACTTTCCTCTGAGTGTGTTACGGTGCCATGTGACACAGCATGAGCAGCAGTTTGAAAATATACAGTTAACTGATTTCATGTGTCTTGGTGGAAGCACATGTTAGCCTTCATCCTACCCGATTGGTAACTGTTGTATGATAGGGGAGAGCTGGGTGGTGAGTGGGAATTGGGTGTTGAGAGAATAGAAAGACTCCTAGCTGGCTACAAAAAGTATCTGCAAGCGTGATATGTGTCAAATTGTTGCTGACCGTGTGCACCAGTTTATGGCTACTATTTTCCAATCTGATAATGGCTGCTTCCAGCACCATGTCACACAGCATCTCAAACTGGTTCCATGAACATGACACTGAGTTCAGTGAACTTCATTGGCCTCTCCAGCCTCCAGATCTGAATCCAGTAGAGCACCTTTGGGATGTGGTAGAACACAAGATTCACAGCATGAACGTGCAGCTGAAAAATCTGCAGCAGTTTTGTGATGCAATCAAGTCAACATGGAGCAGAATCTCAAAGGAACATCTTGTGCAAACCATGCCATGAAGAACTGCTGCTGTTCTAAGAGCAAAGGAGTATTAATATGGTGTTCCTAATAAAGTGGATGATGAGTGTATGTACGTACAATGTACCGCTATTACCCCATGTTATTTTAAACTTTCAGACCATTCAGAAAGAAGTGAAAATGGAGCCTGAACACACCGTGACCTCCAGCACGTTGATTTAATGAGTCCTCTGAAAGCCAGAGAGCGTTTCATGATCATTCAACCAGGTACTTGTGTCTTCAGAAAGGAGAAGTCATCCCGTAAGGCAATGTACCTGGTCTGAGTGATCATCCTAAAAGCCCTGTTCCTTTAATTATGGCCTGGTTGTAAATTATTTCAGAGCAGCTTGCCCTGCTGAGAAGATGAGCACTGAGTCTGACTCTGACTCACAGTCGTTTTTGCCATATGGTTCTAATGATGACAGTGAGTTTGTGATGTTATCAGAATTGCTGAATTACTTCTTCATGCATATTTGTGTTATCTCAAAGATTTACAACACAATTTGCAATCTAGGCTTTTGAAGATCTGCATTCAAAATCAAGGCAGTTTGGAGATGGTCAAGAGATCTGAGAGCTAAAGCTTTTCTACATTTCTCAATAATTTTTTTTTTTGACAAGTAAAAGCACAGACATGCTTTAATCCTACAACAGTGCCTTGCATAAGTATTCACCCCCCATGAACTTTGCCACATTTTGTAGTGTTACAGCCTGGTTTGTCAAAGGCATTCTTAACAGCTATCTGAGAATATATATATATATATATATATATATATATAAGATCATGTGGAGTGTCTGGCATATAAATCCATATTACCTTTTTCTATAGTAATAATGAGCTGTTAATTCAATAACACAGTGGTATATAAGAATTACTCTACATCACTATGACCAGTAAATTTCCTGTCTCTCTCGCCCTCTCTCTCACAACTATAAAGCTCCAGATGTTCATCCTAAACGTGACATCTGACCTCCCACCAACCGGGATGTATCACTGCTCACACACGGCCTCTAATCAGCAGCTCTGAGCCACAGACATAAAACAAATTTTGCGTCTGCAATCACAGAACAGCGGCCGGTGAAAAACAAGGGTTTTGTCTACATCAGAGAACATCGTCCTCGGGTCAGATCTTTTTCATACCTGTTTCTGTGATGCAGCATCCTGATAAATCTCTTCATGTTGACTAGATTAACAGATCAGATAATGGCAGTAGGAACATCGAGACCTGTGTGGGTGCAGCCGAGTGCCAGACGAAAGCATTTCAATGAAGGAACACACTGTTAAAGGGATAGCTCTTCAAGAAAAGCGCCTCCCAAAGTTTGAGGTGGTGCGGATGGTTATATAGTTAAACAAGAAAAGAATCACCTAATTCGTGTATTTAAAATTGGGATTTTGTAGTGTAATGGTGTTGATTAAATGAAGTACATGCAGATTTAGGCTTGCATTTAGTATGTGAAAAAAGTGGGTGGGACTACTATTATTCTTTAGCCATGTAGCTGCAGTGCAAAAAAAAAAAAAATCTAAACATGTCTTCACTGAGTACACTTGGGGTAAGTGGGAAATTGTAATTGTATATTTATTATTTTTTTTCAAAGCTTTCCTTTAAAGCTTATCAAATATCCACATTGAAGCAAACTGAGATGAAGACACAACGCTGATTTACTAACTATGAAAACTAAGGAATGAGCTGATACACGTGGCCCATGTTATGCATGGAAAGACAAAATATGTCCTTCGCTTGTAGACACGTGCCTCTCATTACTGCCTGCTGATAAAACTAATTTGTGTGGAATTCCCCCCACATGATAAACATTGATTTAACAGACCAGACAGGAAGTCCTAATGAAATCTGGACATAATTTATGACCGCACTTTAGTTGACATTGACCCTGTATGATGGCGGGAGAAAACAGGTTCAGATTACAAATTAGACCAGAGGAGTTTTGCCTAGTTAGAGGAAAGTAAACAGTCTGAAAGACGTAAGGTAGATGTCTAAAGGCACATGCACCAATGTTATCTCTAACAGGGAGCGTGAAGTCAAGAGAACAATAGAGGGAAACAGAGAAAGTGCAGAGGAGCATTGAGTGATCTGATGTCAACCTAACTCTGAAGGGAAGGGCCACGGTGCTGCCTGCCAACGACTCTGACCTGTACAGCGCTGGGTCAGGGGTCACGGGGTCAGCCGATGACGAATGTGCATCACCCAGTGGAATTCTGAACCTGCCTCGGCACTCCACACTGTTTATGTTTCAGTTCTACGCCTTTGGGTCTCTGCCATGACCAAAATGTCCATTACAAACACACATTACATAAGGCAAAAACACATAACAGACATTATATAATTCACCA
Organism: Cranoglanis bouderius; assembly: GCA_023630585.1. Lineage (NCBI taxonomy): Eukaryota > Metazoa > Chordata > Actinopteri > Siluriformes > Cranoglanididae > Cranoglanis > Cranoglanis bouderius. The sequence continues at coordinate 17,099,776 of CM042553.1, forward strand.
CAAGCATGAATATTCTTCAAGGTAAAGACCAAAAAAAGACATTTTCACCTCAGATATAGTAAATTAGCCGAGACAAGTGTCTGTAGTTTGCTTTTTTGATTTTGCCCTGGAGCTATGAGGCTAATGTTGCTAACAATTAACAAGTAACAAGCTAAAAGAAATCAGCAGCCCAACAAACCTGATTAAGGACATGCCACTGTGATTATCTGATTACAATGCAAACCTATAAACCATAAGCTTCCATTGCTGGTTAGCAACATTAGCCTCAGAGCTCCAGTACAAAACTAAAGAAATAACCTTCAGACAACAAACGTGTCTTGGCTGGTCAGCTACGTGTGGAGTTAAGGAAAACATCCTACTTTTAAAAAAAAAAAAAAAAAAAAGGTTAATCGCTATCAATCGCCAGTGGTAACTAGACATTGTGTGCACATTCTGTGTCAGAGAACCTGTGTGCTAAGGTAGCTAGCTAACTAACTTAGCTGATATTAGTGATTAGCAGTAGTTTTGTTTGTTGCGGCAGATTTGAACGCGTTTGGCTGCTGTGTAATAAATCAGTGAGAAAATGAGACTCAGATACTGAAATTCCACTCATGTCAAATTAAGATGAATGTAAATGGCCTTAGCTGCAGTTACCTAGTTAAAAAAAAAAAAGCAAAATTAAAGTTTTGGAGTGGCCTAGTCAAAGTCCTGACTTGAACCAATTGAGATGCTGTTGCGGGACTTTAAACGGACAGTTCATGCTCAAAAACCCTCCAATGTGGCTGAACTAAAGCAGTTCTGCAAAGAAGTGTGGGCCAAAATTCCACCACAGCGCTGTGAAAGACTGATCTCCAGTTATTAGAAGCGTTTGGTTGCAGTTATTGCTGCTAAAGGTGGCACAACCAGATTTTAAGTTTAAGGGGGCATTTACACATCACGCATTTCACATGGGTGAAAGGTGTTGGATAACTTTTTTTTTTGCTTCAGTAAAAAAATAAAAACAACCAAAAACTGCATTGTGTTTACTCAGGTTGCCTTTGTTTAACGTTGTTGAAGAGCTACAACTATTAGCATGAGATACACAAAAACAGAAGAAATCAGGATGGGGCAAATACTTTTTCACAGCACTGTACCTACACCTGTTTAATTACAGCTCGCCGTTAATCAAGGAACACGACTGTGTACAACATCCAGATATCAAACACAGCCGGAAATCATAACAGCACTAATTGCCACCTACGATGCACACATCAAAACGGGGGGGAAAGCCATTACATGTGCTCAGATGTGTTTGACATATTTACCCACAGCGCAGGAAGGCGAGCACTTTGATGATGCCACTGTCAGTCGATTGCGTTTGCATTTTGGTCTGATCTCATATCAGCAGGGACTGTGGTTTGTAACTACTACGGGATCTCTGTAATCTTTGTCAGGCTCTGTTTATATAATGGTCTCATAGTCTTAACACACAGAGACTCTGAGGTGTGATTATGCAATTTAAAAAAAAAAAAATCCTTTTTCGATCTATGGGATGTAACAGTTTGATTTGCATAAAATGCATAATATATACGTATATAAATCGAGTCGTATGTGTGTGTAATGGATCTCTGATTTACCCCTCTCCGTGTGTATGATGAGTGGTGGTGATGGTGGTGGGGCAAACGAAACGAGACAAAATTATAACCCTTCCACTGACAGCTAGTTAAAGCAGGCAGACTATCAATTACTCACACACACAAGCCTTAAACATTAAGCTCCTGTCTTTTTACCCTTTTAATGTTCCTGTCTAACAGCTCCCACCGGCAGCCTCGCGTGTGTTTGATGCTTCGGAGGATGGTCATTTTACAGGATCCTTTCGCACACCGGAAACAGCTATTTAGATCCATTGTCTAGACTAGGGGCTGCCTGGAGCACGATAAAAATGTTAGGGTGGGTTTTAATCTGACACACGTCAGCTACACGCTCAGGCCGAAAAATGGTAACACATAAAGTAACGTCAAAAATTAAACAACATCAACCTCAAATGACAGAGACGTTATCAGAACTTAGCTTACAATAAAGTATCACAGAGATGTTCAATTCTCCATCCTGATTGGTCAGAAGGTATCGAATAAATTTGTATAACAGCAGCCGTGGCGGTAGTGCAGCTGTGAAACAAATCGCGTATATGTTTTTATACCTTATCGTTTCTATAGTAACAATGACACGGAAGGAGTCTCCAGTGTCAGCGCTTTGAAACAGTCAAAGTAAAGCTGTAACTTTAAGATTTCTGACACAGGAAAGTCTTCAGGACATTTTATTACCTTCAAGAGAAAGTGAGAGAATAACTGAAGTTGATTATTATCCTATAACTGCATCTCCCAAAGTGTTTTATTCCTCTTATTCCACTGCATTTTTTGGTTATTGAAGTATTCAGTATCCTATAATATTCTAATTTTTGCTTTTGTACTTTTGTACTGGAGCGACAATGCTTCAGTCATTATTCTAGACTACATAATCTCTTTTTAAAATTTTCTTGAATAGCAGGAATATTTCGTATTTACACACAATGAACTAGATTCATAATCATATTGCTGCACTGTGAATCAACATAGAGCCCTGAATACCAAACACCAATGCTGAAACACTCTGTCCTAATGCTAATGTAACCACAAATGCTATTCATCACAGTTTAACCCGATCGATTTGACGTTTTACACGTATGTGTGGAGGTGAATGGACCTCAGACTGAAATCTCAGAGGAAATCTCCCAGAATCCCGGCGAGCTGTTTGTATGTCTGATACGGGTATTACGGCTGTTTGAGCTGAACGCTGTCTCGTGGACATTTCCGCTGAGTATTATGGCATTATCTAATCTCTGTGGCTCACTGAGGTATGTGCAGTTGTCATGGTCTGCACACACACACACACACACACACACACACACACACACACACACACACACACACACACACTAACACACACAATGGATGAATGATAAATGTGTTTTTCAGAAGAGGAAAGATGGTGAGGGCTGTTGGCAAACATTTCACCTGAGGGATTTCAGGGAATCAGAGTAGCATGTGAGGTTTATGATAAAATGCAGTTAATTAGGCAGGAAATTTATCACAAAACAAAAACTTTACAACACAGGCACAAGCATAGAAAAACCTAATGGCTTATAGAATTATATGAGTATATACGGTCCCCTCTGAAACTATTGGAATGGCAAGGCCAATTCATTTGTTTGCGCTATACAGCAAAGACATCGGGTTTGAGATCAAAGGATGGATATGAGACGAGAGTTTAGGATTTCAGCTTTTATTTCCTGGTATTTACATCTAGATGTGTTAAACAACATAAAACATAGAACCTTTTGTATCAGACCACCCAATGTTTAGGTGAGAAAAAGTATAGGAACAGATAAGTCTTGAAGTAAATTAAAAGAAATAACACTTAATATTTGGTTGCGTATCCCATGCAGTAACTGCACCAAGCCTGCAACTCACTGACATCACCAGACTGTTGGTTTCTTCTTTTGTGATGCTTTTCCAGGCTTTTACCACAGCGTCTTTCAGTTGTTGTTTGTTTCGGGGTGTGTTCTTCAGTCTACAGTAAAAACAAATGAATTGGCCTTGGCCTTGCCGTTCCAATAGTTTATATTATTCTTTAAGATGGAACTACATGTCAATATTTATTTATTTATTTATTTATTTATTTATTTATTTATTTATTTATTTATTTTTACATTGTTTTACATTTATATCTGTTGAGTATTGTTGAATTTTCTATTCTGATTGGTCAGAAGGTAGTGATGAATTTTCTATAACAGCAGCTCTGACAATAGCGCAGCTGTAAATCACAATTTTATATTAATGTTTTATATTAAATATTAATTTTCTACACACTGTAAAACATGACAGCCCCATTAAGTTATGTGAACTTATTTCTTTTCTTTAACTCCAATTGTCATGACAGGTTTTGGATACCGATCTCAAGTTTATAAGTTTTCGAAAATGAAACTATGAAAGTAATCTCCATAACATTAATGCAATGATATACAGTAAATGTATGATGTAATGCTATTTAATTAATAAAACTAATTAATAAAAATCTTTTAACTTTGGTAAATTGCTGGGGTATAAGAGGAACAAAACACTTCAGGACATAATGTTATAGGAAAATAATCAACAAGGTGGTAACTGTAACTCTGCTTCATCACACCACCCCATTATTGATTATTTTCCTATAACAGCACACCCAAAGTATTTTATTCCTCACTTATTAACAGATAAACACCACACTGATGACACTGTATGTAACAGCAGGGCAATGGTATGTTTAAAAAAAAAAACACATTTCAAATAATGGGTACATTGAAATAACCCTCTCCTAATTGCTCAAGGATTACTTTTTAAAAACGATATTCAGTAACGAATGAATTCAGTAACTGATGAATCCTGTTAGATTCCTGTTCACTGTCAGTGTCAATAATTTATGAAAACATCTCTTGTGAATAATAATATGTCCTTATAAAGTCCTCATGAAGTTTTTGCCGATAATGTTACCACAAAACCACTAATTAATGTCCCTGGATACATATTTTATTATCAGTGCCTCTGACATATGCTCAGCATAATCCTGATGTTCAGGTGTATTTATAAATGCTTATAAATACATAAACAACATGATAGAGGGCGCTGTTCCCTTCCTCACTCACTCCTGAGGTTGGATTTGTCCCTCCTTATTACAATTCAAATAAATAAAGAATATAATTAGATAAAATCCTTAAACAATCAGCTTAACCTTTTAATCTCCAGATTTAAGTTCCTTACACATATAATTGTACACCTGTACACTATTAATCTCACTGTAGTTAATGAATAACATGCTTTAAGATAAATAAATTAATAATGAGTCAGGACATTAAAGGGTTAAGAATACACATCATATCTATGCATTCCTAAAAGCCATACTTTGTTATTTTAGTCCTATGCCTGTGATACATTTCATCCTGAATTGGCACTGATGATGTGATGTTATTCATTGACAGAGCTGAGAGGTGCCTGCACTCACATTTACTCCATAAATCATCCCACAATCTATATTTCGTGCTGTATGCCGCCTGAAGCCGAATCGGCCTCATTAACGAGCAATATTTTTTCTCTGCTGTCACACACTGTGTGGACTTTTTCATTAGTCATGCAGAAGCAATTGTTTAAACAAGCTTTGGCATCTAATATTAACTCGGCCAAAGTTGTGAATGCACGTCCACGTATTTCAGGCTTGGAATCCGAACGATGTGCAAGGCTGAGCCTAAAGCTGTACTTAAGTTGAATGAGTTGAGGTTAGCATGTGCTTTGTTGTTGATTGGTTTGTTTCTATTTTCGGAAGGCTGGTGATCTGATGGCATGCAGACGTAGAAGATCTAGATCTGCGCCTGTTGTGCGTCAACTTTGAAAAGGTCACTAGCGAAAGTGATGAGATGAGATAACTAACCAGGTATGAACCCTGAAATACCTGCACAACGAGAAGCCTAACTCTGTTGTTGTATCAAGTCTGTATCTCACTGCACGGGATTACACCTAGCACAGAGTGCTTGGAGGCAGGAACGCACGTCAGGAACAGTTTGTTTTGTTCTTCTTTGGCGGTGTTGCCTAGCAACTGTTGTTCTTTGAGGGAAATCCTCGCGTGTGAACACACCTGGGCTTGTGACATTCGCCGTCTTTCCTTCTCAGGATCACCTAAGGACACCAGTCTTGCTCTCTTTCTCTTTCAGGACAGAGCTGAATCACCTACGGCGCTGCTGATTGCAGGCCCTCGATGATATCAATCACAGCATCAACATTTCACCATACTACAAGGCATAGCTGTAATCTAGTGATGCTATGAAAAAAAACCTTAGCTTGAAAACTTTGACTTAAAACATCTAACATTAAATAAAACTACATGTAATAAACCAGACAGGTGGAAAAAATGTAGAAATGAGCAAACAAGGATACATAAATTGCACTCTGACAGTACAGCCTGGAGCTCAGGATGATTACAGATCAGTATTTCTGGATGAGCCTAAAGTGCCTAGACCCTGAGGCTATAGAGGAATGCCCATGCATGCACTCTCACACACATGCTGTTCACTGCGGTTGCAGAAAGCGTGATAATAAAGCAACGAGACTCTTTGAGACTGCTCACTGCTCAATTTGTTGTTTGGTGCTGTATTTGCATTAATCCTGTGAGAAGTGGTTGTGTGCCACGCTGATGTCACAGGTGGACACTCTTATTGCTAGTGCATTTACAATGTTGTTTAATAGCAAAAATGAACAAGGGATCTCAAACATAAGGGATAACACTCAGGTTTCGCTGTTAGCTCCTGAGAATAAAACAGCTACGGCTTCTTTCTCATTCACATTTTCCAGCGATGTTCAACATCACATTAATGAGAAATCCAGTGTAGAAGTAGTGGGGACATTGGTGCAGACATTGGACTCAAATTCCCAGAATGCAATGCAGCGATATGACGCTGAGTTACATTATAGCAGAGACTTGGCTAAGCTAGTTAAAGATCAGTGGCATTGATGCTGGTATTAGCATGAAATTTGAAGCTTTGGAAGCTGATCTGTTTGAGCAGAATGCACAGATGAAGAGATGAGAGCGCTGGATAGACAAAGGACTAACGCGCCACTGCTTCGTTCTTTTAGGCAGAGATAAAGCAAGTGCAAAATCCTGCTAGTCAAACAGCATTGTGGGTAATACTGGAAACAAACATGTCAATGAAAGACATTTAAACTAAAAAAGTCAGTTTATTAAATAAATAATGGATGCCATTGAAGATCACATGTTAATTATAAAGATTAACATTCAGGGTGGATTTTTCCTTTAATGTACAGTAGGTCTGAATGGGTTAATCATACTCCGTTATGAGTTCAGTCATACATCTATTTTGTTTTGTACACACTTCACAAAAATGGGAAACTCCTAGAACTGCACTGCAAAAATGACGTCACATTTATGACACAAGGTGTTTCCTTGCTGCATTTTTGTTTTTGTTATACTCAACGATGCATGCATTACTGGTTCCAGATGACAGATATGATAAGCAAACAAAAATGAAAGCCCCACATGCGTTTCACCGTCCATGGGACTTGAATATCTCATTCATTTCATGTTGGCACTTCATATCATATCAACACAGATCCTACACTGAAAATCACTAACACAATTAGAATAGCAAGCAAGAGTCAAAACAAAAAAAAAAAGAATATGTAATTAACACTAGACATGCTTGGTAAGGATGAACACAGCATATGTGCCATATGCCATCACTGCTGAAAAAACAACAACAGAAACCATCACAGAAATTCTAATGGTTTCCATTACAAATACCATTACAAACCATCAGCTAACCATTAAAACCATTACCATTACTGGTCCTTCATGGTATCCACTAGACATAACATTCCACCAATAGAAGGCAACAAATTACCAGTAGAGATCCTGAGGGACCATTACAGTTTTCATTAAAACCAATACAATTCCTGTTATAACCATTAAACATATGATTAAAATTCTATGAGGGTTTCTATTGTGTTGAGGGCACAATTTGTGACAGCAGAGCTACCACTGTGATTTAGTTAGAACAGCCTTTATGTCATTGATATGGACAATGTAAAGGCAGAGTGATTGTGAAAACAAGACAAAACTGAATGTTTTCCTCAGATATGTTGATAAAAGACCTACAGTTTAGCTAGCTAACAAACACATAATTGTTGTCTTTTATATGGATAATATAAATGTAAATTGACAGTGCAAATGATACAAAATCATAGGAAACATCAACATTTTCCTCAGATATGATGTTGAGTTGATAGAAAAAGACTGTATGACTAAAATTACACTTAGCATCAACTGCTAACACAAAGTTTTAGCTAGGACATTTCAGTGATACTGACAGCAGAGTGACAGTAAAAATGTGACAAAGCCAGGAATGGTAACATTTTCCTCAGATGTGCTGGTTAATTACTAAGAAAAGACTCAATACTAAAATAGCCTAAACTGTTAACCCAAGGTTCTAGCTAGCACATAGATTTTTATGTCATTGCCATGGACAATGTGAATGCAGTGACAGTAAAAATGTGATTTTTTTTTTAGAAAGGTCCACATTTTCATCAGATGTGTTGGTAAAAGGCCAATGATTTCGCTAACTATCATGAATATACCTTGTAGGTCTTTTATATGGACAATGTAAATGCAGAGTGACACTAAAAACATGACAAGTCTGTCGCAAATGTCCATATTTTCCTCAGATATGTTGGTAAATTACTAAGAAAAGACTTCAGGGAATGAAAATAACACTGTAATTAAGATTAGCATCAATGACTTACTAGCTGAACTCCCATTTGTTCCATCATACTGAGGAATGTATACAGCTCATCACAACTCGTGTACTCAGAACCATTTTGACTTAGGACTTGAATAGTACAAGAATATGGAATTGTCTAGGATTCTGATGTAAAGCCAAACCATTTTATTATTATCACTGTAGTGCTCTTATGTCGTTCTCTTAATCCCCAGCTACCTCAGGTGTTGCTACATGCTTATCTCAGTCTTTATCTTTTTATGTCCCCATGTCCCCATCTGCTCCTCCTGAAAGACATCCTTCCATGAACCACAGGAAAAACCTCATGTCCCGCAATCCTGCACCATGGAGTGGTTTTTAGCTTTAACGTCTTTAAAGGGGAGTAAAAATAAACTCTGGTGAGACATGTGCTTTTCATCTGGGAGCATGAGAGGAGGGGATCGGCAAAAAGAAGCCCTCATTGTGTCCCATTTTCTCAGTTATTATGATAAACCAGCGTGCAATTTATAGATGATACTGTTCAAATAAGAGAGTACGCTGTATAGACGAAAGGAGCGGGTGAGGTGGTGGAGAAGGGCTTTTATGGAGGGAAAAGACGAGTTAAAAATAAACTACATATCCCACATAAAGGCCTCTAAAGATAGGATGTTAAAAACCAAGGACACACCGGAGTGATGACTGAGGCAGTAAATAGTTACCCGCTAAAGACAGGGAAGCGTCTTAATACTTAATTTATGGCAGTGAGCGTCTGTGTGTGTGTGTGTGTGTGTGTGTGTGTGTGTGTGTGTGTGTGTGTGTGTGTGTGTGTGTGTGTGTTTGTGTGTGTGTGTGTGTGTGTGTGTGTGTGTGTGTGTGTGTGTGTGTGTGATATTTTATATTATCAAGCCTAGGTGTAATTTTAGCTTCATAAATCATTTCAAGCACACACAATGTGTCACTCAGAAGAGGAGCTCTGAATTTATCTTGCACCAAATTGACATTTGATGATTAAAAAAATTAATAATAATAATCAAACATGGATTAAAATGGCAGCAGACATCGCTTACGGATTAATCTTCCCGAAAAGTGTTATCGTGCGCCCTAGTTAAACAGTGTGTTGACTCTCCATTTATTTCATTCACAGATGAGTCAGTCTTCAAATAAAGTGCCCAAGTGTTTGATCAATATCCTCGGACAAAGAATTAGGCAGGAGCTGAAGTCTTACGGATGGCGCGTGCCAAACAGGAGACGGAGGATCATATAACACGAGGTACGACTCCAAAACTTCTGAATGATTAATCTTTACAACACCATGAGCAGACTCCCTGTCTGCCTGTTCACCAGCATAGATGTGTTCAAAACAGATTCTCGTTATAATGAATGCAGTCTATTATTTAGGCATGTTTAGCAGTTCGCACAATGCTCAACTGGAGGATATAAGCTTCATTTATTTGTTAGCTACATTAGCCTTAAAGAAGCAAACTTTAGACAACAAACCTGTCTTGACTGATGGTTAAGGAATAAAAAACTTGTGCTGTTGTAGTGGAATAATCAGCGGCCTGCTGCAGCTACTGTTACCACTCCGAGGTTGATTATTTTCTGATATCAGCATGTACCAAAGTGTTTTATTTTATTTGTTTTTATGTATTAAAGAACAATACATCATAATTTGTATCTTTTTATAGTTACAAGTAATGTTGTTGAACTTTTTTGAAGTTAGTACCCATTATAACTTGTGTTATAACACCTATAAATAGTTGTTCCTTCGCCAAATAAATAAAACAAACAAACAAGCAAAAACGCAGTTTATCATCTTACAGAGAACCTGAAATCCTCACCAGTCTTCATTTTGTTAAATAACAGTGCATTTCACAATCCATTTGTATCCCTTTATTACTAAGCTGTTACTATAGAAAGGATGCTGTATTAGAACAAGCAGATTAATATGAACCTGTAATTTGCAGCTGCACTGCAGTACTGTCAGAGCTGCTGTTATAAAAAAAAAAAAAAAATCAACACCTTCTGACCAATCAGATTCGAGAATTCAGCAGCACTGTGGTATCACGGTTAATACTGTGTACATTTTATATTGTTCACTTAAATGTGAGTCTTTTTAAAATCAATTCACACTGACAGCACAAGGAAGGAGAATGTCGTGTTTATGAGTGGCTAATATCTGTCCAAGGATTAAGGCTTGAAGTAACTTTCATTCTGAAGAATTCAAAGTATTATGGACAGCTCCCTCTTTCTTCGAAACTACTGTCATAAAAAAATATTATTTATGTTAATAAAATTTCAAAAAGCAGTAAGATATGAAAGTCTGCATTTCATTCTGTACCTTTTTATAGCGACATGACAGACTAAGCACCGTGTCAGTGTAACATCTGAAATAGTATGCAATTATTTTTGTCTGTGCTATGACATCGAACATTTTCCTGCCAAAGTGCTCGGTGATTAAAACATCCCAACTCTGCAATATGCATTTCATTTACACTACACTTCATAGCACATGTCCCATGGGAAGAGCTGTGAAGTTACACATGAAACCAATATCATTGTTATTACCTGACTGAAGGTCAAAAGTACAGTCTCACATTCAGGGGACTCATTTCCGAGACCCCCTCTGAACCATTACGAGGCTTATTATATTACACCAGAAAGGTAATGTGGACACATACGAGTGCGCTTTTCCTCCCTCAGGGGTGAGCAGCTGTCAAAGCCGCAAGGTGAGCAAAATAGCTGACCTGAACTCTGAAAGGACATGGATGCTTGTGCTTGTGGCTTTTTTCTGAAAGCATACTGATGCTGAAGGCATTAAAAAAAAAAAAGACAACCCCACTGTAACATTGTCATCCATCTTTTTCATATTTTTTTTGTAATGTTGTAATATCACTTCATGAAGATTTATGAAGTTTATCAATATGTTTAATTAAATTTGTGAGATTCCATGCCATCAGATGTACTGGGAGTTTTGATATCGAAATAAAGAGTTACACTAGTACAGTGCCCTCCACTAATATTGGTACCCTTGGTAAATATGAGCTAAGAAGGCTGTGAAAAATTGTCTTTGTTGTTGAACCTTTTGATATTTTGTTAAAAAAAAATCACAAAAGTACTCTGCTCTCATGGATATCAAACAATTGCAACAAAACACAAGTTTATCCAAAAACATATTTGTTAAATATAGGTGTGCAAAAATTATTGGCACCCCTATGAATTCATATGAGAACAAAATATATTTGAAGTATATTCCCATTGATAGTTTACATTTGTGTCTAGTACTGTGTTTAGTGACTAGGAACAGGAACATTTTCAACCATGACTTCCTGTTTCACAAGGGTAAAAATATGAGGTAACACACAGGCCAAATTCCCTTAGTCATTCATAACAATGGGTAAGACCAAGGAATATAGCTGTGATGTGCGGCAAAAGGTTGTTGAGCTTCACAAAATGGGAAGTGGCTATAAGAAAATAGCACAAGCATTGAAAATGCCCATTTCCACCATCAGGGCAATAATTAAGAAGTTCCAGTCAACTGGAAATGTTATGAATCAACCTGGAACTTGGATGTGTGTCTATATTGTCTCAACGCACTGTGAAGAGGATGGTTTGAGTGGCCGAAAAATCTCCAAGGATCACAGCTGGAGAATTGCAGAAGTTAGTTGCGTCTTGGGGTCAAAAAGTCTCCAAAACTACAATCTGAAGTCACCTACATCACCACAAGGGTTTCAAGAAAAAAAGCCTCTACTCTCATCCAAGAACAAACTCAAACATCTTCAGTTTGCCAGACACTACTGGAATTTCAAATGGGATCCTATTTGGAAACCAAAATAGAGCATTTTGGCAATAAACATCAGAGGTGGTTTTGGTGCACACAGAGAGGTAGCCATATGGAAATGTACCTCATGCCCACAGTTAAATATGGTGGTGGCTCTTTAATGTTTTGGGGCTGTTTTTCTGCCTGGGGGAGGACCTGGACATTTTGTTAGGATACATGGCATCATGGATATCAAATATCAACAGATAATAAATGAAAACCTGACTGCCTCTGCCAGAATGCTTAAAATGGGCCGTGGTTGGATCTTCCAGCAGGACAATGATCCAAAAAATAATCAAAACAGAATCAACACAAAAATGGTTTACTGACCACAGAATCAAGGTCCTGACATGGCCATCCCAGTCCCCTGACTTGAAACCCATAGAAAACCTGTGTGGTCCTCGAAATTTTAAGGATCTGGAGAGACTCTTTATGGAGGAATGGTCTCAGATCCCTTGCCATGTATTCTCCAACCTCATCAGGCATTATAGGAGAAGACTCAGAGCTGTCATCTTGGCAAAGGGAAGTATTGACTAAAAGGGTGCCAATAATTGTTGCACACCTATATTTAACATATATATATATATATATATATATATATATATATATATATATATATATATATATATATATATATATATATAGAGAGAGAGAGAGAGAGAGAGAGAGAGAGAGAGAGAGAGAGAGAGAGAGCTTTGCCTCTGACTGTTAAAAAGCACTGACACTGGAGACTCCTATAAATGTTTCATTTTTCTGTGTGCTATAACAACATGGTATACAGTACAATGAGTTGTTACTATAAAAACAATAACACATTAGATTGAGTGCATTAATATAAACCTGTGATTTGCCTTACAGTCAGAACTACTGTCAGAGCTGGTGTTATAAAAACTGATTCAACACCTTCTGACTAATCAGATTTAAGAATTGATACATTATAAGCTAGTTTTAAGCCAGAAAAGCTTAAACCTGTGTGTCAGACAGAGTGGTGAAATATGACGGGAGATTTGCCAATTTCTGATAGAAAGCATCAACACGTGAAATGTTTGTACCTGAACAGACTCTTAGACATTAATTTACATTCCATCTGTGTATTTTGTATTACACCACTGGTATGTCTTTCTTGTTTTTTTCTCCATCTGTGACTCATCCTGGAATGAGATGATTACGATGAGTGCAATCAGCCGCAGACATGGCAACGATAGGATCAGAACCATCATGCAAGACCACAGATCCTCTTCTACAGTACATTCATTCAGGTTTACAGTAAAGTGGATAGAGAAAAGAGTATCAGCATGTATAGAAGGGATTTCTTGCCTCTGGGTGAGAGTCGGTCAGCGCTTATTGCTGAAAAATCCTCTAATATTGCTTGTTTTTTTCTCAGTGAGCAGTAACTTAGAGCAGTAAATGTTAACAGGAGGAAAAATACAACCAAAATGTCTGCACATGGAAATCTACTCAGGAACATTGTGTACATTCCATCGACAGCCCATAAATATATCTAATATGTCTCAGGATTCATCTCAGGTGTGTCTTATTTGTTTTTGTTTTTTAAACCTGTGACTCAGCCTGGCATGAGACATAGTGAAACGTTCTGATCTATTATTGTAAATGCTGTCAACCACAAGAGTGATAGAGATGCTTTTTTTAAGTCATCCTGGCAAACTGAAGCAGTTTTTTAATGTTACATGCATTCATTTAGCACACGCTGTCATCCAAAATGACTTACAAGTGAGGCACAAATCCAAAACAAGCATTAAGCTGAACAAAAGAGGGTTATGAGTCTCGCTTAAGGGTCCAAGAGTGGTAGTTTTGGCATTTGATTTCAGTTAGGATGTAACTTACTGGGGGTGGCTCAGTGGTACAGCAGGTAGTGGTGCCGCCTCACAGCTTCCAGGTTGAGCTTGGGTTACTGTCTGTGGGGAGTTTCGCATGTTCTCCTTGTGTCCGTGTGGGTTTCCTTCAGGTTCTCTATTTTCCTCCCACTTCCCAAAAACATGATGGCAAAGTAAAAATTGCCGAAATTGTGAACGAATATGTGTAATGTTTTTTTGAGGTACACTGCAATGGAATGATGTCCCATCTTGGGTGTATTCCCACCTCACATCCATTGATCTTGGGAAAGGCTCTGGATCCACCATGACTCTGAACTTATCAATAATTGAAAGCAATCATGCATTTGCATTTCATTAGTCTTGCAAAATGGACCTGTGGGATTCGGTATAGAGTCTGGTATGTTTTCACCAAGGTTTCGCTTTGGCCAAGAATCACTTACTTTAACAGGAAAAAGTCAATTTGAGTGACATGATAAACGACCGACTATTACGTTTCTCATAGCCTGTCAGCAAAGACATAAGATCTCATTTATACACTATTAACTGCTTCAAACTAGTAACCTTTAAAGATGGGTTTCTGTGATTTGTTTTTAATCCAGTGTCTCCTGTCTTCCTCTGAAAAACTCACTGTGTACAAAAGTTTGTTTTCTTGATTGAATCCAGTGCGTGGAAGTGCATAGAGCCAATCAGATTGCAATATTGAAGACCCGGACGCTTGTGGCCAGAAAAGTGTACAGAAGATATCAGATGCTACGTCCAAGGATCTGAGGCCGAAACTACAGTATCATTTACTAGGTAGTTAGTTTCCAACTAACATTAATTGACATTAGCATATAGTTGTTGTTGTTGTTGTTGTTTTTATAGCACAGCAGATTTTATAGAACTGGAGGCAATGGATGCAAACAGAAACTCAAAAGACTTTTTTTTATTTGGATGGCATCCTATGTCAGCAGTTGCTTCACTTCTAGGTTTGCACTGAGAAATCAGGGCTATCAGAAAGCTTTCAAACTAAAAACCTGGATTTCCCACTCGAAGATTTTGAGTCAGAAGTCAGAATTAAAATGATATACAATTACTATTAAGTATAATGCAGCATGAGCTGTTAAACTACCACTTATCTAAAATAAAAAGATTTTAATAGATAGATAAATAAATAAATAAATAAATAAATAGATAAATAAAGACCAATGAATTGACAGATTTCATAAAACCTATGAGAAAATTCCTCACAATAATGCGATATTATCTTTCCCAGCTCCATACGCGGAGCCGTGAGTGGCCGTTCTGCTACCAAGGACAAAACATTTAGAACGGTGCACTCCAAAATGTGTTTGCTTTTGACCCAAATCACGTTGTAATCCTGAGCTGTGAATTTGTTCTAGTTTGATCTGCACGTGAGCTCTCTGCGCGATCATCAAACAACCGACTGAGCACAGTGAGGAACATTCCTCGCCAGTTTAATTTGACTTCAAATAATCAGAGGCCGTTCAAAGAGTTCCTGCAATATAATCTGACCAGGGTTCGGGAGAATTATGCACCTTACATCACTAAAACAGCGAACATCCCCCCACTGCGTCGACTTTGAATGGGTCAAGAATAATATTAGCCCACAGACAAGACCTCATAAATCTATTAGGAAAATATTCAAGTGGTTAAAAAGCTGTAGATTTGTTTCACATTTGTTTCAGAGTGGTTATTGCAGTTCATGGACATACGGTGAACTCGGAGGACTGTTCAGAAAGGAATGTACTGAGATGCCTCTGTGTTCATGAAGACATTCCAATGCACTTGATTCCCACGAGAAAATGTTTTACTCTGTTGTTATGAATGCTGCAGGATGGCATATTTTCATACCTGTTTGTTTTTTTTTTTGTTTTTAATTTTGTCTTGTATAGCCATGCCTCATGCGTCAAACTTCAATAATGAATCCCACATTGTTCACTCTTCTGTCTTTAAACACAGTGCAAATACTCACACCGTGAATGGAAAATATTTTACTCAAAGCTCTACATGCATGATTTGGTGCAACGCTGCGTAAAGAATGAACAAGGACGTCCAACTAATTACAATTTTAAAAATTAGTTTTTGGAACCAAGCAACAGTCCCTGCCAAAAATAGTGAAAATTACTGAATAGTATCCTTCATTCCCCTCCAAAAAATTATATAAAAACCTTGTGGGCTTCAGGCAGGTTTCATTTAAAATTGATGAAATTTAAGGAAATAATCCCAAAAATCCCAGAAATTGAAACTATTATTTAACACCTGAGAAAATAATTCCTAGCAAAAGATACTGTAAAATATTCTGCTAATACAATATTCTGCTAGATTTATTCCAAAATGAACCTGGACATTATGCTACATTCGACTTAACTCAGAAGCGGGAATACTGAACTTAAAATTACATAGTTTTCAAGCTCTGTGCGTTCAAGCTACAACATGGGAAATAAACTTGGACATCTCTATGAAAGCTGAAGAGTTGAAATAGAATTTTAAATGAATCAAATGTACACAGCGCATTTCTAAGCCATTTCATTTCAAATTGCAATTCAAATTTATACATTGCTACATACATGATAGTTGAGAAAATCTCCAGTTTGATTGTTAGTTCAGCCAGTAAGCAGTCAGGAAATGGCTGGAACCCCACAGTGAGATTTGAATTGGCTAATTAAATACAATGAATTTGGAATGGATACTGTGAATTTCAAATGCATTGCGTTGGTCAAATTTTAATTTAATTTGTGTAATTCATTTTAACGTCAAACCTTAACTCAATTTCACAGTAGAGCACACAAATTAACATTTACATCCAAATAGCAGATTTTATTTAAATATCATAATCGAAAGTACAAAAAAATCCTCCAATCCCATAAGATTCACTGGTTACAAAATATAAAGTGGAATGCATAGAAACTATATATAAACACTCTATAATACTCAGTTAGTGCTATAAGGGCTCATTTAATATAATCAGTGTAATAAAACAATAAAATATCTGAACTTTTTTTTACCAGAGGCCAAAAAAATGGAATTTCCGCCTGTTTTGCAGCATGTGTTCAGCACTGAATTTATTTGTGATGTCATACTCCACATTGCTCATATGAAAGCAGACACACAGGGCTTTAAGAATTTGCAGTTTTTCATAAGTATTTCTTTTTTTTTTTTTTTTACCTCGCCTGCTTGGTTTAAATATTATAATTTTATTGTGCAGTCGTTTACAGTGTTGTACTATCAAAAACTTTAGTTGTGTTGTCGTTATTATGGAGAGGTGTGAATTGTGAATTTACCCAGCAGGTGCTCACACACCTCCCCTTTCCCATTGCCTAGCTCACTAAACACAGAGTCACTATACTCTACACACAGAAACCCAACAGTGTCCTGACTAATCTTATAATAGGCTTGCAGCGATAAAATAATTCATATGTTTATACCGTTCGATTTCCTGCGGTGGAATGGAATGTCAGTGTACTGCGACAAAGACAGCAGTGGAAACTTTCAAACACACATAAATTATTTATTTATATTTTAAAATAAACCTATTCATAAATACAACCCCTGGTCTATAACACTCTCAGTTATGTAAAAGTTCCAAACCAACGAACATACTGTCTCCATGGTGTTTGATTCAATGTTGTGCGGAGCCGCTGATGGTGTGTGTTCATTCCAAGGAGGAAAATCAGGAAAGCTTACGGGAGCAGACACAGGATCCGCCGAACACTCTGTCTAGACGAAGATGCTGCACCTGCATTCCTCAGCCTGTGGCTCATAGCAGCCTACTTAATGCCACTGTTGAGAAACACTCATGGGCATGCAGAGGACCGACAGGCCACAACACACACACACACACACACACACACACACACACACACACACACACACACACACACACTTTTGCTATCCTTGGAAGGACCATCCACTGACATAATTATTTTATAAACAAAATGTTAAATTTTTTCTCTGTTATTATTATTATTATTATTATTATTATTATTATTGTTGTTGTTGTTGTTGTTGTTGTTGTTGTTGTTGTTTTCCTTTGGGACCACCGAAACCTCACAAGGTCACAACTGTCAGATATTCCTATCGTTGTCTGGATATTTGGTCCCGATCAATAGATATAAATACATGCTCACACACACACACACACACACACACACACACACACACACACACACACACACAGACAGGCTGTTTGGTCTGCTGCTTTGCTTCATGTAAGTGCCACATGTCAGCATGGGCCTCCCGCAGCCCCCACACCCAGACGTTCAACCCACTGCCCCTCAACACATACACACACACACACACACACACACACACACACACACACACACACACACACACACACACACACACACACTTTCAAAGACCATGCGCTACACATTTGCAAGCCTCCAATCACGTAATTACACCAGCCACGAGAACCATGTCATTTTCGGTTAGTAACTAACCATTGAAATGTTGACTGACTCTGCAATTTTGAAGCGAAAATCACAGATGCTCTTCGCTGTTGGTGCGTTTAGACTCGGCTGAAATAAAGACACTGACTGATGTCAACGTTAACGGCTTTCTCAAGAGTCGTTTAGGTGAAAGAAATTAAAGAGCTGGATCTCCATGGAGGATCTCCCTGTGTTCATGGTGAGGTTTAAGCCACTCAAGTGCTGTTTCATAACTCATGTGTAACGTTTAAATGTGTGTCACAGTTTTCCATACCAATAAGCACCCAAAACTTGCCAAAAGGTTTTTCTTTTCCATGAAATTGGAGGAGACACACATTTGCAAGGTTAAACACTGATATAACTCACCTTGGTACTTCGTTCCTGCCATCTATCTTTTAACACACACCAGCCAAATGGATAACTTGTTGTTTTTTTAAGAAAGTGCGTCCCGCTGAGAGCACAGACGTGATATACTGCAGAGTGCCTGACCTTTGCGAATTGCACATCATTGAGTCGTGAGGGGAGTAAATCAAAGCAAATTAATTGGAAAAGTCTGTTTCATGAAGGTTTACAGTAATTGCGAATATCTTGGGACTGAACTCCAAATGATGAAAACTTTAACCACTTGTTTTATTAAATCTAAAAAAGACACCTGGATTTCAGCATTTTAGAATGTTTTGTTTTTCCACATCTGCACAAGTTAGAGAATTATGTGTGACAATAAAAAACTAAATTAATATCTAAGACTGAAAAAGAGTTGTTTGAATTGAAGTTCTTGGCAGGTTGTGAAGCTGTAAAATTGTCAAGGTTTTACATCATGTATTAAGAATTAGGAAGGAAATCCAAAAATGCACCAATATCCCAGGATTTTCCCATTTAATGAACACTTGCACTCATTTATCAAACTCGATACGTATGAATTTATTTGTAAATCTTTCACGGGAACGTTTACACAATAAACGTGCTATTCTCGAAAATCCAGTTAATTGGGAAAAACATTCACATCTTACATTTTCGACCCTGAGTTTGTGTTAAGTTATATACAATGAGACTCACTAATGTGAAACTCGATTAATCGTCTTCAGATTGTGTAATTTTATGAGCATTTTGTAAAACGTAGTCATTTCATATTAATTACTTTGAAAAAAAGCAATCCAAATCAAATCCTTAAATAGCTGCTCAATTAGGACAAAAGTAATGGTTCCCTATAAAAGGATGAGGAATTGGTGTGTGTCTGTTATAGTTGATGTGCTGCAATGGCTGAGCAGCATTACTGGAAGATTTAGCATATGACACATTTTAGGCAGGGGTCTTTTGTCGTTTAGTCGTCAGTTTGCCGTTTTCAGCTCTCTATGGAGTAGTGGGTGTAGCTAAATGTAAATCAGCTGTATCTTTAACACACTTGGTAACAGTGTGTCATGTCATTATCTAAATAAGCAAACAGAATGAAGAATGCCAAGGAGTGTAGGACCTTCATTACTTTTGACTGTCATGCACAACTAGGGCTTTGATTTGTCCTAATAAACATTCCTGCTTCAACAAAGTGTGTGTTTGTTTAAGGCCAAACAAACACCTGAGGCAGGTTCACCAGGGGGGGGGCTTGTAGATGCCAGGCCTCCAGATATTGCTTGGTCACTTCATTATAGTAGAGTGGCAATGATTCAGGCAGACAGTGTTGCTCCCAGATGAAGGATTTCTCTCTGTGTACAGGGGTGGACAAAATTTATTAGGTTCTCCACTGGGCAAGTAAAAACTTAAGTGTACTGCCCAGTCCTGTGTTTCAGTTGCCTGGAAAACCAAAATGTCAAAAGTTTGTGCTCTCAACAAAAAGCCACAACATTGTTGGCCAACATTTCAGCACTAAAATGTAGTGTTCTCTCCTCTCATTGCCTGTCTGGCTAGTGTCTTTATTTTCTCTCGCTATGCTTAACTGTGAGGCGACGTATTGCATATAGGAAGCAGGAGAGTTACATGATGGCTTTGCGCTCACCAGTGTTTCTGCAAACCTGCGTGCTCCTCATTCTGAAAAGATCATCTGTCGTTGTGTCTCGGATGATGTGTGTAGTGCAGCATGAGGTGGCAGAGGTGGAGTAGCTTGCGCTATAGTTACTGCATTGAAATGTGCAAGATTACTAGCTACTGTACATATAGTGCCGTGAAAAAGTATTTTTTTGTGAAAAAGTAAACTGATTTCTTCAGTTTTTGTGTATATCTCATACTAAATTGTTTCAGAAATTAAAACAAAATCTAAGATAAAACAAATGCAACCCGAGTAAACCCAAAATAAAGTTTTTAAATGATAGTTATTTATTGAAGCAAAAAAGTTATCCAATACCAACTGGGCCTGTGTGAAAATGTATTTGCACCATAGTTACTAAATCTCCAAATCTATGAAACTGCATTCATAATGGGGTTCAGCTGGACTAGACGCAACCAGGCCTGATTACTGCAAACCCTGTTCAATCAAATCAGCACTTAAATATAACTGTTTCAACAGCATGAAGTTGGTTTAAATGTCTTACCCAGTGACACACTGTGCCAAAATTGAAAGAAATTGCAGAAATGATGAGGAAGAAGGTGATTGAAACACATCAGTCTGGGAAGGGTTACAAAGGAGAATATCCGGTCTTCGGTCCATAAGTTGAAACTCAAGCACAACGGCAAGACAGCAAGACAATGATCCAAAGCCTAGTACTAAATCTCAGTCCTAGAAGTAAATGAAAGACTGATTTCCAGTTATTGGAAGCATTTGGTTGCAGTTATTGCTGCTAAAGGTGGCACAACCAGATTTTAAGTTTAAGGGGGCACTTAGTTTTTCACATTGGTGATAGGTGCTGGATAACTTTTTTTGCTTCAATAAAAAAATTAAAAAGTAAAAACTGTATTGTTTGTTTACTTCGGTTGCCTTTGTTTTATGTTGTATTTTGTTTGAAGATCTAAAACTATTTAGTATGAGATACACAAAAACAGAAGAAATCAGGCAAATACTTTTTCACAGCACTGTACATAATAAAAAATTTTGTTGTTTTGCAAAAGTTAGTAGGAACTATGGTTTGAAATCTGCTTGTCCCAGGCAACTGGGCTACTGAAGGTCTGCTGATGTTGGAGTACATGTACAGTTTGTTATCCGTAAAAATGAATTACCTACCCTCAACATCAGATCAGCTCTGTGACGTAAATTGAAATGAAGATTGTCTTTATAATGCAGAATAGCCCAGGGAGTGTATTCCTATGGAATTATTAATGATACTGTGACACATGTGCTTATGTAACCTAATTAAATGCACTCATTAGTGGTATTTTTCCACAATAGAAATCAGGTTTTGGCCAACACCTAGTTTTGCATTTGGTGCAATAGTCTATTGTGTCATGCAATTATTAAATGATTAAAGCTTTTAAGAACTTTGTACAAGGCTTGAACATCATGTGACGATGTGAGGACACACTGGCGCCAGTTGTAAAAAACTGCAGTGTCCTCTTTTATATCAGCTGGATCGACTGCATTACTGTACATCAAACAGACGTGCTTTGAGCGACCACACCGAACAGCAGGTCCAGGTTGTACCAAGTGTTTGCTAAGCAGTAAAAAAGGGAAGAGACAGAAGTGTATTGTTCATCCACAAGGTCAGAACTTGGGTTGGGTGAAAAGAGAAACTCAGGCAGTCCTGATTTTCCAGCAAAACACTACAGATAGAAATGACAATTTTGCTCATGTCAATCCTTTTTCGGACTTTTAGGGATAAAATGGATCTATAACATGCCCTCTCTTAAACTGTAGTTAAATCATCATGCAAATAATATAGAAAAATGTTAATTTCACTGTTTTTCTCTACTCTGCTAAGTTTTAGGCTCCTCCCACTTCATGTCATATATTTTGCTATATATTACTGAAATGTATGTTTCCACATACATGTCAATTTCTTTTATAAACCTTAGAAACCATACTTTAAATCACATTGTATCATTGTAAAATTGTTTCCCTAAAAATATTTTTTTCTATACACACAATGCCTTATTATTTTCCAACAAACATCTTCACTATAGCGGTATAACACAGTGACACTATCTGTATCTGTATGTGGTTAGTTCTCCAAATATCGATATCCATATATCTTATGGTGGACAACAGGGGCCAACACACAGCAGAAAACACATGCAAATCTACGAGCTCCAACACAACCTAAGCAACTTAACTTATAAAATGGTATATTTAACTAACGAAACCAACACACAACAATTCACAGTATTTATTTGTGTACAGGCTGAATGCAGTTATAATATAACTGTTACATTTACAGAATTTACTGTTACATTTTTACATGCAGTTAGATTTTAAAGAACTGTATTCTGATTTAAACCTGAAGTGGGCATGAGCTAAACTGGAAGGATTTTTTTTTTCATTAATAAAAATGGACCCTACTACTATACCTCCAGAAACACTGGAACACACAGGAAAGCAAAGTAGGTATAAATGTCAGCAGTGTCAGCATGATGTGTGAATTCTGACTTTTTCACCCACAACTAGAGATGCACCAGGTAGTTACTAAGGATGAATGAGCTTCATGTCTGACTGCTCAAATGAGTCTGTATGAAAGTAAAAACTTCCTGCTTGCACAATTTTTTTTTGTTGTGTCCCACATGATCCCAGTCCTGATGCAGACCTCTAGTATCAACCAGATGCTCTGTGAACCTTTCTGGCAAGCTTTTTATTTGTACAGTGCCCTCCACTAATATTGGCACCCTTTGTAAATATGAGCAAAGAAGGCTGTGAAAATTTCTTTTCATTGTTTAACTTTTTGATCTTTTGTTAAAAAAAATCACAAAAATACTCTGATCTCATGGATATCAAACAATTGCAAACAAAACACAGGTTTATCCAAAAAAATATCTTTGTTAAATATAGGTGTGCAACAATTATTGGCACCCCTATGAATTCATATGAGAAAAATATATTTGAAGTATATTCCCATTGATATTTTACTTTTTTTTAGTACACCTGGGTGACTAGGAACAGGAAATTGTTCAATCCTGTGTCACAGGGGTATAAATATGAGGTAATGCATAGGCCAAATTCCCTTAGTCATTCATAACAATGGGTAAGACCAAGGAATATAGCTGTGATGTGCAGCAAAAGGTTGTTGAGCTTCACAAAATGGGAAGTGGCTATAATAAAATACCACAAGCATTGAAAATGCCCATTTCCACTATCAGGGCAATAATTAAGAAGTTCCAGTCAACTGGAAATGTTACAAATCAACCTGGAATTGGACGTGTGTCTATATCGTCTCAACAATATAGAAGAAGAGGATGGTTCGAGTGGCCGAAAAATCTCCAAGGATCACGGCTGGACAATTGCAGAAGTTAGTAGCATCTTAGGGTCAGAAAGTCTCCAAAACTACAATCCGAAGTCACCTACATCACCACAAGTTGTTTGGAAGAGTTTCAAGAAAAAAGCCTCTACTCTCATCCAAAACAATCTCAAGTATCTTCAGTTTGCCAGACACTACTGGAACTTCAAATGGGATCGGGTTCTATGGTCAGATGAAACCAAAATAGAGCTTTTTGGCAATAAACACCAGAGGTAGTTGTGGTGCACACAGAGCAGTAGCCATATGCAAAAGTACCTCATGCCCACAGTTAAATATGGTGGTGGATCTTTAATGTTTTGGGGCTGTTTTCCTCCCAGAGGACCTGGACATTTTGTTAGGATACCTGGCATCATGGACTCTAACAAATATCAACAGATAATAAATGAAAACCTGACTGCCTCTGCCAGAAAGCTTAAAATGGGCCGTGGTTGGATCTTCCAGCAGGACAATGATCCAAAACATACATCAAAATCAACACAAAAATGATTTACTGACCACAAAATCAAGGTCCTGCCATGGTTACCCCAGTCCCCTGACTTGAAACCCATAGAAACCCTGTGGGGTGAACTGAAGAGGAGAGTCCACCAGCGTTTGAAGGATCTAGAGAGATTCTGTATGGAGGAATGCTCTCAGGTCCCTTGCCTTGTATTCTCCAACCTCATCAGGCAATGTAGGAGAAGACTCAGAGCTGTTATCTTGGCAAAGGGAGGTAGCATATAGTATTGACTAAAAGGGTGCCAATAATTGTTGCACACCTATATTTAACAGATTTTTTTTTTTGATAAATCTGTGAATATGAGCAATCCACTGGTGAAGATTGAGTGTATTTAAATTGACCCTATTCACTGTCTTGACTTAAAGCCAAAGAAACCACAGCACCCCCAGGCCATGAGCTCCATCCTCCATTAGTTTAGGGTTCTTTAGAGGTGGAAGTAAAGAGCACAAATCCAGGTTTATTCTTAATTTATCACACAATGCCCTGCTTCAGCCTCATTAAAGCGCATAGTGTTTCTCTCTTTAAACACACAAAGCAAACATAGCTATGGATATTTTACTCCAGACCATTCATTCATGAACTGCTGTAAATCTGCATAAAGAATAAGCAAGGACATCCATGTATTTACATTCTGACAATGAGTTTTGGAAGAAAAAAAAAAAAAAAAACCTTCAAACTGAATATTAAAGAAGTTAATATAAGAAGGGCCAAGCATGAGTTTTATGAAAGTTCATTATTCTGAAGGTTACCGCAAAAAAGTCCTGCCTCAGGTGTTTAAACCCTGAAGTGCATGCTGTCCTCTTTAAACATGCAAAGCAAATACTCTATTTGTGTGAACATATCTTTTACGAGGCTCTGCATGCATGAACTGCTGTAATTTTGCGCAAAGAATGAACAAGAAGGTCCAGGAAATTACCTTAGATTTTGAACACTGCACAAATAAAGCTAGCCAAAAATATGAAAAATTTATCATGCAATCCCAGAGGATTAATTTACAAAACAAAAACTGCATATTAAATATGTTGCTGAACTCTTTCTTTGTTTCTGGAAGCCATGAAGATAAGCCCAGTTTAAAAGTATGGAATGCTGATGTGTCACAGCTCCAGGGTTTCCGGTTGGATCCTGAGTTCTGGTTACTGTGGCGTTCCTGTGCACGTTCTCCCCGTGTCTGTGTGGCTTTCCTCTCCAGTGGATCTCCCCAAAACATGCCAGTATGTGGATTAGCTAAATCAGTCCTAAGAGTGACTGTATGTGTGTGTGTGTGTGTGTGTGTGTGTGTGTGTGTGTGTGTGTGTGTGTGTGGCATTGTACTCCCACCTCACACCTGGTGTTCCCAGGATAGTCTCTGGATCCACCACAAACCTGACCAGGACCCTAACCTATCTGTTTTTGTTTAAAAAAGAAAGAAAAATAATCAAACTGGATATTAAAAACTCTTTACTGCTAAGGATCAAGCTGTTTCATGACTGTGTAGGAGAGTATGTTTCAGATAAAGTTAAAACTAAGGCTTATTCTGCTAAGAACTAAAGGCTTGTACATTCTACCTGTCAGAAATGCATATAGGCCTCGTGAAATGAGGAACATTCAATATTTCAAACATGAATATTTTTCAAACTGGTCATGTGACCATATAGACTAGCAGTCATGCATCTTCAATTTCAGTTGATTATGTAATATAGTGCAATGGAGTTTCACCATTTTTCACTTCACCTGCAGAAATGTGTGCAGCATTGTGCAGGATGTGATACTGTAAGCCTCTGTGGGTGGGAGTATGGCAATTAGTGTTGTCATGACCTTGCACATGCAAGACAAAGTCCAGGCCAAATCTCACCTTCGGGCTCTTTTGTGCTACTTAAGCTTGTAATTGCCTTGGAGCTGCTTGCGATCATTTAGCGTTATCCTTAAATCCTAAGCAAGACAGACAACAAACAGCATGATGGGATTATGGAAATGGGCTTATTATGGCAACCATCAATCTATTGCAAACTAGTGCACATGATGCAGCTTTTTTATGAAATCACAATAGTAATGAAACAAAGGTTTGCAATTGTTTGTGTAGGGCACCAATCCTAGTTGGTTGAACCAGTGTTGCTAACACTTTTCAGGCAAAGTAGATAATACATGCACAAAAAGTTCCTAAAAGTGACTGGGTGATTATAAATTAATTTGCACATTCACTGAATTGTCATAATCATTTGCATATCAAAATGTGTTACATGAAAAAGGAAGATATTCTAAAGAGAATAGAATAGAATAGGGTTTTATCAGAAAAGAAAACAATAGATAACATGCTGTATTTCTTGTAGAAAGAAGTCGTCTTTGGTAACAGCACCACAAACTATTTGCATATTTATAATTTTCTATCAAGAATGCTGACAAAATGAAGCAGTGGTAGTGAGGAATCATGAAATAAACATGAAGGAAATGGTTACAAATGAAATAACACACTTTTATTATTGCAAATATAACCAAGAAGAGTATTTAAAATGAAGAACAAAGAAGTGCATGGCTGGACAGATAAATATGATTAGTGATTGGTAAAATATATATATATATATATATATATATATATATATATATATATATATATATATATATATATATATATATATATAATTTTTATTTTATTGAGTATGCCTTTGACGAAAGAAGAACGTATTGAAATCATTCTCATGGCTGGATCAGGAAGCTCTCTCAAGGTTGCGATGGACTTTAACAGGAAACATGGCAAGCACATCACACACAACACTGCTGCCAAACTTATTAATAAATTCAAAATGACTGGAAGTGTTGTGGACCAACCAAGAAATGGACATCCAGGAACATCCACTGACAAAGGCACAACCGACATGGTGCTGGTAAACATAGTTCCCTATGCATGGAGACTTTTGGGACACCGTGTAGTAACAAAGTAACTTTCCAACCCTGATTGAGACACAGTTTAAGATTGCCTTCTACTTTCAATTCCATTACGCTGTAACACAATAATTCTTTTAAAGTAAAGAATAGCAAGGTAATGTAGTGCTAAAGAATTCAAGAGGCCTTAATAGAGCACCTGAAAACAATCCTGAATGGTGCACCAAGTGTTGAGTGTCTCTGGTTTTTATTAATATCTCACGTCATCCGTGAAACAAGGGGTCAAAATATAGCTGGCCCAGTTCAATGCATTGGCTGTAATTGTTTATAGAAATATTCCCATAATCCTCCATTGCTCCCTTGGGCCTCATATAGAGGAACAATACATTCCAGCATTGGGGGAAAAGGAGTGATTCCTCCAGCAAGTACGATTGTATTCCTGGAAGAGAGCCGGCTTGGACACAAGGGTTGTTAAACATCTATTACAAAGCAAGTGAGCTATGTCGATCTGTTTCGAGATGTGCGTCAAGGCCTGTGGGCTTAAAGACCTAAACAGCGCGGGAGTGTGAGGAGACGTGTTTTTAAAGACTTAGTGAGGCAGCCAGAATGCATTTTGGTTTGGATATCGACCAGATGATGGCCGTGTGCAGATTTAATGGCTTCAGAGCTCTTTTTTGTTGGTCGTTTTCCTTGGATGGGACTTTGATTAGCAATCAGAGCTGAGGAAATTCGGTATGGCATGTGCAGACACAATGAAAAGCAGTCAGTGTTCCATTTCTGACAAAAGATCTTTGATAAGATGAATTCTAACTCTGAATTAGGCATGAGCGCTAATGCTGATCTAACATCAGGTTTACTCTAAAAATATTCTGATACCAGATTCACATCTTCACCTTGAGAACTAAGAGTCACTGTGATTCAGCATAGTCCAGTACAGAAAATCTCAAACTTTTTGCACTCAGGCACCCCTTAAACTGTAAAATAAATTCCACACCCCCTCCTCATTACAGACTTATTTTACAATCCAACTATTCAAATATTAGCCTCATTTTTTTAGTGTGAACAATAATGTCCTGCTTATTTATTCGAGGCATAGTTTTATATTCATGAACTTTCCACAGACAGAACACATTAACTCTAAGTTGACATTATTTCATTATTATAACATTTTTTGAGGTTTGAATTAAACTCATTCCATTTAAGTTACTAGTCAAACCAGTGAATAACTACAGAAATTCAATAATATATATAATAGTGTTCATAGTGGGGGTTGTGATTTCCATTACTGTAAAAAAAAAAAAAAAAAAATTAAATTCACTGACTCTCTCTGGGTATGCCTCACAGAAACTTGGCTTTGCCTCTCGTTATGCCTCACAGAACCCACTTTGAGAACCCCTGGTATCAATCTGTTTCTGTGGATCATATGCTGAAGGTAAATGAATTAATAACACAGAGGGAGAGGGAGATGTGATCAAGGTGTCAGCAGTTCCTACAACACATGGCACTGATGAGAGCTCCCAGGAAATACATTAAAGTGCTATTCAGTAAAAGATAAACACATCTATAAAATAGAAACATCAAATGTTGAGGTTCCCAAGTGGCACAACACAAAGCCATTCACTTTATCGTCGAGAGATCACAAGCTCAAATCCCAACAATGCCACAGCCATGGCTGGGGGTCCAAGAGGGCAAAATTGGTGCTGATCTCTGGGTGAGACAGATGGTGTTACTCACTCCTGTCAATCAGAGCAGCACTAACCAATCATGGACTTATGTGAGCTCATGTATGTGGAAGAGGATGGTTAGCGCTTGCTCCTAGTGCAATGCAGTATGAGTAGCAATTTAAAAAGGTTCCAGTAAACTTCATGTGTCTTGTAGGAAGCAGGCATTTGCCCTCACCCTCCCTGACTGGTAGCTTTCATGTCATGTTATAGCTAGTTAGTGGGTGAGAAAAATTACCTAATTGTGAGAAAATATGAGGGAAAACATTCAGTATAGTTCAAATGAAAAAAGGTCAATATTATGATACATCACTGGCTTAATGTTCATATAAGCATGCTTGAACGGTGCAAGCAGTGAGAGTCGGAATATACAGAGCACAGATCTGAGTTCCCTAATGCATTAAAATGAGAAGGAAGCTGTGACACTACCAGGTGGATGGCAGGTGTGTTTGGTATCATCTCCATCCACCACCTATAACCACCAAATAACATTTGCTATTATTCAAGGTGATAAATTCTTTTTACCAGGCCTCTTGCTTGACCTTTAGCCTCCAGCTCTGAGCTGTGTGTCAGACTCAGGCTCAGCTCCAATCCAACGTCATCACTAGCTGACACTTAATGCGAACACCCACACGCGCAGACACGTGAGCGCATACACGTACACACTCATAAACACCACTGACGTCCGTCAGGCGGGAATCTTCACTCCATTTTACTTTGTTTATCTGCTGGAGTAGTTTTTCCTGTGGTTTGGGAGACAGAAATCCTAACATTCTGGCCTGTAACATGCTCAAAATTCATTTGCTGTCTGTCTCTCTGTTGTGTCGCCAACTCAATATGGACGGCTGGAAAATACCCTGGAAAAGACTTGCGGCCCCGCCTGTCCTCTCGAGGGGGATACGGCTTGCGAGGGCGCCCCTGATCTAGAGAGAGCCGTGAACTGGAGGAAATTAAGTGTGTATCAAATCGCACGGCTCTGTTTGGATCTCGCTTTGCCTGGCAACCATGAAACAAGTCCATTTTTTTTTCCACGCTCTGGAGGCACGCCATTTCTGCCTGTACAAATAGAGCAGTGACGTGCACTATACGTTTCCTGATGGTAATTAATCACGTTGCAATCACACACATGCAGGCTCATGTGGACTTGATTTAAGTCCTATGCAGCTCTCGGGAAATGGAGGAGAAAGCTTTTAAGTGGGCACGACAGGAAAGAGTGCTCAGCGCTTCATCTCCAGTCGCTAGGTGATGCATGAACCCGTGATGAGAATGAAAATCCATAAAGCTTTCATGAAGCCCTCACACAGTCCAGCTGTTTCATGATGTAGAAATTTGTCTCAAAAAAGCCACCACTGGTTCTTTCCAACTCTGTTCATTAACGTTGGAACAGATCTGTAGAATGGATTATGTGTGCTTAGTTTATATAGTATATGAACTTATCCTGATCAGTATCCTGTGTTAAGAGTCAAGGATTCAAACCTTCAAAAAAACTGGACAGGAAGTGGCAGCCCATTGCCATGGTCACTGTCATAAGCCCAGTTTCATCATGACTCAGGAAAACAGCCGGGAAATCACTGTCACACAAACAGATGTCAGGAAACAGACAAACCCCATGATACAACCATGAGGAACACCTACATGTAGAACACTACTGCACAAACTCTCTAGGATTCTGTTTGAGAGTTGTTGTTTTTTTTTCAAAGAAGCTGGCATTCATCATGGCATTACAAAAAGGATAAATATTCCCAGCATAACAGTGATGGTGTGGTCAGAAAATCCCCCCATTTCTGAGGGAGGATGATGAAATATTGTAAGGCTGAGTGGCCAGAACGACTCCCCGTGCCCGGAAACTAGAACGAGCCCGAGAGGACGAGTGCAGCTGGGAGTGTTTGAACATCATCCGCAGACCACACACAGGCAGCGGTGCAACTCGACACTGAGAGCCAAAACGACCTGGCACTCGCTGCCAACAACCATCAAGAGCAGGAAAAGTCAGTGTTATGAGTTCTGCCACACACCTTTCGGATTGTAATACGCTCCACTATTCAGCCAGACACTATTCATCTTAGGAATGGCATTCAGTCCCTGTAGGACAGCTTTTTATATGGCTGTTCTTGCACTGAGCTTGCACATATATCAATGTTTTTTTTTAATCTTTTTACAAAATGCTTTTTACACCCTGGAATGGGATGCCAGTCCATCACAGATGAATAATCATTCTGATTTTAAATGATAATGTAACCCTGAACTCAAAAATGTCATTTTCAAACAGTTAACACCTCTCACATGGCTGATTCTGATTATAAAGATTTGTATTTGTGTTACATTTGTTACAACAGCCACACAATATCACATTTTTCACAATAAAACAGATTTTGTTGGTGTGTTAACTGTAAACTTTTGGCTACAGAACTTTTGCACTAGACTAGATAGCTATCTTAGGAACTGCTAGTGATGAAAAAAATTATGGTTGTTATGGTAACATTATATTTTGCCTACTGCAAAATGAATTTTTACGATGCATATCGTGACACAGAAACTGAAATCTCTACGTGTTAAATAAGGAATACACTTGGTAGAAACTAATCAACAATGGGGTGGCGCAAATGATGAACTGCAGTTACTGTTACCAACCTGAAATCTATCATTTTAGAAATAACAGCACATCCTGAAGTGTTTTATTCCTCTTATACCACAGCAATTTGTCAACTATTACAGTTTTTATTAAGCTTTCAATGAAATAATGACCCATCATAGTTTTTTATATTTAGGTTTAATGCTAGTTAAATAGGTTCATTTCTGTTTTCACTTACATTTTAGCAGTTATAAACAGTAGTTCAGTCATGAATGAGATTAACAGCTTTTATTGGCAGACTAGTTCTGCTATGCGGCTACTGCTCCTGCTGCTGAGTGAGTGTGAATGCCTGCTCTGATAGACATGCACAGACAAAGAGATGTAGAGAACCATGCTGCTGCTGCAAAAGGTACAGTAGGATGACCCTCATTGAAATGATAATGTATGAGAAAGAGGGCATTAATATAAACCTGTAATTTATAGCTGCACCACTTTCAATGCTGCTGTTATAGAAAAATGAATCAATACCTTTTGACCAATCAGAATCCAGAATTCAACAGCGCTGTGGTACAATGTTATGTACAGTACAGTCTTTTAGTCGTAGTTACTATTCCAATACAGCAACAATTTGGCTTCTACTTTAACAACTTTTTTGGAACAATTCATTGTGCAAATTCCAACACAGTGACATAACGCTCTAACAGGATACGTGTAAAAGATACAACAATGGATTTTCACACTCACGCAACTCCACGCTGATACGGACAGCGGCTGAATGTCTTCAGATCCCACACAGAGAAAAGGACAATGGCATTCCTGTAGGGTGACACAAAAAATAGAGGGCTTTTCTTTTTTAGCTCAGTAGGCCAAATCTAAAAAGAGTAATTTCATTCAGCGGTGATCAAAGTAAGCACTATTGTTAGGAGCTGGAGGAATTTGACTCGAGCAGCTGGGATGCACCTGTGTGTCTGATTCTCTGTCTCTGTCTCATACTTCTGAACAGATGTGCCGTGTGTATGTATCTATAAGGGAAGCATTATTCTCATGCACATTCTGCATGATTAAGATGTATGAGGTAAACTGTACATGTTTGCAATTTTAGCATGCCCCCACATTGTTCCCACATTGAGGTGTTACATGCTGAAAAGACAATGTTTGGTATGATGAAGAGGCCAAAATGCCATTGTGATACTGAATGAATAAGAGGAACTGAATGCAGAGGAGATGGTGGAGGAGCGAGAGGTCAATGAGGATAGAGCCTCGGGTTTGATTCAATGAGAAACTCAATAGAGGCAAAATCCATGACACCATTAAAGGTCTGTTCCTGTTTGATCTGCTCTTCATCCACCACAAAGTTTAGAGACGGAGGATGAGAGTGTGAGGACTGAGCTTGGAATTCATATGTTACTATTTTACTCAAGGCTGTTCACGCATGATCTGCTGTAACTAAAAAATTAACAAGGGCATCGACGTAATTACAGTTTGAAAATTTGTAAACGTTTTTTTATGTTCAAGCCCAGACAAAAATAATGAAAACACAATCCCAAGATCTGTTTCCAAGTGAACCCAAAGAGAAAAGCAGTTTTTTGAGGAACTTGTTATACGTATATAACAATGACTTGAATACAGACACTCCAATGCAAGTGACTAACTTGTGTTTCAGGCGTTCCACAAAAATGTGTTATTCTTTAATAAATAAAACATTTGAATTATTGTCAAATGTCTGTAGTATAAGAGGAATAAAATACTTTGAAATGTCCCGTTATTGGAAAACGATCAACTGTGAGGTGGTAACAATAACTCCTTTTTAAATCATTGATTATTTTTCTACCAGCACCCATCGTGTCGTGTTTTTTCTTCCTCACTAAATCAATATATATTTATTAACTTAAACATATAAAATGAACATAAAACTTAGAGCTTAACAGAGACATTGAGAGCAAAGCAGTAGCTATAGTTAGAACAGAAAAAAAATATACATTTTAGGTTTCACATAGCGTAGAATTCTTACAGGGTGGTTTTAATACATGTTTTCCAAGTAGTATAGTTTAAAGTGTGGCTTTACAGTGTCAGGTAAAAAAAAAATTGGGACCTTTTGTATTACCATTTTGTTTAAACTGTAAGTTAATTCCCTACAATTACGAAATCTGAGTAAGAAATAAGTGAACTGAAAAATCTTTGTGACTTTTTATTTTGAGTGCTATTACAGTCTGAGAGTGGACATGAATATGAAAATAGTCCTTAATTACAAAGATTTGATGGAACAAAACAAAAAATCCCCTTTTCATCCATGTATGTAGTAGCTACATTATTACATTATTGGAAGAGTTTTTATTTAAATAAATTGTGTTGTAATTATACCTGCTCTCATGTTTTTGTTAGTTAAAGGGCTCTGCAATCATTCTTTTCTTTCATTCCCCATTTTCAACAGATTAAATTGTGATTATATGTGTGGAGTAGCTGATGGCATGCAGATTGTTTCTAATCCACAGCTCGGCGTTTATAAGCAGCTGGGTGCACTTTTCTAGCCCAGAGCCTCGTTATGCTCCGCGGCCTAATTATCTTAATAAAAGCAGGCCTGTGTTAGATGGAGGTGTCTTTAGGGAGCTGTCTCCAGTGTGTCTGCAGGGCTGCTTTGAGGCCTGTGATGTAGCTGAATGGCTTGGAGGGTCTCTGGCTCTGATAGCGGGGGGAGGGGGGGGACTGATATTATCAGACGGAGGAGGACGAGGGGGGAAGGGGGGTTACTGATGGCGCTGGATTTACCTACGCTCACTCAAGGGGTAATGAAGGAGGTTGGAGAGGTTGAAGTGAGCTCCATTCATTATATCCATGACCTCAGTGAAGAGATTTCAATCATTTGGGAACTGAATGTGCTGCTGATAAGCTTGATTTTGAGGACTAGGGTCCTAAACTGTACTTTTTTCTAGTCAGTGGGGTGGTACGTTTCAACTGCACGATCCTGTAGACCCTATCTCACTGACCAGGCTACACAGCTACTACTAGTCCAGGCTCTTGTTATCTCAAAACTGGACTATTACAACGCACTACTCCGGGGCCTCCCAGCCAGCTTCATCAAAACCCTTCAGATGATTCAGAATACAGTAGCACACCTTGTTTTCAACCAGCCCAAAAAAACCCATGTCACACCCCTCTCCATCTTTTTGCACTGGCTTCCTATAGCTGCCTGCATCAAATGATGCTCACGTACAAGACCTTGTCTGGAACAGCACCTCCCTACCTCAACACTCTCCTTGAGGTTTATGTTCCCTCACACAACCTGCGATCAGTTAATGTCTGACGCCCGGTAGTGCCTCCTCAGCGAGGCATGAGGTCCCTTTCCAGAACCTTCAAACTGACTGTCCAGTTTGGAATGAACTTCCAATGGTGGAATGAACTTACAACCTCAATCCGGACAGCAGAATCTGTCACTGTCTTCAAAAATGGCTAAAGACCCACCTCTTCCGTGAACACTTATCTAACCCCTAACTTGACCCCCCCCCCCCCCCCCCCCCCCCACACACACACACACACTTATACATTCAGAAAAACAAAAAAATTCTGCACTTACACTAGCTCTTACACCTCTACTCTGTGCACTTTGCTTCTCTAGAACTCAATCAAAAATCTTGTATGATAGCACTACTGTACTGTTCTCCGCTTGATATATCGCTTTGCTTGTATTTCCTCATTTGTAAGTCGCTTTGGATAAAAGTGTCTGCTAAATGAATAAATGTAAATGTAAAATGTACACATTTTGAACCTTTAGTGTGTATCACATACCAAGAAATGTGCATATACATGTAACTTTAAATCTTTACCTTCAAAACTAATAAATAAAGCCTAAAAACAAATTATGGCCATTGTACTGTAAAGTTGCATTTTAAAAGCTACACTATATCTAAATTTGCAGGTTAAAAGTTTAAGGGTACATAGAAATGGTACAAAGGTTGGTACTACCCATGTGACAAGGAAAAACACATGCTCAAAAAGCAGTCACCAGATGACATCATTGACTAATTCATTAAACCGTAATAATCATTCGCATATCAAAACGTGTTACATGAAGGTACCTGTATCCACACTACATAATTCATGTGAGTTCTCCTGAAATTGATGCTTAAGTTGAAAAAGAAGAAAAGCGATTTTCCCAAATCGAAAAGAAAAGCGAAAATTTTTAGCTGGCTCCCGTATCATCATAGTATGGGTATACAAAAAAAAACTTAAATGCCACAGTTAAATCTTAAATGTTGGCACCTCTGCATACACTGTTAGAAACAAAAGATATATTTAAAACCTTTAGTTTGTCCCTCTGTGGGTAATTCTTTAATGTTTAATGAATAACCCTATAGGCCTAATAAACCGTTTTCCTGTTAGAAAGGGCTCCAGGTAGAACCATTTCATAAAGCTAAGATAAGAACCCCAAACTGTCCAAAGAACTCATATTTTTTTTAAAAGTGTACTACTGAACTGAGGAATTTGTTGCTTTATTGTGGCAACACTTTCTCAAGGGTTCTTTGGATAATTAAAGGTTTTTAAATTTTTAAAGGGGTTCTGCTTGGAACCCTGTCAGATAGGGAAGCACTCTGTTGTAACATTCTACCTAGAATCTTTAAGAGTTATGCTACAGGGACAAACTGAAGACCCTTAAGACTTCTAGACTGAACCATTTGTGTGTGTATGACTTTTTCCAGCAATACTGAATTATATCACACATGGGCTCTCATTCACATGGGTTCACTCGAAATCAAATGTCAGCATGTAAGCTCATGTCATGTGTTAAAAATTTTTTTTTTAAAATTAACTGGAAACTGCCTTCATTAGAAAAGTTATGCAGAAAAACACACAGGACCAGCCCTGAGTTCACAATAACAAACAACAGACCAACTTTTATTTCCTCTGTACATTCATGGAAAAGTTCCAGCTATCTGTGGGGCGGGAACCTTTTCTGAAAAGAAAACACTGTTGTAGTGTTCTAGTCCTGTTTTTCCTACAAACAGACACACTGGAGAACCCTTTATTAGAAAACAGAACCTTTCTTCTACAAATCACACTAAATCTATAACCCTGAAGAATTCTTTTGTTGTTTCACTTTAGTGGAACCCTTAAACAGACAGAAGGTTTTCCTATTAGAGAGGATTCCAAGCAGGACCACTTCATGAAGCTAAGATTCCTTCACTATTCAAAGAACCCATGACGACCATTTTGTTTTCAAAGAGTGTTACCACTACAAAATGACAAATCCAAATTAATGGCTTTAAGGGTCAGTCCATCTCAAGTGGTCCAATAATTGTAAAGTTTTTAATTTTTCACAAAAAAAAAAAAAAAATTGAGTGATTATCTCTATGTATCGATATTGCAAAACCACCAGGTTTTTATTATTATTATTATTTCACTTCATTTAACCACGACGGCCATCTTTGTGTCATGGCACACAACAAATTTTGGTTATACAGCTTTTTACAGAAACCTCAATATCTTGGCTCAGGATGGTCCTAGCTCCTTGG
The DNA here is from genome assembly GCA_023630585.1 of Cranoglanis bouderius. Classification (NCBI taxonomy): domain Eukaryota; kingdom Metazoa; phylum Chordata; class Actinopteri; order Siluriformes; family Cranoglanididae; genus Cranoglanis; species Cranoglanis bouderius. The sequence goes on from CM042553.1 coordinate 17,136,675, forward strand.
AACAAAAACTGATCTCTAGAGCACATTACAGCAAAGCAGCAAAGCAGCAAAGCATCCCCATACCATCACACTTCCACCACCATTCTTGGCCATAGGTATGATGTTCTTTTTGTGGAATTCTGTGTTTGGTTTAGGCCAGATATAACGGGACCCCTGTCTTCCAAACAGTTCCACTTTTAACTAATCAGTCCATAGAACATTCTCCCAAAAGGTTTGAGGATCATCAAGGTGTATTTTGGCAAAATTCAGAACAGCCTTAATGTTCTTCCTTCAATGACATTTTTGCCCAGTGTCTTTCTGATAGTGGAGTCATGAACAGTGACTTTTATTGATGCAAGAGAGGCTTGTAGGTCCTTTGATGTTGTCCTTGACTCTTTTCTGACTTGCTGGATGAGTAGTTGCTGTGGTCTTGGAGGAATTGTGGAAGGTCGGCCACTTCTGGGAAGTACTACTGTGATGAGTTTTTCCATTTGGAGATAATGGCTCTCACTGTGGTTCTTTGGAGTCCCAGAGCCTTTGAAATAGCTTCATAACCCTTCCCAGACTGATTTATTTCAATCACCTTCTTCCTAATAATTTCTGGAATTTCTTTCAATTTTGGCATCGTGTGTTACTGGGTATGGCCTTTTAACCAACTTCATGCTGTTGAAAAAGTTCTATTTAAGTGTTGATTGGATTGAACAGGGTTTGCAGTAATCAGGCCTGTTTGCGTCTAGTCCAGCTGAATCCCATTATGAATGCAATTTCATAGATTTGGGGAATTAGTAACTATGGGGGCAAATACATTTTCACTCAAGCCCAGTTGGTATTGGAGAACTTTTTTGCTTCAATAAATAACATTATCATTTAAAAAAATAAGAGAAGTCTCAAATCTGAAATGTTCTGCATGCACACTATACTTACCTAGGTATCCCCTAAAAACATTAAGACTGAGACCCATTATAAATTGACCCTAAATGTGGAACTGTGAGCAATCTTGAGCATTACATTTGGACTTAAGTTCTAAGTATAAGTAACAAGAATGTGCAAAATGTTTATTTATGTACAGCCGTGGCCAAAAGTTTTGAGAATGACACAAATATTAATTTTTACAAAGTCTGCTGCCTCAGTTTTTATGATGGCAATTTGCATATACTCCAGAATGTTATGAAGAGTGATCAGATGAATTGCAATTAATTTCAAAGTCCCTCTTTGCCATGAAAATGAACTTAATCCCAAAAAAACATGTCCACTGCATTTCAGCCCTTCCACAAAAGGACCAGCTGACATCATGTCAGTGATTCTCTCGTTAACACAGGTGAGAGTGTTAATGAGGACAAGGCTGGAGATCACTCTGTCATGCTGATTGAGTTAGAATAACAGACTGGAAGCTTTAAAAGGAGGGTGGTGCTTGAAATTATTGTTATTCCTCTGTTAACTATGGTTACCTGCAAGGAAACACGTGCAGCCATCATTGCTTTGCACAAAAAGGGATTCACAGGCAAGGATATTGCTGCTAGTAAGATTGCACCTAAATCAACCATTTATTGGATCGTCAAGACCTTCAAGGAGAGAGGTTCAACTGTTGTGAAGAAGGCTTCAGGGCGCCCAAGAAAGTCCAGCAAGCGCCAGGACCGTCTCCTAAAGTTGATTCAGCTGCGGGATCGGGGCACCACCAGTGCAGAGCTTGCTCAGGAATGGCAGCAGGCAGGCAGGTGTGAGTGCGTCTGCACGCACAGTAAGGTGAAGACTTTTGGAGGATGGCCTGGTGTCAAGAAGGGCAGCAAAGAAGCCACTTCTCTACAGGAAAAACATCAGGGACAGACTGCTATTCTGCAAAAAGTACAGGGATTGGACTGCTGAGGACTGGGGTAATGTCATTTTCTCTGATGAATCCCCTTTCCGATTGTTTGGGGCATCTGGAAAAAAGCTTGTCTGGAGAAGAAAAGGTGAGCGCTACCATCAGTCCTGTGTCATGCCAACAGTAAAACATCCTGAGACCACTCATGTGTGGGGTTGCTTCTCAGCCAAGGGAGTGGGCTCACTCACAATTTTGCCTAAGAACACAGCCATGAATAAAGAATGGTACAAAAACATCCTCAGAGAGCAACTTCTCCCAACCATCCAAGAACAGTTTGGTGATGAACAATGGCTTTTCCAGCATGATGGGGCACCTTGCCACAAGGCAAAAGTGATAACGAAGTGGCTCGGGGAACAAAACATCGACATTTTGGGTCCATGGCCAGGAAACTCCCCAGACCTTAATCCCATTGAGAATTTGTGGTCAATCCTCAAGAGGCAGGTGGACAAACAAAAACCCACAAACTCTGACAAACTCCAAGCATTGATTATGCAAGAATGGGCTGCCATCAGTCAGGATGTGGCCCAGAAGTTGATTGACAGCATGCCAGGGCGAATTGCAGAGGTCTTGAAAAAGAAGGGTCAACACTGCAAATATTGACTCTTTGCATAAACTTCATGTAATTGTCAATAAAAGCCATTGACACTTATGAAATGCTTGTGATTATACTTCAGTAACAGTTAGTAACATCTGACAAAAAGATCTAAAAACACTGAAGCAGTAGACTTTGTGAAAATTAATATTTGTGTCATTCTCAAAACTTTTGGCCACGGCTGTACATGTACCTTGTAATGTGCTCTAGAGATCAGTTTTGCTCCAAGGAGCTAGGACCATCCTGAGCCGAGATATTGAGGTTTCTGTAAACAGCTGTATAACCAAAATTTGTTGTATGCCATGACACATCCATCCATTTTCCATACGGTTTATCCTACACAGGGTCACAGGGGAGCCCGGCGGTAACTCCAGACACAAGGTGGGGGACACCATGGACAGGGTGTGGTTAAACCAAGTAAGTAAAAAAAAAAAGAAAAGGTTAAACCAAAAAAAAAAAAAAATAGGAAAATTAAAAATGGTCAAGCAACCTGTATTAGTTCTACCTAGGGATGGCTGTGGCTCAGGTGGTAGAGCGGGTTGTCCACTAATTGTATTGGCGGTTCGATTCCTGTGTGCCGAAGTGTCCTTGGGCAGGACCCTGAACCCCAAGTTGCTCCCGATGGCAGGCAAGTGCCTGCATGGTAGCTCTGCTGCCATTGGTGTGTGAGAGTATGGGTGAATGAGACACAGTGTTGTTACAGCACCAGAAGTAAGCTGGACACAGTTGCGGTCAAAAACTTCGTCAGTTTATTCAGCACACATGTGAAAAGGACACAGGGCAAACAACAGGTTTATAGAAGGCTTCGAGTCTTCGCAGGATAACGTGATCAAGATTAAACACACTCTCAAAAGTGTTAGCGCTAGCAGTAAAAAAAAGGGACACACACTTTACTACGGCAAAATCAAACGGAGAAAACAGCATCCAACAGAGAACCCATACAACAAAATAGCGGTGACTAAATAAAGTGTGCTAGCTATTTGCGCTAACAGAAAACCAAACACTTGTGCAAGCAAACCTATCACAGAGATGTGTAAAATAGAAAAAGGGCTTGAGATGAAGTCGGAGTCCAAGGTACTTAGCTTAGTTTCAAATGCCGTGAGAATCAGTCCGGAATGAAGTAGCTCAGTCGATTTGGAAGAAACAAACGATACTTCGCGTTAGCCCTGTAACACAAAAGTCCTTAAATAACGTGTTGGTGAAAATAGAAGACAGGTGCGCGGGATTAGAACGAGGGTGATTGTGACCGAGGTAGTGTGTGGGTGTTGTAGTCCCTGGCGGCCATGTTTGTAGGCCGCCGAGCTTGCTGGGAAGTGTAGTGTGGAGTGTGTGGATAAGAGTTCTGGGGATTGAAGTCGCGCTTCTTGCGCGACCTAACAGAGCCCCCCCCCAAAGGGCTCACTCCGGGAGCCTCTCCCTGCCTGGGACGACCTCTGGGTCTAGGTTTTGGGTATTCTGGATGGATGCGGTGAAATTCGTCCACCATTTCAGGGTCCAGCATGTCCTTGGCCGCCACCCAGCTCTGTTCCTCGGGCCCGTACCCCTCCCAGTCAATGAGGTACTGAAGTTTACCTTGACGTCGCCGGGATTTTAGAATCTGATGAATTTGATAGGCCGGTTGTCCGTCAACTTCCTGTGGGGGAGGTGGATGGGACGGGTTTTGAGAGGTGAGGATGCCTGTGTGGAAGGGTTTCAGGAGAGAAACGTGAAACGAGGGGGAAATGCGCCAGTGTTTGGGGATGGCTAGTCTGTAGGTTACCTCATTGATGGGCCTGATGACTTTGAAGGGGCCGAGATAACGAGGACAGAGCTTCTGGCAGGGATGTTTGAGGTGCAAGTTTTGGGTGGAGAGCCATACCCGTTCACCGGGTTGGTAGCGTGGTGTTACCTGTCGGTGGCGATCCGCTTGGGCCTTTGATTTTGAGGCTGCTTGTTTTAGTCTCCTATGGGTGCTTGCCCAGACCTGTTCACTGCGGTCAAACCATTCGTTTACGGCTGGTGCGTCCGTGGCCGTGGCGTCCCACGGAAATAGAGGGGGCTGATAACCTAGCACGCATTGGAATGGGGTCAGGTTAGTGGCAGAATGGCGGAGTGAGTTCTGGGCGTATTCCACCCAGGGCAGGAAGCGGGCCCAATCAGAGGGATTTTTGTGACAGAACGAACGGAGCATCCTTCCGACTTCTTGGTTAACCCGTTCCGCTTGCCCGTTGGATTCGGGGTGGTATCCCGACGTAAGGCTCACATTCACTCCCAATTTACCCATAAAGCCGGACCATACGCGAGATATGAACTGCGGTCCCCGATCGCTAACTATGTCTTCGGGGATCCCAAAATAACGAAATACATGCGAGAATATAAGTTCTGCTGTGTGGAAGGCTGATGGTAGATTGGGCAAGGAAATTAGACGGAGGGATTTGGAGAACCGATCTAAAATAACAAAAACGGTGGTGTGGCCTAGAGAATTGGGGAGGTCCGTGATGAAGTCTACTGCAAGGTGTGACCAAGGTCGTTGAGGAGTGGGTAGTGGCATGAGTTTGCCGGCAGGGAAGGTTCTGGGTACCTTAGTTTGGGCGCAGATGTCACAAGATTTGACCGCCTGTAGTACTTCTTGGGCCATGTTGGGCCACCAGTACTTGTGGGACAAAAGGTGGTATGTGCGTAGGGAACCGGGGTGAGCGGTACCGGGAACCGTGTGAGCCCATCTTATTAATCGGGTTCTGTAGGTAGAAGGGACAAACAATTTTGTGGGAGGACAAGCAGACGGTACGTACCTACGTGGGAATTTGTGAAGTAAATTGTCGAACTCCCAGTGCACATTACCGACAAAACAGGAGGGAGGCAGGATGTGGTCGGGTTTGGAAGGTGGTGAATCCCTAGTGTGGAGTCGGGAAAGGGCGTCCGCCTTGTGGTTCTTAGACCCGGGGCGATAAGAAAGGGTAAACTGAAACCGTGCGAAAAACAAAGACCAACGTGCTTGGCGAGGGTTTAGTCGTTTGGCTGTGTGCAGATATTCTAAGTTCTTGTGATCTGTGAAAACGGTAAACGGGTGTTCTGCCCCCTCTAGCCAGTGTCGCCACTCCTCCAAAGCTAATTTTATAGCTAGCAGTTCACGATCTCCCACGTCATAATTCTGTTCTGCCGGCGATAGCTTTCTCGAAAAGAAAGCGACGGGGTGAAGTTTTGGTTTTTGCCCCTAGACGTTGGGATAATACGGCCCCCACCCCCGCCTCAGAGGCATCTACTTCTACTACGAAGGGACAGGAAGGGTCTGGGTGCTTGAGGATAGGAGCCGTGGTGAAAGCCGTTTTGAGTCTGGAGAATGCCCCCTCGGCCTCGTGGTTCCAAACCAGACGGCGGGGACCGCCCCGCAACAGAGAAGTAAGGGGTAGGGCAATCGAACTAAAACCCCGGATAAAGCGTCGGTAGAAGTTGGCGAAACCTAAGAAGCTTTGGAGCTCCTTGATGGTAGTAGGAGTGGGCCATTGTGTTACCGCCGTGACCTTACTTTTGTCCATGGCCACTCCCTCGGGGCTAATGACGTAACCTAAGAAGGTCGTAGTATTAGTGTGGAATTCACACTTTTCTGCCTTTACATATAGTCCATTTTCTAGTAGGCGTGTGAGAACCTGGCGTACTTGAGATACGTGGAGTTTGTAGTTGGGGGAGTAAATCAAAATGTCGTCAATATAGGCCACCACGAATTTTCCTAACATGTCTCTCAGTACGTCATTAATTAGGCATTGGAATACTGAGGGCGCGTTAGTTAGCCCATACGGCATTACGAGGTATTCGTAGTGACCTGTTGTTGTGCTGAAGGCAGTCTTCCACTCATCCCCTTCCCGGATACGCACCAGGTTGTACGCGCTACGGAGGTCCAACTTGGTGAAATATCGGGCTTCACGAAGTTGTTCTAAGGCGGAAGGGACGAGTGGAAGAGGGTAGGGATATTTCACCGAGGCGCGGTTGAGCCCTCGGTAGTCAATGCAAGGCCGAAGGCCCCCTCCTTTCTTGGCCACGAAAAAGAAGCTGGCTGCTGCCGGGGAGGTGGAGTGGCGAATATATCCCTGTTGGAGAGCCTCCTGAATGTATTCGGACATGGCTTTATGTTCTGCTTGGGACAGGGGATATATATGTCCACGTGGCGGAGTCATACCCGGCAGGAGGTCTATGGAACAGTCATAAGAACGATGGGGTGGAAGACCGCTAGCCCTGAGTTTACTAAATACCTCCTTAAGATCGTTATATTCGTGGGGTATACAGACGGTGGGTGCGTTTTCAGGGCTCTCAACGGATGTAGTGGCGACAGTGAGTGATAGGGTGTTGAGGCATTGTTGGTGACAGAAGGGTGACCAGTTGAGTATTTGTTGGTTGGCCCAGGAAATGTGAGGGTTATGTTTTCTCAGCCACGGTAAGCCTAAAACCACGGGGTATCGGGTAGATTTGATGACCCAGAAGGATAATTCTTCGTGGTGGAGAGCGCTGACACGAAGCCCCAGGGTGTGTGTGTGGCGGGTGATGTTTCCGATGGGCGTACCGTCGATGGCCTGGATCTTTAGCGGCTGAGGTAGGGGACGAGTGTCGAGGTCAAGCTGACACACTATTTCCTCGTCAATGAAGTTGCCCGCTGCTCCGGAGTCGAGCATGGCTGTAACAAGAGTACAGACACCTGAATGTTCAAGGTAGACGGGTAAAGTAAAAGAACATGAAGTAACATCAGGAATCTGACTCACCGGGGTTGAATGGGTGCGTTGTCCGCCCCTCGTCGGAGTTAAGCTTGTGGGGGCGGACAGGGCAGGAGTGAAGAGAGTGATCAGCGCGGCCACAGTAGAGACATAGGTTCTCTCGGCGTCTCCTTTCTTTCTCGTTGGGGTCCAGTTTAGCATGGCCGATTTGCATGGGTTCGTCGCTAGCGGGGGGTCGGGTTGGTTCAGGGTGCTGAGATGGATGCCTACGGCTGTAGAGAAGTTGATCGAGACGAATGGCGAGATCAATTAACGAGTCCAGGTTAAGAGGCTCATCGCGGCAGGCCATCTCAGTGATTATGGCGGGATTAAGGCCCTGACGGAAGACAGCTTTTAACGCCACGTCATTCCAGCCGCTACCCGCAGCGATAGTCCGAAATTCTAACGCGTAATCCGCCACTCAGAGTGAGCCTTGCCTCAGTGTTAGGAGCCGTTCCCCGACTTCCTGGTGATCGGGGGCGTGGTCGAACACTCGCCGGAACATGGAGACGAAGGTGTCATAGGAAGCCACCGCATCTCCGCCTCGTTCTCTTACTGCCGCCGCCCACCTTAAAGCCTTGCCTGTTAGTAAGGAGATGAATCGCGCCACTTTCTCATGATCCCCCATTTCCCCACAACAGTCAAAGTATAAGGAGCATTGTAAGATGAAACCCTTACATAAACCAGTGTCACCGTTGTACTTATCGGGTAAGGGCATAGGCAGTCGAGGCGTAGAAAAGGATGTGGGAGCGGCGCGCTGCGTTGCTGTAGCCGTGACTTGAGAGAGAAGTTGAAGACTCTGATCCATTTCTCCCAAGCGTTGTTGTTGCGCGTTGATAATTTGACCGTGTGCTGCGATTGCTTGACGAATTTCCTCCGCTGCGTCCATGTCGAGGCGAAGTATTCTGTTACAGCACCAGAAGTAAGCTGGACACAGTTGCGGTCAAAAACTTCGTCAGTTTATTCAGCACACATGTGAAAAGGACACAGGGCAAACAACAGGTTTATAGAAGGCTTCGAGTCTTCGCAGGATAACGTGATCAAGATTAAACACACTCTCAAAAGTGTTAGCGCTAGCAGTAAAAAAAAGGGACACACACTTTACTACGGCAAAATCAAACGGAGAAAACAGCATCCAACAGAGAACCCATACAACAAAATAGCGGTGACTAAATAAAGTGTGCTAGCTATTTGCGCTAACAGAAAACCAAACACTTGTGCAAGCAAACCTATCACAGAGATGTGTAAAATAGAAAAAGGGCTTGAGATGAAGTCGGAGTCCAAGGTACTTAGCTTAGTTTCAAATGCCGTGAGAATCAGTCCGGAATGAAGTAGCTCAGTCGATTTGGAAGAAACAAACGATACTTCGCGTTAGCCCTGTAACACAAAAGTCCTTAAATAACGTGTTAGTGAAAATAGAAGACAGGTGCGCGGGATTAGAACGAGGGTGATTGTGACCGAGGTAGTGTGTGGGTGTTGTAGTCCCTGGCGGCCATGTTTGTAGGCCGCCGAGCTTGCTGGGAAGTGTAGTGTGGAGTGTGTGGATAAGAGTTCTGGGGATTGAAGTCGCGCTTCTTGCGCGACCTAACAAGTGTAAAGTGTTTTGTGAACCGCGAAGGTTAAAAGTCGCTATATAAGTGCAGACCATTTACCGTTCTACCTAGAACACTCTCTGACCAGAAAATACTCAATACAATCGTCTCCAGAGACAAGCCAAGGGTTCTAGACTTATCTAAGAGTGTATGATACAGATTGTCTAGTGCTCCCCCACTCTTGCATCCATCTCCATTTAGTTCCCATTCTACACTTTTGCACTTTATGTACGTTAGGCTGTTTGTCTAGAGAGTTTGGTATGTTTGGTGAAGTGTCAATGCTGTTTTCCAGCCCAGGAAGAGAGCAGTCCAGAGAACCAATCCCTAATCTTCTTAAAAATGGTGGTCTGGCTTCAGCATTGCATGTCAAGTGACATGATTGATTCAACTCGTCATGTTAATTCCTGTTTCAAGTGATGGCCAGGAAAGAGTTGTTATGGTCAGTGCAGGAAACACAATGCCTTATCAATATATATTCGTACTTTCATAGAACTGAAGCACTGTAATTACCTCACCTTTGTGGTCTGAATGCTTTCTTAGAGAATCCTGAAAAATACATGTCTCATGCCATTCTGATATAAGAACAGCTCCTTGTTTGCAGATATTCCTACATGATGACATGCCATGCACCCAAAAAATGCTGTTCTTCACCATTTTGGTACCAAAGGAAAATAATTGTTAAAAATAGCAAATAGATGAATCTAGTGCCCAACATTTTGCAAAGCTGCATGCACAAAATTGATGTGGGATTGTGCAATTGATCCCTGGTTCAGAAGGAATTTTTGAATGTGAACACAAACCAAACCAGCGATTATGAGTGCCGCCCCCAAACGAGCCCAGATCCAGTCCTGGAATTAAGTGTGAAAACACCCTTAGAAAAATGAAAAATAAATCCTTATGAGGTTCTACCTGAAACTCTCAGGTAAAACCCCTGTTTCTTACCCCAGAGAAATAAACCAGTGGACTCTTAGAGTGTACACTACAAGTTGTCTGATGGAAGAAACCACTTACAAGTACAGTTTCTTTACTTTTGCTATTACAAATACATAAACTGTTTGGCATAACTGCCCAGTCATTTGCCTAGTTCTGAGGAGATAACAAGTCCATAAAGGCATAACAAGCCCTGCTCTCAGGGTGTGAGGGACGATCTTCTATTGGATGACTTAGGAAAGTTAGCACTTTTTTAATGGAAGAAGTCTTTGTAACAGTCAGAGATAAAGCTGTAACTTCCTGCCATGGGAAAGTCTTCAGGACAGAGGAGTTTACGCTTTGGAGAGAGAGAAATACAAGAAGCTGGTGAGGGAATGACTGTTTACAGCTGCTATATTGTAAGTGATAACAGAAACTAGCTTGTTTCACAGACCATAAGACATAACTATAAATGGATAAAAAGTATGACATGCCATACTTTCATTAAAGAAAATTGGTAGCATTGCTACCACTGCTGTGGCAACTTCAGGGCTGTAACAGTAACTCAAATGCATCACACCAGCATGTCGTTGATTATTTTCCTCTAACAGCAAAACACTGTTTGTGTTTTATTTTTAAATTAAAACAGCTGGACATCCACTAAGAGACATCTATAGCTCATGTTTGGTATGCATGTTACTGTGCACTGACTGACCCTTCAGTGAGCTGCCTGAACTATGGCACTTTTGCTGCATACAGTAGCTGAATTCTGTAATATTACATTTCCTGTTATGCTTCAGTTAGCAACCAATACCAACATGGTGAGGAAAACACACACACACACACACACACACACACACACACACACACACACACACACACACACACACACACACACACACCCATGTGATTCAACCTCCAGTTCTTCTGGTTAACTGAACTCTCTCCCATCCACAGCTCCTTAAAATGCTTTCTTAGAGGAAAAATGCCTGAGTTATGTTTCATGCGAGATGGATAACGTTTCCACGGTCTACGTTCTGACGCTGTCTTGGTATGTCGGGTTGGAGCTTGGAGTTTTTCGGGCCTCTCCATGGCTCTGTTCTCCTCCGCTGAACACAACATCCGTGCGGTTTGGCTCAGCTCAGCCTTGCCCTCGCTGCCAGGAGAGGCTCCAAGTTAAATATTTTCTCCTCGGCAGGTCTGCAGTGGGAGCCTGTGGGAAAGTGGCGGAGTTTACAGCAGCGGCCTGCTTTCTCCCACACGGCTGTGTTTATTATCCTGACCTCTATGTGCAATGATACCCTCTCTCCCTCACTTTGTCTCTCTCTCTCTCTCTCTCTCTCTCTCTCTCTCTCTCTCTCTCTCTCTCTCTCTCTCTCTCTCTCTCTCTCTCTCTCTCTCAAGGCTTTATCTCTGTCTCTCCGTCTCTGTTCTCCCCAGGTTTCATAACCTGCAGTTACCAAGGTGCCAAAATCTACATGAGGAGAAATGGAGAAGCTTGTCCAAATTTTCTTTCTCCATCAGCAAAAACATGGTCTTGTGAGTGCAGGTGGGCATCACAAGACGATCCAAGGTAGATAGCAGGCCCCAGGTTCAGGGTGTTCTCAGTAATCAGAACCATATTCCATTACACAAGCTGATGGAAATCTGGCCTGGCAAATGGAGAGTGAGTCCTCCAGGCTGCTGATGAATCCAGTCATATCACTGCACAGAACTTTCTCACGCATTCACATCAGTTATCATGCATTCTGCCATTTTTCAGCCTCCTGATATAAAAGATTTTAGCACAGTCTGACATAAAGATATGAGTAAGTAGGTCTATTTAATGTATTTTCCCTCATTTCTACCATTTACCATTTACATTTATCTAACCACATCAGCTAACAAACATAATTACAAGGATCTATTATATGTTTTCCCTGTTATGAAGCTAACAGGTGTGTGAGATTCCTCAGTTTTGCAAGTCGCATCTGTCAAAAGCTTGTAAACGTATTTTTTTGTTGCTATAGTTATGTCTTTTTTCTGAGATGCTGAATGACACAATAATAGTGTTCCTTTATATTACTGCTTCTTTGTTGTCAGTGAAAGGCCTGAGTTGAACATACACAGGCGAAGGAGATCAAACGGCATCACGGCTCAATACCTTCAGGCTCAGATTCCATTAATGATTATGATGAAACGGTGCAAATAGAAAAGACTTACATATACAAGTTCTTCCTAAATCTAAAAGAAATGAAAACAGATTATTACAATCAGTACATTACAGTCTATACTACACTTCTGAATCAATTTTATTTTCCACAATTTTATTTTCCACCAATTTTATTCTGATTTTCCTCCACAAAGACTTTCTTCCCTGCTATAAATCCTGTTATATCACAACACTGTTATGTTCTCTTTATAATACCTTATTGTTTCCATAGTTACAGCTCAGTCACAGATACTTGTAGCGCAGACGCTCCACACGCTGTACATATGGAAGGAGTCTCCAGTGTCAGCACTTTGTAACAGTCAGATAAGGAAAGTCTTGGGGACGGACGAGTTTATGCTTTGTGGCTTCTCATGTCAAGCGGCGTTTTTTGTCTTATTAACTTCACGAGAGAGGAAAAAGAAAGGCTGGTGACAGAATTAATGTTTATAGCTGCTATAACATAAGTGATAACAGAAATTAACTTGTTTTACTGATATTCCACAACATTAAATGTAACTGTAAACAGAAAAAAGTACCATGTGTCATCCTTTAATCAATAACAAAATTTCAGTGACTCCAAAATTGCAAGACTACACATCAGTCACAGCGACTGAAATGTTTCTGGGGTTTTTTCTTTTACTTTTGCCATTATCTTCTCAACCACCAGTGCACATTTTACATGTAATCCTATGGGAATTGTATGCTTTTAAACATTTCTGGCTACATTGGGGCTTCCAAAGTTGAAAATTTTTCAGAAAACCTAAAGCATCAGGTGACTTCAAGCACATTTTTACGTTCTGACCAATCAGGTTGCAAGTCGGAGGGCAAGATAGAAAAATAAACACGAGGGACAAAGTGCCAGTGAAACAGGAGTCTTGTTAGTGAGTGAATATGACAAAATTTAGGACATGTTGAATCATAAATGTTCCACTGCCAATATTCCAGTGTTTCAATGAAAATAAAAAGCGTGTTTTGGGGACATTTCACTGCAGTTGCATGCAGTCGTGTTGCGCAAGCAGCTCAGATTCTATTGATTTTCTGCCGCCAAATCTACAGTGAAGACAATTAACCTCCTTATTTTAGGGATAAAATTTTTAATCAAAAATTTATATCCAGATTTCTGCAAAGCTGCTTTGTGACAATGTCCATTGTTAAAAGCATTATACAAATGAAATTGAATTGAATTGAATTTATCACCAGAGCTACACCAGTCTTTATTTCACCTGCATTACTGACAATAATAAATCTAATCTCGAGAACGAGCTAGGCTGGTTAGTAAGACTGTTTCTGGTGTGAAAAGTGTGAAAGCAGCCTAACAAAAAAAAAAAATCATAATTGGACCATGAATTCAACAATAGTTCTTCATCACAAACTGTCCATGTGTCTAAGCACTACAGTTGAGTCAGATGGATGCCTGTCATTGTTTTCTCTGCGGTTTGGGCCTCCTTTCCTCTCCTTTTATCAGTATTTAGACACAGTGGGCAAACAATAATAGCGTGTGATCTTCTGTTCCGCCTCTGTTAAACGGGCCGCATTAGGCCTGGAACCTGAAACTGAACCAAGCACATAATTACACATCTCCTTACATGTCCATACCTGACAAAGAAGACAGTATAGTAAAGAAAGAGAGAGAAGAATGAAAGCGCGAACGTTTTCTTAAGGCAGCCCACCAAAGTCGAGTGAACAAAAAGTGGCCGGGACTCTTCAAGCTGACAGCAGCTTTACTGTGGAAATGTTTGCTCTGTGCCCGCTTTTGAAAGTAGAAAGCCCTCTTGGTGATAGACATTACAGTAATTATGTACTCTGTGTTCTTTACAACGAAGCCCTCATGAGCATGGCCTGGAGGAGGCCAAACGCAGCTCCCGATGAGCAGAAAATCTCTAATGAAAGTGAGAACCGAACAGTTTACTAACAGAGGGGACAGTAAACGATCATAATGAGACATTTTTAGCAGGCACGGCCTTGTCATGTTTTTGTTTATTGTCATCACGGGACTAAACATGGAGCCGTTCACTGGTTGCTGATGAGAGTTTTAACCTACAACAGTCTGAATTAGACTAGCCGAACGAACTTTCCTGAATAACGTTTAGTCTCCACTGAGTGATAATCTTGTCGTGTTTTGTTGGCATGATTACCAACACAAGAACTTTAATTAAATCAACTGTTTTAACTCATGACTTTTTTACACTAAGACCTTTGGTAAGGGTTACTATATTGGGATTTAAGAGATAGGGGCTTTTGATTTTAAAAGTTTTAAAAGTTTCAGATAAAAAGTATGATGTTGTTTTGTAATGAATAAAAAATTGTAATCATATCTGTGAAGGGTGGCCTTAGCACTTTAAGTTTTCTTAAACAACTAACGACTAACAGCGAAACAAGTAACATTTGCTGGAAAAAAGCTCGAAATCTCAAATATTTTCTACAGCATAATCATAACAAAAAACACTAAACTAGAACATAAAGTTACAATGAGAACCTGTGTATGTTCTTTGGCCACACTAATTTCTTAAACTCTCTGAATCTGTCAGTAGGTCCAGACCTCCATTCCTTACTTTTAGAATTGTGCACATTTCCACTAATTACTAAATAATTTATAATGGATCATGAATAACTTGCTCTAAGATGAACAACTGAATAATAATGGAGGCAGAGTGTTGCTGCCTCACAACTCCTGGGTCTCTGATTCGATCCTGAGCTTGGGTTACTGTCTGTCTGGAGTTTCATATGTTTTCCCACCGTTCATATGGGATCTCCCAAAACATGCCAGTGTGTGGATTTCTACTCCAAAATGATTGTGTGGTGTCCTGTGTTGGAGTAGCATCCCATCCTGCACTGGACCGGCAGGCGTATTCCTACCTCAAGTTCAGCATTCCGGTGATCCACCATGACCCTGACCAGGATAAAGCGTAAAGGATAAAATACTCCCCTGACATATCACGTCACTCTATCTAACTTCTAACTTAAACTTCTGGAATCTGTCAGTGGGTCCGGACATAAATTCAGTAACTGTGCACATTTCATTATTACTGAATAAATTCATACTACTCCCTGAATAATATGCTTTAGGGCCAAACTACTGAATACTAAGCGGGGTTAAACCGGTCATCTGTACGCTCTGAGGAATCGGTCGCAAAATGGCGCCAGTTTTCATTGTTTAACCTCCAGTTTTGCACTGAATGCCAAACCGTTTTCATTTTCGTTTTCATCTTGGGAACGTCAACTGGAAATGGAGTAACAGATTGTTTCCAGTTTTCCAACTTTTCTTGTCAAATCAGAAATCTCATAACGGGTCATGTCCAATTTTCCATTTACGAAAGTACATATGGTTTAAACGGACTGTAGACGGTCCAGAAATCAATTACTTATACATTTGTGATATCCATAATTGTCCATAAATTCTACCCTAGTGGACACGAGGAGTGTTTTTTTTTTTTCTTTCATCCATCTTTCTCTTTTCTCTCCAGTTTCTTCCCAGTCTGGATCGCCTACAGAAACCTAGAAGCTCTGAGCAAACCTGTGAGAAGTGATAAAGCTGGTTTTAATTTAAACACAGATCCATCATTGCGCCATCCACAGCTTTTCTTTGTTTGAGCCAGTATCTCTCGTTAACCTGCAAACAGAGATGAAGGATTAGTGTCAGTATTTGAGTTCAGTAAGTTCAGTAAGCATGCACAGCATGTACTGTATTTGTGTGTATGTGCGTATGTGTGTGTTTGTATGTTTTATGACTCCGCAGTGTGGTTAAGCGTGCAATGAAGATTAAAGGAAAAGAGGCATGATGGTGTTTGAAGTCCACATCTAGGTTAGAGCGGTGTCTAGTTAAATGTTGGTGGTCCGGCATTTGGAATACGAGGAGAGCGTTGTAAGACTCTCCGTCTCTGACATGTCAGTCTGAGATATTCTGTCTGCTTTATTTTACTGACTGCAGCGGGGAAAAAAACCCTTGTTCTAGTGTTTTCCACTCCGTCTCACCCCACCCTCGGTATTCAGAACCCATCAAGGCTGGATAAGTTATTTGCACAGCAAACAGCAGTGTTTGAATTCAAACTCCAACCATCCGCTGAGTGACATGGATAACAGTAAAAAAAAAAAAAAAAACGAACAACTTTTTTCTTTACCCGTAATAGCACCTGTAACTCGGGCACAACTTTGAGTCATCATTCTTCCTTCAGCAGACTGTTAAATTTCACCAAAGACCAATGGCTTTTCCTAGAGGCCTGTGTTATAAAGTCAGGCGAGGTAGAGAAATCTTTATTAGCCCCCTAAACAGGCTGGTGAAACTCGTATATAGACATTAAACAAAGATCAGACGGCCAAGAGAATGTTCAGGTCGTGCTTACAAACTAACCCATTCTTTTTTTTCTTTTCATTTTTTGCTCTACTGCAATAAGATGTCATGCCTCATTCAGGCGTTCCCGTCCATCATACATGCATATAAGTGTTCTCAGAAAGAAGGCTATTGCGCAATTGTAAAAGCAGACAGCTTTGACCTGAGGACAGCAGGTCTGGCATGACTGGTCAATTCACTGTCTGCATTCCATCAAACTTTTCAGGACAGAAGAATTCCTTCATTCATGAACTGAAGTATCAACTCAGATAAAAACAGTCCTGACACGAATAGCAAGGACCAGTCAGGCCTATTTAATGTTTCAAATGCCCTGCCTGTTTCCGATAAAGATTACAAGTACAGGATAAAACACTGTATCATGCTGTTAGAGGAAAATAATCAATGAAGGGGTGGGGTGATGAAGTGGAGTTACTGGTGCCACCGCGAAGTTGATCATTTTTCAACAACAGCATGTCCGGAAGAGTTTTATTCCTCTTATACCACAGCAATTTGCCAACAAGTATCAGTTTATAGTTACCTCATACTGTTACTGTACTGTTTCAAGGGCCAACATTGGAGACTTACTTCATAAATGCCTCACAGAAAACTTCACCGCATAAAGTTATAATTTACACATTTTTGTCCTTTGGCTCTGATCAGTTCTATCACTGCTGACAAATATTTATGGATGTCTTAGTATAATAGCCTATGAGTGTTTATTGAATAAATAAAGAAACATACTGTGTAGTATGCAGAATATCCATATCTCCATATCTATATGGAGTACATTGGGGTCCAAGAGCATGAGACCTTAGTGAAAATCTATAAATAAAATAAATAAATAAATGCATTAATTCATTTAAAACCATTTAAAACTGAAAATAAAGTTTGATAACTTTCTATTTACATTGCTACATTAGTTAAAGTACTTTTAACCGAATATCGGCATTAAACGTAAACAAAAAAGTAGTTAAGTACAGTAACAAATTACATGTACTTCATTACCATCCATCCATCCATCCATTTTCTGTACCGCTTATCCTACACAGGGTCGCAGGGAGTCCTACGCTATCTTTTTGCACACACCTATATATAATGCTGTATATAATACTATACATCGTACATAACATTACTGTTAAAAATGCAAAAGCAGAAAAGCTGTAATAGCACTCTGAAAGAATTCAACGATGGGTTTGACCCCAATGTGTCCGATCACACTGCACTGTTCAGTGCATAACCGCAGCTCGAGGCCTCCTCACTGCACCCGGCTACAAAACAGTTGGCTTGGCATGAGCCTAAAACTGTCATTTGAAGGAGAAGCTGTATTTACAGTTGATGAGCAGACAGAAGCAGCCATTCCAGACGCCATTAACATCTGCGTGGTACGAGGAGTCACGTGGAGTTCATGCGTGCCGACAGACCCACATGGAACCTCGTTTGATTTCCTCTGATGTAGCGCCACTCATCCTGCTTGATTCAGATTCAATCTGTTATAGTCAACTGCACCCTTCATAATTTGGAACGAGTGAAAATGAAATAAGTGTTACACAAAATATAATTTCTTTTCTTTTAACTCGGAGAAAGAACTCACCCTTATTTTAGCACCAGAATAATTCTTGCAAGTCTCTCCAACATCGTTAGACATTACAGCAAGCAGCTCAGTGCTGGTATAAAATGCTAATAATTATCAAAGCTGAAGAAGAAATGACTATACTCAAGACAACTTTATGTTTGACAAAATGTGTTGAAATAAAACTGTACATATTTTGAAGCTCATAGCATGTGATAACAGAAAGTAATTTGTTTCACGGATGTTATGCAACATTAAATGTAACTATAAATGGATAAAACGTATACCGTCAATTTTTAAGGAATAAAAATTGCAATTGTTACCAAGTTGCTGTGGTATAAGAGGCATAAAACACTTCTGGGTGGTATCAGTAACTTCATTTTATCACACCGCCCCGTCATTGATTATTTTCTGATGTGTGTGTGTGTGTGTGTGTGTGTGTGTGTGTGTGTGTGTGTGTGTGTGATCAGATATGGCACTTGCACCCCAAACAAGCGTCCTATTCAGAGAGGTTCCTGCTGCGATTCCTGCTTGGCTGGTCTCACTCATGTTGTGATTATGACCATTTGTAAATATGCACCCACATGGCAAGTGACTCACTGAGCAAACACTCACAGCTACCTTGTTTCTTTTTTTTCTCCCTCTGAGTGGTTCTCATCAAACGATTTGAAGGAATGTGACAGCGATGGGGAAACATTTCTGCAGAGTTCAAGCTTGTTTAATTGCCTCTCCTGCCTGTGTGTGTGTGTGTGTGTGTGTGTGTGTGTGTGTGTGTTTCACCTATTGAACGTACTTCAGATCAAAACAAACCCTTGGTTCCTATGCAACGTCAGATATTTGCAAACCTGCCATGGTTGTGGTGTAACTTAGCTGAATTGATTGAGATTTGACTGTTTTACTGCAGGCTACTGCCGCGAACGTACTGTGAAATTTTACAGTTCCGTACTCGCTCACTTGTGTTTGACAACAAAATAAAAAATATCCGCTGATGTCATCAAGTGGCAACAAAGGTAAAAATCATGTCTTAGAAGAAGGGTCATAACCAGGGTGAACATTTTAGTGAGGTTGACATGTAATAATGTAATATATCTACATCAGCTGCTAATTTTTAATCTCCGTTATGTTAGACCTGTTTAATTATATAGAGTTTAATAGTTTGGTTTCCATAACACATAGTGTAAGTCATCCTTTGCAAGAATACAGTGGTGCTTGAAAGTTTGTGAACCCTTTAGAATTTTCTATATTTCTGCATAAATATGACCTAAAACAGTCCAAAAAGGTGACAATGAAAACCCAATTATACAAATGAGACAATGATATTATAATTGGTCACTTATTTATTGAGGGAAATGATCCAATATTACATATCTGTGGGTGGCAAAAGTATGTGAAGTTCTAGGATTAGCAGTTAATTTGAAGGTGAAATTAGAGTCAGGTGTCTTCAATCAATGGGATGTCAATCAGGTGTAAGTGAGCGCCCTGTTTTATTTAAAGAACAGGGATCTATCAAAGTCACAACACATGTTTGTGGAAGTGTATCATGGCATGAACAAAAAAGATTTCTGAGGACCTCAGAAAAAGAGTTGTTGATGCTCATCAGGCTGGAAAAGGTTACAAAACCATCTCTAAAGAGTTTGGACTCCACCAATCCACAGTCAGACAGATTGTGTAGAAATTGAGGAATTTCAAGACCATTGCTACCCTCCCCAGGAGTGGTCGACCAACAAAGATCATTCCACAAGCAAGACGCGTAATAGTCCACGAGGTCATAAAGGAACCCAGGGTAACTTCTGAGCAACTAAATGCCTCTCTCCCGTCGGCTAATGTTAATGTTCATGAATCCACCATCAGGAGAACACTGAACAACAATGTTGTGCCTGGCAGGGTTGCAAGGAGAAAGCCACTGCTCTCGAAAAAGAACATTGCTGCCCTTCTGCAGTTTGCTAAAGATCATGTGGACAAGCCAGAAGGCTGTTGGAAAAATGATTTGTCGATGGATGAGACCAAAATTGTTGTTGAATTCTTCAGTCTGATTGGTAAGAAGGTTTTGATTAGTTTTCTATAACAGCAGCTATGACAGTAGTTTTGGCTGTAATCCAAATCACATATTTATATTAATGACCATGTTTTAATACATTATTGTTTCTATAGTAATAACATACACAGGGACTTGTATGGCAAATGCTCCACATAAAGCTTAATAATTAATTAATTATAAAGAAAAGTGTCATTATTTAACAAAGAAAAATATGGTGTTTAAACAGTATGATTAATAGATAGATTCATATATAAAATATATATTTAAAATGAGCACAAGGTGCCATGAATTGAGCACACAGGTATTTGCAAGCGTGGCACACCGGTGTGTACTCTACTCACCAGTCATGTTGTATTTGGAAATTTCACCGCATAAAGTTATAAAGGAGGGAATAAGACATATGTTTCCAATGCTGTGATTGGTCAGCCTCAACCATCCATTTCCCATACTGCTTATCCTACACTCGTGGGGAGCTGTGGAGAGCCTGGAGCCTATCCCAGGGGACTTGGGGCACAGGGCAGGGGACACCCTCGATGGGGTGCCAACCCATCACAGGGCACAATCACATACACACATTTATCTGTACAGACTATTTGGAAATGCTAGTCAGCCTACAGTGCATGACTTGGGGAGGAGGCAGAGTGCCTGGGGGAGGCCCGGGGAGGGGAGGTGGGAATCAAACCTCCAACCCTGGAGATGCGAGGCAAAAGTGCTAATCACTAAGCCACCATACCCCCCCAATCTTACTCAAAGTAAAATTCCTAAAATGGCAGAGCTGAAACAGCTAACATATGTAGCATAATGTAATATGCTTTGTTACTAACACGAACATATCCGCTGACGTTTTAACATCACTGTTGTCCTGAGAATGACATATGGAGTAGAATGTGTAGCTGGGCTAATTGTTCACCTACAAAAGTGACCTATAGTATATAGTATGCATTACTAATAAATTAGCAAGTCAGTGTAAAGTATCCGAAGCAAAGTCAATATTTCCTCAACATGGAGTGGTTTCACCAGAGATAAACAATATTCATTCTTATTTCTAGCTTCAGAATTCACATTGTGCATGTATAGTGTAAACACTTCCATCTTCTCTATGAGCGATCATTAATCTCCGCAGGTGTAAAGGTATTAAAGGCTTTTGTCTGGGATACAAAGACACATTTTCTGCTCATGGTTTTATGTATAGAAACCTTTTTTCCCCCTGGTTCTCTGCTACCACAGCAGGTTTGCCCTACTGTAATCCCTCATCTTAACTCAGCTATACAATATAACCCCACTGCAATCATTATTCTTCAAACAGCTGTATGCTGTTACACAACTTGCACTGCCATCGTTGGAGCATTAGTGAATCAGGTCAAAGGTGCTCCATGGAGCTATGGGGGGGAAATACGCTGAGCCGCAAATGTCGGTGGGGGGGGAGGGGGGAGGGGACAACAACAGTATGCTAATATGACTTGTTCATGCTGCCAGAGAGTAAACTAATAAAATAGCACATCATTTCAACATCAAACTTACACAAACCCCGAAAAACTGTGCTGCAGGATGTACAGTCTCAGTTTCAGAGCTCTAAAGAGACATCAAGCAAGGAATAAAACACTCTGTGTCATGCTGTTATAGAAAAATAATCAATGGCACAACTGTCATGAAGTGAAGTTGATTATTTTCCAATAACAGTATGTTCCAGTGTTTTATTCCTCTTATACCACAGCAAATTACCAACAATTACAATTTTTGATTAAATCAAAAACATCATACTTTTTTATAACATTTAATGTTGTGGAGTGTCCCCAAAACAAGTTTCTGTTCTCACTTAAGTTATAGCAGCT
The DNA here is from genome assembly GCA_023630585.1 of Cranoglanis bouderius. NCBI lineage: Eukaryota > Metazoa > Chordata > Actinopteri > Siluriformes > Cranoglanididae > Cranoglanis > Cranoglanis bouderius. Next base: position 17,158,287 of record CM042553.1, read on the forward strand.
ATAAATAGTTGCTCTCTCACTAGCCTCTCTTTTCCCATCTCTTAAGATGAAAAGTTATAGCTTCACCCCTCATTCTTATAAAGAGCTTACACTGGAGACTTCTTTCATAAATGTTCAATACACGTTTTTTCATTACGGAAAACTTTCATAACAATTACACACGTTTCTTAATTGGTTTACACGGAAGTCTGTGTTTAAGTTTAAGTACCTCTATAAACAATAATGTATCAGAATGAGACATTCTGACCAATCAGCTTCAAGAATTCAGCAGCACTGTGGTATAAACATTATTAGAGCACAGAGGATATTACCTCATTTGCTGCTTGAGGTGCAGGCCGAAACACACAATACAAAGGAGCAGAGCCAAGACCTTGCAAGTCATCGTCCATTGTTTGAACTTGAAGAAAAGTTCCCTGTACATAGAGAAGTCCTGTAAAGAAGGAAAGGAAGACGTTTATATTACGTCCAGTCATTTGAAAGACGCTGTGATCCAGAGAGCTCTAGCAGGCAATGTGAGGAAAAAGTACACAGAGTACCAGGAAGCAACCTAATCAAATGCAAGTGTAAGTTCTAGTTTAGGGTCATCAATTTGGGTTTTACTCCTGTGGATGAATGAAGATCTTTAACCAGATGACTAATCATCAGTACAAGAGCATCCATGGCTGTAATCATTGTATCGATCCATGGCACTGCTGGTCAACGCAGCCAGCTATGGTATCATCTGCAGAACATTTGAAGTCTTATCTTTCAGCACTAGCTCACAAGAGACATCGTCTTGGCCTGACCTAAACCAGACTATTAAAAGTCATGTGTGGTCCTAGATATGGCATCTAGTGCATACATCTAGATGTCCTATGAATGTCTGACAGCTTTTTTAGTTTATTTATTTATTTTTCTAAAAAGAGAGAGAGAGAGAGAGAGAGAGAGAGAGAGAGAGAGAGAGAGAGAGAGAGAGAGTCAAATTTTCTACCAATTTAGTAATCCATCCTACTAACTTGTTCTCAATACAGCTGCCAATCATTTTGAAAGCTAATGGACCCAATTTTTTTTATACAGTGATATTCGTATAAATTAGAATGTGGTGGGGTTTAATTTGATGTAGGATTGTATAAGAAAAGTTGTTATTATCATACCAGTTTGGTGAATCAGTAAGACACAGTGCATGGTTTTGCGTGTGGGGATTCGTCCCAGTCAACATCACAATGCAGCTAAACATATTTGAAAGCAATGACTGCTCTGTTTTGTATACATGACCTAACAGATACCCTCGATTGGTTAGTAACTGTCCTGGACTCCCGGCTACATATGGCTGTGGCACCATCCGGATTCAAGCTGGTAGCTCTGGACTCCCTCGTTTGTGCTAGCGTTCACCCTGACCAATCACAACGTCTTCCACCAAAGTATAACACCCTAAGTCTGGGTCCAACCAGTAAGCACTGAATGACCATCCACAGATTTCCAGGACTGCCTCAGTCCAACCTGATTTAAAATATTCCACATTGTTATTCATGTGTTTTAGGTCAGTCTTGGCCTGCTATTATCTGACCCATAAAACTACATCCTTTTTGAGTTCATGTTCAGTTTGACATGTTGTATATGAGCTTTACTGTTGTCTTTTAAATGAAGTTCAGATCCAGATTAAAAACATTCACTCTAGATGAAATCTTGTCACTTGCGTTAGAGTGTATTGGGAGGGTTCGATGGTTGTAAAGCTGCCATGGAGAGACAGTTGTATTTACATTCGGAGAACATCTGGCAAAGCGTCTCAGACCCCATGCAGTGGTTTGAGGGATCGGATTTGAGCATTTTAAATGTATCTTGGGTGCATTTACACCTGCATGTTTATGTGGACAATCCCTATCCGGATATAATCCTGACAATCACCATGCATGAAGCGACCAGGTGTAAATGGGGTCAAAAAGTTACAGCGCATTCACACAAGAAAAGAGATGATGGTGTAAATATTACTGAGCTGTGATTTCTTCTTCCTTCTCCTGACTCACAGTGAAGTCGGGGCTCTGGGGCATGGAGCACGCTGACCGCGTGAAGGAGTAAACACTGTGACAGGCTTCTGAGCAGTTGAACATGAGAACATAGTGAGGTTTATTCTCATAACCACTGCAGTACGTGTCCATGTGTCATCAAAATCAGAAGACACACACCAGTATTCCTGCAGGATAACTCACGCCGAAGTCTAGCCATGATTGCGTCAAATTTCCACGAGGGCGTCGGACGGAAAACAAATAAGCGCTCATACGTTCACTGACGTCTCCTACTCATTAAAATATTACACACACAACATATTCTGGTATTAAATGTATTTCAGAATGCAAGTCAAAATGTTGCACATATACAATATAGGTAAGGAATAAAAAACTTGGGGGTGTGCTGTCATAAGGAACTACAGGGTCGTGTGATGAAGCAGATTTACTGTTATCACCCTCAAGTTGATTATTTTCCTACAACACCATGTCCTGAAGCTTTTTATACCTCTTATACAGCAGTGATTTGTCAACATTACAATTTTGTTATTAATTAGGGACAACATATGGCACTTTTTATCAATTTATTAAAAAAAAGCACATTAATATTAACCTGTCGAAGCTGAATTCAGCAGCACTGAATGATGATGGTTTGTGAAATTACAGTGTAGAGGGTATCTACTGTATATGTGATAAAAGTTTTTTTTTTATTATCATTTAGCAAACTGTGGTCAGCGAATCCTCAGAATGATGATCTGTAATCAGATTTCGAAACCTCTGACTACTCAGAAAGCGAGTTGAAGCGTGATCACATGGAGAACAGCCTGAACCTTTTTTTTTTCTCTCAGACAATTAATCGACACATTGTATCGATCCTTCAAATCAAAAGCGCATACATGTGCATGCAGCTGAGGCCCTTCACAGCTGGATAGCTGGTGTTTATTTTCAGACCAAAACTCTGGCGCTGGAGTCGGAGCCGAGGCCATGTGCTCTCTCCACATTGTAAAACACACACTGCTCCCTGCTAACACCGTCACTGTTTCCGTAGGCCTCGCAAAAGGTCACCCAAACACTGCCAACTCCGCAACGTGTTTTCCCTCAGCAATGCACTATCAACAGGAAACATCTTTCGCAGAACAGGAAGTGTTACTCTCTAATTGACGACGTGATTCGGTGAGAACTTTCTAGTGACCAATGAGCGTGAGCTTATTTTTAGGACCGACTATAAAAGCAGAGTGCACTTGTTCTTTTCAAGCAAAGAGCTGAGAAACTCGCACATACAGACACACACTCATACAAACACTATGACATTTACATCTACTAAATAAATAAATAAGGCAAGACACTACAGGTGAACAGGGCCATACTTAACACAAGAGATATCACACTTAATTTCTGCCATATTATTGCTGATATTGTATTTAAAGTTTACACTCTTTTTTACATTCTTACTTTATTTAATTTTTCTTTATACCTGTCTTATATTCTCTTAACAGTGTTTTATATGATCCTAACTATATACAGCACTTTGGTCAGCTTTAGTTGTTTTAAATGTGCCTTATACATAAATAAATAAATAATACATGTTTACATCATTACTTTGCATTTATTTATACAAATGAGGCCTCTTCTACTTAAATATGCATATTTGCATATTGACATATTTACATAAGTAATACAACCAAAATCTAGTCTTTGGATGAGTTTAGAATGGGGAAAAAAAGAAAGTGTTTTACTTAAGGTTATCAGAATATAATTGTTTTTATTGTTTGAGCAAGAAAGTACAAGGTGTTATAAAAACTGTTTCATCAAATCAGCATTTTGAGGTATTTCTCGATAATAGCCTTTAAATTAGATAGGCATGAACAAGTAAAATTTCACAAACGCATCTAAGATTTTTGGTTATGAACATAGAAAGAAATAATTTTAAGGAACATGTTTTTGTTTTTTTTTAAATACAGTGCAATTTAACAATTTAATACTCTGGTTAGTGTGATTTATAAGGTTTATTCTATCAAATATTCGATCAAAACAGGAAAGCTTTTCAAGGATATACAGTATGATGTGAAGTGGGTGGAGCTTAATGCTTTCTTAAAAGTTGCTGAACATTTTTTTTTCAAAGTTGTTGATAATGTTGTCGCAAATAAATAAAAACAATGTAATAAACATATTACTGCTGAGTTTTTACATTTTTATGATTACTTTTTAAGAGTAAACATGTTAAATCTGAAAAGTGATTGACGTGACCAAAATGGATGTTTTGACCTATAGTGTCTTTCCTCAGGTAAATACTATTTTATGCGCTATATTAGTTTTTATCTCTTTATATTATTGCTATTGTAATATATCATACTGTGAAAACCATGAATTTTCATGGATTACATGTATAAAGATAAAAAATTTTTTTAAAAATTTTTAAAAAACACTAGAGAGAATATTAACATTAAGTCACTTGTGCTGACAAGTGAATTGTTTATCCTGTAACATGGCAGCATGAATAACTATTGTGACAGTGTTTAAAAGCACTTTTGGGGTCTGTCAAAGTGGCTCTAAAATCTCCAGTGAGATACGTATACACAAGGGTCTTACAGAACAGTGTGCAGACCTCAGAAAGCATCATTAGTGCACCACCGAGGCTCCCGGACATGATGATAACACTATCAGCACCAGGGGGAAATCCAGAGGCCATTTCAGTGGTGCTTTAATGCAGCCATGCTTTTTCAATCTTAACTGGAAAAGCACCTAGAAGAGAGCCAAGAACACCAATAACACACTGCAGAGGAGCGTGAGGCCTCTATAGGCAGACCAGAGAGACGGCGAGCCTCCAACCATCATCCTGCTGGCATCGGCTTCAAGAAACAGCGCCGGTAATGACAACCATCAGCACTCCAGTAATCAGGATCCAACTGCCGGGTCTGCACAGGCGCCATGCTCTGAAATACAGGGGGAATAACTGTAACTACTCATACTAACACACACACACACACACACACACACACACACACACACACACACACACACACACACACTGTTCATTTTGACATGATGTTCTTTGAAGGTCAAGGTTTTTTCAGTTCTGTACAAAAATGTAAGAGAAAGCTCACAGTTCCATTAAAATTAATCTTTTCTAATATTTCTCACTGCTTTAATCTTTCATGTCTGGCAGATTTAATAATCCTGATAGCCTACACAGTGTCTTCTGCATTCTTCAGGTTAGGAGTGTGTGTGTGAGTGTAAGCACACATCATTGAAAAAGCAGAGGTAGAAAACAGGCGGTACCCTCGGTGGTTTTATATGAGCATGCAACAGGCATTTTTACAGGTCTGACTAAACTTTACCATGGTAGACTGCAGCAGTAGCTGTATGTGTGTGTGTGTGTGTGTGTGTGTGTGTGTGAGACAAAAAAGAAAACATAAACCTCAATCGCACACACACTTACACACCCATTCACACACTACGGACAATTTAGAAATGCCAATCAGCCTACAACGCATGTCTTTGGACTGGGGAGGAAACCGGAGTACCCTGAAGCATGGGGAGAACTGAAGCATGGGGAGAACATGCAAACTCTGCACATACAGGGCAGATGCGGGGCAGAGGCAGGATTCGAACCACCAACCCTGGAGGTGCGAGGCAAACGTGCTAACCTGTACTTTTAAATATTTCATTAATCATTGTCATCGTTTAATAATTTGCATATTAAATGTGATTGGTTCCAGACTATTTTCTGACATCGTTACCAGAGCTTCTATATAATGCTCCCAAAATTATTTTTATACAAAATTACTGAGAAAAAAGTCCATTTTAAATAGAAAATGCGAACTGACACCGTTTTAAAAGGTTGTATTTTAGGGAAATAAATATTTTAACTTTTTAAATAATTGTTTGTCCTTGAATTTGCACGTTTACAGATTATTTGTGTGATTTGATCATCATCTGTGAGTTAGGAAGCAGAAAATCATGTGACTATGAAATGCCAGTAGATGTCTGAGCATCTGTAAACAAGCTCAGGCATGCATCTGGCTGTGTTCCCATTGATATAGCACTGATAACACTGTTTGAAGGGAGAGGAGAAAAAAACTGCGCTTCTCTGCTACTTGGCTGTGGTGTACCACCAAAACAGCATGTAGAGTTGTGGGGCAAACATGGGAAATGCTAAAAAAAAAAAAAAAAACACACACACACACAAAAAAAAACTGTAGGTAAAGCTGTAGGTTTTCAGGACAGAGGAGTTCTCAGCAACATGACACGCTGTGTTGTTTTTTTTTTTTTTGTCTTATTAACTTCATGAGAAAGTGGTAGAGTGACTGTTTATAGCTGCTATAATGCAAGTGAGAACAGGAACATGTTTCATGGATGTTCCACAGCAATAAATGTAACTATAAATAGATAAAAAAAAAAAGTATGCTGTGTCCTTTAATTAATAATACACTCTAATCTTTGGCAAATTACTGTGGTGTAAAATGAATAAACCATTTCGAGACATGTTGTTATTGGTCATTTTTGTTTGCATTGGGCCACACCATCTCTTTACTCATTATTTTTCTATAACAGCACACCACTGTGTTTTATTCCTTACATGTGTAAAGAAAGGGTGTAAGTGATGAGTGACAACTAGTTTCAATATTAGATTTATTATTTAAATCTGTAAAATATTATTTTGGCTATTTGTTGAAGCCATGGAGCTTTTTCATTCCTGAACTTTCCACGTTTTTATTAGGGCTCCAAGCACCAAAAGGTTATAATCTACTGGTTAGAGCAAAAAGCATAAAATCTGGTATAAAACACTTCAGGATGTGTTGTTATTGGAAAATATTCAAGTTCCAAGTGCTAACATTAACTAAATTTCATCACACCATGCTGTCACTGATTATTTTACTATAACAGCACAACACACAGTGTTTTTTTTCCCCCTTACTTATTAACTAATTTGTATTGTAGCCATAGTGTTATCATGACTTTAACCACTTGAACAGCAACCATATTGTGTTTTTGCAATCCCCTTCTCAAAATTATAACATATTCTGTTATCTTCTAGATGTCCTATATGTCAGAAGAAACCCTTAAACCCTTATTGAGTCACTCCCAATCATTTGGTGTTATATTAGATCTACTCTACTGCTGACATTTATTTGATGACACACTAAAAAAATTCCTTCACAGGTGAAACTCAGTGGCCGTGAATTTAGGTTGATTTTTTTTTTTTGCTGTAAAAAAATCTGCAACTGCATACGTGATGGAAATATGTGCAATAGTGTGTGACTGGTTACTGCTTCTCGTTTTTTCTACTCAGGCCCTGCGACTCAAAGTTCATAAGAATGGGAAGTTGGATTACTCATCAAAAGGGTGAAATTGAAGGACAAAGGGTTTCCCCTCTCCGGAAAGCTCTTCGTGCGATGTCAGTTCCAGTCAAGTCAAGCTATTTTCTTTTATTGTCATCCAGGCCATGTACAACTTTATATCCTCTAAATGGGCTCCAAAGGCTCTGTGAAATAGAGGGGTCTGCATTTTTTAAATATTTTGCTACAATGTTGGAAATCGCCCACTATTATTAAAGTAATTATATTTATTATTGACTCTTTTTTTTAAAATATAGTTTTTAGCCTGTTTGACAGGTAAATTTAATTTAATGGGTTTAATCCAAACCTCAATAACTCAAAAACAGGTCTGCCTATATGTAATGTCAACTTGAATAACAATTTTAATAAAAATGTGTTCTCTGAGTGGAACGTTTAGGAATAAAAAGCCAAAATATTATTGCACAGATTTAAATAATGAGCCTAATAATTGAATAGTTGGATTATATTCATAAAATAAATCTGCAGAATTTTATTTGTATCCAAAAAGGCTGTTGAAAGTTTGAGAACCCCTGCTCTGACTCTTTGCTTATAACCATTTGGTGCTTGGAGCCCTAATAAAATGTGCTCTGTGAGTGGAAAGTTCAGGAATAAAAAGCTAGAATAAAATTTAAAATAATATTGCATCTGTTCTTAAACTTAAACCTATTCTTTACATATGTAAGGAATAAAAGACAGCAGTGTGCTATTATAGGAAAATAATGAATGAACAGATGGTGCGGCCCAATTCGAACAGAAACAGCCAGTAACAACACGACTGAAAGTGCTTTATTCCTCTTATACCACAGCAAATTGCCAATGATTTGAGTGCATTATTAAGTAAGGAACAACACATCATACATTTCATCCAATTATAGCTACATTTAATGTCGTAGAACGTCCACAAAACAAGTTATAAGTTCCTGTTCTCACATACGTTATATCAGCTATAAATAGTTGTAGCCTCAGCAGCCTTTTTTTCCTCACTCTTAAAGATAATAAGGCAAAAACAAACCAAAAAAAAAAAAACACAGCTTGTCATGTTAGCAAGAAACCACAAAGTGTTATCTCCTCTGCGCTGAATATGTCAAAAATGTAAAGTTACAGTGCTACCTCTGACACTGACACAGGAGGGGTGTTTTTTCTTCTTTTTTTTCTCGCATAATTCTGTGTAATCTCTAGAGACTGTTTTGTGTGAAAAAATCTCCTGATTCCGGAGATCAGCAGGTTCTGAAATACTCAAACCAGCCCTTCTGATACCAGCAACTATGCCATGATCAAAGTCACAAAGATCACACTTTTTCTTCATTCTGATGTTTGATGGGAACATTAAATGAAGCTCTTGACCTGTATCTGCATGATTTTATATATATATTCATGTGGCAGCAGCACAATGCATAAAATCATGCAGATACAGGGCAAGAGCTTCATTATTATATATATATATATATATAATCTCATAGTGAGATATAATTCCCTGTATTCAAAATTTTTAAATTAAATATTTTTAAAATATTTAATCAGCTAATTATTTACTCATTTAATTTTAAAAAATCATTTTGATCATTTAATATTAATATCTAGACTGGTTGATCCATCATCATGGATTTTTAAAAAAAAATCAGACTTTTTTTTCTTTTCAAAAACATATCATACATACATATCAAAACATACATTTATTTCGGAGTAATTAGTGTAAACAAATGGTCACTGTATCCTTGGCAGGTTTTTACAACATCCTTTCAAAGACCTTGAACTGAGCTTGACATCTGAGCAAAGCCAATCTATGCATGTTGAAAAAAACACATCTGTGCACATTAGGAATCACAGGTTAGCCTCAACATAACATCTGGTTAACTCCACACCCTCATGCAGCTCAGCGCAAAGAAAGATAAAGAACCCTTTCAGGTTAGGGTTAGACCACAATGAAACAAACAGCCTTTGTCGTTTGTTTTGTGCTGCTCGTTTCTAATGGCACCCGGATCTCAGGGTGAAGGCTGCTGTTCCTCCACCACAGCGCGCAGAATGCAGCTCTGAGTGACCTGATTCTCTCTGAGCTGCGGCAGGTGCGGCCTACCAGTGCGGTATGCGCAGCTTTTATGAGTAGTGCACGTGCACACATACACTCTCTGCAACTACACACATGCCTCAAAGTTCATCAGCATTTCATAAGCATGGCTGTGATTGCAGTGCTGATCTTTATCTCAGAATAAAAGATTGCTCACTGCATCATCATCATTATCAGTGTATACAGCACACAGCTTGGCAGTAAAAGTCACAAAAACATCACATAGTCCAGAATATATAGTTCTAGGCTTCCATTTGGTTATTGATTGATTTATGCTGGTTTATGTAAAGAATAGAACACTTGAGAGCATGCTATTGTAAGAGTGTAATGCTATTATAATCAAGAGTGGTGTAATGAAGCAAAGTTATTGTTACCATCCTGAAGCGGATTACAGTTGCAATCAAAATTATTCAACCCCCATTGCAAATCAGGTTTATTGTCAAAATTTACAGACTTTCAGCTGTTTTCAATGAACAAATCAAACAAAAGCAATTGAAATAGTTGAACACAATGAACGCGTCAAGTGGTTTCCCCAAATTCAACTGAAAATGCAACTTATAATGACTTCTCCAGTCTCAAAATTATTCAGCCCCCTGAATAGAATCCCTCACAACAGCACAAATATGTAAAACTTCATTAGTTGCACCAGACTTCATTAGCTGCACCAGGTGTGCTTGAGCTGGAACACATGAAATACCTGAAATGTTTAGGGGCAGAAAATACATGAAATACCTGGACGGGGCAGAAAAAGGATGCTATTAATGGCTGCAACCAGATTTCTGAGAAGGCAGGTTGTGAAAAACCCTCGAGTGACTGCAAAAGACCTGCAGCAAGAGTTGGTGGCAACAGGCATTGAGGTTTCAGTGAGCACAGTATGGTGCGTACTAAACGCAGAAGGTTTCCATGCCAGAACTCCAAGACATACATCACTACTGACCCAAAAGCACAAGAAAGGTCAGCTCAAAATCATATAAATAAGCCACAGAAGTTTTAGGATTCTGTTCTGTGGAGCAATGAAATAAAACTTTTTGGCACAATGGATCAGCGGTATGTCTGGAGAAAGAAGAATGAAGAAGGAACACTCTGTCCACAGTCAAGCATGGTGGTGGCTCGGTGATGCTCTGAGGCTGCTTTGCATCCTCTGGCACTGGAATCCTGAAGCGTGTGTAAGGCAAGATGGATTCATTGAAGTATCAGGAAATCCTAGGAGAAAATGTCATGCGGTCTATGAGGAAGCTGAAGCTTGCGTGTCATTGGACCTTCCAACAGGACAATGATCCCAAGCATACCTCAAATTCCACCAAGGCTTGGTTGCAGAAGAAGTCCTGGAAGATTCTACAGTGACCATCACAGTCACCTGACTTTTTGATTTGAAGAAGGCGGTTGCAGCACGCAAACCCAAGAATATTACTGAACTGGAGGCCATTGCTCATGAGGAATAGGCTAAGATGCCTTAAGTTTGATTTGTTCATTGCAAACAGCTGAAAGTCTGTAAATTTTGACAGTAAACCTTTTTTGCAATGGGTGGTGAATAATTTTGATTGCAACTGTATTTGCCAATAACAGTGTGATTTTGTGGTTTACTCCTCTTATGCAATTTTGCAATTTGGCAATTTTTTTTAATTATTAAAGAATGACATGCAGTATGTTATATGCATATATAATTACATTTAATGTCATGGAACATCCACAAATCAAGGTGGATCGGTCCTCTTCTTGCTTATGTTATAGCAGCTATAAACAGTCACTCTCTCACCAGCTTTACATAATTTTTTCTTTCTTTATATTAATAAGACAAAAATTGAAGCTTGTTACCAAGAAATTATATTCATCAATCAGTACATGAAGTCTCATCTATCCTTCCCAGCACTCAGCATTCAAGTCACCACCTTCATTACTGTACAGGCTCAAATAAATATGGCTTCACTTCTGGGACAAAATTTGCTTCTCTTTCCTCCATCTATGCCTCTGCTTTCTCAAGCGATGGTGGTCTCGGTGGTGAGATGTCTTCCACCATCGCTAGCGTCTCCATGTTTGTTTTGTAACACATGTTTGTCACAGCAACTGCTAGAAGGGAAAAAAGCATCATATAGTCTAGAAAATATGGTAGTATCATTCGATTGCTTTGTTTCTTGCTGGATTATGTATGGAATAAAACACTTGGGGGTGTGCTGTTATCAGAAAATAATTAACAACTCTGTGGTGTGATGAAGTAGAGTTACTGTTACCATCCTAGAGCTGATTTCCAATGGATAAAAGTAATGTTCTCCCCACTCAGATACGCCCTTTCGCTTAACAGCAGGAAAAATGCAATCGAATGTCCATTTCATGTTGTCTTTCGGTTTTAATAGGCTTAATTATGCAGCTGTAACCGAAGCGTATAATTTCACTTTTTGTATCAGTTGCAGTTATGTTATGCGATTGTATCAAACATTTGCTTTACTGTATGGAAGCCAAAATGGCATCTTATAGTCTGGAAACTATGGTAATTTTCATACAGCCCATAGAATGATGTTCTGTAACAGTATAGCTGCTGTGACTCATAGCTAACAACATTTAGCTGTGCATTTCAAATGCTTTTGATTCAATAAGAAAGTCTCATTTTAAATGAGCTGCAGTTTATCTTCAATCTGAACAAAAGAATGTCTTGGAAAAACTGCACATAATCTCCAGATCTTGACCAGAAGAAGACTGAAATTGCCCAACAGGAATGTAAAGCTGAGTTCAGAGCTCTCTGACATAACACCGTGAAAAAAAAGCAAGTGGAAAAAGCTTGGAGTCAGAGTGGCGAATGCTTTCATGAGTCGCCTGCTTTACTTGTTTGGAGAGAAACCATGGCAACAAAGGGGGAAACCCACACAGCTGTCGAGGAGCCGAGGCCCCGGAGCTGAGCGCGTTCCATCGAGAGGCCTGAATCACTTCTCCCCAAGCTGAGATTGGGTTTCATCATCTCGAACACTTGGGACTTAATGCACAGCAGATGTGGAGCCAACAGGAGTTGGCAGGCTTCTGACAGTAAAGGATGGAGCGATTCCCCCCTCCTTCACACACACACACACACACACACACACACACACACACACACACACACACACACATAAACATAACTACCCCCCCCCCCCAACCTCCTTAGTCTTCCCCAGAAAGAGAAAGCCAGGAGATTTAGGCTCCTCTCCCAGCAAAAACAACGACTCAGAGAAACGCAGGCTCTGCTTTAAAAAATAATGATCGCGAGTGATTTGTCGCTGAGCAAAACAAGCCATTACATCAAACCCATGACAGCAGCCATAAATCGTTCCTAGTTTGGCTCCCACTGAGTCGCACTGTACTCATTTTATCGGGGACGCTGTGACCAAAGAAATGTTTCATGTAATACCCTTTAATCCCTCTCCTCATTGGCTTGAGATGCCATTCCCTCAGAAAAATGAGGCACAAAGCCAACCTGACCTTATCTCAGTCATTACAGAAGTGAAAAACAGAAAAGCAGACTTTATCATGTGTATGAGGAGTGTTGGAAGGAAAGTGTGCTTGTGGCCAGAGCAGGGAGAGGCAGTACCACGGCGTGGAAGTCTCTCGTTGCACAACATCTGCAGCTGCTCTGCATAACAAGCATCGCTGACACAGCGAGCCATCTCTGCTCTAAACACACGCTGAACAAGCGCACTGGTTTACTGCTACATTGTTCTGTAGGTCACACAGGAAATGTCCATCTGGAAACACATTAAATACAGTATATCGATGGTTGATGCTGTAGTTTGATCATTCCTGTGAGAAGTAACCTTACGTTCACACTAGCAGGCGACAAAACATTTACATTCACAACACAGAGCTGCGATTTCAGTGACAGCAACACGTGACAGATCAACACAATTGGCTCAAATGATTCTATGGGTCAATCCCGTGGTGCGTGTGGACTGGCGTTTCTTCAGTTTCTCACTCACAACTGTAGTTCCTACCTGCAATTAGTTCCCATTTATGGAAGAAAAAACTATGATGGTTTCATCTTTTCCTGTCATATACAACCTCTCTTAAAAAGTGTATATAGACATTATGAAGAAAAATAAAGCTTGGAAGGAAGTAGTAGAGATTGTTGGCGCATCTAGTGAATGTACGTAGCTAGTGCAGTTTGCAATCTGTCAACAAAGCAAATACGAACCCGGGCATGTAACATGTAAATCAAACAACCAGTTTTCACACTGATTAGTGCATTATTTATGTTTAACTAGTTAACTTTACAAGCTATACTATATGGCCAAAAGTTTGTTGACACTTGACCATCGCACCTATATGTGCTTCTTGAACATCCCATTCCAGATTTAGTCCCCCTTTGCTGTTATAAGAACCTATAAATAAGCCTTCTTCTGGGAAGGCTTTCCAGCCACAAGAGTATTTGTTAGGTCAGGCTGATGTTGGGTGATGCGGCCTGGAGTGCAGTCAATATTCCAGTTCATCCCAAAGGTGTTTAGTGAGGTTCTGTGCAGATCACTCGAGTTCTTCCACTCCAACGTTGGCAAACCATGTCTTTATATATCTTGCTTTGTGCACAGGTGCATTGTCATGTTGGAACAGGTTTGGGCCTCTTAGTTCAAGTGAAGGGAAATTGTAATTCTACAGCATGCAAAGACATTCTATACAGTTGTGTGCTTCCAACTTTGTGGCAAAAGTTTGGGGGAAGACCCACATATGGGTGTGATGGTCATGTGTGAACGATCTTTTGGCCATATAATGTATATACACTGTAGCTACTAATGTTTAGCATCAGAAAAAAGCAGTAAAGGTCACCACACACCCACAAGAGACACAAGTGTCTTGTTGCTTGCTAGTTTGAACATAGGGTTAGCTTTGACGTCACAGGAAGACATTGTTATTGCTAGCACAATTACAGTGTAGTTTAATAGGAAGTCTTTCCTGTGTAGGCAAACTTAATGTTACATTTTTACCTCTGACTATTACAAAGTGCTGACACTGGAGACTCATTCCATAAATGTTAAATAAACATCTTCTTATAGAAAGCCTCAGCATATCAACAATAATGCCTATGTGGAGTATAAGTCCCTGTGAATGAGCTGTTACTATAGAAACAATACTGTATTAGAAAGTGCACATTAATATAAACATGTGAACTGCAGCTGAACTACTGTCAGAGTTGCTGTTAAAGAAAATTAACCAGCAACTTCTGACTAATCAGAATGGAGAATTCAACAGCACTGAGAGAATGGAAATCCTCTTCACACACACACACACACACACATATATATATATATATATATATATATATATATATATATATATATATATATATATATATATATGTGTGTGTGTGTGTGTGTGTGTGTGTGTGTGTGTGTGTGTGTGTATATATATATATATATATACACACACACACACAGTGTGAAACTTGCATTCATTCAGCACATTGCAGAAAGGAACGTTTCTAGCTGATTCGTGTCAATTTTGAAGGTGCAAGCTGAACACAGCACACTGGCAAGGAAGCAGAAAACGGACTTCAAATACAACTCGCAAGAGTGAAAAAGGAAGTGGTTTTTGATTCAAGAAGGAAAATACACACACCTGTTTTCACTCACATTTTAAAAGAAAACAAACCAGTGCTGACGCTTATCATTGGTGGATGAGAACCTTCTAAAGCTTCAGCTGTAAAATAAAAAACAAAATAAATTTTTAAAAAAAAACACAAAAAAACCCCCAGCAGATTAATTCAGTACTAGTGCACACTAGTTAAGTTTAACAGAAATGAGCTCAATTCTTAGTGCTTCATTATTATTAGATATAAGTAATTTGTCTCATAGCCCATTTTATATCTGTTTTATAGCCCATTTATGCTGGACTGCCTGATCAAGTCACGAATCTCCAGAAGAGAAAGAAATCTCGCGTGGTATTCACGCTTATTACATACATTTGTAATGTGAAGTGAAGTTGCCAGCTGTGGTGAAGCATTTCTCTAGTCCACATGTTCTAAATGGGATTTCTATCATTGATGATGGTGTCTTATAGACATCATAAATCTCACGGCTTGCACTGACCGAGCTTATAGAGGAACTCCACCCGAATTTAATAAAGTGAGACATATTGGACGTAATAGTTTCAGAGGTCTCCAGGTGGAATTTATCGTAAGGACACCTTTAAGACCCATAGCGTTTGGCCAGAATTCATCAGAGGTTTACATGGGGCCAAGGGTCACGTGCATGCGGCAGATAAGCAGAAATTTTCAGCAGAGTGTAAACTGTGCAGCTGGTGTTGATAGGATCTGTTCTTCCTGGGTGCATGCCACGAACATTGTTTGCATTTTAGGTTCAAGAGACTTTGCAATGAATTAATTTGCACATTTATCTAGAAATAATCCGTGCCAAAAACAAAAAGGTGTCCTCCAAGAACTAGCAAAACGACTCTCGCCTTCATACATGCACGGGTTCACAAACCCCAGTCTTTTTACGCACGCTGTTGCTAGGAGGCGATTTTTTTAAAGAGAAAAACAAAACCACGCTCGTGGGGCAACACACCAGCGTTTGGGTTGCTGACATCATGAAGAAAGGCATAAAAGCCATCAGGCCTGTCGGTGATGTCAGAGCTCCTCTGTGGATCACTCGTAAATACTGTGCTGTTGAGCCAAACATTTTAAACATGTTAAATCAGAAACGAAGAACCAGCTGTGGGGAACCAATCCAGCACCGTTTAGAGCCAAAGCTCTGAGGCCAACAGCTTGGGCAGAGAAAACGGGGGATTTTAGCATGTCATATTCACTGAGATGTATAATGTTGATCTTGTCGTCCTTACTCAGTGTGCTGTGGTTAGAGGAAATGTGCAGAGCACGCCACACTCATAACCATGTTGAACTCTCCTGTCCTGTATGAAAAAGGATATTGCAACATGCTGTTAATAATCTACATACTGGACATACATAAGTATAAAATTAATGCATTGTTCATGAATTTATGTACTTATGGATCTGCTAATAAACCTAAGCATTCTTTTGCATACCTTTCGCACTACTATCACATACTGACGCAATGAACTACATCATAATACTTTATTGATAATATTGCAGGATGACCTGATGTTAAATCTACTTTTGTACCAATAGAGAATGTTATCTTAATGTTCAGTAAAGGCTCTAAGAAAGTCAGGCTGTAAAGTTCCAAAAATAACATTCCGGCAATGTTTTTAATAGCAATTGTAATCATTGTGAATAAAACACTTCGGGACGTGCTGTTATAGGAAAAGAAATAATCAACTTTTGTACCAATCTATCTAACAGAGATAACATGTTATGGTTCTAAAAAGGTCAAGATTTAACATTCCAAAAATAACATTCGATGAGAAAAAAGGTAATAATAGTTGACAAATTGCTGTGGTATATAAGAGGAATAAAACACTTTGGGATGGAAACAGTAACTCTGCTTCATCACACCACTCCGTTGTTGATTATTTTCCTATAACAGCACCTCTGTCGCTAAATATGCCGGAATATAACTGAACACATACAGACTTTCTCCTCACACCTCACTCAGGTCTCTTTTTTGCAGCAGTAATTTCCCAACGCCGTGAGAGAAATTACTACTTTGTCTTTCACTCGGTGCCGCTCGAAAGACATGCCTCCTGTTCAGCAATCTTCCAGATGCTAAATTACCCCCTAATCAGGGAAAATCACAGATCTGAGCCTTGATCTAGTGGCATGGAGCAGGTCCTCAATCAAAGTGCTGAAGCCACACCATTAAAGTGAACTGTTGATCCGCGCACTAATGAGTGACAAAGAGGAATTGAGGACCCTCAGTTTTGGCGACGTGTCAACCGATCCCCCTCCATCTTTTACGTGTGTGTGTATAATTGCTTGACTAATAAAACAGTTAGAGCCTTCAGCTGTGGTTTTAAGGCCACGTGGAACACCCAGTGAGGGTCCTTCTTTCTTTAACACAGAGATTCCCTCCCTGAGAGTAATGCGATTACCAGACAAGCCAAATTTAGAGATTTTTACTGAGCAGACTCTGCTGAAAAACAAACAAACAAAAAAAATTATTAGAAATGTTGTTTCACATCCTAATGGGAACTGTCAGAATGGTTTCCATTAAACATTTTCCCACCAGTATCTAATGTGTCCTTGGTTACAACATGGCCTTAGTACTGCAAAGCTGCACCAATTTGTACGATGTAATTTATATGAAAACATAACAAGGCTAATATTAGCTTTTGTAACTTTTCATATGACTTCCAATTTTAACAAATTCAATCACACACTTGAAATCCTCTTGAAATCCTCTTGAAATCAAGTTGATGTTATTTTCAAATCATTTCCATTTAATTTGTACAGTGCTGTTGACTATAGACATCATCACAGAGCAACAGTATCTATGTGAGAACAAGGATGGGGAGACTTTAAGGGTGTAAACTGTTTTGTGAAGTGCAAATTTATTTGGGTTGATTTGTTTTGAGTTACTGAAGCTTGGATTAAATGCATTTCATTCAAGTAACAGGCTAATAACTATAAAGAACTCAATAATAAATATAATAATTTTGACCCTGGTCTCCACTTGGAGAGCCACTGATCTATCTGACTATTGGTGCTTTCTTGTTGAGGTGCAGAACATATTATTACTATCAGCAACCCCCTTATTCATGTAAAACACTTCTGAATCCCATTAGAAGATGACAAAAATCAGTCAAGGGTCAGTATTAGGACCATTTATGTTGTTAATATCACACCAAACGGAAAACAATATCCATTACCAACCATTACAAAACCAGCAGAAACCTTTAATGGATACCTAGATGTTGGTTTACATAGCCATAGTGATGGTTATCTGTGGTACTGGGTAGGCTTGGAGACATTTCATCTGCTCTAAACAAGACAGAGGCAAGTGCAGAAAACAACAGCCTGCTATCCAAGTCCCAAACCACAGGACTACTATTTGTTGAGTTTTGCCATTTTAAATGTGTTTATTCCACTTGCAGACTATACAGTGTGCTGAAATCCTTCACTGAGTCAACACCATCGCTCACTCCTCTGTCACCTGGCTCAAATGAAGTCAGACCAAGTGGCGCTTTTCAATCACCGCCTTCCATTGCTCCGTAGCTGCATGAAATCATATTTAGTGCACTCAATGCACTGACAGGCTTAAAGTTGGGTTTTTTTTTTTAAACAACCTTTCTTGTTCCTTGCATTTCTCTGATGATCATTGTTGTTATCTGCTGCACGAAACCTGTAGGCCCAAGGAGTAACGCTGCCCTGCACTGAAACCTGCGGTTTAACAGACCACACATCCTGTAGCTGACAGAGCCTACGCATACACACACACACACACAAACACACACACACACACACACACTCGTACCAATGTGATCTGATAAAGTTCAAAAGCCACAAAACACATATCTCAGGCTGCACACTCAAAATGAAAAACACAGCTTGCGAGCTGCCAGCCCAACTCTATCTCACTGAAATTCATTCAACTGTCACACATTGAAGCTCGCTACAACCCGATCTGTCTTCATCCAAGCACTTTAGTTCAAAAAAGAGAGGGAACTGTGTCAGAACATACTGTTTTTTTTTTCCCTGTAGTGCAAAGTTAGCATTGGTTAATAAAGGTTAAACCAGTGAAAGTTTCGTAGCTCAAAAATCTACCACAAATAGGAAGCAGTTATGCAACTTTTATCAGTAAAGTGAGTTCGAACACACAGGGTGAAAGGGTGAACACACCATTCGTTTAGTACAAACAAACTTGGTTGCGTAGTTTTACTACTAACATGATTATCTCACTAAATAAAGCTGAGTGAATTCAGAAAAATATAAGTGGGCTTGCAAGACTGATAAGACACTTGGGTTCATGCTGTTATAGGAAAATAATCAACAACAGGGCGGTGTGATGAAGCTGAGTTACTGTTACTACCACAAAATTGATTATTTTGCCATACTTCTCGTATGCTACAACAATTTGCCAATTTTGTTCATTAAAGAATGAGACGGCATACTTTTTTATCCATTTTAGTTACATTTAATGTTGTACAAACTAGTTAGCGCCTGTTCTTACATTATTGCAGCTACAAACAGTCATTCCCTCCTACTGACACTGAAGTCTCCTTCAATAAATGTTAAATAATCATCTCCTCACAGAGAGATTCACCAGAGCGTTTTCATTGTTTTGTTTTCTAAATCATTTTATCTTGCGTGTCCGGCGTACAATTCCCTGTGAATAAGCTGTTGCTATAGAAACAATAATGCATTAGAATAAGCGCATTTGCAGTTACAGAAAATGAATCTACCACAATCAATTTCGAGACCTGGTGATGCATATGCCACACATTCTCTTTCCTTTAAATCCTGAAACAAAATGACATCATAAATTTACAAGACCTTACCTCAGTTATATCGTTGAGTCAGTATGTTTTTTTATTTAGCGAAGCTTGACCAGTGTAAGTGGAAAAAACTAACCTATGCTTCCTACTTCCTTATCAAGCCATGTCTTTCAACCAAATAGAAACATATGGTAAAATCATCAGTAAATCTATGGTTATGTCATGAAGAGTATAAACCTAAGATACCATAAAGTACCACAGTAAAATGATGGTAGTATCATGGTTCAGTGTCCAACATTAATAAACATAGTAACCATAAAGTACCATAAAGAGTTAAATAAATGTCACTGATAGTAAAACTATGGTGAATTTTCATTATACTTGAGGCTCAAACGGGTTTCAACACTTTCTCTGCTGTAGCTAAGCGAAAAACACACCGCAACCATTCTTCGAGGAACGCCTGCTTGTTTTGAATTAAAACTCTAATAAAATGCAGACTTCATAAGATGAGCTGCATAAGCTGGACCTCATTCGTTAAATATATGGCTTGCATTTCAAGAAAAGGGATTTAAACCAACATGCAAAGCCTGGGGGGGTGTTGAGGGGGTTGGAGGACACAAGGAAAAAAGAGATCAGATTTAGACCATAGAAACACATTACAGTAAGTAAACAATAAAAACAAATTATTTTTTTTACCTGAACAGTTTGGGTTAGTAGAACATCTACTTTTGGTTTATGAGAACATTCAAATTGTCATGTGTAACCTTTAATGTTTCAAAACTTTTATAGAAACGTTCCTAAGAAGCAAAAAACTTTCACAAGACATCAGTGTTCTTCTAAATTTGAAGTCAAAGCTAAACGTACTTACAGAGCCATTTTACTTAGCCATTTGCCTTTTTTTACTGCTCCATACAAATCTTTTTCTTAATGGCTATGTTCTAGCTAGCTACATTGCTAGGCTGAGTCATCCGTTTCCTCTCTTGGCATCTGTTTCCTTGTTCCCTGGCAGCAGTTTTCTCGCAACTTGAGGTGTTGACCTTTTCATATCAAATATATCATTTCTGACCACGTTTGAGCATTTTGGACTGGGAATATTGTGTAAGGAATGTCCTAAGATCAATGTGAGGCAAATTATTACTACAGTAGGTGTTTTTTGCATTGTCTGTAAAATCTGTTTGCAACTCTTAGAAATGATTTCATGGTTAAATTTGTCATGAGCTCACAGACTCCTCTGTCAGTCTGATTGGCTGAGGAGAGAGAGCTACTGGTGGCTGTGGCATCGTCAGGATTCAAATTTGCGATCTGACGAAAACAGGGCAAAAGTTGTTCTGTTGTGCCGCTTATGTGCCCCAGTTTTTGTTTTTTTTTTGATGGTCGTCTAAATTCTGGCTCATTTTGCTAAATCCGAAATGTCACATTTATGTGCTTCAGTCACATGTAACTTCCTCTACTGCACTGGTTCTGAATACTTTCCCAGTGGATATTTTAACTTCTATTGGTGATCCTGTAGTCACAAATCAAATGTGCCTTCATTTCATGTTCCTTCAGCAAAGGAACGTCCGCTCGATTTGCTCAATCCGCAATCCATTCGAGGTGTATTTTTAGGAGCATACAAGACATTACACGTCTTGGGAGTTCAAAGCGGGAACAGAAAAGAAGCCCTGTATAAGTGTAAGTGTGTGTATGTGTGTGTGTGTGTGTGTGTGTGTGTGTATATATGTGTGTGTCCTGATGTATTTGTGCAGCTGGCACAGTTTAAGGCAGCACGGCGAGTGTGTGGGCACATGGGGCTAGAAAAACTCCCGTGGCCTGCACAGGCTTTAGAGACTCAACTCTTCATTGTAACAGGTCTCTCTGTGTTTCTCTCTCTCTCTCTCTCTCTCTCTCTCTCTCACACACACACACACACACACACACACACACACACACATGCTGTGTAATTCCCACTCCTGCACAAATAAGAAACCGGTTCTTGGCAGGAGCCCACAGGCAATTCCTGTGGTTTTTAAGACCTATAACTGAGAAGAAAATGGAGAAATGTTGAAATTACATGAACCCTGCCAGGTTCAACTCCAAAACATTTCGAGTCAGACACAATTTCCCAATCCCACCACCTTCAAAGTGGTCACTCACTAGTCCGTACTGCTCTGAACTTAACAGAGATGCAGACTAGTGCTGCGCCAGTGCTAAATGTAAATGACGTGACGTCGGTTCATTCTCTCATGCTAACAGTCAGTCATACTGTTATGTTGGGTTGTTACTGTTGGTTCGTTCAAGTCATGTTAGAAAGATCATATTTACGAGTTGAAAGCACATTAACCTCACCACAAAGTCATAATTACGAGTGGGAAACTTGGGGTTTTCTTTTAGCTCAGAGTTTCCAAGTTGGGGGTGGTCAGTAAAAAAACATGGTGGAATCAATGGATGCAATGTTTGTAGTTGACGGTAAATTTGTTGAAATTGAATGTTTTTTCATCTCAGACGCTGATTTCAGTTATTATGTGTTTGGTATATGCAGCAATCTATTGTCAGGCTTTTTTATTTACAATAAAACAAGCTAATTTGCCTGCACAGAATACGATAGCACTGTACAATTACGATATAATATGTAACGATAAAGTTTACAGTGGCTTCACAAATTGATTAAAAGCATGAAAAAAAAAAATCAAAACACACCTGATGCACATTCTTTGTTCTTCGTTTTCTAGAAGTAGAGTTTAAAAACTTATTATTATTTTTCTGTAGTTAATTAAAGAGAATGTACATCGCGATCTTGCTCTGACCAAAGTGACTTGACGTCTTAATTACGACTTCCCAACTCATGAATATGAACTACCCAGGAGGACTTGAATTCCAGTGTGTCATGGTTGGATGGTTACCTCACCGTTGACATACTGTTCAAGTTCCTTATCCCAGTGGCTCTCATCACTTTAGTGTCAGGCTGTGACTCGGAAACCTGTCCCCCTGGACACACTACAGCACCTCTATTTCCCAGTGCAGGAACACAACTTCACTGAAACACTCTGTGTGTTTACTGCTGTAAACACGCTAGCTCTGCTGTCAGTCCTAGCATGTTCCTAACTTCATCATACATGATGGCTATCGAACACACAGAAGAACGCCACATTGCTGACCACAACTAAACCAAACAACGTTCCAATTTTGGCTAAGCAGCACTGCACACTGACATGATACTTTTTTTTTTTTTTTTCCTTTTTGATGTGAAACCTTGAGATTTTTAGACTAGGTTACATACCATGAACATTTCAAGCCATAAAAGCCCTAGTGTTACACTTTGCATTCTTCTTTGAACTTACATGTCTTTCAGCCAGCATTATGGTGCGTGTCCTCGAAAAACATGATCTGCATTGGGTCACATGTAAACAGATAATAAATCTGTCTCCCTGGTGTCTTACTAAACCAATTAACTCCATATGCCCACTCAACAGGAAAAACAACAGAAAAGGTGTCCTACCAGTGTAATTAGTTTTGTACTGACGATTGAGACCTGGATAAAGACTCCAGCTGTGTTTAAACAGGCAGCTCAAATCTACCCCCCCCCCCCCCCCGATTAGCAGTGTGAATGGCAAAACAAGTGAAATCTGACTTTCTTTAATAAACATCAGTTTGACCACTCAAGTGGGATTTTTTTTTTTGGCATGTGGTGTGCTTGACTTTTTCACATCTGAAATTTACAACACCTGCATGTAAAAAATAATCCACTGTGAAAGCTCCATGTATCATAATTTTGTCCTTCGTCACTGACTGAGGATTGAAAACAATACTTTTGAAACTATCAATTGTTCCATTTTCACGCATTTTCTTCATGAAATACTTCAGTAAAATTATATATTGTGATATTTATTGTGTATCGTGAAGATGTGTTTAAGTAATATGATATATTTTTGCCATATACAACAACACTGTTAAATTCTCATGCTGATTGGTCAGAATGTGTTGAAGTTTTCCAACATCTTCAGTACAGAGGAGTTTTGTGGTTTCTTGGTAACATAACCTGCATTTTTACATTTGCTCTCTTCCAGAGAGAGAAAAGTGAGAAAAAAAGTGAGAGCAGGAACTAACTTTTCTCATGGACATTCCATAGCATTAAATGTACCTATAAAGGGATAAAAAGTATGATGGATCATTCTTTAGTTAGGAAAAATTGTAATTGTTGGCAAATTACAGGACATTAGTGGGGGCATTGGTAGTTCAATGGTTAAGATGTTGGACTACTGATTGGAAGGTCATGAGCTCAAACACCAACAATGCCAAGTTGCCACTGTTGGGCCCTTAACCCTTAAACAGCACAACACTGAGTGTTTCATTGCTTACATATCTCCCACCTCAATAATCACCGGACACTTAAAGAACTTTTTGAACCCTTATTTCTAATCATGTACTCGGTGGAGTTGTCACTATAACAACCCATGTGGATATGAAAAGAAAGTAGACTATAGTCCCAACCAACAAATCAGATTTGGTGATTTGTATTTTGAGATCCGGACACAATGCTGAAGAATTTTAGAAATAAATTAGATTTGCCTGAGTCAAACAGACTCAAAGTGGCACCAAATGTAAATGAAAAACTCAGATTTGAGCCACATTTCCCTGTAGTGTGAACGGAATCTATTTATGTCACAATAAATAGTTTTGAGGAATTTCAAGGCCCTCATCATATACAAAGAGTTTGTGCCGACATCATATAGATTCTGTTGTATATTTTATTCATTATTACTGATCACTTGTCTACATCTTAAAACGAGTGCATAGTAATTCCTCTTGAATGTATTTGCCCAAATATGCTAAACATTTTTTATATTCCTTTCCTCTGGTTTGACTCAGCGCTGTATCCCAGCCTGATTGGATTTCAATGGGTCCGCGTGTGAGCAGGAAACGGAGCCAGGCTTGCTTCCTGAGCGCCGCCGAGAGGAAGGCCTGTGATAGGCGAGGGGGAGTGGGTTAAAAATAGAGGCTATATAAGCCCTGCTCGAGGTCCCGTTCCTGCTCAAGCTCTCACTCTCGCAATTTCTGGCAGGACTCTGGGTTTCCTCTTTGCCCGTGCGCCTCGAAGCAGGCTGAGAGGTGCCCCACTGCGAAGAAAGAGCAGGTGTTTTCCAGGGGTTTGAGTTAAGCCATGAAATATACTTTACACTGGAATACCCAAAGACAAAAAAGGGTCTTTTCCAAATTAACTCTCCATATTGAGTGTAGTACTTCACACGGAGTTAAAAAAAAGCTCTTATTTTCAGTCTAGTCAGGAAGTGAAACTGCATTTATAGGCATTTATGAGTTCATGCACTTTCTTGGTTTAAGCATTAGCACATAAAGCCTGGCTTGGCTTTCACTAGCAAACCTAACTTGTCTTCAATAATCCTGGACTTGGACAATATCACTATCACAGTATGTCTTTAGAGTAAAACATTATTCAGACTGGATACCTGTGGGATTTCAGTCCCATCTGAATCTGTCACGTCAGTAATTTTTTCACACTGTGCGTGACAAGATTACGTTGTATTTTACCAATAACTCAGGAATTATACACTCACCAGTCACTTTAACAGGAACACCTGTACACCTGCTCACTTATGCAGTTATCTGATCAGCCAATCCTGTGGCAGCAGCAGAATGCATAAAATCATGCAGATACAGATCAAGAGCTTCAGTTTTATGTTCACATCAAACATCAGAATGGGGAAATAATGTGATCTCTGTAACTTTAGCCATGGCATGGACGTTGGTACCAGATGGCCTGGTTTGAGTATTTCATAAACTGCTGATCTGCTGGGATTCTCACACAGTCTCTAGAGTTTACATAGAATGGTTGTGTGAAAAACAAAATACATCCTGTACACGGAGGGTCTGCAGGCTGAAACACTATGTTGATAAGAGAGGTCAGAGGAAAATGACCAGATTGGTTCAAGCTGCCAGAAAGGATATAGTACTCATATAAGCACTCTTTACAACCATGGTGAGCTGAAAAGCATCTCAGCATGCACAAACCATCGAACCTTGAGGTGGATGGACTACAACAGCAGAAGACCACATCAGGCTCCACTCCTGTCAGCCAATAACAGGAATCTGGGGCTATCATGGGCACAGACTCACCCAAACTATACAGTTGAAGATTAGCGGGGGGGGAAATCACCTGGTCTTTTTCCACCCACAGAACTGTTGTTCACTCTATGTTTTTGTTTCACACCATTCTGTGTAAACTCCAGAGACTGTTGTGTTTGAAATTCCCAGGAGATCAGTAGTTACTGAAATACTCCAATCAGCCCATCTGCTACTAATATCCATTCCACAATTAAAGTCACAGAGATCACACTTTGTCTTCATTCTGATGTCTGATGTGAATATTAACTGACGTTCTTGACCTGTATCTACATGATTTTTTCCATTGTGCTGCTGCCACATGATTGGTTGATTAGATAACTACATGAATGTGCAGATGTACAGGTGTTCCTAATAAAGTGTATGGTGAGTGTATATCCCATCTGAATTGGCATGTTGGTAGAGATCATGTATATTCTGTGGTGTTTTATCGTATAAAGACACTCCAGGAAGCACCCTCTCTCTTTTCTATAGTCCAAACCAAAACAAAACCTAAAGTCTAAAATTTAGAACAATAAAATATAGACAATGTTCAAAGGACGCATCAGAGAAGTTATGCTTCTGAGGTAAGTTTTTTTTTTTTTTTTAGTTCCTAGCACAGGTAGGGACTACACACATTATGATCACGTGACCAACTAATGATCAGCCTGCAAGCCCTGCAGCAAGCACTTATACTAAAAGTCATTCAGTTTCTATTAAAATGAGGTGTGAATAATAGGTATGGAATTTTTCATCTGACTAAGGTGTGATCTTTGTGATTAATACAGAAATCAGTTATCCTACATGAATCAATCACAATTCATAGAGACGTCCCCTAGAAACATTAGCTAACAGTCATACGTTTGGAAATCGTATCCCATTCGAATAGTACTCGATTCCCGATTTTTGTGATTAATGAACGCACGAAGGTTCTACCTGCTGTTAGCTAACTTACTAACTAACTTCACTGTGCTATGTGCATTTTCTTCATTTTAATATCCAGTTCATTCATAGCTACAGTTTTTAACATGACGTCTCTACTCATTTATCATATCCTACAAGGTCTTTCTAGTAAAGTCTGTCCACTAGGCGGCCATCATGGCAATGCTCCTGGGCAGTTATTTTCAGGCTCCGTCCACACATTTATGGACATTTGTGAAAACATTGCTCTCTGCATGTTAAAAAAATCTTGTCCACACCAACATTTTTGAAAGTATCTCCATCCAAACAAAAACGTAAAAACGTTCTGAAATGCTCATATGATCGCATCAGCCCAGTCATAATATGTCAAAACTGTTATATCGACTGTTATAGTATATGTTATGCCTCTCTCTGTCTCTCTTTCTGTCTGTTATCAGGCTGGAGAACTGAAATGAGCACTGGTGAATCGTGTTTGTTATTGTGTTAATACAGCATGCTTCTGTTCCTTTCTCAAACAATCTTACATCCAACATTACTGACATTAAACTATACAAACAGAAATTATGAGCCATTATTAACCATCACTGATGTACAACTGTTAAGCATCAACAACGAAAGCCTCATCTGGAATGTAATGTGTCAAAGGGTGTCACAGCAACACATAAACACACAAGCCATGCTGCATTATTACACACAAGCTAATGGTTCGTTTCTCATCGCGTCAGAAAGATACACTATGTACAGACTGGTGAAAAGTCACACCCTGGAAAGTGCAATGTTATTACGATCTGAATCTCCTTGAATAAAAAAATAATAATAATAACAAAAGTGTTAACCCTATTTATATATCATAGAGCAAATACTTGTGATGGATTAGCATCACAAGTAAGCAAGATAAACAAGCAAGACAAATGGAGAAAAAACAACATAAACTGGAAATGTTGATTCACTGTTTTTTGTTTGTTTGTTTGTTTGTTTGTTTTGTTTGTTTTTAATGCAACTCTATTGTACTGCTGGTAAACCAATATATCTTGATTCACCATAGAAAATGTTATTAAGAATCGTGATATGATCATTTTTTCATATCACCGCCCACTGACTTCACACATATACATTCATACCTAGGGGCAACTGGGTCGGGTGGCGACATGACAAAAATATCATACCACGATTCTTAAAGACATTTTCTATGATACACTATATGTACCAACATATATAGGTTTGCTCACAAACTGTCAGCAGTACAATAGGGTTGCACTTAAAAAAAACATGTACTATGATATATACAGTGGGGGACTGTAATTGCCCACTGACAAAGAAATGATCAGTCTATAATTTTAATGATAGGTGTATTTTAACAGTGAGAGACAGAATAACAACAAAAAAAAAATCCAGAAAAACGCATTTCAAAAAAGTTATAAATTGATTTGCATTTTAATGAGGGAAATAAGTATTTGATCCCCTATCAATCAGCAAGATTTCTGGCTCCCAGGTGTCTTTTACACAGGTAATGAGCTGAGATTAGGAGCACTCTCTTAAAGGGAGTGCTCCTAATCACAGTTTGTTACCTGTAAAAAGACACCTGTCCACAGAAGCAATCAATCAATCAGATTCCAAACTCTCCACCATGGCCAAGACCAAAGAGCTGTCCAAGGATGCCAGGGACAAGATTGTAGACCTACACAAGGCTGGAATGGGCTACAAGGCCATCGCCAAGCAGCTTGGTGAGAAGGTGACCACAGTTGGTGCGATTATTCGCAAATGGAAGAAACTGTCAGTCTCCCTCGGTCTGGGGCTCCATGCAAGATCTCACCTCGTGGAGTTTCAATGATCATGAGAACGGTGAGGAATCAGCCCAGAACTACACGGGAGGATCTTGTTAATGATCTCAAGGCAGCTGGGACCTTAGTCACCAAGAAAACAACTGGTAACACACTACGCCGTGAAGGACTGAAATCCTGCAGCGCCCACAAGGTCCCCCTGCTCAAGAAAGCACATGTACAGGCCCGTCTGAAGTTTGCCTGAATGATTCAGAGGCGATCTGGGTGAAAGTGTTGTGGTCAGGTGTGGTCAGATCTCTTTGGCATCAACTCAACTCGCCATGTTTGGAGGAGAGGGAATGCTGCCTATGACCCCAAGTCATAACACCATCCCCACCGTCAAACATGGAGGTGGGAACATTATGCTTTGGGGGTGTTTTTCTGCTAAGGGGACAGGACAACTGCACCGCATCAAAGGGACGATGGACGGGGCCACGTACCGTCAAATCTTGGGTGAGAACCTCCTTCCCTCAGCCAGGGCATTGAAAATGACCTTAATGACTTGGAGAGGATCTGCAAAGAGGAGTGGGACAAAATCCCTCCTGAGATGTGTGCAAACCTGGTGGCCAACTACAAGAAACGTCTGACCTCTGTGATTGTCAACAAGGGTTTTGCCACCAAGTACTAAGTCGAAGGGGTCAAATACTTATTTCCCTCATTAAAATGCAAATCAATTTATAACTTTTTTGAAATGCGTTTTTCTGGAGTTTTTTTTTTGTTGTTGTTGTTGTTGTTATTCTGTCTCTCACTGTTAAAATACACCTACCATTAAAATTATAGACTGATCATTTCTTTGTCAGTGGGCAAACGTACAAAATCAGCAGGGGATCAAATACTTTTTTCCCCCCACTGTATAATGCCCACAGAAAACTTGTAAAAACCATAAAAGATATCACAACCACTATAATATATCTCAGAGAAGTGTATTGTGACACAATTTATCATAATATCAAATATTATATCGTCATATCACCCAGCTCTAGTGTGATGCCCTGTGATGGACTGTTGTCTCATCAAGGGTGTATTCCCGACAAGCTCCCAGTGTTCCCGGGATGGGATCTGGATCGACGGTGACCCTGACCAAGATAAAGCACTTGCAGAAGACAAATGAATGAATTCCATAATCAACAGTCTGTTTGATTATGCAGATGTTTATTTGGCGGCGAGTTCGCTTCTGCATTGTAGGTAATAACCGCATACTGTTAGAATCCAGTTAACACTGCATTTATTAATTCTAGACTAATTCTATTTGGAAATGTCATGCCACACTACAGGTGATTCATTTAGCACTTAATGGTGGTGTTAATTTGCCACTGTAAGAATTCATCCCACATTAATTTTAAACATTTTAAACAGGTTTCGAAAGTATCCAACTGTGCAGTACTCTAAGTGTCTATTAATTCAACACTCTGACAGTTTATTAGCTCTATAGATGTTAATTGCTCGTTCTAAATGTTTTCCCATGCAGCAGATGTTACCCATGTCCAGTACCAGAAGTGTTATACGATTCAGCACTATAAAAATAGATGTGGCAACACTGCAGGTGGTAATTAGGTGGTTTAGCACTGGGAATTTCGTATACTCAATATAGATCATGTGTAGAGAGAAGACTCTGATGTTAGTGAGTGCTTGGCCCCCTCACCTCACCTGAATGGATTTTTAAATAACGGCGCTTTACAAAGAGCTCGACTTTGCTGATAAACTTGGTGCCTGGTGGCTGAGAGACATTGTGAGAGAAAAGAACGGTTAACGGTAACGCATCGAGTCCGATGAGGTGGAAACAAAATAAACAAAACAAGGAGGAACGTCTCAGTGAGAATAAAGAGCCTCAAGAAACCGAGGAGATACAGACGGCTAATCAACTTCTTTTAACCAACGCGTACAGAAGCTATGTTATGTTTTACGGTAATTTATCACCTCAGAAACACTTAAATTAACGTTTATTGAAATACAGTGTTGCTTGAACACGTCATTGGCGACGTTGCTTTTCCTAATCACCTATATGTATGCTAATTTAACTTTAATCAAATCGCAACCCGAGGGAGAGACTAAGAAATGATAGCGGAAGGGGTGCGGAAAAAAAATATTTGGCCCGTTTCCTTGCGAACAAGTATTACATGGTTATTGAAAAACAAACGGTGGAAGTATGGCAGTGCATACGCATTTTAAACTAATAATATTTTATTGGCAGGCGGTTGTGTTTGTCTGTTTTACATTTTATAGACCTTTATGAGAAACCTGACATTACGCATATTAGTTTGAAGTTACATGCCCTCTTTTGCACAGCGACATCTTCAACACACAATTAACTTTTACCTTTTATGTGTGTGCTAAAGCAGGTGTAAATCGGTATCGTCTTTTGGTTTCTGCGAAAGGGGGCGTGGCCTCAGAATGGGTCATTATTTTTATGTTCGGATGAAAAAAGTGACAAGTTGGGCTGGTTTTGTTGTGATTCATGCCTTGTGGTTTAACATTTGTTTACGAACGTAAAAGTTATAGTTTGGACTAGTTTATAGTCAGTGTGTAATTCAAAAAGTATGTTAATTTTAAATATTGGAAAAACTAAAATGTTATTACAGTCACTATGACAAGTAATATTGTGTGAAGGAAACTGTATGGTCTCTGTAAGCATCTAATTTATGCCATTCCTTGCACATATAAATGTGTTTGTGTGTGTGTGTGTGTGTGTGTGTGTGTGTGTGTGTAAGGAATATGGAATAAAACACTCAATGACCTTTTGTCAAGAGGGGCATGTACTTTTTATCCATTTATAGTTACATTTAATGACTTTGAAACAAGGTAGTTAGTGTTATCAGTGATGTTATAGCAGATAT
Source organism: Cranoglanis bouderius (assembly GCA_023630585.1). Classification (NCBI taxonomy): domain Eukaryota; kingdom Metazoa; phylum Chordata; class Actinopteri; order Siluriformes; family Cranoglanididae; genus Cranoglanis; species Cranoglanis bouderius. The sequence goes on from CM042553.1 coordinate 17,189,646, forward strand.
AAACAATCATTCCCTCACCAGCCTTTTTTTTTTCTATCTTGAAGTTTGTCATGTTACTGAGTAACAATTTCTTGATGTCAGAAATGCCTTCGATGTTAGTTACAGCTTTACCCCTGACTGTTACAAAGCTCTGACACTGGAGACTCCTTCCATAAATGTTAAATGAATGTGTCCTTACAGAAAACTTCACCATATCAACGATTATACCTTTTTTTTTCTTTGTTAAATAGTAATACATATTTTTTAATATGTTTATTATTCTTTAATTGTATGGAGTGTCCACCATACACGTCCCTGTGATTGAGTTGTTACTATAGAAACAATAATGTATAAGAATGAGCTTACGCAGAACTATAGTACTATAGAGTTTACTCAGAATGGTGCAATAAAGAAAAAACATCCAGTGAGTGGCAGTTGATGAGAGAGGTCTGTGGAGGATGGCCAGACTGGTTTGAGCTGACGGAAAGGCTACAGTAACTCAGATAACCACGCTGTACAACTGTGGTGAGCAGAAAAGCATCTCAGAATGCACAACACATCAAACCTTGAATTGGATGGGCTACAACAGCAGAAGACCATGTCGGGTTCCACTTGTGTCAGCCAAAAACAGAAAGCTGAGGCTAAAGTGGGCACAGGCTCACCGAAACTAGACAGTCAAAGACTGGGAAAATGTAGCCTGGTCTGATAAATCTTAATTTCTGCTGAGGCACACAGATGTTAGGGTAAGAATTTGCTGCCAACAGCATGAATCCATGGACCAAACCTGCCTTGTGTCAACAGTCCAGGCTGGTGGAGGTGGTGTAATGGTGTGGAGAATGCTTTCTTAACACACTTTGAGCCCGTTAATACCAATCAATCATCACTTGAATGCTACAGCCTGTTTGAGTATTGGTGCTGACCATGTGCCGCGTTTTACCCATCTTCTAATCCTTTAAAGCAAAATAGTTTCATGAACATGACAATGAGTTGAATGTTCTTCACTGGCCTTCCCAGTCACCGAATCTGAATCCAATAGAACACCTTTGGTAGATTCGGTAGAACTGGAGATCTGCAGCATGAAAGTGCACCCGAAAAATCTGCCAGAATTTCATTATGCATTCATGTCAGCATGGACCAGAATCTCAAAGGAACATTTCCAACACCTTGTGGCATCCATGCCACAAAGAATTGAGGCTGTTTGAGAGTAAAGGGAGGCCCTAACATTGATTATCTCATTACATTGGCACCTGTCAAAGGGTGGGATATATTAGGCAGCAAGTGAACAGCCAGGTCTCAGAGTTGATGTGTTGGAAGCAGGAAGAATGGGCACGCATAAGGATCTGAGCGACTTTGACGAGGGCCAAACTGTGATGGCTAGACGACTGGGTCGGAGCATCTCCAAAACGGCAAAAAGACTGTTATTTTCACTCACCTAGCATAGTACTGTAGACATTTGTCTCTACATCTAGCTAGTGTTTGCTTTTAGCATATGAACTCATTGCGGTCACTTTTTTGTTGAAGATGTTTAATCACTTGTATTATAGGAAGACGCGGTTTATGTAATCGTTACTAATCGTGAAATACGTCGTTATGTTCATTAGCGTGGCAATGAGCGCGTGGTACAGTAAGCTTATGTCACATAATATCGAATGTCGGTATCGGAACACGGAGCACAATATTGGATTGATACCTGATGCCAGTATAGGTATCATTGCGTCCCTAGTAAGAAATAATAATGATGATGATGATGATGATTATAATAATAATAATATTGTTTACAGTCTCAAAACACATTTTAAATGGTCGCTCATTGTTCACAACACATTTATTCCCCAATACAAAAGACTGCGCATGTTTAAGTTCGTTTATAGAATATGTATAAGGGTGTAAAGTGAATTATGTGAGTTTGTAAAATGTGTTAAACTTCCACTCTAGACCTTCTAGAGCAGCTCCGAGCTCTGACTAAAAAGTCCGCCTATATATACCGGAGCTAAAATTAGGGCCGGGCACTGCGTTATTTCCTCTGCCTCGCGCAATTGGTCGGCGCTGAGCTCGCGCGGTGGTATTTATGTGCAAAGCAGCTTCATAGAGAGACATAAAGAGAGAGAGAGAGAGCACGAGCTGGAGTGTTGTTGTTTTTTTACTAACACGCATATATACATACACACTGAGTGTTGGTGTACGGATCACGGCTGCTCACTTTTGAAGCTCGAGCAGCCTTGATAACGAAATACTTTTTTTTAAGTCGTTTTTTTTTTTTTCTGAATTGACTGGAGATGGCCTTAAGCGGGACCATTTTGCCATCCATTTCAACTTTTTCCGCGCAGAAGGAAAAATTCTGGGAAAACGTGAGTATCAATTTTCGTTTTTGTTGTTTGAGATTAGTGGAAAAGTGTGATTTATGAACTCTTAACACGTGAACGAATTGAAACGCACAGATGCACGCGCGACTATTTAACGCGCGTCGTCTAGGTGTGCGTTTAAATTCATTCACGTGTTGGGGAAGATCTCATGTGTTGGGTTTTGGGATCTAAAAATTTCAAAGGGGATATGATGGATTCAATTAATTTATAGCACGTACATGATGCTTCGGACAAAATCAAAATGTATTTTAACCAGCAAACCGTTTCATGTTTTCTGTTTCGAAGATGATCAAATCGTGCACGAATATATTATATATATATATATATATATATATATATATATATATATATATATATATATATATATATGTGTGTGTGTGTGTGTGTGTGTGTGTGTAATCATTAGAATACTGTACTAATAATGCCTTTAAAATCTTTTATGCTCTGAACAACTTCAAACTTCTGAAGACTAGATAAAGTTTTTGGGGTTTTTTGTTTGTTTTGTTTTGTTTTGTTTTTTTAAAATCAAGTATGAATTCCTAATATTTCCTGTGGAAATAAAATGTCTTCCAAATAAGGAATTAGATCAAGTGCAAAATCAAGCTAAATCCTGCTTTTATTGTTGCAGAGATGGAAGGATGACTTGGACAGGTCCATGCTGTCTAGCTGCTTGGCTGATCTGTCTCACAGCATGGATGCCTTTGTTAGAGGCGATGACGAGGACCTTGACAAGTACCTGGACCTGGAGTTTATTCTGGCCAACACGGCAGGGTCAGAGAACCTCTCGGTGCAAGGCATGAGTGTGACAAATGATTACAGGATGCAGGAGTGCAGAAACGTGTACACGTCAGCTCCGTCTACGGTGTACCCGGTGCCCGAGCTGAACACCTCTCCACCACCTTATGGCGTTAGCCTGATGGCCGAGCTCCTGCGTCCAGAGGTGGATACGTACTGCCCACCTCCTCCTCCTCATCCTCATCCTCCTCCTTCCAACAGCAACACCGTCGTCCAGGGAAGATTCCTGGTCCGGTCGGCGTTCTCCAATCAGGACGTCGCCGAGCACATCAAAGTGGAGCCGCGTATGGATGGATACGGACCTGTAGTGGGCATGGTGCCTAAAATTAAACGAGAGAGCGACAGCTCTTGCATGAGGGCTTACGAACAGCCTCTGCTTGCTCATTCACCTCAGGGTTCAGGGAGCATGACGCCGCCTCTGAGCCCAGCTGAGATCAATGCACTTAACACGGACGCTCAGAGCCAGCTGTGCCACTCCGTGGCGTATTCACAGAGCTATGCATGCCACGCCCCCACGCACATACAGCTCCCATATCAAAGCGCGCCGCCTCGTTTCGACACCATGGCAGTGCCAAACGGCGGGCAGAGGGTTCTCCTTACGCCACCTTCATCCCCATTAGAGCTGGATGCCAAACCAAAGAGGGGGAGACGCACGTGGCCGAGGAAGAGGACGGCAACTCATACCTGCACTTATGCCGGATGTGGCAAAACTTACACCAAGAGCTCACACCTGAAGGCGCACCAAAGGACACACACCGGTAAGATTGCTAATATAATAATCAAATATTAACTATTATTGTCAGAGTTTAACTAATTCCATGGTGGAATATCCTGAGAATATCTAAATGTTGTACGATGTGCTTTGGTAGGTGAGAAGCCGTATCACTGCAGTTGGGAAGGTTGCGGTTGGAAGTTCGCCCGCTCCGACGAGTTGACTCGCCATTTCCGGAAGCACACCGGCCACCGACCCTTCCAGTGTCACCTCTGCGAGCGTGCCTTCTCCAGGTCCGACCATCTCGCACTGCACATGAAGCGCCACATGTAGAAACCGGACCAAGTATGGACTAAAGCGCAGTGCTATCCTGTGCCGATCAAGATGTTCTTCTCTTATTGCATCTGTTCTGTTTGTGTTACTTTAGACAGCAGAGGTTCTCAATCCAAGTTTCTTGAGAGGCTCTAATCTAATCTATAGACTGGACATTGTGCTGAATGCTATGCAACCATTTGTAGCTGGTACTACTTTTTTATAATATATTTGTCAAAGAATTAAAAAAAACAACAACACAGAACCACTTGTAAGAATGAGTAGGCTGGACCTGCACAAGTCTGACGCAACTGGAATCAGTAGAAACATGATACCAACATGATGTGCCTCCCACATCACGATCGTGCCTTTTATTTTATTTTATTGTTTTTAATAAATTACATCTAGATTATACATCTCAAGTGCCATAAAATTTTCTTGTATGTATATGTATAAAAAATAATAAATGAAATAAGCTTTCAGACAATGTTTTTATTTTTTAAAACTGCCACTCAAGCCATGTGAAAACTGAATGTTTTGGACAGTATATTTGTATATTAACCTTTAAATCAGGGTCTTTTTTAATTTTTAATTTTAAATGTTTATAAGTATTTTAAATTGTATTACAAACTGTCCCCATGTTCAACATGACATGACAAGGGCTACAATTCTGAACTGTTTTGGGACAAAGTCTTTTGACTTGTACATAATTTATGTGATGTAAATAGTGTATTTACTGTACATATTAAACTTAACTGAGGTTCTATACGTTGTGTTGGGTGTGATGACTTCATCAGAGAGCGCTAATCTCTTTGAATAATCTCTGTTCTTTGTGTTCATATTCTCCAGTATTATAAGGTTTCAGAGTGCAAGATTTCAGCAGTCATTGTTTTGATACTTGAATCAATCTAGTGAGCTTTGAGCAAGGCCAGTTTTCTGTGCTGAGGCTCGGCTAGATTCAAGTCTGTTCAACTCAAGAGGCTTAAAAGTTATGTTAGTGTTGGAGGTAACATGAGTTCATGACCCTTAACGCTCAACCTCAGGTCTTAGCTTGAATTGGATTCAGACTTGCTTGTAAGTCATTTCAGATAAAAAAAATATATAAAATAAAAATAATAATAATAAAAAAAGTCCATATGAACACAAAAAGGTATGAGAAAATAAGTAAAATAAAATAAGAAATCCTACAAACATCTAGAATATTAAGAAACATAACTCGGAATATTAAAAATCTTTCATTTTAAAAGAGAAAAACGAACAAATACAACTCGCTCAGTGTCGGTGTGTCCAGTACTATCATGACCATCATGACTATAAGAAACGAGAGATATCAGATTTGAGATTAAGGTGTTATTTTGGCATAAAAGAGGAATTGAGACTGGCATATTCAAAAAGGCAAAACAGAAAAACTCTCATATCACTTTCAGGTTTTCAGATCACTTTTTCAGCTTGGGAGTATAACTGTTCATTTGGATTGCGCTTATTTATTATAAGGGACATATTGACTTGTAAAAGTTTCACAGCGAGGTGAGAAGTGTGTCTGACAAGTGTGGATTACTATCATGTTTTCTGTGAAGAGACATTTATTTACCATATAGAAGGAATCTCCAGTGTCAGAGCTTTGTAACAGAGAATGTCAAGTTTTGCGCTTTCTCTGTAACACATCAAACTGCTTATTTTAATTAATAACTTCAAGAGAGAAAATTAAATTGTAAATGAAACTATAAACTGGCAAACTGCTGTCCTATAAGAGGAATAAAACACTTCAGGACGCGCGTTATAGGTAAATAATCAACTTCGGGGTGTTAACAGTAACTTGATTATTTTCCTATATCAGGACAACACAAGAAGTGCTTTATTCCTTACAGCTTATTGTTATTCTTACTCACCAGGAAACTGCGGATTAGCCAGATATTGAAAGGATTTTCTTGTTGAACGTTGACATGAATCATAATAAGAAACCTTCATGGGTTACAGGAAAGTCAGTAGTATGCAATCTAGTCTTCACCAAGTTTCTTCCCAAAAATCACTATAAGAAGAGTGAAATATTCATCTGTCCTCTGAGGTCATTCCCACCATTCAATAAAGAGACTGAAGCCAGGCATTGACACTTTCCAAAGACTTTTTTTTTTTTTTTTTTATTAGGTCAGTAATGCGTTAAGCACATCATAACTGTTCGTCTGAAAGGAGTGTGTAAGGAATATTGGCTTCAGTAGTGAATATGAGGGATACTAAAATGAAGAGATCAAACTCCATGAGCTGTAAGATGACAAATCCCATTCTGAATCATATTAATCTACTACATATTGTCTACAAGAGTTAATACTACACCATTATTGATGCCATCTGGAAAATGTTTCCACATGTTCTGGTATGGTACGATGCATATCTCAATACTGAAACAGTGGAGGATTGTCAGTGATGGAACACCATTTGTAAAGCAATTGAATCCTAAAAGGTTCAATCTGCACCATGAGAGAGCTGTTTCTTTTTCTTTCTGGAAAACACAAATGCACTCTGTGTTGGATTCTACATGGGAATCCTTGGAATGGATGGAATGAGCTGAACCCATTTGGCTGTATACACCAAATGTGTAACTGGATGAAGGGGGGGGGAGATATTTGTCTGTATACACAGATATAAGGCTCTTGAGAATGTTGGAATGCTGCAGGATGAGTTTGCCACCTGCTGGAACACCACTGCAATCTCCCAAAAGGAGCAGCTTGGGAACTGTTGCAAGATCTCCTCACTGCAGAACCAAAAGTCTGGAGTCTGGACCTGATCCAGCTCCTCATATCTGGGTGAAGCTGAATCAAAGATCCAAGAGGTGGAGTCTTGATCTGATCCAACTCCTCATATATGGGAAAAGTTGAACCAAAGGGAGAAGGGTCAGACCTGATCCAATTCCTCATACTGGGGTGGAGATTAACCAAATGTCCAGGGGGTGGAGTCTGGACATTATCCAACTCCTCCTACCTTGGGCAGAGATGACCCAAAGGTCTAGAGCTTGGAGTCTGGATTGATCCTGGACTTGAGGTAATTCAGGCTAGATGTGTGTGTTATTCCAGGGTGTACTGTCTAGTGGGTTAGGATTATAGGAGGATTTGGACCAGATCCAACTCCACCTCCTTGACTCTAAATTTTGGGTAATCTGTTCAACCCAGAGCACCAGGTTTGCAATGATCCTTCATTCCTTGTATTACAGAATCAATCATCCAATGCAATTTGGGCCAGAGAGAGAATTGAGCTATTAAATCTTGCCGAGATGATGACATCAGGATCTAGTATCGGCTGTTCTGCACATTGTTACCACACACACCTGAGTGGTGAGCGCAAGGCGATAGTCCCCCCTATGCCTGAGAGACAAGCATAATCCATCTGGCTCCCATTAGCTAGTATAACTCGCTTGACAATCGGGTTGTTTGTGTCACTACCACAACATCCCCCAGGGCAGCATGACTCCACAGAGAGCTTACAGTTCCAACAGTTCCAGCTGATTAAACCCACTCCACTCCTCTGTGTCTGGAACACCTCAAGGGCAGGCCAATCTCAGATTAGATCTCAACCTTAAATCAGCATGCCATCAGGAACATTAGCTGCATTATGGGCAGATCTTAAAAACAGAATTTCCCAGAGCCAGCTAACTCTATGTTTATGTCACGGACACTCATGTTTCGAACATGCAGGAGAGATTGTGTTACCGGTATGATATGTGCTGCCCTGACATCCAGAGCTCTCAACGGACTACTACGCACACGTGTCGAAAGCACAACATTCACGTTTTCCCAAAATAATATCATTCTGCTCAGAGAACACCTGCAGATAGTTATTTTCGACCATATCCTACAGAGAAGGATTTATCTTGTGTCGCTGATGCTGAAAAGTCAAAAACAGTAGATGAATCATTAGTTAATTTAGCATGAGAAAATTTACTGAGCAGCTCCAGGTGAAACATTGCGATAACATTAAATCCCATATGAGTGCTAGGGTTTAATTACTTCGTTGTTCCAGTGGTTCTTTCCCCTGGCCCTAAAAACAACAAATTGTGTCATTTTTAATTCTCTGGCTAATTAATTCTGAGTTTGGGTATCAGTTTTCATCTGGTTTAGTCCTGGTTGTCATCACATTTACATGATTGATCCTCTCTATGGGAGTTATGCAGGGTTCAGTTCTAGGGCCACTCTAGTTCTAGCTATATGCTAAATCACCATGTTATCAGAACACTTTGTACTTTATGTACCTCTGCTGCACTGATGGCATGTTTATAATATTGCTGCTGGTCCTTCAGTGGTGGACTGAGTAAGGCAACTCCAGGACCAAGATTGGGAACCACACTGTTGGGGTAACTGGACTTCAAAAAAAAAAAATAGTTAACAGGCTCGATCAGCCTTTAGTAGTTTATCAAAACGACAGATTAGGGGTTCTCAACCTTTTTTGGCCATTTTAAGGACACAAAATTCTGACAACCACCTCCAATAATTCCTAGTGGGAATTAATAGTAATTAGCAGCATATCAGAGCCAGGAGATGTAGTCGAAAGTGTGCCTCTCATCTTGGCTTTCAGATTGCTTTGATTTAACGCACACAAGGCCACTAAACCCTGCGTCCTATAAGCAAGTGCTAGCAAAAGGGTAGGGTCATCTGTTTAGTCAGGGTAATGTATTGTGATATTTTCACGCCACTCTACACGCTGCCAGGGTCTGGTGTAAAGCCCAACTGGTTTAACTAATGGTGTAGTTACACTATATGGCCAAAAGTTTGTAGACACCTGACCATCACACCCATACGTGCCTGTTGAACATCCCATTCCAGATTTAGTCCCCCACCCCCACTACTGCTGTTGTAATAGCCTCCACTCTTCTGGGAAGGCTTTCCACTAGATTTTGGAGTGTGGCTGTGGGGATTTGCCCATTCAGCCACAAAAGTGGCTTAGTGAATTAGTGAAGTCAGGGACTGATGTCGGGTGAGGAAATCTGGCACATAATCAGCTTTCCAATTCATCCCAAAAGTGTTCAGTGGGGTTTAGGTCAGAGCTCTATACAGGCCACGGGAGTTCTTCCACACCAACCTTGACACACTTTGTCTTCATGGACCTTGCGTTGTGCACACGGACACCGTCATGTGGGAACAGGTTTGGGCCGATTCATTCCAGTCAAGAGAAATCTTAACGCTACAGCATACGAAGACATTCTAGACAACCGTGTGCTTCACACTTTGTGGCAACATATAGGTGTGATGGTCAGATGTCCACATACCTTTGGCCATATAATGCATTTTGAATGTCTTGATAGTATACCAAGTATACTGGTATGCTGTCACACCCCATGAGCAAAACTGAAATCCTACAGTGCTAAAAGATGAAGAGTGTTGTTCAGAGACGATCGTGGTTTTCCATTTTGTAGCAAAATCAGATAATTCTGATGAACTCTCATAGCCGTTATTAGCTCCACTGAATATTGTGCCTTAAGCTGAATAATGCCTTGGATAATAAGCCGGGACTTTCTGTTTAGAATCTCAAAGTTTAGAATCTCAAAGCACAATAAAAAAAAGATTTAAATCTATATAAAATTGCCTAATAGGTCCTAAAAGCTATTTGACTATTGCTTAATTTATATTATTTATTCTCTAGCAATCAGGGACGAAGACCTCCAGGGAAAAAAAGGAGGTAAATAAGCAGAGAAGAATGCAGCACAAGTAAACATCAGACAGAGGATTTGGCAGGTAATCGACTCTATCCGACTCCCAGATCCTCCATTTTCATTACTTGACATGTGTTGATGGTGATGCAAATAAAAAAACATAGCCTGGAATTTCCTGTTAGTTCACACGGCTTGAGTAAGCCAACGTCGGCACAGGTTCATACTGCAGCTGCTCTTCGTTTTTATTTTCTCAGTCAAAACTCTCTCAAGAAGCTAAAGCACAATTCAATTAGTTGACATGAGTGCAATAAAATGTAGAAAACGTAGAATCTTCACCCACACAAAGGAAACATCCCTGCTCGAAATTAGTCGCTTGTAGATCCAAATCTAAAGTATTTTCATCATCAAATAATCATAGAGGACACGATTATGTATCTGAAATGGTTTACATTTTATTCTGTGAAACAAAGGACCACATAGCAAGCATTGGCATCTTCAAATAAACCCAGGCTTTTCTATAGTGACTATTAATTTCTGAAATCTTTTTAAATGCATCCAGTTACACATTTGGAGTTATTTGTTTTTCTTTTATAAGACAAATATAACATGTGATATACATTATGTACTTACGTTTTTTTTTATAAATGCAGTTCAGTATGGTGATTAATAATTTGGTTTGTTTGTCTAGAGGCGAGGGAATAAGGCAGGCCGAAAAGAGCGCAACCAGCGCGAGATCGGTGAATCGTTTGCTTTGACATGAACAGGCATTTAAAATACTCACATTTTTCATAAAAGAAATAAAAGAGTTAAAATGAGTTTACAGGTATTTCAGTACGCAAATAAAAATATACAAACTATTGCACAATGGAGGTAACAGACGAATACAGCACGAGTGGGCATTTAATGAAATGTGAGGCTTCGTGTTATTTAGCTCCCAAAAAAAAAAGAGAACAAAAATGGAAATACAAAAACTCCACATTGAATAAGAGTTTAAGATGGTGTAAACTATTGACAGAACTTTCTGTACAGAAATTTAACAATAGAGTTTGAAATATTTTCAGAGGAGGTTCATCTGGATTTAGGAAAAAACAGTTCCTCCAGACGAATACAGTAACATTAAATTAATTAATTAATTAATTAATGCTAAAATAAAAGTGTCATGTTGCTGCTTCTGAGTAGGCATGTGCTGATGTCGGAGCTGTCTAATCTTGAATTCTGGATTCTGATTGATCAGAAAATGTTGATAAATTATTCTATAACAACAGATCTGACAGTAGTGCAGCTGCAAATCACAGTTTTATATTAATGTGCTCAATCGAACACATTATTGTTTCTATAGTAACAACTTACACAGGGACTTGATGGCTGATGCTCCTAAAAATGTATATAATCATTGTTATGAAGTTTTCTGTAAGGAGACGTTTATGGAAGGAGTCTCCGGTGTCAAAATGTTTTAACAGTCAGTGATAAAGCTGTAACTTTTCTGACACATCTTCAGGATAGAGGAGTTTATGTTCTAAGGTTTCTCAAGAATAAAAACATTCGTCATATTACTATTAACTTTAAGAGAAAGGGAAAGGTTTAGGGAACTTTTTATAGCTGCCAAAATGTAAGTGACAACAGGAACTTGTTTCATGGATGTACCACAACATTAAAATAGCTATAAATGACTAAAAGTATGAGGTGCCATTCTTCAATAAATAAAAATTGTAATTGTTGGCAAGCTGCTGTGGTATAAAAGGAAAAAAACTATTAAAGGTGTGCTGTTATAGGACTTTGCATCAACCACCTCAATGTTGATTATTTTCCAAAAACAGAACATCTCCAAGTGTTTTATTCCTTACCTTTCGCATAACATTATCAATTTTCTGCACATGCCTACTCATGAGAGGAAGGGAAAGGAGGGAAAAGACACACACACTGCAAAGGAGTATTACAGGAGCAAACCAAAAATATTTGTCCTTCAGTAGACTACGTTACAGTTAACAGGTGATTCTAAACAGCGCACTGAATATCAGTGGCACCTTTACTCGAACTCTGGTAGTCCCTGAAACGGGTTAATTTACTCCGGCCCACACAGAGGACTGCAGCTGAAGGGTGAACAGTTAATGTTCACAGCTCGAGGAAGTCTATAAAGTCCATGTGTCCATGCTGAGAAAGTTTGAACAAGAACAAATTCACTTCAACAACTCAAAATATTAAAACCACAGGTTTAAACATGGCAGGCAGCATACGGTTCAAGTAAAATACAGTAAAGTTTTAGTAAAAGAACTGATTAATACTGAAAGGGTAAAGCAGGGAACTGGCGACGTTAGCAGAATTTGTTCATAAGATGTTTCTAATCACAGTCTGAAAGATGACCAGGACTAATATCATTACGAGATTTCACCATCTTTAGTGGATTGTGCTTATGGAGAACAAATAAGCTTTCATTTGGAAAAATGCTAGGCGTCTCAGTGATCAACAGCAAATTAAAACAAAATGAAAACGACATGAGCGGATTATTTCACAGCCTGTCCTCTCCACTCCTGAAGTCCTGCGCAGGGTTAAGTTTTACACATCATGAGCTCATGAAGACTTTGCTAACGAGTTGCAGAGCTGAATCAGCAAAGAAAATTCAAACCTGCACAGGAGTGGGAGCTCTGTGTGTGTGTGTGCGCGCCAGACCTCAATTGAAGAAAGCATCAAATCACTACCAACCTGCATGACTCATAGCTATGCATCAGTCAGACAGAAAACATACAGAAGATAAAAGGAATTGATTTGCACATTTTCTTCTTAACCTTTCACACTTGGCAAGAGCAGAGCTTATTACGATTTCCCAGATCCTTTTTATACGTTATACTATGCCCCAGTCACGTACCACGCAGTTCAGCTCAGAGTCTGTGACAGGGAAATAGAGAACCGACTAAAGACTTCAGAAATTGTGAGCATTCTCATTTTAACGTTTTTCTTTAGAACACGAGTTACAGAATTTAAAGAGTGGTCTCATATCAAACGTACACAATTTTCCTCTTTACCCCACATGTAGTCCCGAAATGTTTGATGTCTGATGTTTGCTTCTGTCGTTTTTATATAAGAAATTTGACCACCATTTCTACAGACGTTCAACACTGGCAGACACAGGAAATCAAAACGTTGGCTCAAAGGTGTTGGTTAAATGGTTAACCAAAAGGGTAAACGGGCTTGGCCACTTCCGCCACAGCGGAAAATCTTTCGCGTCATCATCAGGAGAATCCAACGGAGCAAAATTGGCCATGCTCTCTGGGTGGGAGGGGCATACATTCTCTCCCCTGTCCCAGCAATAATAGCCAACAGGGGCATCTGAGCTCATGTATGTGGAAGGGGGCAGACAGCATTTTCCTCAGTGCCATGAAGGTCAGCAGCCAATGAGCTTTCTCCAGCTTATGCTTCTAACAGAACTCCATGTGTGTTTTTGGGGGTTGTCTCTGCTCTATCAGACTGCACTTTCTGAACATGTACAGTGGTGCTTGAAAGTCTGTGAACCTTTTAGAATTTTCTATATTTCTGCATAAATATGACCTAAAACATAACCAGATTTTCACACAAGTCTTAAAAATAGACAAAGAGAACCCAATTAAACAAAAGAGACAAAAATATTATACTTGGTATTTGATTAATTGAGGAAAATGATCCAATATTACATATCTGTTAGTGGCAAAAGTATGTGAACCTCTGGGATTAGCAGTTGATTTGAAGATGAAATTAGAGTCAAGTGATGTCAATCAGGTGTGAGTGGGCACCCTGTTTTATTCAAAGAACAGGGATCTATCAGAGTCTGATCTTCATTACACATGTTTGTGGAAGGTTTTCATGGCAAGAACAAAGGAGATTTCTGAGGATCTCAGAAAAAGTGTTGTTGATGCTCATCAGGCTGGAAAAAGGTTACAAAACCATCTCTAAAGTGTTTGGACTCCACTAATCCACAGTCAGACTGGTCAATCAGACTGATTGTGTAGAAATTGAGGAATTTCAAGACCATTGTTACCCTCCCCGGGAGTGGTCGACCAACAAAGGTCTCTCCAAGAGCAAGACGTGTAATAGTCCACAAGGTCACAAAGGACACTGGGTCACAAACCCAGGGTAACTTCTAAGCAACTAAACACCTCTCTCACATTGGCTAATATTAATGTTCATGAATCCACCATCAGGAGAGGAGTTTGCATGGCAAAGTTGCAAGGAGAAAGCCACTGCTCTCCAAAAAGAACATTGCTGCCCATCTGCAGTTTGCTAAATATCACGTGGACAAGCCAGAAGGCTGTTGGAAAAATGTTTTGTGGATGGTTGAGACCAAAATAGAACTTTTTGGTTTAAATGAAAAGCGTTGTTTGGAGAAAGGAATAAGAACCTTATCTCGTGAAACATGGTGGTGGGGGTATCGTGGTTTGGGCCTGTTTTGCTGCATCTGGCCCAAAATGGCTTGCCTTCACTGATGAAACAATGAATTCTGAATTATACCAGAATACCAATACCAATACCAGAATTCTAAAGGAAAATGTCAGGACATCTGTCTGTGATCTGAATCTCATGAGAAAGTGGGCCATGCAGCAAGACAACGACACAAGTCGTTCTACCAAAGAATGGTTAAAGAAGAATAAAGTTTATGTTCTGGAATGGCCAAGTCAATGTCCTGATCTTCATTCAATATAAATGTTGTGGATGGACCTGAAGCAAGCAGTTCATGTGAAGAAACCCACCAACATCCCAGAGTTGAGGCTGTTCTGTACTGAGGAATGGGCTAAGTTATTGCTGCACAAGGGGGTCACACCATATACTGAAAGCAAAAGGTTCACATACTTTTGCCACTCACAGATATGTAATATTGGATCATTTTCCTCAATAATTAAATGACCAAATATAATATTTTTGTCGTTTGTTTAATTGGATTCTCTTTGTCTACTTTTAGGACTTGTGTGAAAATCTGATGATGTTTTATGTTCACAAACTTTCAAGCGCCACTGTAGCTCTACCACCTGAACGTGGATCATCCTTTTCACAGCTTGCCCACATCTGCCTTGATCTCTGTCTCTTTTTTCCTGTGTTGATGGAACTGGGTGGAGGATTGTATAAGTTCCTCGAGTTCAGTCCTCTAACTTGGTTGCTTTGTTCTGTATTAAAACATTAAAATACTGAGCCTAGGAGGGCATTAAATGATTTCAAACTATGCGAAAGAAAAACTTTCAGTTGTTGCCAATCCTAAACCACATCAGCACATCTGCTTGACATCACTGAAGGCCAAGACGTGGACAATATTTACACAAAAGATTTTAGTGATATAGGCATCTATTACTAAAACAATTTAATAAAGTAATAAAGATGCAAACGAGAGACACCACACAGGTCTTTGGGGTAAAGTGGGAATGTGTGTGAATTTTCTTTTTCCTGATTAAAATCACTATGGATGACTCTGTTCACAGGTTCTCTCCCTCTCTCTCACACACACACACCTTAAATAAACTATGAGTCAGAGTAGTGCAGGTTAACGCAGTGCATGTGGAATGAGCGAGCCCATTCACATAACACATGGGTTGCCCCATCATTACATTAAAATAAAAGATGTTTAAGACATTAAAAACCTTTTCTCTCACTCATTCTCCATCTCTCTCTCTCACACTCACACACACACACACACACACACACACACACACACACACACACACACACACACACACACACACAATCTTTCCTCTGCTTGCAGTGGTGTAAAGATGGTGTGTGAGAGGGGGAAGCCAGCGTTCAGGTGTTGTTCATCTCAGCTTTGCTGAGCGCAATGGCCAGTTCCAGGTCCTCCTGCTCCTGCTGCCTGAGTCTTTTCAGCCTCTCGCGCTCAGCTCGCTCGCTCTCACGCTTGGCCCACTCCATCTGCTGTGCCTCATTCCCAAACTGGAGGACGAGGAAGAAAAGAAAAAAGAAAAAAAACACAAAACAGTGGAGCATGTGGTCAGTGTGGACACAAGCTTCAACAAGTTAGCATGTATAAAAGTAGACTCTGATAAACAGATTTGCGTGAGAATAAACAGAATTGGAAAAGCTCAAATGCAAACACACATGCAAAGACGTAATATTAAAAAAATGTACTAATATTTCTCCAGGTAGGCCTCCTGTCTACAGTTACCACCAAAAAACATTTAAAAACCCTCTCCAGTAGGATAAAATGTTTTATTGTAGCAGAGGTGACAACACTGCCAAAAAGTAAATTCTAGGAGGCAGAGAGAAAGAAAAAACACAAGTCCTCTGGCGTATATCAGTGGACAGGATGGCTAATTTTTTTTTTCCTCCAGATGTGCAGCAAGCAAAAAATGCCCAACAGATCACTACTGATTTTATTTATTAAATGCCCTCATTCTTAATACATAAAGTGACTTGCATAAATATTCTACCCCCACCTTGAACTTTTCCACATTTGGCAATGTTACAGCCTGGAACTGAAATGGACTTGATTGGGATTTTATATCATGAAACAAAATAGCCCATAATATTGGTTGCTTCTTTGACTAATCCCCTTTACCCACTCTCTGACTTTTGGTGGACAGCCTTCTCTAGGCAGAGTCACGGTTGTACCATAGTCTTTCCATTTTGTAATAATGAATTTAATAAGAGTTCGACGGGATTTCCAAAGTTTGGGATTTTTTAAAATAACCAAACTCTGATTGTTAATTTTCCAGAACAGTGAAGTATGGTGGTGGTGGCATCATGGTGAGGGTTACTCTTGGCCTCTTGGTTGCTTCTCTGACTAATCCCCTCTGTACCTGGTCACTGACTTTTGGTAGATACTCTCCTCTAGGCAGAGTTGTGGTTATATAATATTCTTTCTATTTAATAATATATTTAATGGCACTGTGCCTGATGTACGTGACATCTGATACTCTTCCAGAACATTGTTTTGATAGCTTCTTGATGTTTGTGATGCTGCTTGTTTAGGCATGTTAGGTACTCTGGGTTCTTCTAGGAACAGGTGTATGTATATTGAGGTCATGGGACACTAACTGCACACAGCTTGACTCCATTCGACTCATTCTGTGACATCAGATGGGTACTGGTTGCACCAAAGCCAACTTAGGGGTTTCACAGCAATAGCAGTCCATAACTTGTATGTTTCTAATTGTAGATCATTTTGGAAACTATACCGATATTTTCCTCTCACTTCAATAATATCGGTTATTTTATGTACAGTACTGTGCAAAAGTTTTAGGCACATGCAAAGAAATGCTGTAGAGCAAAGATGCCTTCAAAATAATGAAACAATGTTTCTACATTAAGTAAGATTTATGGTAAGTTTTATTGAGCATCTTGCAGAACCAGCCACAGTTCTTCTGGAGACTTGCACTTGCTTCTTATTTTTGCAGCAAAAACCCAGCAGCCTTCATTGTGTTTTTTGTCTGAAAAGTGGTCCCTTCTTAATATGCTGCTTTCTTTAATGACATACAAACATTTTCTTGTAACATTTAATTTTGTGCTAGAAAACTAATGTTTGGGAATCTAAATTTTTTTTTGTACTGACTTGATAATGTAGAAGTCATAAAATAAAAAAAAAAATCTATACCAAAAGTTTGTACTAAAAAAAATAAATAAATAAAAATAGGGTGCCTAAAACTTTTTCACAGTACTGTAGATTCATGACATAATCCCAGTTAAGGCAGTTATACTTCCAGATTGCAACACTACAAAATGTGGAAAGGTGTAAGGGGGCGAATACTTATGCAAGTCACTTTACATTTCTGCTTACCAAATTTTCAAACGATCTTACCTTCATTTTCCCACTCCCTGTAAGAGAAAATTAGATCACACACACAAAAGAAAAACCACTTGAGAAAACATGTGTCACGCAGGACTGACTGAACTGCACACAGACAAAGGGCATCGAACAGACCATTAACACCAATAACAGACAATCGATTTTTAAATTAGGCTTTCTGAAAGCAATCAAAAACTCAAACAGGAAAATGAAACATGCACTGATTTCAAAATGGGAGGCTCCGAAATGAACAAATTCCATTTCCTTTGAGAACAGAAACTGAACAAACAGCATGGACGTGAGAAGAACATGCACATCAGATTAACTGCAGAATAAAAGGAGTGGCACTGAGGAGAACGAGGTCACCACTGCACAGAAGTGTGAAAAAAAACAAAAAAAAACAAAACAACATTATACCACAGAGCTGTTGAATTCTGGATTCTGACTGTTCAGAGGGTGTTGATTAATTTCCCATAACAGTAGCTCTGACCGTAATGCAGCTGCAAATCACAAGTTTATATTAAATGTGCTCTTCTATATCTATCCTATCCAAGATATACACTTGGGGAGATTTTCTGTGAGGAGATGTTTATATAACAATTTTTGAAAGGAGTCTCCAATGTCAGAGCTTTATTACGGTCACAGAGTTTTCCGACATGAGAAAGTCTTCAGGACAGAGGAGTTTACGCTTTGAGGTTTCTCAGTAAGGGCGAGCGTACACGCTGTGATCTTTGCCTCTTGTGCGAGCTTCCAACCGCATTCTATCCTGTCGGGGATATCATGTGGAAATCATTGATGCTCATGTGGTTGCGGCGCGCATCATGTGAGAGGTATTACGAGTGGAGCCGAGCTGCTCACAGGCAGTTTACAACCTTCCGAGTATTTTTAAACATGTCGAAAAAATTCGGGCGCCGTCGGCTTCAATTCGTGTGGTGCGTGCGGTTGAACGAGCCAATTTGGCGATCTACCTGAAGTTGACCAATCAGGAGGCGAGGAAAACGTCCGAAGAAGAAAGGCGAAGATGGTGCATTAAACGTCAGCACCCCAAACAGGAAAACTCATCTACTACAGCCTGGAAAGTTCGAGATGGAATAGTTTGCAAGAGCGCGAGTATAAACACAACTCACGCTCTTGCAAACTATTCCAACTCAAACTTTCCAACTTGTAGATTTATCAACTTTTAATATTTTCCTATTGTAGTTTATTTATTTATTTAAATAAAGATTGAAAGAGTTGTGGTGACGAAGTCACGCGACCGTGGTGTAGTTCGTTTAAAGCATAACCTTAGCGTTTTACTTGTGGTGATTGTATTTAGGCTTCAAAATTCATAAAAGTGTTCATTTGTGAAGATTATCTTAATGAACAAAACATGTAAGAATCAAACTTTTGTTGGTCACAAAGCTTATTTTTTGCAATAATCTAAAAGTCAATGGAAAAAACCTATAGGATTTTTGTAAAGGGAACCGGGGTGAGGTTAATTTCTGAGTTGGCCTACAAAAAATGTGTCATCCATGCAGCACTCTATTGATAAATGGTGCGAAAATTCAGGCGACTGCATCAGAATTCACCAGGTCATAATATCTTGTGTACCATTGCAGCTGTGCGATTTTCAAATAAACTGACTCGTAATGTGTGCGGGGGCTCACGACCTCAAGACTGTCCGAGCTTGCATCGTGTACGCCAGCCCTAACACGACAAACTGCGTTTTTTGTCTTATTAATGTCAAGAGAGAGAGAAAAGATAGAGGCTAGCGAAGGAACGAATATATTGTAAGAGAAATTGTTTTGTGGTTCTTCCACATAAATGAATTAACTATAAATGAATAAAAAGTAAGACATGATATCCTTTAATATTTTTTTATCTAATTTAATTATTGGCATTTGTTGTGGTATAAGAGGAATAACACACTTTGTGATGTGCTGTTATAAGAAAATAATCAACTTCAACGTGGTAACAGCAAGCCCGCTTCACCACACCACCCTGTCGTTGATTATTTTCCCACAACAGCACAAAAAAAAAGTGCTTTATTCCTCACCATAATGTCTCAAAAAAGACTAAAGGACATTTTCTGGCAGAGGTGACCATTATTATTATTATTATTATTATTATTATTATTATTATTATAAGAAGATAAAAAAAAATATGGAGTGATTTTTCAAATATCGTACATTTAGCAGTAATACTGATGGACAAATGAGGAGTTTAGCATACACTGTGTCCCCATCTCATGCACAAAGACAGGAGAATGACAGCTGAGAGAGATGATGATGAATTATAAATAATGAGTGCACAAACAAATCCCATGCTGAGAAATCTCCAGGCTGAGAGCTGAGTAGTGATACTGCTCCTTCCTGTCAACCAGTCACCATGGAAGCGTCTCCAAAAGCCCCCTACTGCCAATAACCTAAACCATAAACAACCCTCATCGTGTACAGGATAAACCTACAGATGACCTTTTCACTTCATCAAGGTCCTGTCTTATAACTACCATGTTAAACTGTATGCATACAAATGAACCTAAAATAATGAGATTATGACAATAATTCCCATTCTGTTGGGGAAAAAATATCTGGAAGACGCTCTTAAATCACAGCAACTTAATCATGAGGGAAAAGGCCATGCTAAGGGTCTAACACTGGCTTTCTTTCAGCATGCCATGGGTCCAAAGTCTGATGTTTACTTTAGACATATCATTAAAACAATGTTTTAATGCTATGCTTGCCTTAATCATGTGCCAGCTCACCATTCATCAATATTGCTGTTGAATTCTGGATTCTGATTGGTCAGAAAGTGTTAATTCATTTTCTATAACAGCAGCTCTGACAATAGTGCAGCTGCAAATCACAGGTTTATATTAATGCACTCATTCTTATATGGTACACCAGGCGATCACGTAAAACATGTAATCGTGAATCATGATACTGTGAAGTTTTCTGGAAGAAGTCTCCAATGTCAGTGCTTTATAAGCTTTCTGACATCTTTGGGATAGAGGAGTGTATGCTTTGCGATTTCTTGGTAACATGACAACCTGCATTTTTTGTGTCTTATTAACATCAGAGAGAGAAAGAAAAAAAAAAAAAAAGCGAGGCTATTTCACGGATGTTCACGGAGTCAGAATCTCATTAGATATACACCGATCAGCCGTAACATCAAAATCCTCTGCCCAATATTGTGTAGGTCCTCCTTGTGCCGCCAGAACAGCTCTGACCCGTTGAGGCATGGACTCCACAAGAGCTTTGAAGGTGTGCTGTGATATCTGGTACCAAGACGTTAGCAGCAGATCCTTGAAGTCCTGTAAGTATCAAGGTGGACCCTTAATGAATCAGACTTGTGTGTCCAGCACACCCCACAGATGCTCGATCTGATTGAGATCTGGGGAATTTGGAGGCCAAGTCAACACCTTGAACTCTTTGTCATGTTCCTCAAACCATTCCTGAACAACTTAGCAGGGAGCATTATCCTGCTGAAAGAGGCCACTACCATTAGGGAGGCCACTACCACTGCCGTGAAGGGGTGTACTAGGTCTGCAACAATGTTTAAGTAGGTGGTACATGTCCATCTGTGGATGTGCGTGAACATCCACATGAATGCCAGGACCCAAGGTTTCCTAGCAGAATATTGCCCAGAGCATCACACTGCCTCCTCCAGCTTGCCTTCTTCCCATAGTGCATCCTGGTGCCATCTCTTCCCCAGGTAAGTGACGCACACACACCCTGCCGTTGACATGATGTAAAAGAAAACATGATTCATCAGACCAGGCCACCTTCTTCCATTGCTCCATGGTCCAGTTCTGATGCTCACGTGCCCATTGTAGGCACTTTCAGCGGTGGACAGTGGTCAGCATGGGCACTCTGCACCTTCGTAGCCCACTCACAGCAAGCTGTGATGCACTGTGTGTTCTGACACCTTTCTATCATAGCCAGCATTAACTTTTTAAGCAATTTGTGCTACAGTACCTCTTCTGTGGGATTGGACCAGACGTGCTAGCCTTTGCTCCCCACGTGCATCAGTAAGCTTTGGACACGCATGACCCTGTCGCCAGTTCACCTGTTGCCCTTTCTTGGACCACTTTTGGTAACTGCTAGCCACTGCATACCAGGAACACCCCACAAGACCTGCCGTTTTGGAGATACCCTTACCCCGCTCTCTAGCCATCACAATTTGGCCCTTGTCAAACTTGCTTAGATCCTTACGCTTGCCCATTTTCCCACTGTAATGAGATAATCTGTTATTCACATCACCTGTCAGTGGTTTTAATGTTACAACTGATCGGTGTACATTTCAAAGACATGGTGATGCATTTTGTGCGAGGATAATTGGAATTCCTTTTTTGCTAAAAAAGAACCACCACCACCATACAATTTTCTCAAGTTTTGTGAAAACTGTGCACAGTAGTTGGGGGAAAAAATGGTAAAACATCACAAGGTTAATTTCCGGCATATAAATGGAAAATGACATTCCTCCAGGTTGTACCTAGTTAAATTTGAACATGACGAGTTTTACTTTGATTGAGAAGAAAATAATAAGTAAGAGATTAAGCTCTGATGTGCACAACCACAAAAGTAACCCATTTTTCATCGCAAATATAGAGTCAAATGTTGCCCCAGGAAGGGTGGAAGTAGCAACCTTTCCTGTCAAAGTGCCCCATGAATCAGTGCAGCTGCAACACAACCAACTATATTTGCTGGGGATTTTCCCCTTTCTCATTGTTATAGATCATTTCACGTAGTTGGTTCATCTCAAAGAGTAATGGCAGTAGAGATGGAGAATAGCCAGCATGAGGCAACAGCATAGACTGAGAGCTACAGAAGCCAAATGGTGTGGTCTGTTCCAGAAACCTCACTAGAAAGCAGAGAATGTTTGAGGGAACAAAGAAAAAAAAAGAAAAGAAAAGGTGGACTGGACAAGAAGAGTAGTATCACTAAGCTCAACTTACAGAACTGAAGTCTGCAAAACCCAAGGAAGAATCTTTAGTGGCTTTACTTGAAGCAGATGGAGCAAAAGGATCTTTGCCACTAAATGGGTCCCCGAGCCCCTTTTTACTCTGAAACGGGTCGTTAGCGTCAGAGCCGAAGGGCTGGAAGGGATCGCTCGACTTGGCTGAATCCACAGATCCGGATAGGTTAGTTGGAGTGCTTTTACCTGGAAGAGTTCAGAAAGAAAAAGACTTTTTTTCATTTATAAGTATTAGACAAAATGTTAGTCACATCCACCAACAGCGGTGACTTACTGTACAATACACAAGGACGATTGTAACTGAGCATTAAGTGGACGGTAAGTTTGTTGGTCAGGCCATGAGTAGGGTTTTTATGGTGTCATGGTTTCATGGCTAGTCACGGTGTGTGATCAGACAGTTACCTCAATGCTGACTTGTGAATCTACAAAAATTTCTCACCTCTGTCCCTCTGGATGCTTTTGCTGTGTTTAATCCGTTACTGTTGTGAACATTACATTGATACCTCTACTGTCACTCCACCGTCGTGTTCCTTTATCATGCACAACGGCTATCAAACACACAGAAGAACACGCACTGCTGAGCACAAAGAAACCTAACAACAGTTTGTTTTTTGGCTAGTTAAATTTTTTTGGCTCGGCCTTTCCTCACAGCTGCTCAACAACAACATGATAAATACTGACAGTGTATACTGTCTAATAACAGTTCTTAAAAAAGGGATCACATGACCCCAGTATTAGCCTCCAATTTCAGATTCTTTTATTTGTTTTTAAAGCCCTTCATGAACTTCCTTATATCACTGATGCACTCAAACCATATTCTCTGCCTCCAGGTCTCTGAGCTCTTCAACTCTGTTGCTTTTGGTTGTTTCATGGTCCCTGCTTAAACATCGGGGGTTGACTGGCACTACCACAAGATTGTGGAACATTAAGTCTACTCCTACCGTTATAGTTTTCAAGTCAAAACATTTTACGTGTTAGCTTTCTGACATTTTAAATTGGATGCCTTTGTTACTGTGTCTGTTTTTCTTTGTATGCTTGTTGCAATTGTATGTCTCACACTTTGGTTTAAAAGTGCTTTATAAATGATCTTACTCACTGCTCTAATGGTGAGAAGAGGTGTAACCAAGTTGACATTTGGCTATTTCTCCTGGAAAGTTGGAGAGTAAGTGTTGTATTCTGCTTGGACATGAAACTTCAGAATCCCCCCCCAAAAAATAAATAAATAATCACCATCCACTTTTATGCTAATTTCCATTCATCCTGGTGTGCAGTTTATTGATGTTATACAATAAAACACTGTCATTAATGGATGTGAGCTTATATTATAATCAAGCTGTTGTACTGTTCATGAGCTGCACGTTATTCACATTTCCTTTTCAACTGAGGGAGTGAATAAGAACTGTGCCACACCCTGATCTAGAAGCACGCTTGTTTTTAGTCAGGGGATGACTGTTACTCCTCTTACACTGAACCAGGGGGAAGAAAAACTGTAAAATGCCAAAATAATAAAATATTCAAGAATGTACTGATTACAAGACGGTGCACATGCATGCCTGTATGACTAACACAAAGCCTCCTCGAAAGATTAACCCCCCCCCAAAAAAAAACCACAGCTGTTTCAGTCACACTTGTGGTGTGCCAATAATGCGACTTAATCTATCAGTGCGATGGTGTGACCAAAAAAAAAAATCATTATTTAACTAATTTATAATAATAATAATAATAACTTATATCCCATACTTTTAGCCATCACACCATTTATTATTAAAACTTGCTTAACATGAATTTAAAAAATGTAAAACGCTGATGTTAGGCAATAACACACACAAAAAAAATGCTTACGTGTAACACTTTTTTTTTTTGTGTACAATTGGCACAGCATATCTCATGAGAACTTTAAACTGGTTCTTGGTTCCTCTTAAAGGTGTTAACCGCAATGTGATCTGGGCTGTTATTTATATTAGACCAGCAATCAGTTTCTCTCTTTCAGTAAACGGAATAGCAAACCACAACATCGAGCTCCACCCTGACAGCTCAAAACCAGCAAAAAAAACAAGCAAGGTTTATCATTGCTCCATTCACACCTACAATACAAGGGGCTTGCGAATGTAACTCTCCGACACGCAGAAAAGACAGTTCACATAAGCTGAAGAAAAGGTTCCCATAACACAGCATGTGTGCATTTTCCACTGTATGCAAAAGCAAAAAGCAAAAAAAAACAAATAGGATTCAGTGTAGGATAATGTAAAGGGGGAAAAAACAAATAAAACAGGCTTAATTAGACAAAACTTGGATAATATTGTGATATTTAAATATATGAATTACAGTAAAATGGGTGGGAAATTAGCTGTTTGTGGTAGAGAAGTCACCCTGAGTTTCTCAAAAAAAAAAAAAAAAAAAAACCTACAAACACACACAGAGGAAGTGAGGAAGGGCGTGGATATCAGCATAATGCTGCCAGTGCAGGCAAACCACAGATGATTTGAAGCGCTCGAGTTGTAACCGTACCCCCTTTAATATACCAACTAAACCTCCAACTCTAACCTCTTAAACACCTTGACAACAATGAACATCTAGGAACAAATAAAAATGCTTCTGTAGGAAGAAATAAAAACAGTGCAATATAAGGAAATAAAGGTTTCATTACTCGAGTGAGCTACACTGATTCTGCAATTTTAAAAAAATAAGGTTTATGTTTTAAATTATATCCAGACCTGCCATATCTTAAGAGGAATAAAGCATAGGGTGTGTGTGTGTGTGTGTGTGTGTGTGTGAGAGAGAGAGAGAAAGAGAATGTTTACATTTCTTATTCTAGAAAAAAGATGTTCTGTACAGCAATTAATAATAATAAAGTACACATGGAAACTTTTCTAGTTTCTACATCTCAACTAAAACAAATGAGCCACAGCTTTCCCCTGTAAACACCTGGTGCTTTCTGAGTCCTCTTTCTCCTTAGCCAGTTTGGTGAACCATGTTTTTAAAACTATTTGTAAAGTGTTTGATTTTTTTTGCTTCATAGTAGGCCTATTAAATTAAATTTTTTTTTTTTTGGCTGGAAATTTTCAGTAGCATCCCTAATAAACATACTGATGTTCACTACAAATGTGTCTAAGGTTAGCTAAGTCAAGTCTACCATGACAGAAAGTGAGGCTGCATCTTTCAAGTGAGAAAAGTGAGAACAAATTTAAATGTGTGACAGTAATGTGATATTAAGGGGGTTGGGTAGGGAGCCTTCCAGCTGATCAGTTAATATCAGAGAGTCCAAAACACATACATGTGTTTGTTTCACATACATGTGAAACTGTCAGTCATTCCAGATTCACTCACTGGCTCCTCTGTCTTTTTTAATTTGGTGGAAAAAGAAAAATCTTTCAGTGTATTTTTGAGTGAAAACTCATAGCTGATATTAACATGTGGCACTCCTGCATAAATGCTGGCAGGTCTGTGTATCCAAACACCATCTACTGATCCCTAAATGAAAGAGAGGAACTAATTACAGAAACCTGAAATGAGGGAAAACATCCCATCCCCTATAAGAGTTTTACATGCAGTTATAAACAGTTTTTCATTTACATTTTTTTAATGTGTAAATGACTGTAAGTAAATGACTTATCATTTCTGTAAAATGTTGTTGTTTTAATTATTTTGTAAGGAATTGGGCAATAATGTGACTGAAAAAACCCAATACGAATCTATTCTAACCCTTCAGTTCCTGTTTACCTCAAAGAAAAAAAGAAAAAAGAGCTGCATATCACTGTGATTAATCTCCATCTTGACAAACTGTGAAACTGTGTGTGAGAAACATGTGGGCAGGTTGTTGTCTCAGGTACAACTGTTGAAAGACTCGCGTGAAAAACACATGGAGACTTGGAATGAACAGTGTACTGTAGAGACTGTAAAGTCACTATGTGACTTTTGACCTGGTGTGCGTAAACCTACCGCTGGGAGGCTTGGGCCGAGGCGGTATGGTCTTCTTGGGTGGGAGAGCTGGAGTGTCCTGGTTTTGGTTGAAGGGGTCATCAGTGAAGCTCTGCTGTATGAATGACAGGCAAGGACAAGAGGTCAGACTGACAGAACTAGGAGGACAAGAGTTCACACATTGACCAAAGGAAGAGATATTTCACACATTGGTCAGGTTTGAGGGCGAGACAGAACCATAGAAACGATAACTTATTAGAACAAGTGCAATAATATAAACCTGTGATTGAGAGTTTGCACTTCTATCAGAGCTGCTGTTGTAGAAAACGAATCAACACCTTCTGACCAATCAGAATTGAGAATTCAATCTTTAATCATACCTTTGACATCTGACTGAAATCAGCAAAGCCACTGTTACTGCCAAATGAGCTGC
This sequence comes from Cranoglanis bouderius, assembly GCA_023630585.1. Taxonomy (NCBI): domain Eukaryota; kingdom Metazoa; phylum Chordata; class Actinopteri; order Siluriformes; family Cranoglanididae; genus Cranoglanis; species Cranoglanis bouderius. The sequence continues at coordinate 17,216,508 of CM042553.1, forward strand.
TTCCAAAAGGGTCCAGAGTCCCAAATGGGTCTGCAATCAGAAACATGAAATTTTTTTTACTTAAACATAATCAATGTTTTACATACTTCTTTAGATCATATAAATCTAATAAACCTTTTACTACTGTTTGAAATTCTCACGTGACAAACAGGTTACAGAAAAACTCAGAGCCTCACTGCTGAGCAAAACATTTCTGTGTCTACCACAAGCATTCGAGCAACATTCTTCTCTTGCTTATACCCATGTTCTTTGTATGTTTTTTTTTCCCTTCTAACCACTACAAAAAAAAAAAAAAAAAAAAAAAAAAAAACCAGCCATGCACTTCCTTGCATCGCTGTAAAAATGCTGTAACAGAACATGTTTACTGAAACAGCAGAGGAATGTCATTTCCTTTTTAAGATTGGCAGAGTGCTTGCGAGTGGGCGGTCAGGATGCCGAGTAAGGGAACTCGTTTAACAGCATCTTCTCGCTTCACAGCTTTTCTGTGACGGGGACCAGAAATGACTCCGGGGCTAATATGTGTGAAAACAGCCACCATTTTTACTGCTGAGACTTGCAGGGCAGAGCTGAGAGGGATGAAACACATGCTGGAACTTTCATTTATCTAATATTAGCTTTCATTTTAACCTTGAAACAGTTTAAACGGTTATGTGAGTGTGATGAGGTGTGAGATGACTCAGCAGAAGTGCTGTACCTGAGCCTTTGTGTTTGGGGCTGGTGGAGGCGAAGGGGTCACTGCTCGAGAAGTGATGAGACTACAAAGAAAGAATGGAGAAAAAAATAATAATTTATTTGCTAAGTACTTATACTTTTAGACTGCACAAACTGCATTAAGATGATAAAGACACAGACAAAGACAGCACACATTTGCTATGAACATAGAGCTGCTAACATTGCTAGCAAGAAAATCCCAACATGCAGGGCAAAAAAAAAAAAAAAAAACCTTATAATTTTACAACAAAACCCCAGCATGTCAGACAGTGCAGCTCAATGCTAATAGCATGAACGTTCAAATCTGAGTGTATTAGCTTACTCTGTATTTAAAATGAAAACAAGTACTGTACATGTAAGGTCTGCAGTCCAGTTCATGTTAGATGTAATAAAAATTCTGAAGTATAGTCTATATAATACAAACTTTAAGCTAAGACGGTGTTACACCTTTGTTCTGTAACGCTGATTTTCGCCATGTTATTTAATTTACCAGTGGTTCAATTTCTTTTTAGATGTACGCCAAGGAACATTAAGAAAGCAGTGAGCTAAGTGTGGCAGTGGGGACCTGGTTGAATAGCGTTTGTAGAAGTACATGTAGGGTCTGCAGTCCAGTTTTTGTTAGAGGTCATAAAAATATACAAAAAAAAAAAACCCCAAACATACAAAAACCTCTCACTACATTTCAGCTTTTCTTCATTCATTATTCCTTACATCATTTATACTATATAGTTTAATTTATCATGCTCTTGAGTTATTTTTCCACATTTCATTTACACCTCTCGAAAATGCATCCTTGAATTCGGCGAAGCAAAAGGTCACAGATATCCTCCGCCCTCGCGCAAGGAGTTGTGGGCAATATTAGCTGCAAAAGTGTCCACGGATCCACACTTCGAAAATCTACTAAAAATAGTAGACCATCCGCGTCGCTTTGGGATACTCATTTCAACATACTACGATTTGGGACACACTAATTCTCATCTCGTATACTATTTAGCATGGATATTATGCCAATTGGGGAGCAGGGTTGGAGAAGCCCCGGGTAATTTCGTGAACGTGTAAATGTGCTGTGCTTGGGAAGTTCCTGTAGTGCCAAACGGAGCAACTCGGGCAGGGTCTTACAGAGCTGGGGTGCGAGTGTGTCAATTTCATTTATGTTGAGAAGTTTCCATGTTTTCATTTTGAACAGTGGGCTTAAACAAAAATAAATAGATCCACACGCTCTCACGCCTGCTTCCCGAGTCCTCTTTCTCCTTAACCAGTTCGGTGAGACATACCTAAAGACAGCAGCTCCTCCATTTTTCACCGTCAAAAGAACCCACGGTTACAATTCTTGTTTTCTAAATTATAAAATTCTACAGCTAAACCGTAAACGCTTGCAGGGCTGTGAACAGGACTGGATACTGATCAACTAACTGTAAATTTAAAAAAAAAAAAATTGCACAGACAAATATTACATCTTTGTCACAATGCTGTTAGTGACACAGTCATCATATTTATGAGGCTATTAAGTGCTCCTAAGTCTGACTGCCTGAGGAAAGAAGCTGTTCCGGTTTCTGTTGGTTTTTGACAAACACCAAACTGAAAATCTTGCCAGAGAGAAGGAGTTTAAACTACGTTGCGGCCAGGATGCGAGGGGTCAGCGATGAGTTTTTTCTGTGCACTTCAGGGCTCTGGAGATGAACAGGTATTTGAGGGAGGACAGGGTTCTGAGTGGGAGTTTTTCAGCTGACCTGACAACACCTCATAGTCTGTTCAGCTCATTACTGGTTGAGGAGCCGAACCACACTGTTATAATGACTACTAGGGGTGTAAACCTCAGCTTTTCACACGATTCAATTTTCGGTTCATAAGGCATCGATATGTGACCAACTTTGCTCAGAATCTGGGTTAGGCCTATTTTAAAAGGACTATTTTAAAAGTATCAGTTATGCACAAATCACCTTGCTAGTCTATGAAATTATTTCGAATTTTTAATCAGTGAAAAAATATGAATACATTTTTACACACCAGTTGTCTTTTTTCAGTAATAATTGATTTATGATTGGTTCATTTCAACCACTGCATTTTAAATCTAGATCCAAATCGTCCGATCTTTACACCTTTAATGACTGCAATGATAATGATTTTGCTTACTCATGGAAATGGTGATTATTAACCCAAATTATGTAGCCATTGTAGGGAAAATAATTTTTGCAATAACCTTAAAATCAACTGAAAACAGGCTTTGTTTCATATTATACATTAAATAGGATTCAAATCCAAATAATCATCTTACAATTAGATGACACATTAGTCCTTTAACCGTTTATATACACTAATTACAGAAAATAAATAAGCTACCGACATAAGCAGTTATAGCTATCACAGGTATAATTTACATCATTAGTTTAGTCTGCGAAGCCGAAGTTATTCTTTAGAGTTTTTATTTTCGATTTTAGTTCCAGAATGTTTAAATTTTTTTTTTAACCTTGACACGAGTTTTTTTCTTTTCTTCCTTTTTTTTATACAAAGAAATATCGCAATCACATACTGTAATAACATATTGCAATATGCTATTTTTGTTCATGTTGTGCAGCCCAGTGTGTTTGGAAAGCACAGACCAGACATTTGTCAGAGTGCGCTATGGTGGCCGGTCAGATTCAACACTGATACCCAACTTTATCCCATTAACCAACTTTAGCTTAACTTTAGCAGTCAATTATGGTTAACTGAAAAATGATTTTTCAAAAAAAAAAAAAAAAAAGGACCACTTTAGAACCTTTTCCATTGGCTTTTTTTATTTTTATTATTTTTACTGGCGCAGTGTCAGAACTAGGCTTGTGCAATAGTGAATTTTCCCCGATTGCACTTTACCATTAAATCAAATCTCAACTATCATCCAGAACCGATTTTTAAAAAAAATGAAACCTGATGGACCTGAAAGGCATGATGGAGGGTTTGGAGTGGGGAAGAGGTTGGAAACTGCTTGTTGGCAAAGGCATTTGTGAAAACTCAGCTGGATGGTGGTCATTCCAAAGATTCAGTGTTACTATCTTTTGTGATGACATGCCTGTTACAGATTTTGCATGTAGTTTTATTCCGATTGAGCGTTCAACCCTTTTCATTTGGCTCGAATCCAAAACAATTGCCAGATTGGAGAATTACGAGTTTACATTTGCACATGGCCCACCATTTTCTTTCTGCTTAGTTTCTTTTTGTTTTTAGCATTCAGCAAAAGTGTCTAAAAGACACACCCCTAAATTTTAGGTGCGGCTAGATTAGGCAAGGTTTGGTGAAGAGTGGCTAGCTTAATCACAGTCGATTATGGTCACAACTGATGTAACCTTAACGAGCTAGCTAATGCTAAATGCAAAACTAACAAGAAAAAAATTCTCATGCATTTTACCATTTAAAAACATACAGAGTTAAATATCAAACTTGCTCAATTATTAATATAATATAATATAATATAACATAATATAATATATGATATAATATAATTGAAGGTCACTGGAAATAATGCCAGTGTAAGACCGTATAAGAACGATTAAACAGTCATATCACACAAGCCTAGTCGGAACCTCAGAAATATATATCATGACACACAACTTACTGTCCTAAAATACTGTGATGGTATTTTTGTCAAGATCACCCACTGTTTTTGTACACCTTTCTCTGACTGCTCCTTTACCTTTACTGGAAGAGTAGCACTTTTACTAAAAGGGTCAGAGCTGGTGAAGGGGTCAGCCTTGGCTGGCCTCTTAAAGAAGTCTTCTGAAGTGCTCTTGAACGGGTCTGTCTCTTTAAAAGGATCTCCGCCGAATGGATCTGCGTGAGGACAAAGAGGAACGTTTTCGTAAAGAGCTACATTAATGGACGTCAACCGGTCCAGTACCACAGATTCCATTTAATTTCTATAAAAATTAATTTTATTCATTCAATTTTCAGAAACTGAAGTACAAGAAAACAAATTTTTGTTTATTTTTCTGATTATATGAAACAATATGTTCAAAACCATAGTTAATATGTCATTCATTTCTGATTATATGTAATATTATTGTCTTTTCTGCATACATGTGCCAATATTTTATTGATTTTCTGATTATAGGTCGAACATTCTATTTATTTGTTTTGATTACATATGCCAATATCATATTCATTTTTTTATTATATGTGCCAGTATTTTATTTTTTATTATGAATATTAATATTGTATTTGTTTTAGTATGTCCAATATTTATTTGTTTTCTGATTATAGGCCAAACGTTTTATTCCTTTTTTAATTCCTGATTATATGAGGTGGCAACATTTTGTTTTTTTTAATTATATGTGCCAATATTATATTGATTTTCTGATTATGTGCCAATATTTTATTCAATGGAAATGCTCCTTTTGCTGTTTTTATTTTTAGGCTTTATTTTTATCTGTTCTGGAAAGCTTTAAAATGGTAAATCACGAGCAAAAATAATCAATTAATTTCACACTTCTCATTTTTGAATGCACAAAAAAAAAAAGAAGATGCCCTTGAATACCCTTGATGTTAGGTCATGTGACAGTGGGTCACTTGGTCCAGGCGTACCTGCTGAAATATAAACGGCCTGATGCCACCATCTCGTCTCATATAGTCTTTCTGAGACGTGCAACTCTCTTTCTCAGAAACTGCTCAATGCACAGTAACCTTGACTACGGCTCAGAAGATTTAAATCAGGAGTTAGGTTAGCCCGAGCTGTATAACTGGATATAAATGCATCAGTAGGAGTGTACGCACTCATATCACAGCTTTGCTGTAAATTACACTGTGTACACATCCATTTCTTACACAACTTCATTACGATGCCACACCTTTAAAACAAGCCCAATGTACACTTTCTAAATGACCTCGATTTAGTATGAGAGTTGGGGAACTGAAAGCTGAATATGAGAAAGAGAGAAGTGTGCCGCTGCAACCCAGCGTGATGCTGCAATCCATGCAAATCTCAGCGCAAGACCCAGAATTGTTTCCCATCGTGCATTAGTACAGTGCAGATACCTGTCGCTGTGGGAGGCTGCTTGGCAAAAGGGTCGTTCTGGAAGGGATCACCTACACAGAAAGTGAACACAGACAGAAAAGAAGGAGGAAAAAACAGGAGAGAGGAATTTATATGCCAGCACAAGCCAGACCTCAAACACTAGTCACATGATGTCTCACATCCAAGTAAACAAACATTTCAGCCCCGAGACAAGTCTTTCAGCTCAGAGACAGAGAGAGAGAGAGAGTGTGTGTGTGTGTGTGTGTGTGTGTGTGTGTGTGTGTGTGTGTGTGTGTGTGTGCACGCATTTCTGTCTCAGTGAAGGACGAGGGTTTATTTCAACATATGTGCAAGAAGATGAGGGAGTGGATGAGAAATGGATAGGGGAGTATGAGAGAGAGAGAGAGAGAGAGAGAGAGAGAGAGAGAGAGAGAGAGAGAGAGAGAGAGAGAGAGAGAGAGACAGAGACAGAATGAGGCAGAAAGCGATATAGTGAGAGAGGGACAGAGAAACACATGAGACACAGAGATAGAGCGACAGACAGAAAGAGATGAGAGAGAGAGAGAGAGAGAGAGAGAGAGAGAGAGAGAGAGAGAGAGAGAGAAAATGTGAGCAGAACCTTTAAAAGGGTCGGATTTGAAAGGGTCTTCAGACTGAAAGGGGTCTGTGTGCATCTCCTGAGAGTTTGTGCTGAACACACTCGTCTTCACTTTAAACGGGTCATCCTGCACACACACACCAACATGCAGAGATTAAACACTCACAAGTCTTCATCACATACAAGGCTTATAAGAACAATTCAACTAGAAATAAAAATGAAACACAATTACACAGTTAATTCAACATCATTGTGTTATAATATGAAATATTATGAAAAACTATGAGAAACATCATGAAGGTTTCACCATGACCCCGAAGCCCCCGTTCTCCTTGTCGGGGAACCCCTCGCTCATGTCGGCCAGGTTAGTCATGCTGCCTCCATGTGTGCCGTTCAGAGCGCTGCTATACTGCTCAATGCTTTTGCTTATCTCATGCTGATTGTCCTGGATCTGAGAGAGCTTGCTGCGAGCCTACAGCACAAAACACAAACACAATCTGCATTACAGCTGGAAGATATAGACAACACACACACACACACCAATGACAATATATACAGTGGGGGAAAAAGTATTTGATGCCCTGCTGATTTTGTACGTTTGCCCACTGACAAAGAAAAGATCAGTCTATAATTTTAATGGTAGGTGTATTTTAACAGTGAGAGACAGAATAACAACAAAAAAATCCAGAAAAATGCATTTCAGAAAAGTTATAAATTGATTTGCATTTTAAAGAAATAAGTATTTGACCCCTTCGACTTAGTACATGGTGGCAAAACGCTTGTTGACAATCACAGAGGTCAGACGTTTCTTGTAGTTGGCCACCAGGTTTGCACACATCTCAGGAGGGATTTTGTCCCACTCCTCTTTGCAGATCCTCTCCAAGTCATTAAGGTCATTTTCAATGTCCTGGCTGAGGGAAGGAGGTTCTCACCCAAGATTTGATGGTACATGGCCCTGTCTATCGTCCCTTTGATGCGGTGCAGTTGTCCTGTCCCCTTAGCAGAAAAACACCCCCAAAGCATAATGTTCCCACCTCCATGTTTGACAGTGGTGATGGTGTTATGACTTGGGGTCATAGGCAGCATTCCTCCTCCTCCAAACACAGCAAGTTGAGTTGATGCCAGAGAGATCTGACCACAACACTTTCACCCTGTTCTCCTCTGAATCATTCAGGCAAACTTCAGACAGGCCTATACATGTGCTTTCTTGAGCAGGGGGACCTTGCGGGTGCTGCAGGATTTCAGTCCTTCACGGCGTAGTGTGTTACCAATTGTTTTCTTGGTGACTATGGTCCCAGCTGCCTTGAAATCATTAACAAGATCCTCCCGTGTAGTTCTGGGCTGATTCCTCACCGTTCTCATGATCATGGAAACTCCACGAGGTGAGATCTTGCATGGAGCCCCAGACCGAGGGAGACTGACAGTTTCTTCCATTTGCAAATAATCGCACCAACTGTTGTCACGTTCTCACCAAGCTGCTTGGCGATGGTCTTGTAGCCCATTCCAGCCTTGTGTAGGTCTACAATCTTGTCCCTGACATCCTTGGACAGCTCTTTGGTCTTGGCCATGGTGGAGAGTTTGGAATCTGATTGATTGATTGCTTCTGTGGACAGGTGCCTTTTTACAGGTAACAAACTGAGATTAGGAGCGCTCCCTTTAAGAGAGATCTCCTAATCTCAGCTCATAACTTTTTTGAAATGCGTTTTTCTGGATTTTTTTTTTGTTGTTATTCTGTCTCTCACTATTAAAATACACCTACCATTAAAATTATAGACTGATCATTTCTTTGTCAGTGGGCAAACGTACAAAATCAGCAGGGGATCAAATACTTTCCCCCCCCCCCACTGTAAGTCCACTTGGATGGCTCATTTGAATATATACTAGCCTGATATTTCACAATGTATTATTTTCTACCATGAACAGCCCTGATGCATGTGTATGGACTCATCGCCCTCTAGTGGACTGTAGGACAACATGCTACTCTTACACAAGCACGAAGCATGGTTAATGTCCTTTTATTCATTCCTTCATTCTGATTCATCCTGATCATGGTTGTTGTGGATCTGAAAGTTTATTTCAGGAACATTGGGTGTGAGAATGGGATGCCAATCCATCTCAGGGCACCATGAACACACATTCACACACTCATTCACACCTAGGGGCAATATAGAGTCGCATGGTATATATTTAGAAGGTGGGAGAAAACCGGAGAACCTGGAGGAAACCAATATGGCCAGTTAAAAAAGTGCTCACAGCTGCCTTTTTTGCTCACAGTGAAACATCCAAAGTGGAAAAGCGCAACGTGACATCAAACACTTTTTTACCTCACGGACCAATCAACTCACAAGTCAGGGGCAAGTCAATAAAACAAACATGGAGAACAAAATGTCAGTGGGGAAAAGAGGGGGGAAATGTCTTGTTAGTGATTGAATATAAGGAAATTTATTTTATTTATGTTATATGGAAAATATTTCATTGACGTAATTCCAACATTGCAATGTAACTAAAAATAACGTGTATCAAACAACCTCATCACCAGAGTTACACCAGTCTTGTTCTGTGGTACTAATGATGATGAATCAAATCTAGGTAACAAGCTAGGGTTAGTTAAAATCAACTAAACTTTATTGTTCAATAATTAAAAATACAATAAATAATTTTGGGCAGCTTCTTTTTATTGTAAGGGATAATCCACGGCCAGGTGTGCATTACATGATTTTAAGGCATTTGCTTCACATCAGGTGGTCCTTTGCCTCCAGGTCATGCATTAAGTAAGGAATAATTGACGACAGGCATTTGAATTATTAGAAAATAATGCACACCTTGAGGGGGTAATGCGGCCATGACGCGAAGCGGATTATTATTAGATTATTTTCTAATAATTCAACGGACCAGAGTCAATTATTCCACTTGTACCACAGTTACAACACCTCAAGACATTGTTTAGATGTTTTATTTCAAGACATTTGTCAGGTTTTTGTCCTTAAAACGCTCTTGTGTGTGGAATTAATTTATTACGCGTCCATGCGGTCAAGACCTGACTGGAACTACTTTTGCTGTGCATTTACTAAAAAACAATAATTGCACACCTTAGAACGTCTGTCAGCCAATCAGAATCGAGAATTCAACAGCGCTGTGGTATAAAATCGTGTAATGCACACCTAGCCGTGGATTATCTCGCTTATACCATGGTCACTTGCCAGCACTGACAAGTTAAAGCTGTCACTGATGTTTGCAGTGCAAAATTTGACTGAAAGGATAAAAATAACGGTTAACCTTCATTAGTTATCTAGAATTCTACCCGCTATAAATCATACAGTAGATAAAGTAGTGCAATAAGATTACACATTTATTTGTCATATATTTATATATTTATTATCATATCATATATTTATTATAATAAATAGTTAATAGAGAGAGAGAGATTGTGTGTGTGTGTGTGTGTGTGTGTGTGCACATTACCTGCGTCTGTTCCACATCTCTATTAATAATGAAGCTGTGAGTTTAACTACTGTATGCAACTGTAACTGTAGGTTACTATGGTTACAGTTGTTTATAGGCAGTGCATTAATTTAGAAAGGTGATTAAACTGACTGGAACTATCTGTGCATTATACGGTTTGAACGCACACCTTTCAGCCAATCAGAATCAAGTATTCAGACAGACCATGGTATAATAAATTGGCCATTTTCCTTTCAGATTACTAGTGAAACATCTTCAGGATTAAATACCAGACTCACTGCTATGCGACTTATCATGATGTGGTGGAGTGAAAAGCTCTACAGCTGTTACCTGGTTGATCTCATCCTGCGTGGCCTTCAGGGACTTGATAATGGTCTCGAGCTGGATCTTGCCAGCCTGCAGGCTCTGTTCCAGCTGGCTCTCCTCCTGCTGTAGCCGGGACAGGTCTGCTTTAGCCCGACTCAGCTCCTCCTCCTGGTTCAGCAGGTCTGACTCCTGAGAATGGATCTGACTCTGGAGCGACGAGATCTGAACACACAAACACAGTAATACACTTTACAATCAAAAAGTGATTTTCTTTTAAAGACTGCATTCAAGTCAATGACCTCAGGGCTGGAGCCTTGTGATGAAGGGGTTCATGTTGCGCTCACCATTTGGGACTCTTCCTGGCACTTCTGTCGTACTTCATTGAGCATGTCCTCCAGCTTGGCCTTCTGCTGGTCCATCTCGTCCAGTCGGTCCTGAGCGTCCTGCTTCTGGGCCTCCAGCTCCTGCAGACTGCACGTCTCCCTGTCCAGATCATTCTGCATTTCCTGGATATCAGAACCCGAAGTAAAGGGTTAAATCTAGACTTTTATTTAACTTTAATCAATTTCAGTGTCCTCAATGCAAGTCATCAAGTCACGAATATTACTACAGTTACTGAAGAGGTTTACATTGACAGTGCTAGTATTATTCAGGATTTTGCGATTACAGAATTTAATGCAAAATCAAGCAAGCGCCGCAATATTCTGAGGAATTTTGGGCCAATATGTGTCATGTGACGTCATCACAATGCACATTTGGCCAAACCTCTTCACGTGTGTCAAACAGTTAAAAGGTCTCACTTACAAACAAGCATCATTGCAAAAGACTGTGCAAAACAATTTCGTGCAACTGCAATTTCGCCAATTCAAATATTTTTCCACAAAAAAAAACCCACAAAAAAAAAACAAATTGTTAGAAAAAGACAGCAAAATCACAAAAAAAAAAAAAAATTTAAGGAGCTAGCTAAAAAAGTTGGTTACATTATTGTACGTGGTCACAAATTAAGCACAGCTTCTGTAACATTTTTTAATGTCAATTCATTTTTAACATATTAAAAAACAGAAGTTAAACTGCTAGATTTTTAAAACAGCCAACAAGTTTGTAATTTATTGCTGTATAAACTTTTCATATAACAGAACCAGAGTGGAGAATCCCTAAACCTGGTGGTGTACATCAAGGAACGCTAGAAAAAAATTAAAGCAGAACGTGCAGTTTATAGTATGTTTAAAAGGGGGAAAAAAAGGCTCATTGCACATCTTTCTGGGACACACTGCACCATTCGAGGCCACAGAATGATAAAATGGTTTTGAGAGGACAAATCAGCTTCGTACATTTCAACATTTCACCATACCTGAACCTCAGTAGTTTTGTGTCTGATGGCTTCCTCTGCCTCCCTGATGTCTTGCTCCAGTGTGTATTTCTCCCTGATAACACAAAGAGACAAAGAACACGACACAAATTTCATAAGAAAATGGGAAACAATCTGGTTTTTAAAAAAAAAAAAAAAAAAAAAAAGACGTGCCTCCTCCACCAACAAACAGCATCACAGAAACTCAAAGCCAAAGAGCCGAGAGAGAAAGAGATTTACCTGAGCATGTCCCAGTGAGTGAAAGCGAGTGTACTGTGGCAGCATGAAGAGTGAGTGACGAGAACAAAAGATTTCATAAAACATAAGTAAAGGTAAAGATGTGTCAGAGGGGGAGCAGAAACTCATCCACAGCTCACTTTAACCGTTTTTAACATGAGCTTTTTATTGACAGCTTTATTTTATCTACAGAGCAACAGGGACACACTCGCTGTGAGCTTGAGAAGGATGCATTAAACACCAAATTGCGATGGAGAGGACACGAGGAGGCTTTTGTTTTAATGAAGACTAATATTCACAGATAAAAAGAGCAGCCACCAGCACATAATTACATAAACAGCTTAGTGCAGGGATTCCCAAACTTTTTGGGCAAATGACTCCAAATGGACATTGACCACTGTACATTTTTTAAATTCCAGATTTACAATTTAGGACTTTATGAATGTGTAACATAAAAATCATTGAAATATTCTTTCACTGATTTTATTAGTCTAGTGGGAAGTGTTGTGTTATTAATAAAAAATAATCCACGCCAGGGTGATGTGATATTACTAACGTGATATTACTAATCTAAAAAAAAAAAAAAAAAAAAACATCAATATGACTGGTACGCAAAACAGACCTTTTGGTAGTTTTGAAGGCGACCAGAAGTTTTTAAAATTCAATCACTAACTGTAAGAGGAAAACCGGTTAGCGTTATTACTCAATACAATACAATACAATCCCCTCTGAAACTATTGGAACGGCAAGACCAATTCATTTGATTTTGGGATTGAGATCAGGAGATGAATATGAGAAGTGCGAATTTCAGCTTTTATTTCCTGGTTTATATATGTAGATGTGTTAAACGTCATGGAACATAGCATATTTTGTATCAGACCACCCAATTTGTAAGTGAGCAAAAATATTGTAACATGGGACTGACAGGTGTTTCCTGTTCTGGACATCTACTCTTGGTTTTAGCCTTCAGTTTCACCTGTGAAGACTGCAGTCGTTGTTAAAAAGGTTAAGCCAACATGAAGATCAGAGAGATGTCTATGGGAGAAAAGCAAGCCATTTTGATGCTGAGAAAAGAGGGAAAATCAATCAGAGGCATTGCACAAACATTAGCCAATGCAACAATTTAGAATGTCCTGAAAAATAAAAAAAAAAACTACTGGTGTACTGAGAAACAGACACTGAATGGGTCAGCCAAGAAAAAACAACAGCAGCTGATGAAAGAAACAAAAGAAGAAACCAACAGTTTGGTGATGTCAGTGAGTCACAGTCTTGATGCAGTAACTGCATGGGATATGCAACCAAATATTAAGTGTTATTTCTTTTAAATTACTTCAAGACTTATCTGTTCCTATACTTTTTCTCACCCAAACATTGGGTGGTCTGATACAAAAGGTTCAATGTTTGTTTTATGCTGTTTACCACAGCTGTTGTTTATCTAGATGGAAATACCAGTAAATAAAAGCTGGGAAACCTAAACTCTCCTCTCATATCCTTCTTTTGATCTCAAACCCAAATGTCATTGTTGTATAGCACAAAAAGATGAATCGGCCTTGCCGTTCCGATAGTTTCGGGGGGACTGGAAGGGACTGGGGACAGAATGAATAAATGAATGAAACAAAAGAGGATATTGTGAGTTTCTCTCACGATCACATTTGTAAATAAAGCGACCCCTTAGTCTGGGAACCCCTGGTGTAGAGCTCTGTTAAAAGTTTCTGAACAAGCAATGAGTGCAAGTGACTCAAGAAAGATTTCTTAATAGTAATCCCTCTATATGGTGTTGCACTCTCTCATGTTCATGCTTCAACTCTGCCAAAAATCATGTATGCCACATGTAAAATAATAAATAAATAAAAATCATCCAAGCATGTTTGTTCTCTGTTTCTTGCAACCATCTGATCAGGAGTCAGTCCAGATTTGGTGGAAAAGGCGTACTTGAGTATTTCTGAACTGCCTGTTATGTCATAACCTCATAATAATTGTGACAGTTTCACATGACAGCATTAAAAGGAAGATTGTAAATACTCTTCGCCAGGTTAAGGGATTCTACAGGATGACCGTGTCTCAGAACAGGAACATACCTCTGCAGCTGAGCAATCTCCTGACTCAGATCATCCAGCTCTTTGATTCCTGTAAATTCACCAGACCCCACAGAGCTGGAGCTGTCCTACAGAGGTTCACACACACACACACAAACCACTTAGCATTACATCCTCCATAAGGAAGGCAACACCACAGCACCAAACAAGCAGGAGGGTAAAACACCACAAAGGAAACCACCAGGACAGGAGAGGAGAATAGACGAGGTGCTTAGGGTTCACCTCCATGTTTTCTACAACACACATCACCATCACAGCACAAATGCTTTTCAACACAACACTGCTGCTAAAAGCATTTGTTGATTCCTTCTTTTTTTTTGTACATTTTTACATACCCATGACTTGCACATTATTGTCTGATATAAGAATGACACATCAGCAGCATTAAATACGAAAAAGAAAAATGTTTGATGAGCTGCATTCTCTTTCTTGTTTAGGTTTTTATAAAAACTAATATGACTACCGTAGTTTCTGGACAATAAGTCACTCCAGAGTATTAGACACTCCCTACATGTTGTCAGCTCACATTACAGCACAATGTTGTTGAATTCTGGATTCTGATTGGTCAGATGATGTTAATTAATTTTCATTAACAGCAGCTCTGACAGTAGTGCAGCTGCAAATCACAGGTTTATATTAATGCGGTTGTTCTAATACATTATCGTTTCTATAGTAACAACTTACAGAGTAAAAAAATGCATAATTGCTGATCTGATGACGTTTTCTGTAAGGAACCGCTTATTTAATATTTATGGAATGAGTCTCCAGTGTCACCTCTTTGTAACAGGCAGAGTAAAGCTGTGACATCTTCAGGACAGAGACTTTTCTGGTTTCTCAGTTGAATGATGAGGTGTGATTTAGATTTGCACTGGAACTACAAGATTAATTTAGCTAAGACGTAATAGAAGTCTTTTTTGTTTTTGTCATTTTTGCTCACACACTTTAAACCATATCCAATCCTTACATAATATAGAAAGACAACAGAAGCCAGAATTGTACCACAAAGCTGGACATTGTACATACGTAACTAACTTGAATCTAAATATTCTATTTTACAGAATCCCTTATTTAAAAGTGAGATGATTTTGTTTGAAGCAAGTATGTAATTTTGCTTGGCTGATTGACTACATTTGCAGGAAGGACACTGCCTACATTTCATTCTCCAATTCAATTTGATGTTTTTAAAAAAAAACAAAAAAAAAAACATTCACTTACGAAAGTAACATGTATATAAATATGTATGCATCACATAACAGCTTTAAAATCAGCAGCATGGACTCACTCTGCGCATTTCGGTCAGGGCTACCATCTCCGAGCCCACAGGCGTCATGTACCCCGAAATATTCTGCAAAGAAAAAAAGATCCATATTAACAGTATGTTAAACTTTACATCCTTTACTTAAGCAGCCTAGACCAAGGGTGCTAAATATCATTACTGAATAGTGCAAGCTGTCTCCCAGCTCATCAACCAATTTTTAAGGCCTTCATTAGGTGTTAAACTTCAGAAGTTCAAAATCCCATTATTTAACATGTTTGATTTTTAGCTTTGATTTTATCAGTAAGGTTTAGTTACACACAGGGGTTCCTCTCTCGGACGGAGGGATCATGTCCGGGGTAAGGACCTGAGGAGGATCCATTCCTTTGCTCACTTTCTGCTGAATGAAGTACATGGCCAGTGCGAACTGCTCTCGGCTCAGCTTGCCAATCTGCCGTGTGTCCGACAAAGCCCTAGAGAGATAACAGGCTGAATGTTACACACTGCAAAAATGCACAATATACAACCATTCGGTTATCATCTACCTAGCCCTGCCCCTTCAGCTCTCTGAAACACTCACCTCTCCTTGCCCTTTCAGCTCTCTGAAACCCGCACCTGTTCCCGCCCCTTCAGATCTCTGAAAGATCCACTTGGCCACATCCCATAAGCTCTCTGAAACGCTCGCTTGACCACGCCCCTTCTGCTATCAGAAACACTTGCCTGACCACGCCCCTTCAGCTCTCTGAAATGTCCACCTGGTCACGCCCCTTCACCTCTCTGAAACATTTGCCTGTTCATGACCTCTCAGCACCCTGGAGTGTCCACCTGCCCCCACCCGTTCCGCATTGTATTTATGTACCATTACTTTCTTGTCAGCGAACCACCTGTGTATTATTTCTACACCAGTACGCTGGTTCTCACCATATATGTGCTAAAATGTTTTGCGGAAGGCCAGACTGCATGAAGATCTCTTTCACTTCATGGCCGCTGACAAAGCCGTCAAGGTCGGCGTCCGTTTTGAGGAAGATGTCGTCGTAGCGTCCTCTGTCTGACGCTGGCACCACCCAGTTTACAGAATGCTAATGACACATAAAAGGAAAAAAAAAGAATCATAGGAAGCTTATAAATTATGTAAAGAGCTTTTAGCAGTTCACTCTGTACACTGTGACAGAGCTGCTCCTGAACTAAAGCACTTCAGCAGGATGTCATCATTAATAATTCACACCTTTTCTTTAGAGATGATCAATAAGAAAAGAAATGGAGTGTGAAATGGAATCATATTTTAGTGGAACCATCTGCTTCCTCTTTACATGAGTGTTTCCTATATTCTGTGTTATAATGTCAGATAGTTTCCTGTTTCTAACACACAGTAAAGAAAACATTCAAACACAACACCAATCTGAATACTTCAGTGATATTAGGTCTGATAAACACGGACTTAGATCTTGTTTGCGGAAAAGGCTTTAAGTGTATGTGTGTCTATGTATGTTTGTGTGTGTACCTGTGTGGATTTGAGTGTGTGTTTAGGTGACAGACTCCCAGCGCTGTTCAGTGAGTTCATGCTGCCGTGTGATGGTGTGGATCGCAGGCTGTCTTTAGGAGGAGGTGGGCTTCCTGGCATCACAGGTGCCATGCTGGATAAGGATCCCACAGACTTCTTGCGTTTGGATGGAGGGATGAGGGAGGAGGGCAGAACGGAGGGAACAGGCTCTTTCTCCAGAGCGCGGTACACCAGGTGCATGGCCTGAAGGAGAAACCAGATCTGTTTATAACAACATATTTAAACATGTATTAAGTCCTCCACAATCATACATATTTCAAAGATACTTTAATAAAACTGTGATTCACAAAACCAACATGGGATGTCAGGCTTGTGATTAAATTTTTCTGTCCCTGAAATTATCTCACAAGGTATTTGAAAGAAATAAAAGGCTGCATGTCATGCTGGAAATTAATCAACAACATTGTTACCATCACAAATTTGACTGTTTTCCTGTTTAGAGCATGTCAGAAAGTCTTTTACTAAAGATCAATAATAATAATAATAATAATTTTTATCCGTTTATAGTTACATTTATAGAACGTCTGTGAGGTTAGTTCCTGTTCTCACTTACGTTATAGCAGCTATAAACAGTCGTTCATTCACCAGCATCTTTTTTTTCTCTCTTGAATATAATAAACCAAAAAACACAGCTTGTTGTGTTACCAAGAAACCGCAGAACGTAAAAAAAAAACAAACCTCTGTCCTGAAGGTGTCAGAAAACTTAAGGTTACGTCTTTACCTCTGACTCTTACAAAGTGCTAACACTGGAGACTCCTTCAACAAATGTTACATACATGTCTACCTACAGAACATTTCTCCATATCAATGATTACATGTTTTTTTTTTTTTTTTTTTTTTTTTAACAGTTGTTACCATAGTAACAATAACACATTAGATTGAGCACATTAATATAAACCTGCGATTCACAACTGCGGTATTGCTGCTGCTATAGAAAGCTAATCAACACCTTCTGACCAGTCACAATCGAGAATTTAACTCACCACTGCAAACTCATCCTTGTCCAGGTGCCCATCTTTATCAATATCACTCAAATCCCAAACCTGGTTAAAGGAAAAAAATATATATACATCCCATTCACAGTAAATCTAGTTATAACACTATTTAGAGAGGCTGTAAAATAAATACAAACAACAGATTCATCCTTGTTAAATAATGAACTTACCTTTCCTAGCACATCCACTGGCAGCTTTGAGTTCATAAGAACTGGCTTGACCTTTTCTCCAGAGAGTAATCCATTTACAGGAACAAGACTGTCAAAAATACCATCAAACTTGCTTTTCTCTTCAGGCTGCAAACCACAAACACAAACATGATGAACGTGGGTTGAGTGGGTCTCAGATAAACAAACACCTGTTTAAATTTGGGTTATCCAATAATGCACAGCACTCGAGTCGACGGTCAGCTATCGATATTAGTGTCCTTTATGATTATCTCAACAATGCAGAATATTAACCGAAAAAGCAGAGTTGTTTACATCATTGTTTTCACTGCAAGTGCACCTACATAACTACATACAAATCTTTTGAAATTGGTGTTCTTTTAATTACCTCTGGAGCATTAAAAGTGCAGTTTATAATATGGTTTGAAACCTGCAAAATCACATAGGTTATAAAGATGCCTTAATAAAACCTTGATTCCCAAAACCAACATGTAATGCTAGGTTTTTATTTATTTATTTATTCATTTATTTCAGGATTCTGTTTACCATCTTTCTGTCCCAGAAATTACAAGTCGTACAAAACTGCAAGTAGCTTTAACAGGGAGGGTGGCTCAGTTCATGGACAAGGAAAACCCTGTCAGTGTTTTCACTGCAAATGCAACTGAAGAATTTTGATTTATTACTGACTGATCCTTTAAGAACAAAACTTGTGTAGCACAATGAGGGTAAATCAGGTTAAGCTTAAAAAATTATCAAAGATGTCATAAAAACATTTTGCTCTGCTTAATGATTCAAAGACTTACTCTAACGGCCCAATGGCTGTCCGTTGATGAAGTACCACTTAATGACGGGCTACTAGGGTCCTTCTGTGATACAGAATCATGTTAAGTGGCATGTCAGGATCCTCATATCATATTTGTGTTATATTTCTCATGGTGCTTTCACATATACAGTGTTTAATGCATCTGAACAGAACCAACGGTTCTTTAGACAGGTGAGAACACACTCGGAGAACGCATTCGGGTGCGGACCAAAACAACCAAGAGCGTCTGATTGAGGTCATCTTGGTCCGCTTTCAAATTGACTCGGAAAGTGATCCGACTCTGAATCAGCTGCAGAAAGTGAATCAAACACGGCGTGATTTGTACCCAGTGAACGAAAGTGTTTTACAAGGATGTTTTCAGCTCTACACCAACCTCCTTTTTTGCATTTTTGATCCCTTATTGTACCAAAGTATGTGCGTTGTGTGAAACCAAACCAAACAGCAAACGATACAAAAGTAAACACACTAATGTGAAAGCACCCTCAGAGACCTTTTCTCTCTTCTGCAATATTAAACACTTACAAATTTCGGAGGAGGGACGGTGAGGTTTAAACTTGCAAGAGAGACATCCTGACCGCTCTGTGCGCAGGCCACGAGCCGCAAAGCAACGTAAAACCCCTGTTGACATAAACACAGTGCGAATATACAAATCAGATGATCATCATTGATTAATGATTGTTTGAATACAAGGCAGGAGAACAGTAGAGAAAACGTGTGTTTGACCTGCTTGTCCAGGAAACCTTTTCCATCTGGATCAGCGAGGTCCCAGATCTGTGGAAGAAATAGGAACATCAGAGAGAACCCAAAGATATTTACACTGCCTGGCCAAAAAAAGTCGCACACTCTAAAAATTTCTTTGCACCACCTTTAGATTTGATTACAGTGCGCATTCATCGTGGCATTGCTTCGGCAACCTTGCGCAACGTGACAACATTTCTTTCCATCCGGAGATGTTGTATTGTGGACGGGAGAGTCCAACCATTTCGTAAAGTCCTCTCCAACACATCCCAAAGACTTTCGATGGGGTTAAGGTCAGGACTCTGTGGTGGCCAATTCATGTGTGAAAATGATTCCTCATGCTCCCTGAACCTCTCTTTCACAATTTGAGCCCGATAAATCTTGGCACTGGCATCCTGGAATATGCCTGTGCCATCAGGGAAGAAAAAAATCCATTGATGGGATAACCTGGTCATTCAGTACATTCAGGTACTCAGCTGACTTCATTTTATTGCTGCATAATGTTGCTGAATCTAGACCTGACCAACTGAAGCAACCCCAGATCATAACACCGCCTCTAGAGGCTTGTACAGTAGGCACTATGCATGATGGGTGCATCGCTTCATGTGCTTCCCTTCTTACCCTGATGCACCCATCGCTTTGGAATAGGGCAAATCTGGACTAAATCAGACCACATAACCTTTTTCCATTGCTCCACAGTCCAATCTTTATGCTCCCTAGCAAATCGAAGTCGGTTTAATCTGATTACCCTCAAACTGATTAGGCCACACAGCTGTTTAGTCCCAATCCTGTAAATTCTCGTTGCATTGTGCATGTGGAAACCCGCTTACTTTCACTAGTAAATATAGCCATGAGTTCTAGCGTCGATTTTTTACGATGTGACTTCACCAAGTGTTTTAAACGTCTCAGTTTACGATCATTCAATATTTTGAATCTTCATTTTTCCGACCACATTTCTTCCGCAAAGTTGACAGCTCGCCACTCTCCTTCCAGGTTTTAATAATGCGTTGGTCAGTTCTTAACCCAATTCCAGGGATTTCAGCAATCTCCCTAACTGTTTTCTTAGCTTGATGGAGGCCAATAATTTGCCCCTTCTGAAACACTAACATCTTTTCCACGACCATGGAATACGTCTTCCGACATGGCTGTTTAAGAAATGAGAAGCTACAAACTGCATCAGTTAATCACTGCAATAATGATACAATCATAGGCTCTTAAGTATTTGCTTATTTAAATCCAAACAGCAACCTTTTTTTTTTTGGCAAGGCAGTGTAAATTTTTAGGAATATTAAGAATTCCCAGACAGATGCATTTCTCTCCTTCACCTTTCCCAGAGTGATATCCGGCAGGCCTGATTTCTTCAGAAACAAAGCAGCCTCTGTAGGTCCGACCCTCCCTGTGTTTCCTGGATCGACCTTTCAGAGTAGAAAACCATAAGAACATTGAAATGCTCAGGAAATAACAAAAGGTAATATACAGTCATGGCAAAAAATATAGGCACCCCTGCATACGTCAGATAATGCACTACTTCTCCTGGAAAACTGTTGCAATTACAAATGCTTTGGTAGTCTCATGTTTATTTCTTTTGTTTGCATTGGAATAACACAAAAAAGCAGAGGAAAAAAAACCTAATCTGAGACATTCCACACAGAACTCCTGACTGGACAAAATTATTGGCACCTTTTCAAAATCTTCAGAAATAATTGTATTTCATGCATGTGATGCTCCTTTAAGGTGTAATTAATCTCACCTGTAGCAATTCACATGTGCTGGCAATATAGAAAATCACACTCACAACCAGTTAAAATGGAGAAAAGTTGACTCAACCTTTATGTTGTGTGTCTGTGTGTACCATACTGAGCATGGACAAAAGAATGAAGAGCATAGAGTTGTCTGAGGATTTGAGAACCAAAATTTTGGAAAAGCATGGACAATCTCAGGCCACAAGTCCATCTCCAGAGATCTTAATGTTCCTGTCTCCACTGTGTTGTCAAGAACTTTACAGCCCATGGCACCGTAGCGAATCTCCCTGGACGTGGACGAAAGAGGAAAAACTGATGAAAGATTGCAATGAGGGATTGTTCGAATAGTGGATAAAGAACCTCAATCAACTTCCAAACAAATTCAAGCTGACCTACAGACACAGGGTACAACAGTGTCAGCTTGCACTATCCATCACCATCTGAATGAAAAGGGACGCTATGGTAGGAGACGCAGGAGGACCACGCTGCTGACACAGAAACATAAAAAAGCCAGATTGGAATTTGCCAAAACTTACCTGAGGGAGCCAAAATCCTTCTGGGAGGATGTCCTGTGGACAGATTAGACTAAAATAGAGCTTTTTGGTAAAGCACAACATTCTTCTGTTTTCACAAAATGAAATGAGGCCTTCAAAGAAAAGAACATGGTCCCTACAGTCAAACATGGTGGAGGTTCACTGACGTTTTGGGGTTGCTTTGCTGCTTCAGGCACTGGATGTCTTCGCTGTGTGCATGGCATTATGAAATTTGAAGACTACTAAAGAATTCTGGGGCGCAATGTCAGAAAGTGTATCAGAAGTCATGGGACTTATAGCAGGACAATGACCCAAAGCATGCTTCAATAAGCACCCAAAAATGGTTTAAGACAAAGTGCTGGACAGTTCTGAAGTGGCCAGCAATGAGTCCAGATCTAAATCCCATAGAGCACCTGTGGAGAGTTCTCAAAACAGCAGCTGGGAGAAGGAACCCTTCAAATCTGAAAAACCTGGAGCAGTTGGCAAAAGAAGAGTGGTCCAAAATTCCAGTACAGAGGTGTAAGAAACTCATTGATGGGTACAGGAAGTGATTGATTTCAGTTAGTTATATATATATATATATATATATATACACACACACACACATATATATATATACACACACACACACACACACACACAGTTGCAATCAAAATTATTCAACCCCTGTGCAAATCACAGGTTTATTGCTGTTTGCAATGAACAAATCAACAAAAGCAATTGAAATAGCTCAACGCAACAAATGCTTCAAGTGGTTTCCCCAAATTCAACTGAAAATGCAACTTATAATGACTTCTCCAGTTTCAAAATTATTCAACCCCCTGAATACAATCCCTCATAACAGCACAAATATGCAAAACAGGAGTTGTCTCAAGCATCCCTGATGCAACTAATCTAGGGCTTCATTAGTTGCACCAGGTGTGCTTGAGATGGAACACATGAAATACCTGAACTGGCTAGGGGCAGAAAATACATGAATTACCTGGACGGGGCAGAAAAAGGAATCTATCAACAGCTGCAACCAGATTTCTTAGAAGGCAGATTGTGATAAACCCTCAAGTGACTGCAAAAGACTTGCAGCAAGACTTGGTGGCAGCAGGCATTGAGGTTTCAGTGAGCACAGTATGGTGCATACTAAAGGCAGAAGGTTTCCATGCCAGAACTCCAAGACTTACACCACTACTGAACCAAAAGCACAAGAAAAGTCGGCTCAAAATTATATAAATAAGCCACAGAAGTTTTGGGATTCTGTTCTGTGGAGCGATGAAACAAACCTGGAACTTTTTGGCATGATGGATCAGCGGTATGTCTGGAGAAAGAAGAATGAAGAAAGAACACTCTGTCCACAGTCAAGCATGGTGGTGGCTCAGTGATGCTCTGGGGCTGCGTTGCATCCTCTGGCACTGGAAACCTGCAGCATGTGGAAGGCAAGATGGATTCACTGAAGTATCAGGAAATCCTAGGAGAAAATGTCATGCTGTCTATGAGGAAGCTGAAGCTTGGGCGTCATTGGACCTTCCAACAGGACAATGATCCCAAGCATAACTCAAATTCCACCAAGGCTTGGTTGCAGAAGAAGTCCTGGAAGATTCTACAGTGGCCATCACAATCACCTGACTTTTTGATTTGAAGAAGGCGGTTGCAGCACGCAAACCCAAGAATATTACTAAACTGGAGGCCAACTGTAGCGGAAAACTGGAAGTGATGGAGATGATACCTCAAGCCCTGTCCCAGATGATGCGCTAAGCCCTGTGGTTCTTCTCCAAGTCAAATGTTCTGCATAATTTGGCACCAAAGTCACTTGGTTTAAGGCTGCACCATTCATGATGAAACAGGAATCCCAATTTTTGGCTTCAAATTGAGATCAGGATTCTCACTCACCATTACTTGATTAATTTTGGTACAAATATTATCCATCCATGCATTTTCTGTACCGTTTATCCTACACAGGGTCACGGGGAGCCTGGAGCCTATAACAGGGGACTTGGGGCACGAGGCGGGGGACACCCTGAATGGGGTGCCAACCCATTGCATGGCACAATCGCATACACTCGCACACACATTCACACACTACGGTTAATCTGAAAATGCCATTCAGCCTACAACCCATTTCTTTGAACTGGGGGAGGAAACCAGAGTACCTGGAGGAAACCCCCAAAGCACGGGGAGAATATGCAAGCTCCACGCACACAGGGCGGAGGCGGGATTCGAAGCCCCAAACCCGGAGGTGTGAGGCAAACATGTAGCAGAGCTCCATTTTCCCAGTGGCTGTTTCTGAAAGATGGCCCTTCTGTATTTTGAATGACTGATTTATTGCAAACATTGATATCAATAGCTGTGTAAAAAATTAGTCATCATTTCTATTCTACTGTCAAGAGACTCATCATCGCTTGTGGGTGAAAATCAGTGTTGATAAACACACTCCATGTATAAGCCGTCACTGGTTTTGAGGTTTCATTCATTTCATACATTTAGTCATTAGTTGTTTGTTTAGTAATTGGGAAGGTAAAATTCAATACATAATATTTAAGCATTGGTTTAAGTGAGCATTATTTTAAAATTCACTCAGATTTCACACATCCCCCTTTTTTTCCTCTGTAGACTCACCGTGCTTCAGGTGTATATTGGTGACTGTTCACAGTAAATGAGTAGTAATACTGCTTTATATGCAATGGCTGTCTGAGTGCAAATACTGCAGAAGTGACACTATTCTTGAATCCAGTTGCACTGAGAAACAAATTGTGTTTGCGATTTTAAAGGAAAAATCCACCCTGAACGACCTGGATATCTATCTTTATAATAAGCGTGTGATCGTCAAGGGCAGTGTTATCGTGCAGTGAAATCGAAGTTTAGAGTTTAAATCACAATTTTCACTTTGGGTAATGGTTTCCTGTGTTACCCACAATGCCATTCAACTCCCTGCTCATAGTGGTGCGTGGCAATTAGCCCTCGCTTCATCTCTACCTAAAGAGTGTGATGCAGCGGTGCTTTAGCCCTTTAGTTTGTCCAGCTCCCTCACCTCTTCATCTGTACACTCTACTCAAAAAGATCAGCTTCCAAAGTTTCAACTTTCATGCTGATATCGCCATCAACTCCATCACACTCGTCATCTTGATTGTTACCCAGCCGAGTCATAACATCGCTGGAACTTGGGGAGTGAAAAAAGAAGCTCTTGCTCTGTTGTTTTTAGGAGTTAACAGTGAAAATTTTAGTTATTCCTTATGTTTGAGATTCTTTTCTTCAATTTCTTCTCCTATTCAACACAATATAACTTTGTAACTGCACTAAAAATAAATGAAACGTTCTCCTCTGATGTCTTTGCTGCACAAAATTGATAACACTTCCCACAGAAATAACAAAAATCAGCCAATAAATTAGCACCAGAATCAGTAAACACATCACAAATATTTCAATCAGGGTGGAGTTTTGCTTTAATGATGTCAGGAATTTGCCAATACTCAGATCTCTGATATCTGTATCATACAGTAAATGGAAAAATAAAAAACCTTCTTGAAAAAGCTTTCATCCCTGCAGCAGGTGACTTACCTGTCTGTAAAAGCTTTCATACACTGGGTTCCCACTCGACAGCTAAAAAGACAAAAAAACAACAAGCATGTTTCGGTGTTGTGTGCTAACTGAAGCTTAATCGTTTTCATTTACATACTGAACTGAAGTGTGACTAGAAATGTCAAAGTGTAATCTCTAATTTCTCAACATCCTATTCCTATTAAATATATATATATATATATATATATATATATATATATATATATATATATATATATATAGTGTTATATTTTGATTTCTCCTGCAAAACCTGGAGCTTTAAAGGGGTCATATAATGATTTTTAAACGTTTTTAAACGTTAATTATTTTGTTTATTGGGTGTAATAAAATAGGTTAACATGCTTTAATGTTCAAAAAACGCATTATTTGTCAAATAATGTACATCACTGCGGTGCCTCTATTCCCAGGCTACCTGAAACATTCCGATTTCCCCAAAGCCCCTCCTTCCGAAAAGCCCAGAGTGCTCCGATTGGCCAGCTGACCCCTTGCGTCGTGATTGGCCGAAAGCCTCACGAGTGTGTCAGAAATGTAACGCCCTTTGGGTTAGCGTTAGCCTCCAAAGCTAAAGCAATTCTAAGCTCCTAAGCAACGTCGTCGATTTTACCGTAGCAGTTCGAGCCCGAGTCAGATTCAGAAAATGCGGATGATCGAGAGGAAGCAAGTTTGCAAGCACGACTCGAGCAGAACGTTTCACAGCGGTAAGTTTATTTTATTTTCCGTTTTCGGAAAGGCTACAGAGAGTTTTTGCTTTCGCACCGAAACACACAGCATCACTGCGACATGGCGCCTGAATTCACTGAAGCCTCGCCTTCTTTCTTCGTGCCTGCCTTTGGGCGGGATTATGCTGATGGTGCACTTTGTGACGTAGAGAAATTACGGAAGTAAATCTGGACTTCGAACGACGCGTTTCGGACAGGTCTGGAGCAGAGCTCTCTGTTAGATCAAATAAATCCCTCTGGGGGAGACTATGAGCTTTCGGACTTTGCAGAGCTTCTACATGCACAAACAGATACATTACACACCCAAACAAAAGGAAAACATTAAAAATCATGATATGACCCCTTTAACTGTTTAAACCAGCTTCTCACTAACCCTCTCACATCGGCAAGCATGAGTCGTAAATGCGTCTTTGGCTGTTCAAACGCGCCATTATTATTAGCATTATAATAATTAGCATTGTTATTATTAGCATCATTATTATTAGCACTGTTATTGCTTGTGCTCACTTCCATGGTACTAACTGTCAAGTGAGGTAAGCAGCTGTGAGTAGGGCTGCAACAACTAATCAATAAAACCGATAATAATCGATAATTAAAATAATCGGCAACGAATTTCATGATCGATCAGTTGGGTCAGTGACGTCACTGTGGATAACCCCCGTCAGTGACGTCACTGTGGATAACCCCCGTCAGTGACGTCACTGTGGATAACCCCCGTCAGTGACGTCACTGTGGATAACCCCCGTCAGTGACGTCACTGTGGATAACCCCCGTCAGTGACGTCACTGTGGATAACCCCCGTCAGTGACGTCACTTCACAATGGTGAAAAATGCATTTCTATGAATAAAACAATGAAATGAAAAACAGCGGAGGTCACAGAGTGAGCTGCTGCGGGAAAAATGCACGATCCAGGTTGTCCAAAACATGAGAATGTTTTATATTAAGCGCTTCAAACAAACTCGTAAGTGTATTACCGTGGCTTGTCGTGTCAGATGCTGCGACAGATGCGTGTGCTGTTTAATGTGTTTCCTTCAGCGCAGAAATTGCATTTTTACGTTTATATCCTTATCTGTAAGTTTGAAAATCACGCCAGTATTTCCATTTTACATAAAGCCTCGTCCTGACAGCAAATGAGTCCCCGTTAAACTTCACTGAATGAGCGCGAGTCCGCGCTCACGTGTCAAACAAACGCCGTGCAATAGAAAGGAAGCGCAATAACTCTGACTAAAATATTAATTTAGATCAAATATGTTGTTTGATGCGATATTTAGAAACAAAAGTAATTGTGTTTTTTATGAGAGCAGTAACTGTAACATTCACTGTGTTCAGATGAGTGAATGTGTGTGTTACTGCAGAGCATTCAACCTCTCAGCAGTTAACACTTACTTTCTGCTTTTGTTTTTTTTTTTTTAGCATTTTTAATATAGTGATTTAATGTATGCTTTAAAGCTTGTGCACAATCAGTTTTCTTGTTTTCAAAATATAATGCAATTTTTTTTGTGTATAGCACAATGTATAGCATAGCCCATTTAATAGTTTTTCAAAAAGAATACAGAAAATAAAAATTGGACTTTTAATCCAACTAATCGATTAATCAAAGAAATAATCGACAGATTAATCGATTATCGAAATAATCGTTAGTTGCAGCCCTAGCTGTGAGGTAAGCTAAACGCTGTTTGGTATTTTTAAAAGGGGGAGGAGCCACTCGATATGTCCCGCCCTGACTTCCAGTTCAGTGGAAATTACTTCAACACATTAAATAACGCTGCGCACTTCACTGGGACTTTAAGAGTCCAAGATGCACTACAAGTGTCTCCGGTCTTATGTTAATCATAACAGAGAAAGACTCGGTGCTGTTATTCTCCTCAGGGAAGGCTTTAACAAATAGCCGATTTAAGGGTGCCAATAATTTTAAATACCTATGTCAAAACATGTTTTTTATAAAAAAAAAAATTAAAAATTTTTTTTAAAAAAAGAGTTCTTTTTATAGACACTTTCAAAAGTATTAGCACCTACACTAAATAGTTAATAAGGCATTAACGACGTCAGTGTGGGGTGCAAATAATTTTCAAAACTTGAATCCAAAAGAACCTACACTAAAAAAGGGTTTCAAAATTATTGGCACACCTACACTGTACATATATACTAAACCTGGAATGTCAGGACGCCAACTGTTTTGAAACTTTGCCAAAAAAAAAAAAAAAATTAATAATCTTTCATAAATATTGACACCCCTAGACTTAAAGGTTGTAGAGCAACATAAAATATTCAATGTAGGGGTGGCAATAATTCTGCAAGCTGGTTTTTTTTTTTTTTTTTAAAAGCCTGGGGCAATACCAAATATTCAGTGTAAGGGTGCCAATCATTTCACAAGACTAGTTTATTTAAAAAATAAAAAAATATATAAAAAAAAGGTTGGTGCAAAACCAAATATTATTCAATAATGTAGGGGTGCCAATAAATTAGAAAAAAAAAATTACATAGGCTTTCAAAATGACTGGCACTCCTACACTGAACAGTTGCAGGGTGATAGCAAAGTGTCAGTATTGGTGTGCCAATAATTTTGAAAGCTTACTTAGTAGGGTGGCAATAATTCTGAAGCTAAGCGGTGAACGCTGGATGCTATCAGTAGCAGGAATACTGATGGTGTGTGAGCTTGTTAGAGCGTTCACAAATCATTAAAGTTCCCCATGAAATGGTTTGAGAGCTGTGATTTGATTCTGTATGCTGGAGTATTAGCTTTAGAAACAGGAAGGCAGAGCGACGGAGTATTGACGTGCTTAAGTGATTTACCCAACAGCCGATAGCGTTCGAGATACGCCACGCCACGCCCCTGCTGAATTGAAACAAACCTGACAGTAGCTTTGTGAACTTGCTAAATATGGCAAGAGTTTAATGAGAGCCTATATTGAGAGCCTTCACCCGTGCCTGTCCATTTTCGCCAGGACAATATCCTAGATGCTGACGTGCTGTGCTTTTGGAGTTATGCTGTACATGTTTGAGCTGCGGTCGAGCGTCAGTGGGGAGCCAAGGACAGCACCAGGAGACATCTGACGGATCTGAGTGGTAGGCTTATACCTAAAGGGTTAGGTTTAGTCGTACATTACGTTATTTAAAAAGTTACTGACTCATACCTGATAGAGAAGCCCCGACAGTGTGTAAGGGCAAAATCATGTCCTCCATCAGTCTGAGGTAGCCACATCCCAGCACTGAACGCAAAGTTGGTAAAACACGCCTCCTTCGAAAAATCTCGAAACCACCAACCTGCATAAACTCCACCCTCTTCCAAACAAATAAACTCCACCCATTTTCATCTCCACCAAGTGACGGATGGAAACGGAATTATCGAAGGAGACGCACGGCCAAAAACACACCGGCGAACCTTGTTTACAAGCGGCTACTGTAGAGCAACACACGCCCCTGGGGGCGGGACATGTACAGTGTAGAGGGCGTTTAATTGGACAAACACAAAACTAGTACAGGATGAGTCATCAAAAAAAAAAAAATTATCTTTTTTCCGAAAAAATTTGTGAGAAAAGTGTATAATTTTTTTTTTTTTTTTTTTTTTTAGATATGCATTTTTAGATATACTATCGTACTGGTGTCTGTAAAATTAAGGGACACCTTAATTACCGGGTATGTGCATATCAACATACACTTCTAAATAAATCACGCTACCTTTATTTGGTGTTAAATTAAACGCACTACGCGCGAAGTGTGAAGCTAGCGTGCTAAAATTAACATATTACCCAATACTCATTTTGGTGTATTTCTAATAAATAACCTCTAACGTTAATCTTTGGTAGGTTACAACGCGTTTAAGGTTACTGCAGCATATAAAATACCCAAAATGAGCTTGATACGAGCTTTATATAACCCTACTAAATTCAAACAAACTCCCGTTAGTTAGCTAGTGATGCTGCGAAATCATTCAGACGACCGAACAACTACAGAATCTTCCTATATTCGATTAACGACTAGCCGGCTAACGTTAGCCGGCTAATTGACCGTTAGCTCTGATAAATAAGGTCCATCGCAATTCCGCGAAAAACCGCTACATTGGTTGAAATATTTCTCACAGAAATATGCCCATCGCTACTCTAGCTCAGTGCACGTCAATAAATCAGATTTCACCACAATGAGAATATGTTTTTAGCGGATATTTACCTGAGTGAGGGTGTTGAGGGCTGCCATTTTCCCTGTTGCTCCGGGAACGGCGGGGTGAGTGCGGCATTACGTTTCCCCACCCATATTCCGACAAGTCTTGCCTCCTGCTCTAGGATTGGGTGGTGGTATCAACGTTCTCTGATTACGATTCGCTGAACATATATACTACCCTCTCATCAGGCCCGGTATGAACCAATCCAGGTGTAGTAGGCGGGATTTGTAGGAATACGGGTAGGGGGGAAAAATTAACCGAATGAGATTTCCAGCCACTGTCTCATATGGTTCAGATTAGTTGTCGGTGCGCCCCACAGCGGACACGGTACATTTCACATGCAGGCTGTTTTTCCGTTATGAGGACAAGGTTATCGGGGATTTGTCCTACTTGTCCAGTCTTTCCAATCTAATAAGAGTTGCAGATAGCATGACTTTAGCAGGATTAAAGTAAACATTCGCGTCTAAGAAAAAAAAAAAAGGCTACTAAACTGTACCTTGTTATTTATCTTTTGTTTCTTTAATATATCTTTCACCTGGACATATGGCTGTAGTGTACCTTTAAAAAAGACTGAATTACTTTTATTTGAAAGTAAAGCTTTAAATGTAAATGTACACTCAATATGCACCTTTCTGGGTAAAACATACATGGTGCAAAAGTTGTACGCTTCAGGAAACCACCCCTAGCAGGACAGGTACACTTTAGTACCCTTTTTCTTGTACAAGAGACAAACAAATGAGTATAAAAATATTTCTGGAGAAATGCAACCTAACCGTAAGCCAAAAAACAGCACCAACTTTAGTTCGGTTCAAATATTAGGGTGCTTTCAAAAAAAAAAGAACCATACTCAGTCCTGCTAAAGCGGACCCAAAACGTAGCAAACCGCTATTGGCCCAACATCTATTTTGGACGGCCCTCGCTATACAAAGTTGTGCAGACGTTAGCAGAGATTTTCATTGGCGAGGTGAATTTAAAGGTGGCCCAGCATTGGCCTAGTGTTGGCACAGCAGAATGACTGATGCGACCCAACATCTCTTTGCTACCTGGGTAGCTATGAATGACCTCTGTGCTTTTGGTGTTCACAATACAAGTGAGCTCGAAAGGGGACTCAGTTCTCTTTCTGGACATTTTACCACTTGATGAGCTCTCAGACCACTCATTGTTCACACCATAACTTTTTAGGCCTCAGATACCCACTGAATTATGGATAACTGCTGTTCAAATAGGTTATTTTACATTATGTTATTATTTGGAAGTGGACGAAAAATACTGCAGAGAGAGCGAAAACAGAACTGAAGGCCATAGATCTACTTGTGACTCTCATGTAAGTAGCTGACGAACACAAAATGCACAGGTGCATCTAAAAAAAAAATTCGAATATCGTGGAAAAATCTAATTTTCCCCATAATTTAATTCAAAAAGTGGAACTTTAATATTTTCTAGATTCATTGCGCATAAAGTGAAATATTTCAAGTCTCTTTTTTTTGTTTTAATCTTGATGATTACGGCTTACAGCTCATGGAAATGAGATACTGGAAAAATCCAGTATCTTAAAAATATTAGAATAAAGAATTTATAATACAGCGATGTGGACCTGAGAAGACTCTAATCAGATAATTAACTCAAAACACCTTTTTACTCAAAACACCGTTGCTCAGTGATCCAAAGTCCTCTTTTCAGATGAAAGTAAATTTTTGAATTTCATTTGGAAATCAAGGTCCCAGAGTCTGGAGGAAGAGCGGAGAGGAACAGAATCCAAGTTGCTTGAAGTCCAGTGTGAAGTTTCCACAGTCGGTGATGATTTGGGGTGCCGTGTCATCTGCTGGTGTTGGTCCACTGTGTTTTCTCAAGTGGAGAGTCAATGCAGCGTCTACCAGGAGATTTTGGAGCACTTCATGCTTCCATCTGCTGACAAGCTTTATGGAGATGCTGATTTCCTTTTCCAGCAGGATTTGGTACCTGCCCACAGTACCAAAACTACTAGTAACTGGTTTGCTGACTATGGGGTTGTGCCACTGTGTTTGATCGGCCAGCCGACTCGCCTGACCTGAATTTTATCAAGAGGAAGATGAGAGACACCAGACCCGACGATACAGACGAGCTGAAGGCCACTATCAAAGGAACCTGGGCTTCCATAACACCTCAGCAGTGCCACAGGCTGATTGCCTCCATGCCACGCCGCATTGATGCAGTAATTCGTGCAAAAGGAGCCCCGACCAAGTATTGAGTGCATAAATTAACATACTTTTCAGAAGGTCGACATTTCTGCATTATAAACTGTTTATTCTAATATTTTGAGATACTGGATTTTTGATTTCCATGAGCTGTAAGTGGTAATATTTCACTTTATGTGTAATGAATCTAGAATATATGAAAGTTCCAGGTTTTTAAATTAAATTACGGAATAAATGAACTTTTCCACGATATTCTAATTTTTTAGATGCATCTGTATACACTGCCACTGGGGTGGCTGGTATAAATATGTTTGCAAGACTAAGCTCTCTGTAATTCTAATATAATAAGAAGATTAAAATTTTGTCATCCACATCAGATTAGTTGTCTTAAAGTGGATTATTTTAGACTTTTGTAGAAATGCATAGCACTTCCAGTGGTTGTAAGAAAAACACACAGAACGGTATGAAGACGTGAGAAGCGAGGCTGGGGCTGATTTCTTTCTAGCCCAGAGTGTAGATTCATGCAACTTATCAGTCACAGTAGTGTCAGGTTATTATGCACAGTAACACTGCCCCTAGATTTGATTTCCATTTGAGATAAAAGTTTTTACGTCATCAGCAGTGATCGAGAAGGCGCATGTGAAATGAGGTCGCATTCGTAATGAACATGAACAAGGTGGATTATTTACTCTATCATCCTTTTTTTTTCTGCCAAAATACATTTTGAGGAGAAAATAAAGAAGCTAGACTAAATACCTGTTTAATCGAAATATCACACAGAACAGAACCAAAAGTTCTGGGTTATGTAAGAGGTACAGGTTTTTGTTTTTAGGTTGTCCACATATTTACTATTATTCTTCTTTCTTTCTTTTTCTTCTTCTTCTTCTTCTTATTATTATCCATCCATTCATTTTCCATACTGCTCATCCTACACATGGTCGAGGGGGAGACTGGAGCCTGTCCCAGGGAACTCAGGACACAAGGCAGGGGACACCCTGGATGGAGTACCTGGGGGAAACCCCTGAAGCAGGGAGAACGTGCAAACTCCATTCACACAGGGCAGAGGTGGGATTCAAACCCCCATTGCCCCAAAAAAGAGATGCGAGGCAAACGTGCTAAACACTAAGCCACTGTGCCCCCACATTATTATTATTATTATTATTATTATTATTGTGATTATTATTATTATTATTATATATATAGTAATAATAATAATAATTAATAATAAGCTTATTTATTTATGTATTTACTTATTTATTTAATAATAATATTATTGTTGTTGTTTTGGGTTATGTAAGGGTTACAGGTTTTTGTTTTTAGTTTGTCCACTTCCTCATTATTATGCTTTCTTCTTCTTCTTCCTATTTTTATTAGTGGTAATAATAATAATAACAATAACAATAACAATAATATTTACACCACATTTAGAAAATGCTAATTAAAAGCCATTAATATTATTATTAGTGGTAGGAGTAGTAGTGGAGGTAGAAGTTCAAGGGAACAGAAGACTAAATACTTTTTAATTAGCATTTTCTGTGTTTTAAATAATTTATGTGTATAATTTTTCAGTGATCATGGTTTTCAGTTTCTCTTACGGCATTCTTAAAAGAAACGTGAAATCTTAACAACAAATATAATTACGTTTAAAGAGAATACGTGTATTACAGTGCAGCGCCCATGTAGCGTTGTTAAACCACTATAAAATTAGAGGTTTCCTGATGGGCGGAGCTAAGAAAGCACGATCTAATTGGTCGAGCGCTACTCCGCTGCGCTGCTATTGGCTAACCGTCCTGTCCCGCCATTGGAGCTTAGAAACAGCGCCACAATTTACTTTTGACTTTGGCTGGTTCTTCTTAATGGAGGCGTCTGTTTTGTTTTTGCTCTGATAACACACCACACACTGTTGCTAACCTACCGAGTGAAGGAAACCATTAACGAATTCAGTCAAACCGGATATTTTTTGCCGCGTGTGATACCGCGGAGGATGTTGGAAGTTAAACGGTTCTTGTTATTTCAGCCATTTTTGTCACGTTAGCGGAGGAAACCGTACGGCGCTGCGGTTAGCTTAGCCAGCTAGCCCTGGGTGGAGCAGAGAGCCGAGCATTACGAAGAGCTGAGGAAAATGCGAGGATTGAATCATTCAAAAAGCTGGGAATAGGTGAGATTTTTCAAATTACAAAATAATTCGCTATTAATAATATTGTTCTCTAAAAGGCAGCGTACTATATTCCCACGCCACTCTTTGATATCTTGCTAGCTTTTGTGCTAGCTTCATAATTAGCCGTGCCGTTAAAGCGCCATTAAACTCAGTATAATTTACTGTTTTATTTCTCTTATAAAAACTTACAGTTATACAGTTGAAACATGAATCGCATTCAGGTGAATTTGCGAGGTTTGCCTTCTCACGTATTGGAAGCCGTGTGCAGACCAGATACAGCACAAAACACCAGGTAATAACACTTTCCCAAAATTTTGATCATAATATAAATAATCTAACATCAAAACCAACTATTAATAACCTCAATCCTTCTGTTTTGTTTTTTTTTCTTCTTTTCTTTAAAGGTCACCAGAGAGCATCATCAGCCCTTTAACATTTCCTAAATCTAAAATGCACCTTTGGGATCCGACCCCTAACGGAGACCTTGTCAATCTTCACCTTTCATACTACAGGTGGGTTTGGTTTAAACTTCTTTTAAAACTAAACCACTCTGTCATGCTGTTATAGGAATATAATCAACAACAGGACGGTGTGATAAAGCTTCTTCACATTTCATATACAGCATATCCTGAATGTTTTATTCCCCTTACCCTGCTTTTGCGTACAACATTTTAATTTTTTGTTTTATTTTTTTAAATGACATCATTTGACATCCAGTTGTAGATACATTTAATGTTGTGGAACAACTTCTGCTAAACAAGATCCTGTTTTCACATTCGTTATAGCAGCTGTAAACACCAGTCTCTATCTTTTTCCTCTTGAATTGTATAAGACAAAAAAAAAAGCCTGAAGATGTCAGAAAACTTACAGCTTTTCCTTTCTTACAAAGCGCTGACACTGGAGACTCCTTACATAAATGTTGAATATACATATCCTTACCGAAAAATTAACCATATCAGCGATTACATCATTTTATATCAGTTTATGTGGAGTATTCACCATACAGGTTCCTGTGATTGATTGTTACTATAGTATGGAAACGTTAAATGACTTAGAACAAGCACATTAATGTAAACCTGCACTGCTGTCAGAGCTGCTGTTATAGAAAATGAATGAACACCTTCTAACCGATCAGAATCCAGAATTCAACAGCGCTGTAATATAACGTTGTTTAGTTTCCTTTAGAGGTCAACCGATTGATGGGTTTTGCAGATTAATCGGCACCATAGTCAAAAATCCACACTGATAGATTTTCCCGGTTGTCGGGAGCGGCTGAGAAGGATCTGCTGTCATTATACAGTGTGAGAGCGGCCTCTAGAGGCAAAATAAGAGCTGTCGCTGACAAATTTTGTTGTGGTGTTAGAAGTGTGTTTTAAAAAAAAAAAAAATTAATTCATTTTGGTCGTCTCTTTGGTCGTTTAATTGTTATTTGGAGTGTTACTTTTTGGTTCGGTTTGGATGTATATCTTTTATTTTGAATATTTATTAATAGTTAGCATACATTAATATTTATATATTTATTTCATTTAAAAAAAAAGTACAGTACATTTTCATGGCACAGTCAGCACTGTTTATTTTTGTAATAAAGTTCAGCAGTATTTTACTTTGAGTGTTGTGTTTTCATTCAGTATCAATTTTAAAAACTATCGGCTGATTAATTGGTTATCAGCAGGTACCGATAACCTAGTTATCGGTGTCAGTAAAATCCACTATCGGTCGACCTCTAGTTTCTTTTCACTCCTTTCCTCATTGGCATTTCCTCCTCCTGACTTGTTTGGGTATGCGTATGTTTCAGAAAGCCCAGGCTGCTGCTCGTGGAGAAAGCGCTGCGTTTGGCTCTTCGTCATGCACGACAGAGCAAGAAGCCTCAGTTTTCCTGTTTCCTTCTTGGGACGCTAGCTGTGGAGAGCGGTGAGCAAACTTCCGATCAGTGACCGTCAGGGCTGGGCTATATGACAATATTACATATCTACACTGTGATAAATGATATCACAACAATTAAATGCAGTTTATTTGTATAGCACTTTTAACAATAGATTTTGTCACAAAGACGATTTATAGGAATTTAGATCTCTAATGAGAAACACAGAGGCAACAACGTTGAGGAAAAACTCCCTGAAAGGACGTGAGGAAGAAACCTTGAGAGGAACCAGACTCAAAAGGAAACGTCTTTCGAGTGACGGCGGATAGTGGCATTATAAATCGTTACCGTATACGGGTGTAGAAGAGTAAAGAAGTGTGTTTACAGAATGTTCAGTATGAGCAGATTGTGGATAAGGACAGTGTTTATGATTTCAGCAGCAGCTCTTGTGTACAAATCTGCAGTATCCAGGTGAGAAGCAAGAAATACGAGACATAAAGTGCATAAACTCTTTCACTGTGGAACCATCCACAGCATCAGAAGGAACAGTACACGTTACTGAGATATCGCGAGTATTGTCAGTACTTTTATAACAATTATAAATGCTGAGTGGAAGATCTCAGATAATTAGGTGTCAAAAGGATGTACTGAATTAGTCCTCATTTTCAGGGTTCAGTTATTTTAGAAGTTTATTTTTTAAAAACCATTTATTAATGCAAATGTAAACTAGTTTGAGTTTAATAGGGTGTTAGAAGGAAGTCACTTGTGCTGGTACTCCTGTGTTGGTAATCTTCAACGGTGTCTAAGATTTCTTTTCTAATAAAACTACTGAGTTGATTTATTTATTTTAAGTTTAAACTTCTTTCATGGTCAAGTTGGCATATTTTCACGTCTTTACATCACCCACAATGCCATTTGATGTCGTGCTAGTAGCGGTGCAGGGGGATTGAGCCCTCGCTTCATCTCTCTGTGTTCGAGTGCTCCTGGGAAGTTCGTATTTGCAAGTTGGGAAATTGTAATTACGATGTCGGGTCAGTGCAAGATGGCGGTGTACCTTCTCTTAATTTTTGAAGCCTCTGTAAACTTTATCGTTACATATTATATTGTAATTGTACAGTGCTATCATATTTCGTGCAGGCAGTTAGCTTAATCATAATCATAATAACTGAAATCAGCTTCTGCGACGAATAAACATTCAATTTCAACAAATTTACCATCAGCTACAGGTATTGCATCTATTGATTCCACCATGTTTTCTTATTGTAACACCCCCAACTCGGAACTCAAAAAAATCCCACTGAACCTTGTTGTGGTGTTCATGTGCGTTCAACTCGTAAATACGATTTTTCAGACATGACTCGAACGCATCTATCTAAAGAGAGTGATGCGGCGGCTCTTTAGCCCTTTAGTCTGTCCAGCTCTCTCACCTCCTCATCTGTACACTCTGCTCAAACAGATTAACTTCCAAAGCTTCAACTTTCATGCCAATGCCATCATCAACGCCATCATACTCGTCATCTTGCATGTACTCTACTCTGGATTTCTCATTAATATGGCATTGAATTTAACATTGCTGGGAAATGAACATGGAGAAAAGAAGCTTTTGTTTTTATGACCTAACAGAGAAATCTGTTCATCATTTAAATGTTTTGAACTGTGCTTGCGATGACCGCGTCACCTTGTGACATCAGAGTGACACACAACGGCTAACATCTCTCAGGAATAAATAAAAATGCAGCACTAACCACATTATTGCCAGAATCACTAAACACATGATGATTTTTTTTTTTTAATTAACATGTTTCATGGTGAAGTTTTCCTTTGTATATCTCTAAAAAAAATTTTTTATCATTTCTGCTGTGTAGATGAGGAAGGCGTGACCATCACATTGGATCGGTTTGACCCAGGCAGAGAGCAACCTGACGGCTCCACGAAATCTCCGACTGCCCTCCTCCCCGGTGACGTCCTGGTGCCGTGTCTGTTCGACTCTCAGCGTGTTCCCGACACCACCGTGTACACTGCACATGACCTGGACATCACTTTTAAGGTATCTGATCAAAATGGATTTGTGTGTGTGTGTGTGTGTGTGTGTGTGTATACACACTCATGTTTGTCGGTTATGAGTAAGTGACATGTGGTGAAGATGGAGCAGCTGTTTGTGAAGCTCTCCAGACACTCAGACCTCATGGTGTGTTACAGCAGTAATGAATGCTTTCTCTGGCAGTTACTCCAACCTGTCAGTACCAGCTGCACCTCAGGGAGAGGCAATTATTACCTGGGTGTGTGAGAGTGTGTATTTATTTTAAAAATATATAACCGGTTTAGTGTGTCTGACTCAGGTGGCATGTGCACATGCAGCCTTTTATCTAATTAAGCAGGAGGAGATCTATGTTTAGAACTAATTATCATCCCTGATTCTCATTATATCCTGGGTGTCTATTTTTTACGATTAAAACAATGAGGGCTGTTTAGGTCACAGGTTTTTTTTTTTTTTTTTTTTTAAATACCCCTGAAAGGATGTTTTATTTAGAGAAGACAGTACGCTTGTTTACTGTATATATACTATATACTAAATATATACTAAAATAATCTGTTTTACAGAAATGTGCATTTCTATAATCTGATCATTGGACTTTGTTTGTTCAGAAAAAATTGCAAGAGAACATGAATGATAAATGAATAAAGCTGATTGCTAGATTTAAGATAAGGCACCCTGTTTACAGTACATCACCACTTGAATAATCTGAAAACTGCGGACCATTTTAAATAAAATAAAAAAAAAATCATATTAGTATACATGTTAATTATTTGTAAAATTACTTTATAAATGTTTAAGGGAAATCAAATACAGTGATGCATTGAGATCCATAGGTGATGATTAGTAGGTGCCTGGAGGTGGAAAATTTAAATAAATAAAAATCAAAAGAAAAAGAAAAGTTAAAGTTTGATAGAATCACGGTTATGATTTAACACTGAATCCATGATTTCCATTTCCCCCGCCACTGCTAATGTTTCCTCTTGTTCAGTCCATACAGGATTTCATAGAGTTGTTTTGTGATCGTTCCAGCCAAAAATGATTTGGCTTTATTTTGCTGTGGCTTTTTTCAGAATTTGTGATGCAACTTGTGTAGTTTTTTTGTGCTTTTTTTTGAGGAAAATTACTTCATTTGGTGAAATTGCAGTTGCACAGAGTTTTTTTTCGCACGGTCTTTCACGGTGATGTTTGTTGGTAAATGAGACCTTTTAGCTGTACTCATGTTCAACGCACGAGAATCGAAGGGGGCTTTGGCTGAATGCGTGTTGTGATGACGTCACATGACGTGTCTTGGCCCAAATCTGTGGAAAATTCTGCGGTAATTTAAAAAACTTGCCATCTTCTCTGAATATTGCGGATTTGCTTGGTGTTGCATTAATTTCTGTGATCTGGAGGGACTGATTTAAGATAAGGTATTGTAGCACCCTGTTTACATCATCATTTGAATAATCTGATAACTCAAATTAAAAAAAAGATCATATTAGTATGCATGTTAATTATTTGTAAAACTACTTCATAAATGCTTCAGGGAAATAAAAATATGAATAATTCATGTAGATCTTTAGGTGATTAGTAGGTGCCTGAAGATGAAAGAAAAGTAATAAAAATCTAAAAAATGAAAGTTTGATAGAATTATGGTGATGGTTTGACACTGAATCCATGGTTTCCATGTTTTCCCACCAGCGATGATGTTTCCTCTTGTTATGTTATGGTGATAATGTTTCTTCTCTTCCTCTATATCCTGATCTTCGCTCTGTCAGATGTTGGAGCATTCCTGCAGCAGTAGGGAGGCGATGGAGCTGTGTAAGCTGATGAGCCTACGTGTGCGTCTCAGCTGCGTGGAGAACATGGACCGGCTGAGCTTCAGCCTGCACTGGGCTGGAGTGACGCTGGCCAGCTCACTGGAGGCCGTCCCCGTGCGCGTGCTGCCCGTCATCCCTACTGCACTGGCCAGGAACCTGAGCAGCTCAGCCAGCATGGCACAGCCTCTACACTCACACACTAATGCGAGGAAACGAGGGTGAGTGAACAAACACACACACACACACACACACACACACACATACCCTTTTATTAAAATTCTATATTTCAGCATGAAAAATATTTAAACACACAGTAGAGCTGTTGATTAGCTTTAAACTTTTCTTTTGAGCTTCAATTACTCAAAATATTTGAATGCACTTGAACATTAATGAAACTGTAAATTATACTATAATAATAATAATAATAATAATAAATAATAATGATTACAGATGGCACCAATCTGATATCCAGGATTATATTAGGCTGATACCAGTGTAAAAAAATAAAAATAAAATTAAAAAAAAGAAAGAAAGGGGGAAAAAAAAGGCAGATCAGACATTGGAGATGAAAAAGAACAA
The DNA here is from genome assembly GCA_023630585.1 of Cranoglanis bouderius. Classification (NCBI taxonomy): domain Eukaryota; kingdom Metazoa; phylum Chordata; class Actinopteri; order Siluriformes; family Cranoglanididae; genus Cranoglanis; species Cranoglanis bouderius. Next base: position 17,257,122 of record CM042553.1, read on the forward strand.
TTTTTTTTCAGATCCTGTAACAAGTGGAAAAAAATTAATTTGGAAATGTGTTCATTTTATTTATTTATTTATTTATTTATTTATTTATTTATTTTTAATATAAATTATTTTACATAATATATTACATTTTTACATATTTAGAGATATGTTTGTATTTTTTTGTTAGGATCAATTTTTATTCTATTTATATGTCTCATTTTATTACATTTGCCGTGCAGTTGATTTTTGTGGGAAAGAGTTTAACCGAATAAAAAATGTTAAAGTGGCTTCAGTTTAACAAAACGTTAAAACTTAGTAGTTTTGAAAGAGAAACTTTAAGCCATTTCTAGTAATCATAATATATATTTATATAGCACCCTTCATACAATATATTTAAAATGCAGCTCAGAGTGTTTTACAGTAAAAACAGAAAAATAATGAAATAAAATAGTCAGAAAATAAAATAGTAATAAAGGCGAATAATAATAAAGGAAAAAATATTTTTAAAATGTGTGTAAAAATAGAACAAAAATTTAAATAATCTAAAAGTAGAGATGGGATGGTAGCCCTTTTTCTTTTCTTTCTATTTTCCAAAGGTACACACCATCTTTGTAACATTTCAACAGAAAAATACATATTAAACCCCTCACTCCCTTCCCGCAGGTCTCTACCCAAACCATCTGAGGAAATCCGAACAGATTAAAACACCTCTGCAATATGGAAGGCATGGCTCTTGCCTGGCTTTAAAATGTACCACTAATTACGCATGTACACCAAATGTACAGCATAGGCTCCCCTGGGACATCGTAATTCCTCCTTATGTCACCATGTGTGAAATATCTGTCCCACTTTGACAGGTTCCTTATGCATCCTGTATTACATACTTCATAAGATGCAAAGAAAAGTCCAACACCCTCATGTCCCCCTGGACATACAACATAGCCACTTTTTCTTTTCTGAAACCAATACTGAAGCCAATATCGATATTTTTTCTTTAAAAAATATTAAGCTTTAAAATGATCTTTTAAATCTAAAGCACTTGTACAGGCAAATACAGAAAAAAAAAATACATAACTAAAAACAACCTGCGCAAAATCGTTTCCAGTTCAGAAAATGTTTTCCAAATCCAATCTCTTCCATTTGTTACAGGATTGGATTTTCTTTTTTCGCTGATATCAGATTCGTTTTTTTTTTTTTTTTTTTTTTTGTTTGGTGTCAGCCTGATGGTGATCCTGGGTATCAGATTGATGCCATCTCTGTCTAAATGTAATGTAAAAGTAGCAAGTAAGGCAAATAATATAAGCAAATTAAAAGCTTAAGTGAAAGAGATTTTTTTAAAAGCTGTTTTTTGAACATTAGATTTCTTACTGACAAATTTTAATGAGGCAATACCATAATTTTATTATACTTTTTTGTTTGCCTGTCTAGGTTCCTGACCATGGACCAAACCCGCAAACTGCTCCTCATCCTGGAGTCGGATCCAAAGGTCTACACGCTTCCTCTTGTTGGAGTGTAAGTTTTACTGCTTAAATGTTTTGGGTTTTTTTTTTTTTGTTTGTTTTTTTGTGTGTGTTTCAGCGATTCTCGATTCTCAAACGCCGCAGGTGTGAGGCGCCTGTTGTATCCATTAGTTTTCTTATTCTTGTTCTTTTCTTCTTCTTCTTCTTCTTCTGCACTTAATTCTATGGCAGTCCATAGAACCGCTTGCAGGAAAGTTATGACATTTGGCACATATATAGACGACAATCTCACCATTAACCATAGCAAGTTTGGATTCTCTATTTCAAACCCTCTAGTGACACCAACTGCTCAAATTCTGACTTATGTTTATGCTGATAACTTTTGAACCGTAAGGCCTAGAAACAAAATTTGTTTTTCCTCTGATTCCTTGGCTCAGGACGATTTGCATTTGCATTGCGTTTTTCTGCCATTTTGAATTTTCTGAAAAAAAACCTACTTTTTCGAATTCGTCCTAGATGGTTCATCGAATCTTGCAAATGAATTTGATGGCGAGCATGCCATAAAAAGGTCATGAGGCTATATCTCTGTAATGCTTTAGTGTATTCAGACCAAACATAGTATCTGTGATGGCGATCATGACTGCACAGTTTCACAGCAGCACCACCTAGTGTTCAGAAGATATGAAAAAAGCACATTTTTGTTTATAACTTCTGACCAGTCAGTGAGACTGGTCTTCCTAGATTCCTCGGGTCATGAACAATAATACCCATTATGTCATGGTCGGCCGAACTTCCTGTCCGCCATTTTGATATGCTAGAGCGTTTTTCAAATTTTCATGAAAATTGAATCGGATCATCTTGAGATCATGCCGAAAAAAAGCTTTCGAATTCAGCTTGATTTGTCAAACTGTTCTCGAATAACAGGAAAACAAATTTGACGATGAGCACGCCCAAATGGACGTGACGCTAAATCTCCATAATGCTTTAGCATATCCAGACCAAACTTAGAATATTTCATAGTCACCGTGACTTGAGGGTACCTGCCCAGTTATAGAACAGCCCCACCTAGTGTTTGAGATATGAAAAAAGCATGTTTTTGCTAATAACTTCTGAGTGGTTTATCGTAAAATCATGACCATGCTAAAATCATGCTTGCTTATCTCCCTACTTTGCCTTTCCCTACTACTAGTGCTTGACCCCGTAATTGCTGCTTGCAGCTATATATTTTTTTTATTATTATTAATATTTAGTTTCTTTCTTTGCAGTACTTATTCAGTATTCACGCTGCTGTGCCACTGTGCTGTGTATTGCAGTCTGAACTATAAGCTACTTTTCTGTCACTTTGTAGATTATAAAAGGTGTTGTTTCTGGTTATATACTAAGCTAAAGCTATTTAACAGCGTATTATCACAGCCCACATCAGTCACCTCACTGTTTTTTGTCTTTGACCGTTTACTTAGTGGTTTCTGCTCACCTTTTAATCCTTCAGTGTTGGTAATTTAATCTGTGCTAATCACAGCCTGACCTAAAGCCTCACGGGAGATTTGTAACTGTTGTGCGGTTGGATAGTGAAGGTTGATGGAGTGTTTTTTTTTGTTGTTTTTTTTTCCCCTCTCCTCTCATGTGACAGATGGTTAAGTGGTCTTACCCACATCCACAACCCAGTGGTGTGGGCGTGGTGTCTGAGGTACCTGTACAGCTCCTCCCTCCATGACAGGTGAGTGCTGCGTCCATCTGTTCATCCCGTGCGCTCCTAATTACAACACTGCTGTCGAGGGTATCGCTCTTTGTTTCTTGTCGCGCAAAGCATTTGTTTTAATTTAGTCATTATTAATGTAGTTTTACTGACTTTTAATAAATTCTCAAATTTGGTCCAAAATTATTTTAATCTTGTGTTAAAATGAATATACAAATCACAATTTAAGTATGAACCTGTCAAAATGTTCTAAAATGTACAGACACGTTAGAAATGTTCAAGAAATTCTTACAAATCACATACTAACATTTTCAACTGTTTATTATTATTTAATAGTAAATAACCACAGAATGTGTTAAAATCATTAGTCTGTTATGTTCACAGTTGCTCTGGCTGTTTAAAGCATGTAAAAGTAATGACTTTTCAAAATGACTTTCGTTATATCTTTCATGTTTTTAGCACCTTTTAATTTATTATATTTTAAGTTTCCAGATACCATTTTGTCAAAATTTAATAATTTGATTAAAAAATGTCTGCGTTTAAAAATTTGACCAGGCTGGAATGACTGGGACGGTCTGTACTGTGTGTGCAAACTTTTCTTTGTTCTTAGAGAGAGGAAAAAATAGATTTAGTCAAAGGCAGCAATAGAGATAAAGAACAATTAAAATAAATAAATAAATAAGTGCTTTTTTTCCCCACATGCATGACAGTTTATTTATTTGAAATATTCTTTTGTGATTTGAGCAGTTTTTTTTTTTAAATAATAAGATATTAATAACAATCTTTATTTATATAGCATTATATTTTATATATTTAAAATGCAACTCAAATTGCTTCACAGTGTGAAGTAAAAACAGAGTAATAGTGAAGCATAGTAAAAAGGCAAATAATAATGTAATAAATGATATCTGTGACCAAAAGAGGACAATAATAACAATATAAACATATTTTAAAAAGTTAATACAAATAAAATCAAAGTGTAATAATTGAAGTAATATAAATGTAATGTAAAAGTTAGGCAAGAATAAAAGCTTGTGTGTTTTTTTTTGTTTGTTTTTTTTTTAATCAGTTTAATGTAGATTAATGATGAAAGTGTTTGAGATCTTTGGTGCATAAAAACAAATGGCTGCTTCACCACATATTTTTAAATATATATTTTTAAGTTTTATACGTGGATTATGGAGAAGGCTAGCGGTAGATGAACATTTAAAATGGTTCTTATGAGCATGGTTTTGTTGGAGTACATAGCTTTTCTTATTGTTTAAGTAGAAATCAATATAATATCAATAGAAATCAATATAATCAATATAAACATTGTGTGTTTTTTTTTTTTTTAACCTAATCGTTTGCCCATTGAGTAATTGAGACATTGTAAGAGGCTGTAAGAGTTTTCGCGTCTTTTCCAGAGTGATGTCGGAGGGCGATGCGTTCCTGGTGGTCCTGTACTCGCTCACTCACCGGGATCCTGAGTTTTACCAGTGCAAGCTACGTGGGCCAAAGGATATGAGCTTTCAGCTTCTCGTCAGCACAGAGTCACTCACACTTTATAAGGTCTGCTCACTAGAGAGTATATCGCTTCACCCTACGCTCACTCTAGCAAGCGATAAAGCAAAAGATGACCATTCACATTAGGCATATTAAGTCTGACACAGTAAAGTGACAAATCCAAACCAGTGTCTCGAATAATTTCTTAGACCAATCCTATGGCATGCGTGGTCCGTCATTTCTTCAGTTCCCTGCTCTCAGCTTTTATTTCCTACCTTCGGTTAGTTCCCATTTACAGTTTGACACACAAAAATGGAAAACAAGTTATTATCCTTTCATATGACCTCTCATTAAATGTGTATAAGACATTACGGAGAAAAAAAAAAAACTTGGAAGCTTGAAAGGAAGTAGCGGAGATCGTTGGTGCCTCTGGTGAGTGTATGTAGCTAGTACAGTTAGCTTGTTTTGCTAATCTGTCAACAAAGCTAGAACGAAAATACATTTTAAATAAAGGCAAAGGGTATAGTGGGTTGCAAGTTAGACATTTTGGCTGCTGCTATTTCTCATTGGCGCTAAAATGAAAATGCTGGACAGGCCACACCCTCAAGAGACAAACTACAAGCAGCACAATTGATCATTTTTTTCCAGTGTGACTGTAGGGTTAGAGGTGTTTGTGTTCCCACAATGCAACACCCTCGTTTATATTATCTATAGTCCACTGCATTGTGAATGTGAAAATATATCAAATGTGTATAATATTTTTCTCTCTTCCTTACACACACAAATTATCCTAGAGCATGAGAGGTTAATTTAGAGTGTGTGTGTGTGTGTGTGTGTGTGTGTGTGTGTGTGTGTGTGTGTGTGTGTGTTTGTGTGTGTGTTTGTGTGTGTGTTTGTGTGTGTGTTTGTGTGTGTGTGTGTGTGTGTGTGTGTGTGTGTGTGTATAGAACGTGGAGCCAGCAGAGGGACGTTTGCTGCACTTTGAACTCGATGCTGAGAGCCAGAATCAGGAGGCTGAGCTCTTTAAAGAGGTGTTGTCTCGTTCAGCATTACCGAGGTACAGTGACCTTTCTGGATTCTGATTGGTCAGAAGGTGTTGATTAATTTTTCTATAACAGCAGCTCTGACAGTAGTGCAGCTGCAAATCACAGATTTATATTAATGCGCTCTTTCTAATATGTTATTGTTTCTATAGTAACAGCTCATAAACATATTACAAAGTGTGTATAATCCTTGATATGGTAAAGTTTTTGTAAGTTTATTTAATGGAAAGAGTCTCCAGTGTCAGCACTGTAAATAAGTTTTCCAACTTCTTCATGATAGAGGAGTTTCTTGGTAACATGACAAGCTGTGTCTTATTAACTTCAGCAGAGAGCGAAAACAGAGGCTCAATACCTCAAACAAGTTAAATTGTTTTACTTGATGGCATATCTTTTTCCAGAGGAAAAAAAATTATGGAATCACTTTGTAATATGCATTTCTAAAACAAATACCAGCACAAGTCCTAAAATGCAAATTAGTGTGCAATTAAAAGAGAGTGCTTACAGACCTTAACCTTGGAAGTGGCTCCAACAAGAGAGTTGTCAGTTGAAACAATGGAAAGGATTATAAAACTCCTTCAAGAAGGAAATCCAACATGGAGTCTGGCAAAAGATGTTGATTGTTCCCAGTCAGCTGTGGCTAAAATTTGTTGCGAGTATAAACAAAATGGGAAGGTTATAAATGGAAAAGATACAGGTAGACCAAGGAAGACTGCAAACATCAGGATAGAAAACTCATATGCAATATGAAACGCAGTATGCCTTAAAAATAGAAAATGCACAACAAAACAAATGAAAAACAAATGGACGGAAACAGGGGCCAGTGTTTGTGACAGAACTGAATGAAATGGGATTTAGATATAGAAAAGCCAAACGAAAACCAGCACTAACACCTAAACAGAAGAAAGCAAGGTTACAGTGGGCTAAAGAGAAGCAATCATGGAGTGTGGATGATTGGATGAAAGTGATATTCAGTGATGAATCAAGAATCTGCATCGGCCAAGGAGGTGATGCTGGATCTTTTGTCTGGTGCCGTTCTAATGAAACATATAAAGATGACTGCCGGAACAAAATCAAATTCCCCCACTCATTTATGATATGGGGTTGCATGTCAGGTAAAAGACCAGGGGAGACCTCAACAGACAATGCATAGGTGCACAATGAAGTTTTGGACACTTTTCTCATTCCATCGATAGAAAATAGGTTTGCTGATGAAGTAATTTTTCAGGATGATGATGTTGCCGCAGAGCAAAGAGTGTTATGCCTTTCCTGAAGAAAAGCTTTATCAGCTCAATGACATGGCCAGCAAACACTCCGGATCTCAATCCGATTGAAAAGTTATGGTGAAATTTTTTTAAAAATTGGTCCATGACAAGGCTCAGTAGCGAAATTTACAAAAAGGGGGCATTATTATGCATTATTCTTTTCCACCAGAATAATGTAATGGATCAACTTTAAACATGAAACGAAACAGAAGCGCACGCTTGGATTCAACGCACCTTTTTAAAGGAGACGAGTTTTAAAGCGTGCCCGCGTCATCTACCAGAATGTGTAGTAAATCGGATGAATCTGCAACGTTTAAAATAATATTCTCCACCAGTTACGATTTACGTAACAAATTAAAAGATGTTTAACACGTTTAAATGTATCCTCCAATTTATGTAAGGAATTAGCTCGAGTGGCATGAGATGTATCTATATATCTAATCAACGCGTGTTGTGACCAGTTATAAATATACATCAGCCATGAAAGGGAGTTCATGTATGTGCACATATACATATAGATAATTAACTACAACGGATTATAATTAATTATGACTATGTATGTGGTCTAGATCAGCTTTATGAACTCTAAAGAGTGAGTTTATCCTTCTGGCCAGGAAAAATTAACTCACGAAGTTTATTATTAAAGATTAGAGCGGGTAACGAGATCGCAGTATTTAATTGACTCATCCCGTCAACAAAACAGAGAAAATCAAGCGTGGGATAATAGATTTTAATAACTATATGTGACTATGGATACACACGACTAATTCTAAGTAAAACATACATATATACACATCTATATACAGGGAGAGAAAAGGGATAGAGAGAAAGTAATGAAAGAAAGGGAAGCAGACAAAAACACAACTATTTAGCCTTTTTCAGAACCAGCACGAACTTAATTCTCCTGTAACACAGGGGTCCAATCTTAACACAGATATAGGTCATTAACTATACTTGCATAGCGTCAAGGTTGAGAGTTTGCGCGAGGTCGTGTAGAGTTGTTGTTTAAAAAGGCGTGAGCCCGGAGGTAGTTGCATCTTGTGTCCGGAGAGAGAGAGATCCTTGCTTCCTCTTCCCAGGGCACGTGGCCCCGGGGGAGAGAAACCGGAAGAAGTGAAGTTGAGAAGTGAAGTCTAACTCTCAAATCCGAAGTGAAGTGAGCGTGGTGTTTTAAAAACAACACCAACGCACACGCCTCTTTGGGCTATGGGCCAATCAGGAAGTTGGGTTTGCATGTCCGGATGACTCTCTTTGTCTGGTCTCGGACCCTAATTTAAATGTCGAGGGAGGAGCCGGTCTATACCGTGTTATAAATGAAATTAAAGGAAAAACATGAAATGATGTATCCCATTGCAATGTGATATGCATAATCAATCCGGGTATCTCGAGACAATTAACTACATACCAAATTCGATGGATTTGTAAAGAATATTACAAATAAAACCTGGTTACAGACATTTAAAATGATATGCTAGATTAAACTATCTAAAGTCATTACGGTTAGTTACATAAACACACAATATATGTAAACAAAATAACATCACACTATTTAGACATGGAATAATTACATATAATTACACGTTACATTGAAGAGAGAGGGACTTCTCCATTGTGTGTGTAAGGTAAGCGTGTGTGTGTGTGTGTGTGTGTGTGTGTGTGTGTGTGTGTGTGTGTGTGTGTGTAAGGTAATTGTGTGTGTGTGTGTGTGGTGGATGTGTGTGTGTCGTAAACCGAGATTAGATTAGAGATTTAAGGGCCCCTTGGTCGGGGAGTTTTGGTGGACCCCTGCTGACGAACTAATCATGAAGTTTCCCAGACGTTCAGTCATCAAAGGCTTCTTTTATTGCAGGGGTAAGTCCTGTGTGGGTCCCAGAGAGACTTTTTGCATCCTAAAGGTGCATCTGGTCAAAGGAGGCCTCTCGGGGTTACTCTATGTTTAGTTTGAGTTAATTTAGAAATCAGTTTGAGCATAGATCATACGCTACAGCTCCATCCTGCAAAGCTGATCTGTCGAACGCTATTTGAGAAAGTTGGAACCAGTTTGATGGAGAATATTGTTTTTCATTAGTGAAGTCAATGCCTCAGAGAGTTCAGACCGTCATAAAAGCCTGAAGAGGAGCAACAAAGTACCAATTGTGATATTTTTTTTATTTTTTTGATGATTCCATAATTTTTTTCCTCAACATTGAGTGATTCCATAATTTTTTCCTCTACTTCATCTGGAAATAAATATGCCATTAATTAAAACAGTTTAATTTAATTTGTCTGAGGTATGTCTCACAAAGCCAGAATGTTCAGCTATTAAACAAAAATTGTTTTGTGTCATATCTGTGATTTGTTTATTTGCTATGAAGTAAAAAAAAAACACAAAAAAACCCTAGATGAGCATCCTAAGTATGGTGATCCCATAATTTTTGCCAAGGGTTTTTGTGCTGTTGGGGGAAAATAATCAACCTTAGGGTGGTAATGGTAACTCCATTTCATCATATCACCACGTCTGAGAAAGGTTTCTAAGGCATAACTCAGTTTTGACAAAAATAAAAGTGTTCTGTCACAGGTTCTTTGTTTGTCTGTTTTTTGAAGTGTCCATTGGCAATGAATATATCCTCTTCTTTCCATCAGAGCTGGAACTGTATCATCAGTCCAGAATAAACTGTCCATCAGTGACCATGACTCGGGAGTGGAAGATGAAGATCTCTCTCCTCGGCCGTCTCCTAACCCTCACCCCATCAATCAACAGGTCTGACAGCTCTTACACGTTTATCCTTTACATTACTCGGTAGAGAAGGCACGATACCACCTTTTCTTTTTATGACACTGATATTGAAACCTTGCATCAGCTGATAATGATGCCCATGTGATTTTCTTTAAGAACTACTAAGCTTTAAAATGTTTTTTTTTTTTTTTTTTTTACATGAAGCATTTCACAGCTGATCTTTCAAACAAAATCACTTGCATTGTAAATGTAATCAAGTATAAATATATCAGTATAAATCAATCTTAACAAAAGAAAGAACAGTTTTATAAGCAAACATTTCCAGTTCCAAAAATCCATTTCTTATCTGCCGTTTTATTACCAGATCAGATATCCGATATGTTTTCCCCGATATCCGATCCACCTTTTTTTGACTGGTCTCGGCCCAGTATCGATCCTCGTGCCATCTCTATTACGCAACAATAAGGATACACATTAGGGTTCAGTCACACAACCTGTTGATGAAATGATATTAATTTTAATGAAATTCATGCAACGTGCCACAGACAATTTTCCTGAGCGAAACTTTGGAATTTGTATCTTTGACCTTTAGCACATCTGCTGTTGACATGTAGGGCAGAAGATCTTTCTTTCTTTCTTTCTTTCTTTCTTTCTTTCTTTCTTTCTTTCTTTCTTTCTTTCTTTCAACTTGGACAGGATGAGAAGCTTTGTAGATTCCAATATAAAAAACATTTTGTATACATAGGATTTTACTTAGTATCCTAAATTCATTTAGGATAGTTAATTTCCATTTCAAATCTAGTAAAATTATAATAAGTATACAACTAAACTGAGGCCTTTCTGTATTCAAAAACATATTTAAAAAGTTTTATTTAAAACTGAGAATTTCTCAGTACTTCTCAATGAAACTGATTGATTATGTTCATTATGTATCTCATCTGATATGCAGATTATTACAGAATGAGTCATTCTATTCCTACATCCTGTATTTTTAAATTTTTTAAATTTAAAGTATTGTTTGAAGTTTAACTTTCCTGACGTTTATCCATTTTTTTCAGACAAGACAAGTCCAGCCCTCTGTGCCTGAACTCTCCATGGTTTTGGATGGCAGTTTCCTGGATGGGAACGTAGTGGAATCCCATGAGCACACACTCACACATTCTATCCAATCAAATCCTCAGCTTAGGAGCTCTACCAGCAGTGCTAAACCCTCCCACCCTGCACCACGACCACCTGCTCAGAGTGTCATGGCTGGCCCTCCACCCATCAAGAGGCCTCTGACCCCAGTGTTGTCCCAGCCAAAGCTCAATAGAACACAGTCCACTATTGGGCACCAACCCTCCATGTGCAGGAAATCTGTTCCCTCCATGGGCCGAAGATCGAGCAACGGCTTCTCTGCGTCATCATCTTCCTCATCGTCTTCTTCACCCAAGACTGGCTCATCCCCAAACGGCTCTATCCACGAGCACATACAGAGATCTGGTCACCCAAACCCTCCAGCACCAAACCAAAAGAGCAAAAAGGTGTACATCAATCCAGATCAGACGCCACTGCTGCTCCCTTCTCAGCACATGGTGTTCCACAGCACCCCGGCTTTCAACCCCGCCTGCAGCTGCTGCCCCGCCCACCGTGCCCACATGCCCATGTACCAGGGCAACACCTGGCAAGGGACTCCGTCTCCACCTGTGCAGAACCCTGTGCAGAACCCTGTGCAGAACCCTGTGCATTGTCCTCCTGAAGGCAGCCCACATCGGGACTGCTGTCTCTCCCCTACCAAGCCTACGTTGTCTCTGGGGTGCCGCATGTCGCCTGCTCAGAGCCCTGTGTGCCATACTGGCATTCCCCGGCACTACTCTCCATCACACGGACCACACATTCCCAACGCCAACCCTTGTGGTGGAGTTCTGGACCAGACAGCACCAATGTGCCAGGCCCAGTGCTGCCAGCTCCAGCCTGCTCCCACTGTAGTCACTGCACCAGACATGGGCATGGGCCTTCTTCCTGCTGATGCCTACAGGATGCTGATGGAGCAGGACCGGCAGCTGAAGCAACTCCAGGCTCAGGTTTGTTGTGGATAAAAGCATAGGAAGTCAAGAAAAAGCAGTAGTCAATAAAATGCCATCAGTAGATTTAATAGTATTAGTATACATATATACACTACATGTATATTCAGCCTAATAAGTAAGGAGTAAAGCACTTGGGGGCATGCTGTTGTAGGAAAACAATCAATTACAGGGTAGTGTATAGAAACAGAGCTACTGTTAACACCCTGAAGTTGATTGTTTTCCTATAACACCATGTCCCATAGTGTTCTATTCCGCTTACATCACAGTAATTTGCCAACAATAAAATTTTCCTCGCCTTATGTTCAGTAAGGAAATTTGGAGTATGTTTTGCTGTAATTAACATTTTAGGGCTGCAGAAATATTAATACAATTGATTAATCAGCTTAAATGTGACTTATTAATGAGAAGGGCTGTAACAAATATCATTTGCTGTTTGTATTCGTGAAATATGCAAACCGAAACTGTGAGGACCATTCCCACCTGCTCTTGCTCTTGTTATTTTTGTTTGCCAAACAAATATAGGTGGTTCTATTTCCCAGGATAAAGCAGTTACTGAAGATGAATAATTGAATTGTATCACTGTCAAAACCACCCATTCATGTTATATATATTTTTTTGTCTCGACGCACACCTCCACTCAGAAACATCTGTTTTTAATTTGAAGCAGGTGGAATAAACACAGACGTCTGTCAGTTTGTCTTTAAACAATGTTTTTTTTTTTCTGTCAAAACTTCCATTTCTGACCTCTGTAGATAATCTCTGGTCAGATGAGCTTCCTTCAGCTAAATAACTGGCATAAATGCATTTGGTTGGATAAACTAGATTTTTTTTTTCATAGGCTACAACAATTTTTTGTGTTCGGTTTGATCCTGCGAGGTACACCGGACTGTGGACAGCCCGTTCACGACCCCTGTTTTACCTCGTGTCTCTTAGATCCAGAAACTTCTCGATGCCCAGAGCAAGGTGCCAGAGCCTCCGCGAGCATCTCAAGAGGAGCAGCAGGAGCAGGCCATTCAGACCTCAGTGCTTTCTGAGCCCCTAAAGAAGACGAGTGTGAGCATCGCAGTAGGAACAGGTGCACAGAAAAACGTCATTATTCCGTCAATCTTTTGTGTTTTACATCATTCTCTACATCATCAGATCAGCTCAACAAATTTAAAAAATGTTCTCATAGGTGCCAGTTTGTTCTGGAGCGCTCCCGATCAAAGCTCCATACATGAATGGCAGTCTGTTGAGTGTAATCCTGAGGCTAACAGCACAGGGTCCTCCAGACTCTGCTCAGAGATGATCCACCATAGCAGAGAGGAACAAAGCCCTGCGACACCTCGACACTCCACATCACCACAACACAAGTATATCACATCACCTGCTGTTAATACACATTCAAATAATCTTTATTTCAGGCTACGCTGTACAGTATGTGTATGTGTGATTACCACTGTCAGAAATGTAAACTTAATCCCCCTGTACTGAAATCTGCTTTACACCAAAATCACTCGCATCACTTGGGGGCCTGCTGTTGTTCAGTCCCTCCAGGATTTTGCATCACACAAATTAACGCAAAATCAAGCAAACTGCGCGATATTCGGAGGAACTTGCAATATTTCATAATTACCACAGATTACCTGCTGAAAAAAAAAAAAACCTAGAAACTATCAGAGAAATTCTAATGGTTTCCACTACAAATTCCACTACACACTATCAGCTAACCATTAAAACCATTGCTGTTCCTTAATGGTATCCACTAGACACATGCCACCAACAGAAGGCAACAATTTAACAATAGAGACCCACAGGGACCATAACAGTTTCCATTAAAATCAATACAATTCCCGTTATAACCAAACAAATTTTATGACGGTTTCTATTGTTTTTTTTTTGTTTGTTTTTTTGTTTTGTTTTTTTCAGCTGGGATGTCTGATTTACCAACAAACATCATCGTGAAAGACTATGCAAAACAATTTTATGCAATTGCAATTTTGCCAATTTAAGTAGTTTTCTGCAAATAAAGCACAAATTTTTTTTTTTTTTGGCGGCAGCAATCACAAACTCGGCAAAATCCAACACGGACTGATTGTTGGAAAATAATCAGTGACAGACAGGGTGGTGTGACAAAGTGGAGTTACTGTTACCACCCCAATAACAGTACTCCCCAAAGTGTTTTATTCCTCTTATACCACAGCAAATTGACAGAAATGACAGATTTAAAAAAAAAAAATTAGTTCCAGAACAGCATGCCACACATTTTATCTGTTACATTTAATGTTGTAGAACATCCAGAAACAAGCTAGTTAGTGCTTGCAGCTACAAACTTTCCTCCCCAGCCTCTTTTTTTTTTTTTTTTTTTTTTTTTTTTTTAAACAAAGCACTGACACTGGAGACTCCTTCCATAAATGTTAGACATCTCCTTACGGAAAACTTCTCCATCTCAAAGATTACACTCTGAATCAGTCGTTACTTTAGAAATGATAACATGGTAGAATGAGCACATTAATATAAACCTGTTATAGAAAATCAATCAACACCGTCTGACCAATTGAGAATTCAACAGCACTGTGATATTTAAAAAAGAAAAAAAAAAAAAGGTTGAATGATGTAATCAACAATAGAGAGATATTGTTAGTAAGTGTAAAGCTTGTGAAATAGGCTAAGCAAAATAATATTTATGGTTTATTTACATTATTTGTATGTAGATTACGAAGTTTTAGAACATATTTGTTATTAATAAAGTTTCTCCCTCCCCCCCCCCAGCACATCAGATGTTGCAGGTTCTTTTCACAGTCCTGTACTAGGAGAGAGTGCGAGCATGTATTATAACTCTCAGTCTCACGATACAGAGGACTTCTCTCAAAATGAAGAAATACCCAATCAGAGATTTTATCAAGAGTTACTGGTAAGAGCTCTCTCTCTCTCTCTCTCTCTCTCTCATGTAGTCTGGAATTATAGCTTGAGACATGTTTTTAGACAAGTTTTATATTTTTTCCATAGGGTCAAGTGAAAAGCCGTCTCGACGACTGTGTAACTGAAGAAGAAAAAATGGAGCGAGACGTGCACAGACCTCATCTCAGACACAGTCTGTCACCTAGAAATTCTCCTCCAAACAAACCTGCACTCAGAGAGCGGAATGCTGAGGGTTCAGAGGAGGACCGGGTTTTGAGCGCCACACTGAAACAGCTGCAGAGCCTCGGCATCAACGTGGAGCTCAGTGCAGGAAAGTCCAACCGCAGTACTGTGGAGAGTGCCAGGTACATGAAGCATCCTATTCTGTGATCCGTACTGTTTCGTGTCCGGTGTCTTATCCTATGCTCATACTGTAGCTCAAATCGCTTATTGACAGTTGCATAGGTGTTGTGAGCTCTCTGATGTTACCTGACAGCACAAACCAGTTCAAACAGCGTGATCAAGCCCATCGCAGTAGAAACTGGAGTGTGTGTATATACTGGGTTTTATGACAACCACCAGGCACTAGAGTAGATGTAGACACTAGAGAAGTTTACATAATTGCGATGTGTAATTGAATAGGAAGAAGGAACATATGCATGTAAACCACCTCGGTGCTATTACGCATTATTTCTCTTTGATGGTTTGTAGGTCTAGCTTTAATTTACTGCCAGTTGCCATGGTTTCAGTGATGTTGATGCAAGCTAGCTCCAGAATGTATATATAACCACACATTTTTTTTCATCACAAATCATACATTGTCCCACTTCCCATTTTGCTGTCTATTTATACCAAAGTACCAGCGTTGTTGTGTTTTATGTAAATCAAGCTCTTAAACCTCCTAGCTGCAGAAACACCATTGTCCCTCACTGCTGTTGAAAGTCAACAGATTGCTTTGTTTCTCATTTGCAAGTTAAACAATTTTTGTAACATTCCTCATCCTGCCACCTTGGTGCAACTAACGGTTCTCAAAACTCTCCAACTCTCAGTGAAAAAGAATGCCATTTATCATGTCATGTCACTACTGGCGTGAGTGCAGCGTACAAGGGATACTTTACTGATAACTGTAACTTCATCACACCACCCTGTCGTTAATATTTAAACGCTGTATAAATCTTTATAAACCACTGTGAACATTTTTGTAGTCTTGAATATTAATCCACCATGTTTGTGTCCAGCACGCTGGCTTGTATAAACCCTGATGCGGTCATCCCGAGGCTGACTCTCTCTGAGCAAGTGGGCACCAGCATCTGGGGGCTGAGCGGCGGTGTGGATCTGAGTTTAGAAGCCAATGCCATCGCTCTAAAGTACCTCAGCGACTCTCAGCTGTCCCGCCTGTCGCTGGGAGGCCAGTCTCCCGGGGGTCGATCCAACCCCAGTACGCTGCTTTTTGGAAGGACTCCGCTGGATAAGAGCAGCACCGGACTGAGCATCCTTTCCTCCAGCAACATGTCACTAGCCACCTGCAAGTACATGAAGAAATACGGACTGATGGAAGGCGGCGGCGGCGGCAGCAGTGGAGAGGAAGAGGACGACTGCAGCGAGAGAGCACAGAAAGCACAGACCGACTCTGCGCTCGGCTGCTCCCTGCAACTTGACGCATCAGATAACGTGGGGCGAGAGAGGGAAACTGGTTTTATTCTAAAAAATGTAAGTAACAAGCAGCATGAGCCACTTCTCTCCACTCAAGACTCTCAAAGCCAGCTAATACGAGACTTGAGGCCTAAAATGCAGCTTCTTGCGTACACAAAAACAAGCCCAGAGAAGGAGAACAACCCAAAGCACGTCCTTCCTCAATATCGACCTCAGCGCCGGTCCTCTTTAACTGACAACCAGAGACTTGAATCACTCCCAGAAACTCAAGGCTCTGTCGGGAATTTTCTCGATCTCAGCAGGTTGCGACAGCTTCCTAAACTGTTTTAAATATATATATAATTTTTTTTCCCCCTCAAAGCTGAATTTGAATTGATCTGGGATTGTTTTTATCTTTTAAGCGAGCATTTCTTCAGAATGTACATGTACCACTATGCTTATATATTTTATACTTTTATTATGAAGATACACTTTGGAGATACTCTTTTTGTTTTGTGTGTGTCTTGATGTTGTGAGTCTTATAATAAGTAGGTCTTGTAGGCACAAATGAAATGTCGTCCTCTTGTACAGTCTGGAATACTATTGTTGTTGGGTTTTTTTTGTTCTCTTTTATTGTATTTGTGGTTGTATTTTCTTGTGTTTGGAGAAAGTGATGCCAGTCTTTTAATGAATTAAAGAACCTTAAAACAGGATTATTTTCTCATTTCTCCCTGTTAAGTTTTGGTCTTTGTCTATGTCTTTAAATGCATGCATAATAAACGATTTTTAAAAAAATTTTTTTTGTAAAATCGCAATTAAATCATTTGATCACATGTCTATCGGATTCAGGTCTACTTGCTTTTAGCTTTTTGTAATATTCAGGTGCTGGCTAATGTTCGGTTTGAATGAAGTCTGAAGTATAAGTTAATACTCAGGTATCAAATCTCGTGGTTCATAGCTTACATATTAGTTATTAGCCTGTTTGATTGGTGATTTTAATGAATTGATTTAATGGATTTAATCCAAATCTCACTAACTCAAAAAGCAAGTAAATAATGTCATCTTGGACCTAGGGTATTTTGTTCCTGCATCTTGTTACTACATGAAATCATCTGAAAAACGTTACCTCTCTGTAAACTTTGGGATTTGAGAATCCTTTGTTGTGCTTGTGTATGAATATCAATACCTTTTACACTGTTCAGTGATGAAAGTCTCATTGTGGCTTAAGCAAAGCATGAAGTAAATTTGACTAATTCTGTAAACCTATTAACTGGGAAGTGTTTAGGCTATACTGGAAAAATGAGATCAATTATGCTGTTTTTAAACATAATTTGTCATAAGATGTTTTTTCTTATAGTAATAATGTTTTCTCATGGTAATGACATAAGATATTTTCTCGTAATACAGATCCTTGTAAAAACGATGTTTTTGTACAGCCGTGGCCAAAAGTTTTGAGAATGACAAATATTAATTTTCACAAAGTCTACTGCTTCAGTGTTTTTAGATCTTTTTGTCAGATGTTACTAACTGTTACTGAAGTATAATCACAAGTATTTCATAAGTGTCAGTGGCTTTTATTGACAATTACATGAAGTTTATGTAAAGAGTCAATATTTGCAGTGTTGACCCTTCTTTTTCAAGACCTCTGCAATTCGCCCTGGCATGCTGTCAATCAACTTCTGGGCCACATCCTGACTGATGGCAGCCCATTCTTGCATAATCAATGCTTGGAGTTTGTGGGTTTTTGTTTGTCCACCTGCCTCTTGAGGATTGACCACAAATTCTCAATGGGATTAAGGTCTGGGGAGTTTCCTGGCCATGGACCCAAAATGTCGATGTTTTGTTCCCTGAGCCACTTCGTTATCACTTTTGCCTTGTGGCAAGGTGCCCCATCATGCTGGAAAAGGCATTGTTCGCCACCAAACTGTTCTTGGATGGTTGGGAGAAGTTGCTCTCTGAGGATGTTTTTGTACCATTCTTTATTCATGGCTGTGTTCTTAGACAAAATTGAGAGTGAGCCCACTCCCTTGGCTGAGAAGCAACCCCACACATGAGTGGTCTCAGGATGCTTTACTGTTGGCATGACACAGGACTGATGGTAGCGCTCACCTTTTCTTCTCCGGACAAGCTTTTTTCCAGATGCCCCAAACAATCGGAAAGGGGATTCATCAGAGAAAATGACATTACCCCAGTCCTCAGCAGTCCAATCCCTGTACTTTTTGCAGAATAGCAGTCTGTCCCTGATGTTTTTCCTGGAGAGAAATGGCTTCTTTGCTGCCCTTCTTGACACCAGGCCATCCCCCAAAAGTCTTCGCCTTACTGTGCGTGCAGACGCACTCACACCTGCCTGCTGCCATTCCTGAGCAAGCTCTGCACTGGTGGTTCCCCGATCCCGCAGCTGAATCAACTTTAGGAGACGGTCCTGGCGCTTGCTGGACTTTCTTGGGCGCCCTGAAGCCTTCTTCACAACAGTTGAACCTCTCTCCTTGAAGGTCTTGATGATCCGATAAATGGTTGATTTAGGTGCAATCTTACTAGCAGCAATATCCTTGCCTGTGAATCCCTTTTTGTGCAAAGCAATGATGGCTGCACGTGTTTCCTTGCAGGTAACCATAGTTAACAGAGGAAGAACAATAATTTCAAGCACCACCCTCCTTTTAAAGCTTCCAGTCTGTTATTCTAACTCAATCAGCATGACAGAGTGATCTCCAGCCTTGTCCTCATTAACACTCTCACCTGTGTTAACGAGAGAATCACTGACATGATGTCAGCTGGTCCTTTTGTGGAAGGGCTGAAATGCAGTGGACATGTTTTTTTGGGATTAAGTTCATTTTCATAGCAAAGAGGGACTTTGAAATTAATTGCAATTCATCTGATCACTCTTCATAACATTCTGGAGTATATGCAAATTGCCATCATAAAAACTGAGGCAGCAGACTTTGTGAAAATTAATATTTGTGTCATTCTCAAAACTTTTGGCCACGACTGTATAATACTGAGATGCTGTTCTCCTAATAATGTCTTATGGTAACAATGTTTTCTGGTAAAGAGTCCTTGAAAGAAATCTGTGTATAAAATTTTAGGGTTGGTTGCAATACGCATGCGCAGTCCGGCTCCTTGTGTGTAGTTTTAGTCGAGTTGATGCAGCTTTGCCGTAGCGCGCGCACATCCACGTCGAGATGGTGACCGAAATTAAATCGATTAATTTCTCTATAGACCGCTGAAGAATGGCACGGTTTAAACAGATGTGAGTATATACATATTCACTTCTTTTTCCTTACTTATGGGCTGCTTTCTGATTTTACATTTGAGTCTCTATTAACTAGCTAGCTAGCTTGCTAACAACTAGCAGGTTCACTCACTTGCTAGCGAGTGCGTAATGTTGCTAGCTAGCTAGTTAGCTCAACGGCTAACTTTGATTATATTTATTTGAAATACATATAAGCGAGAATAATGTGCAGGATGCACAATCTACAATATAGCTGCACGATACACGATTAAACGTGTTTTATTAGTGAAAATCAGTCAACGACATACAGGTGACGCTAGCGTAATGCTAATATCCGATAAGCAAGCTAGCTAGCTAGGTTAGCGCAAATCGGCGTGTTGGCTAATGTGTACAATACACATTATTTGATTCTAAGTATAATATATCTTGGCGTTACAGCTTTTATTCTGATTATATGATTGTATGCTTTCGGGTTTTCGGGTTTCTCTTGTGATTACAAGCGTTAACTTTGTCACTAGTGCTAGTGGAGAAGTTGCAGTTACGTTAAAAAAGCCATTTTGAAAAATGGCTAAGCTGCTGCTTTCAAGAGTAGCCGAAAAACAATCGTTTATGCTAAAATATTCATGCTTAGCATGTGAGTATCCTCGACTAATTATTTTTAGTGTGGTGGAATGAAATAACAACCAACCTTAAATGACTAACAAACATTTGGAAAGCCAAAAAACACAGCAGACTATGAAAGAAACCCGTGTTTATGTAGTGAAAAAAATGAGCAAGCAGCACTCTGCTGGGACAAGTAGATTGTAAATGAGGTAATAATTTATCTTTAAAAGAAATTTTGAACAAACAAGAACTATTTAGTTGCTTAGGAGGGAGCGCTGGGTGTTAACTAATAGTCAATGTAATTCACATTTAAGTTCACGAATGCTAGCCCGGTAAATCTCTTATTTAGTATATAATTTTCAGATTTTGATAGAAAGCTATCGATAATACACGTTTTGCTGGGTTTTTTTTTTATTTTATTTTTTATTTTATTTCGATTTTGTGGCTAATGAAGTAGCTAGCCTTGCTAGCCTATATCGTTTCTCTAGTCACAGCAGTGCTGTGTGGATTTATTTAATTTCGCAGCATTAGGAGAAAAAACAAAACAAAAAAAACAGTTATATTAAATAACTAAATAATCAGCCGTACAAGATTTGAGGTCTACGTTAAATGCACGGGACACGTGTATAGACATGCGTAAGTTTATATATATATATATATATGGCAATAATATATAATGTATTATTTCTATCCAGACTGTTTCCCAACCCAGGCTTTGTCTAGGCTGGGCTAACTTAGCCACATGAGCTAACACGGTGTGTGGTTCTTTTTTTATTTTTTTTAGACCTGGATTCCACCTGCATTACACACACTTGGGTGATTTAGTGATCACACTGCTGCTCTAACACACCCGACTCCACCTAGCAAGCCCTTTCATCAGGTTGGAATTGGGAAATTTTCAAAAACACGAACGAGTTTCAGGAGCGTTACTGGAAAACACAAAGCAGCGATGTGCCGTTCGCGAAGGAGTCGGCTCTTTGATTCGACTCTTTTTAGGTGCAAGTTGAGTCGACTCGCGTATATGAGTGGATTCCCTAGATCACAGTTTAACCAACCGTGGCGCTGGAGAATAAACCGTCCTGCGCACTGTAGTTTTCACTGCTCACACACTTCAACTCAGGGAGTGCTGCTAGTTAGCTGATAAGTTGAATCTGGTGTGTTGGAGCCGAGAAAACACTGAACGGTGTAGGACAGAGGGTTCTCCAGGACCAGGGTTGGGAAGCAGTCGATGTTCGCATGTTCATTAGTGTGAATGGTGAGGTGTGAGACTCGGGTAGGGCTGGGCGATATGACAAAAATATCATACAGATGCACATCAGTGCACATCACGATGTATAATTTAGCTAACAAACTGTCCGCAAAGCTAGCAAAATAAACAGTTAAACTGACTTTGATGGTACTTTTCTTTAACGCCAACAAAGAAGACTGAACAAGATTGATCAAATCAACTGCATCCATTCAGTACCATTTTTAAAAAAAACAACATATTTTAAAAAATACATTACCATACCAATGATATCTCAAAGTGTAGTGTAATCATTTATAACGGTATCAGTATAATATTGATATATCGCCTGGCCCCAGACTCAAGTGTGTGAGGATCCTCTAGACTACTGCTTGTTGATGATGCTATATATAGTCTGTGTATTAGCAATCAACAAGGAACATTTCATTTCTTCATGGAGTCACTATTTCAGCAACGTTGGAATTGAGATTTTCTTTTCTGCACAAATTCGGTATAGCGCTGTAAAATGCCAGATCCGAACGATCATCTTGAATGATTCCTCAGACCAGTCCTACAAGACACGTGGTCCGGCGTTTCTTCAGTTCTCCTCTCGCAACTTTGGTTCCTACTAGGGATGGTCAATATGGACTTAAAACTATCACGATATTTTCTGGCATTTATTGCGATGACGATATCAGTAACGATAGAAATATATAGTACCATTCACCACTGTTTTTGGCTACAAGTGATTTGCAGTCTTGGGAGCCTCAAAAACACAAACATTGATCAAAAAGTAAAACATCCCTTATCAGATAAGCTCCTAAAATATACCAATTACTTAAAAAAACAGTCAAAATCCAAACACCAGGCTCCTCGTTCAGCGATAAACTCCTCCTCAGCTTCACGTCCGCCTTCCACCATACTTGTTTTCGAGCTGCGAGTGGGTCGCAGACCGTCGCACACAGAAATACGTCATCAGCTAGGCCTCATCGTTATTATCGCGGAAAGACTAATTCTTATTTTGGGGAGAATTTCTCCCGGTATATCGCAAATGATAAAATATCACCCATCCCTAGTTCCTACCTGCAATTAGTTCAGAAGAAAAACATACAACTCTGATTTTCTTCTTACCCTGTCATATACGGCTTCTCACTAAATGTGCACGGAGGCATTGCTACTTCCTTCCAAGCTTTATTTTTCTTTGCAGAGATTGCTGGTGCCTCTGGTGAGTGTATGTAGCTAGTACAGCTATGTAGTTTAGCTCGCTAGATTTTGCTAATCTGACAGTGAAGCTGGCACGAAGCGAAGCCTGTAATGATTTCACACAAATAAGTGCATTATTTAATTTGTCTTTAATTATTTAACCCAAAAAAAAAAAGCAAAAACACTCAACAAGCCATGTCTCCATGCATCTAGTGAGAACACAGGATGTTCGGTCATTAGGACAAATGTTAATGAAACGTATGAAATGGAACAGCAGCACAATAACATGAATGCTGAGCTTACTCTATTAATGCACATTGTAGTGCTGTGATTTGAAATAGATTTTTATATAATGCTTTGTTTTTAAAGATGAACTAGTCAGCCGCCATAATATCTCACACAGGTTTAGCCGGTTGTTTGGGAGTCAGAAGAGTCATATCTTATCTGTGAGTCGAGCCGAATGATCTAACTCGCTGAAAACAGCTGGAATTCCCATCGCTAACAGTAACAGGATTATTAGGTGCATAATATTCACGCCTCACTTGAAGTGGCACAAAGTGGAGAACTGACCCGATATTGCATTACAGAGTAAATCCTGTTTTCCTCATTTTCCAGAAGAGCTGAGTTGCTTCTCATTTGACTCATTACGGCTATAGGAGGTCAGTGGAGCTCTTTTGTGGTGAAGTGTTCCTCTTTTAGCATGATTGACAACAGAGAGGTTTTACATTTATGGAGCACACTGGTTTTAATCTGCGTGATCAAAAACGAGAGCTGGTTTTAGTTCAGTTTCTACCAATTTGAGTGATGTCATGAGATAAGCTAGAATTCCTGAATTAGTATAGGATCCCTTTCTACGATACAAATCGGATCCTAATTAGTGTTGTCATGGTGGGATGATGGGAACGTTACATCACCATAGACATTTTCAACATACAGATTAAAATACATTTCTGTCTATTACCTTCTGCTCGTTCGTCTCTCCCCCCCCCCCCCCCCGATCACTTTCCTTATTCTAGCGGTTCTCATCACTTTTGTGTCCGGCTGCGACTCGACAAACATTTCTCACCGCCATCCATCTGGACTCGTCCTAAATCACACTACAGCAGTTCGGTTTCTCAGCGGAGGGACATGACTGCACTGTTGGCTGTATTTTAATCTGTTACTGTGGTAAACACATTACACGGCTTCCTCTGCCTGCTGCCACGACCGATATCAAACACGCAGAGGAACATGTCACTGCTGACCACAACTAAACCCAACAATGTTCTAGTTTCGGTTAAGCAGTGCTGCACCGTGTCGCGCTGCTTAAGATTTTCCTCTTCTTTTTTTTTTGCTTATCACTGCATTTCCTCACAGCCACTCTTTCTTTCAGCTTATAACAACAAGATCGTTTTTGAAAATATCTTTCTAAGAAAAACAGAATAATTAGGGGATTTGATGTTTTTTTTGCTTCCTTTTGCTGTTTGTTTTTATATATGTATGTGTGTGTGTGTGTATATGTATGTGTGTATATATATATATATATATATAAGTGAAGTGACATGTGATGGCCAATGTATAGTAACCCATACTTGGAATTTGTCCTCTGCATTTAACCCATCCAAGTTAGTTCACACACATTAGGAGTTGTGAGTTGTGAACACACCTGGAGCAGTGGGCAGCCATTTTTGCTGCGGCGTCCGGGGAGCAGTTGAGGGTTAAGGGCCTTGCTCAAGTGCCCAACAGTGGCGGCTTGGCGGTGCTGGGATTTGAACTCATGACCTTCCGATCAGTAGCCCAACATCTTAACCACTGAGCCACCACTGCACATACATACATACATACATACATACATACATACATACATACATACATACATACATACATACATACATACATACATACATACATACATACATACATACATACATACATACATACATACATACATACATACATACATACATACATACATACATACATACACACACACACACACACACACACACACACACACACACACACACACACACACACACACACACACACACACACACACACACACACATTTAAATGGATGATTAATGCTGCAATATTTTTTGAGTAGGTTATCATATTGAGGAAAATTTGAGCCCATAACACCGCTAATCTTATCCTTAACTCCATTTAGTTTAAATTCTGTTCAGTTTGTTATTGTTTAAATGACTGTAACTGTACTTCCCCTGTGTTTCAGTCTTGCTTTCATATGGGTGTGAAAAACGAAATGCTGAACATTTTAAGTACTCCACCAAAAAAAAAAAAACTTGTGGAGAGCCACGTGCTTGAGTGATGCGAATGTGAGTCATGCCATTTTTAGTGGGCCATGTTTACTCATGCGGACTTTATTTAACCTAATGGGAGTTTTCGTTTAACCTCACTCCCTGTGTCGCTTTTAGTAGTATTTCCCTCTCATCATTACAATGCACTTTCAGATCTCACGCACACACACAGATATACACACCCTCGAGGAGATGATAGGAAGTGATCTTGTTTACATATTAGCCCAACTCTCTGCGTGCGTGTGTGTGCCCACAAAAGGAAGGTCATTTTCTAGTGAAGTTTCTGCCGTCATAGACGTCTTATCAGTATGATGATAGAGTTCTGAAAGGTAATAGAATAAAAAAAAAAAACCAGCATGACTGCCTCCCACTACTCTGACAGGATCTAATTTTAGTCATGAGGGAACTCCTCCAGAGCGAAACTTGTACAGGGACAGGTGAGAACAAGGCGTGACCGAGCATGGTTCAATCCACAGGGGAAGAAAAAGGAAGTTTCTCAGGTTAGCATCTGCGAGGCTCACAGAGGCATGACAAGATTGCCAGAACTGATTTGAATATAGTGCATGCAGCCATTTAGACTGCAGATGTGTGCTTTTAGCAAATGGTGTTTCCTTGAAGAGGCGTCGTGGTGTGTGTGTGTGTGTGTGTGTGTGTGTGTGTGTGCGCGTTTGGATTATGATGGCTTAAAACTACAGCATGTAAAAGTACAGCATGATGAGCTGAAATAGATTTTCTCTGAAGGTAAAACTTTTTATTCTTTGTGCTGATTCGTCATTTTCTGTTCTGAGGTGCTTTTTAAATCTTGCGTCACTTTCTGAAATGCTTCTGTCTTGTATAACGCTTGTTTTTGTCTCTCACGCGTTGCTAATTTCAGCACGGCGTGCTTTACGGCTCCACCTGATTGACTGATGATTCAGAGTGCGAAGCCTTTAATGTGTTGCCAGTTAACCTCTTCTATTTCGTATTTCCTTGTGTAACAGGCCAGAGCAAGCAGTACATTGATTAGTCACTCAAAATCCCCTGCTTTTTGTTTCCATTTAAACCGACATGGGGAACATTTACACTCTTAGAATCAAAGCCAGTCAGTGTCTACGTCGGTCATTAAAACACTCTGTAGCCTGAAGGGATCGGTGAGACTGTGCAGCTGTGTCTGAGTGAGCTCTTTTAGCTGCCATGTCTAAAAAGTACTCTAGCTTTACATTATGACTGCTTGACTGTTTTTGTACAGATACTTGAGCGAGTGTCTTGAAATTCTGCCATTTCTCAGAATTGTTTTTTTTCTTTTTTGCAGGTTATGTATTCAGCACTGTGTGCTACATGTCCACGATGCCTGAAGATATTTAAAACCACCGTTCAGAAGAGTGTTTTTGATTCCTGTGGAATCTATCAAACATTTGGCCTCTTTTTTTTTTTTTTTTGTTTTGTTTTGTTTTGTTTTTGTTTTTAACAAAACGTACCCGCGTCTGTGAGAGCGTGGATATCTCAGCGTCTTATAAGAGACGTCTTCTTCAGTGAACGATGCCCGTACAAGCGCCGCAATGGACCGAGTTTCTGTTGTGTCCCATCTGCACGCAGACGTTCGAGGAGAACGTGCGCAAACCCATCAGCCTAGGCTGCGGTCACACTGTCTGCAAGATGTGCCTGAACAAGCTGCACCGCAAAGCCTGCCCTTTCGACCAGACCACCATCAGCACAGACATCGAGCTGCTGCCCGTCAACACGGCGCTGCTGCAGCTCGTCTGCCCTCAGGTCAGTCACTCGCTGCTAATCGTTTTGTCTAGGGATAGAAATCGGGATAAAAACGATGTCATCATGATAAATTACACAAATATCTCAGGCACTTGTAACAATAGTTTTGATTTCATCGTAGCACACATTAACGTTCTAATTCCCCTCGCTTTTTGTAAATGTTTAAAAACCATTTATCGTTTTTTTTTTTTTTTTTTTTTTTTTAATGTAACAGGCTTGTTTTGCATGCACATATGAAATGTCATGTTGTAATATATTTTTTGACAAATCTGCCATCTATAGTTAAAAAGAAACCAAACAACTTTCTGTTTTTGGACAAGCAGCGCTGCACACAGTCACACTAGTTAGATTCCTTTTTGGCTCATTACGCCATGTTTCCTCACAGCCTCACTCACTTTTTCAGTTTATAAACGTGTGAAAATGCTGACGGTGTGGGGGAAAACAAGGTGTCTGCAGCTTTAAGATCAATAAAAAAAAAACCAAACCGTTTTATCTCATAGTATGTTTCCTTTTCACCTATTTTGCATCCTATATGAACCTTAATAACCCGCTGTCTGACTTCAGAGCAGAGCAACAAAACATCTTTGATGCAGCTTAGCTTCCTGTGTTTGTGCTGCCCAACAGAGAAAAACGTGAATGTCTTCACTCTCAAAAGATGAGTGGGGGACTTTAAATAAAGAAAATTGTTCTTTATCAGAGCACCTTCACTTCAGTTTATATACACTCACTGTCCACATTATTATTTATCTTAAAGTTATCAGCCAATCATGTGGCAGCAGTGCAGTGCAAAAAAAAAAAAAATGCAAATGAAGGTCACCACAGTTGTAAAGAGCTTATTTGCGTTACTATAGACCTCCTGCCAGCTCAAACCAGTCTGCTCGTTCTCATCTGATCTCGCTTTATCAACAAAGTGTTTCAGCCTGCAGGCCCTCTTCACACAGGATGTGTTTCTTTGTGTTTTTGTTGTTTTTTTTTTTTTTTTTCTATTCCCATTCTGTGTAAACTTCCCAGAAGATCATCAGTTTCTGAAATACACAAACCAGCTCTTCTGGTCCCAACTCTGTGTGTTAAAGTCACAGAGATCACATTTTCCCCCCCATTCTGATGTTTGATGTGAACGTTAACTGAAGCTCTCGATCTGTATCCGCATGAATTTTTGCATTGTACAGGTGTTCCTAATAAAGTGAACAGCGAGTGTAATTTTATTTAAATTTTATAATGCGCTTAGTAACAGCTAATACCTTTTTCCAACTTCAGTTTTCAGTTGACCTCGTTGTCGACTAATAGCATGATGCCATAAGACAGAATAGCACTGACAAAGAAAAAGATGGAAGTCGGTCAGTAATTATATCACGGATCCGTATTATAAGAATGAATTCTGGACACAAAAGAAATGTGTTCACATTAGCTTGCTAATGGCCCACAGATTAACCAATAACATGTTCAAAAAACACTCTGAGAACATGCTGAGAATATAGATCTGAAGTACGTGTTACAACCCACATGGCAGAGGGCGAGGGACCAACATTTTATAGCAGCTATATATCGTAACAGGAACCAAGCTGTCTCACAGACGCTCTACAGCAATAAATGTAGCCATAAAGGATAAAAGTACGATGTGACATTCATGAATAAATTCATAACACATTTATTAAAATTTAAATTCTTGCCAAATTGTTGTGGAACAATGTGCTTCAGCTTCAGACTGGTGACAGTAACTTCAGTTTTGTCATTGTTGATTTATTTTCCTATAACAACACATCAAAGAATTTTGCCACTTTGTTTGTGATGCTATAATTTCTTGTGCCTTCCATGATTCAGAACAGCAAATACTGATCTTTATATTAATCCCTAACCTGAAGTGAAATGCAGAATAAATGATCAGCGAGGTCAGTCAAGTGGGTTATTTAAAAACCTTTGTTTTTGTCTATTGTTTCCTGGTCTTAAGTCTCCATTATAGTGTTGCTGCTCTCACTTCACTTCCCTACGTGGACCAGAACAAGGAAACAAATTAATCACCAGAGTGTGTTTCGGCTGCGTTCGGATAGCTCTGGTGGTATTTTGATTAACACGTTTGAAGAAGGATGCGTGTAATGCTGATGTGCAGGTCATGAACAACAATAAGAAGAAACATGAAGATGGAAAGTGGGCGGGGCCAGCTTGTTGTTCAGCTGCTTACCGGCGTGTCACATTTCACAAGAAGAACTTGTGGTTGTTCCTGTCTGGTTGGACTGCAAGAGTCTGTGTGTGTGTGTGTCTGTGTGTGCACACATGCTTAGTCACCAAGTTCATATTAGTTTATAAGATCCAAAGCCACATCCTTTTCAGAATGATTCGCTTCCCTGGAAGTGGCTGAAGAGGGAGAATGGGTGAAGAAGAACTGAAACAATATTACTGTCAAACATCCTGTACTTTTAACCCCATAAACTGCCAGGACTCATCACTGGGTCATAATTAATTAGTCATAATTAATAATACTTTTTTGTTTATGATGAATGAAATGCTTGAAGATGTCCATGCACTATATTACCACTAAAAGTAGCTATGCTGATTTATTTTGAGCATCAGCAATACTCTTATCAGTTTTGGATCAGATTTGATGCATCGTCTGATGTATTTAATGCTGGGGGGGACATATAGACCTGTCAACCATTACATTTTGTGTAGGAGATTTTGTGCTGTGGAATGCATCTATTTTGGTTCAAATGTAGACCCTAGTAAATTTTACATGCAAAATGAAAACAGTTGAGCAGCAGTCAACCCCCCCAAAAAAAGCTTCTTGTGTTTACTGTGAAACCCTGTCTACACACGCACACTTCAGTTTCTACCATAAGCAAGTGGTTTATGAAATATCAAAAATGTATTGAGCTAGTATTAAAAAATGGAACATTTAACTGAAACATTTTCATATTTTGCGTTTAATGTTTCAAACTGTGTCTGTTAGGATCACGATGAACATGTCTACTTTCCAGACGAAAAGTAAAAAATATTTTAAAAAGTGTAAAATACACTCTAGGGCTTTTCACACTGCTTGTGACCCCAGGTAGAGGAACGTTTCACACTCGTAATTTTGAAGTGGGGTTGGCACCATCGAGGTTTTACTCACAGGGTTATGAAACCCTACTCCGAAGCAGTGTTAGTGCCGCGTTTGCTGTGTTAACCCTGTGTTGCTGGGCCAAACGTGTGCAGTGTGAAACGATGCAGTGTTAGAACGTTATGGCTAGATGCTTAGCAGCAGACACATAATCATGGTTGTGAATAGCACATGCCTCAGATCACGTGCTTTATACAGTCACAGAAACCCTGCGTGTTGTGTAAACAGTAGTTGCAGCGTTTGAGGGGGGGGGGGGGAATCATGTACAATGGAGAAAATAGTGAAGAGGAGCCAGTTTTATTTTTATAGTTGTGGTCAGAAAAATAATTTATCCGATCATAGTTGTTGACACCGCAATTAGAACGTTAACCCAGGGTTTAGGAATGTACAGTGTGAAACGCTAGATTACAAGTTAATTAATTTTTAACATTTAATTTTGAAGAAGGCATCTTTCATTCATATATATATATATATATAATATATATATATATATATATAAAAATTGGACAAACAGTTGTGTTAATGTAACTGTTGGACAAACAGTTGTGTTAATGTAAAGTTTTAATCTGACGTTTATATTTGTAGCACTCAGTTGTGGATTTTATTTTAAATAAACTAGAAAAATTGAACTGAAAGTTTGCCACCCCCCGATTAATCGAAAAAATAATCGGCCAACTAATCGATTATGAAAATCATTTTTAGTTGCAGCCCCTGAATTGAGCAACAGTTTAACTTTGGGACTGCCTAACCACTGGCTTCCACATCTTTTCCCTTAGTTTCACATGCCAAGCAGGGACTACCTTTTGCGTTGGAATACACAAGAATGTTCAGGGTTCGTACATTCATGAAAAACCTGGAAAAGACATGGAATTTTAAAATAGAAATTTCCAGGCCTGGAGAAGTTTTGGAAAAAATAAATAAACCCAGAAAGTTTTGGAAAAGTCATGGAAATTTGCTTCACAAATACCTGTATAATAGAATATATGTTTAATTGTTAATATTGGTTAAACAATACTTAATGCTCAGGAGATCAGTCACGTCCCATATCGTTACGGTCTCTGTGTGGGGTAACATCTGGCACAGTTGCAGCTTGTACTTTGAGTCAGGGCCGTAACCACCATAGACACTGAGGGGGACACGTCCTCCCCAATAATCAGATATGACCAAATTGGTTTACGATAGAAAGGTTAAACGACCAAAAGTAATATCCAGGGATACAAACGTTTATGTGATTCATGTAATGTAATGCGTTACCGTCAATGTGAAACGTTTACAGAGTTTTCTAGCACAAAATTAAATGTTACAGAAAAATGTTTGTATGTCATTAAAGAAAGCAGCGTATTACGCATGAGACCACTTTTCAGACAGAAAACACAATGAAGGCCGCTGGGTTTTGCTGCAGTAAAACTTACCAGCTAATTTCCTTATAAACCTGCACAAATTGTACCAGAGACTATTTTTATTTTTTTTTGTTACACCAGATATTGACTTTGTTTCATTTACTACTGTTTACTGCTCTTTACAATTTTTTTTTTTAATGTAGAAACGTTTAATTTCATTATTTTGAAGATATCTTTGCTCTACAGCATTTCTTTGCATGTGCCTAAAACTTTTGCACAGTATTGTATAAAGTGATACTAATGGCCTTCTGGTGGATTTTAAAGCAAGGAGAAAATGGAAATGTCAAGTGAGCCAGCAGAGAAAAGTTTTCTAGTTTGTCAGGCCCTATTGCCCTTGTGTCAGATTACAAAAAAAAAACTTTTGCACAGTACTGTATACATAGACATTTTATGTTCATGAAAATTTGCTTCAAAAGTAATGGAAAAGTCATGGAAATGTATTGGTAAAAATGTGTATGAACCCTGTTGTCTTGCAGTATACTGTAGAATGATTTTCTCATAAATATTGTCCTTTTCCCATTCTGCAGGTACCCAAGTCTCAGCCTGTCACCTTAGTGAAAGGAGCAGAGGACATCAAGCATTATGATGAAGCACGCACGTGTGTGGAGGAGCTGGCTCTCTACCTCAAACCCCTCAGCAACACCCGAGGTCTCGACAACCTTTTATAGAACATTTCAGTCTCACATGAGGTTTCGTGTTCACCCAAATAATCAGTCCCACCAGGATTTTGTGATCACAGAAATTATTGTAAAATCTAGAAAACTCCGCATTATTCGGAGGTTGACGGGCATTCGATTCATGTGCGTCGAACTTGAATGCAGATAAAATGTCTCATTTACCAACAAACATCACTGTGAAAGACCGTGCAAAACAATTTCGCAAATTGCGTTGCAAATTTTGGGGGAAAAGCTGCAGCAAAATCGAGCATTTTTGGCTGCAATAATCACAAAAAAGCTCTGTGAAGTCCTGTACAGACTGAGTAATCATTTTTTAGAATAATAAACATGGCCTGACAGGCAGTTCCACTAAAATGTCATTACATGATTTAAAAAAAAAAAAAAGCACAAGCACGTCCACTTTTACACCATCAAAAAATTCGTATTCTGTGAATAGAGAAATGTCCCTCCCCCCGCATGTGTGTGACACATTAACCTCTCAGAAAGATTTAATTATGAACAACCTATCTCGTACAGTTTGTTAAAATGTTCTAGTGCTAAGATTGACTAATAAGATCACTTCAAGTTACAGTCAAATTTAATTGATAACATGCATTAGGTTGCTCCCTCACACGCTTTTTAAAAAATAAATAAATAAATTTATTTATTTTTAGCAACCAGCTCACATTTATACATGTAATTGTACAGGAAGTGGTCACTGAAAACCTTGGTCACTTGGTGTGAGCTTATGAGGCGATATATGACACGTTTAATCAGGGCACTGGTAGCTCAGTGGTTAAGACGTTGGGCTACTGAACAGAGGGTCATGAGTTCAAACCCCCAAGCTGCCACTGTTGGGCTCCTGAGTAAGGCCCTTAACCCTCAACTGCTCAGATGTATAAATGAGATAAATGTGAGTTGCTCTGGATAATAATAATTATAATAAAAATAATTAGTTACATTTATAAAGCCCTTTTCTAGACACTCAAAGCGCTTTACATAGTACAGGGGGGGAATCTCCTCAGCCACCACCAGTGTGTAGCATCCACCTGGATGATGCGACGGCAGCCATAGAACGTCCACCACACACCAGCTATAGGTGGAGAGGAGAGGAGGGTGATGTGGCCAATTCAGAGATGGAGATTATTAGGGGGTCATTATAGACCAGGGCCAATGGGGCAATTTTGCCAGGACACCGGCAATGACCACAGAGAGTCAGGACCTCGTCTCATCCGAAAGACAGGTTAAGGGCGTCTGCCAAATGCTGGAAAATGTAAATGTAATCAAAAATATTCATTGGCAATTTTGTAGTGTAACTAAAAATAACACTGTTATTTTAACCGTCTTCATACAGTCATAGTCGAATTATTTTGATTTTCTTCCAAAGTTACAGCAATGTCAGTCAACCTCCTCATCATCAGAGTTACACCAATCTTTATTTGATCTGCATTACTGATAATGATCAATCTAAGCTAGCAAGCAAGCTAGGGTTTTTATCTGGTACTTATTTGGACTGTGTTATGGCTACAGTGTGTGCTGCATGAAGCACTTTTAAATTCATTATCAGCACCCGCTCTATCTAAACTGCGTCTACATGCTATTTGTATTATTGTATGGATTGAATAAAGGAATGTACATTCTGCATTGTTTGGAGAAAATATAACGTGCAGTTAAGCTCCAGGAAAGGTTTACATCTGTCCTCGCCACAAGTAAAGCTATTCATCTCCTTCAGTTCTGCATGAAAGGTTAATGGTTTTACATACTAACCATCTGTGTACTGTATGCGTATGTATGTGCAGGTGTAGGGCTGGGTACTGCGAGTCAGAGTCTCCTCAGCAGACCCATGCAGAGGAAGCTGGTGACCCTGGTGCACTGCCAGCTGGTGGAGGAGGAGGGTCGTATCCGGGCCATGCGTGCAGCACGCTCTCTGGGTGAACGCACGGTCACCGAGCTCATCCTGCAACACCAAAACCCCCAGCAGCTCTCATCCAACCTGTGGGCCGCCGTCCGAGCACGAGGCTGCCAGTTCCTTGGCCCTGGTAATACTTCCTTCAACGTTCTTCTGCTTGAATGCTTGTTAGCGCTGCCAGAATTTCAGGAATATTATATTTGTCAAGAATTCTATGATCTAACCATTTAATCTTTCCTATATAATCTTACACTGCCACTAAAGGAGTGTTTTCATTGGCTGCTTCAGAACTGTTTAGATCTGTAGCAATAAAATTTTATATTAAATTGATGTACTTATTCTCACTAGGGCTGGGTGATATGACAATATGCTATCAGTATTGTGATAAATTGTCACAATATACACTCACCGGTCACTTTAACAGGAACACCTGTACATCTGTCTGCTCATTTATGTCATTATCCAATCAGCCTATCATGTGTCAGCAGAACAGGAATCTGAGGCCATCATGGGCACAGGCTCATTGAAATTAGACAGTTGAAGATTGGATAAAAACCCACCTGGTCTTTTTCTAATCTTCAAGTGTCAAGTTTGGGTGAGTTTGTGCCCGTGATAGCCTCAGATTTTTGCTCTTGGCTGACAGAAGTGGAACCTGATGTGGTCTTCTGCGGTTGTAGCCCATCCACCCCAAGGTGTTTGTTCCAAGATGCTTTTCTGCTCACCATGGTTGTAAAGAGTGATTGAGTTACTATAGACCTCCTGTCAGCTCAAACCAGCCTCTGATCTCTCTCATCAACAAGGTGTTTCAGCCTGTAAACCCTCCACACACACTCCTATATCCTGTGGTAGACAACTGAAATAACAATAACTTTGTCATTGTCCAAATATTTATGGGCCTCACTGTACATTGTGATGCATATTGTGTATTGTGGTGCGGTGGTTTTATTTGTTTATTTTAAAAAAAATAATTTTTATTATTATTATTTTTTAAATAATATCACTCACCTCTGATTCCCACAGCCATGCAGGAGGAGGCTCTAAAGTTGGTGCTGTTGGCATTGGAGGACGGTTCACCTCTGTCCCGCAAGGTTCTGGTTCTGTTTGTGGTCCAGAGGCTGGAGCCCCGCTTCCCTCAGGCCTCTAAAACCAGTATAGGGCATGTCGTACAGCTGCTTTACAGAGCCTCCTGTTTTAAGGTAAATCCGTTTTACATGTACAGTATAAGGTTTATGATAGATATTAATAGCCTATACCACAGTTCACACTTCTGAGTGGTTAGAAGGTGTTGATTAATTTTCCGTAACAGCAGCTCTGACTGACGGTAGTGCAGCTGCACATCACAGGTTTATATTAATGCGCTTGTTCTAAAACGTAATAATGTAGTGAAAACAGGAACCAACTTGTTTGACAGATGTTCTGCAACATTACTGCTATGCCTTATAGTTACATTTAATGACTTGTAATTCACTGACGTATAATAAAGTGAATAAAACACTTCAGAACATGCTGTTATAGGAAAATCATCAACTTTGAGGTGGGAACACTAACTCTGTTTCATTGTACAACAATTTTTCAAACTCAGCCAATGTTTTATGTAAACCCAAATGGAAGAGTACAGAATTGCTCCTGACCCCTTGTCCACGGATGCATTAATATTTTTTCTTTTTCTCCCTTCTCTCCAGGTGACTAAGCGAGACGAGGACTCGTCCCTGATGCAGCTAAAGGAAGAGTTCAGGACGTATGAGGCTCTGCGGAGAGAGCACGACTCCCAGATTGTCCAGATTGCCATGGAGGGAGGCCTGCGCATTGCCCCTGACCAGTGGTCCTCCCTACTCTATGGGGATCAGTCCCACAAGTCCCACATGCAGTCAATCATTGATAAGGTAGGAGGAGCAAGCATTACAGGAGCTCCATTTCTGCCACACATTTTATTAACAACAAAACAGTTTCTGGAAACAAAAAACAAATTATACCAGATCTATTTTTGACTGAACCCAGACGTCAGTGTGAGTTTCACACTTTATTAACTGAGGGAAACGAAGCTGATCGGTCATGTGAACGAAGAATGAATTTTTGTCTCGTCACAATTCAGTGATTCTTTTGCGTAACTAGGAAAAAATAACTGGGTGTTCTTGCTTCTCCAGGTGATTTCATCTGTGACGGTCTTTGTTGCTTATATTTGAATAAGAATCCAGGAAGTAACTGTGTGACAAAAGTGAAAATATTCCTAATAAGGGATACATTTTTGAGATTTTTATAAATTAATATAAGATTGTTCAGACTGTTTTAGATGTTTTTACATACCAAGCGTTATATTTTATCAGTATATTGGCAGATAATTTTGCTTCTTGAAACTAGAAATAATTATAATTGTAAATAAGTTTAATAATCGTACTGTATATTTAGTTTATTGTAATCATATACTAGGAATTATTAGATACACTATATGGCCAAAAGTGTGTGGACTTCAGGTGATTCAGCCACATTGCTAACAGTGTGCATAAAATCAAGCACATAGTCATGCAATCTCCATAGAAAAACGTTGGCAGTAGAATGGATTGTACTGAAAAGCTCAGTGACTTTAAGCCTGGTACAGTCATAAGAAGCCACCTTTACCACAAGTCAGGTTGTGAAAGTTCTGCCCCGCTAGATCTGCCCCGGTCAAATAGACCACACAAACTCGCAGGCCACCGAGTGCTGAAGCACATCCTCTGTTGCATCACTTACTACAGAACTCCAAACTGCCTCTGGAAGCAACATTAGCGTAAACTATGCATCAGGAGCTGGATCTTGGAGCAGTGGTAATGTTCTCTGCAGTGATAAATCACACTTCACTATCTGGTAGTCTGATGGACAAATACTGCTATGGCAGATGTCAGGAGAATGCTAACTCCTAGAATGTGTAGTGCCAACAGTAAAGTTTGATGAAGCACGGATGATGGTTTGGGACTGTTTTTCAGGGTTTGGTCTCAGCCCCTTAGTTCCAGTGAAGGGTAATGTTAACACCAGGACATGTCCTCCATATTAATGCCCATGGTTTTGGAGTGGGATGTCCAACAAGCTCATATAGCTGTGATGGTCAGGTGTCCACATACTTTTGGCCATGTAATACAAGTTTGGCTATATTCAAGGTATATGTTCAAGTGCTAAGATTAAGACATTTTTGCACTGTGCAGTATTTTTCAGTAATAAGACTGTGGTAAAAAGTGCAGTGCCGTTTCAGAGAAACAGGACTTTTCATCAGTCCTTTAAAAATAAACACTGAGAAGGAGGAAGCATTGCTACAATTTGAACATTTTACAATTTTAATGATTCTAAACCGTAAAAAAGAATTTGTAATTATTAAAAAAAAAAAACAATTGTGTGTACTAGTGTACTTAGTTTTTACTACATCCACTAATAAATATATCGTAAATAAAAAAAACAATTTTAAAAAGCCACTTCAGGGTGTTCATTCCAGTGATTTTACCATGGGTAAAGAGTCTAAAATGCCATTAGCTGTGATAAAATCACTATAACACATGCCATCGAGTGGTTTATTGCTTAAATAAAAAAGCAATATGAACAAAATGATCAAATTCAGCATTCAGTAACTTACTAATAATTAACAAATGCTATAAACAGTTCTTCTGCCTCACAGTGTAGCCTGTTTGTAGTCCAGCTTTGGTTGCTAAGCAACATAACATGCATGATTAGCGTATTACATGCACAGAGCAATGGTTGAAGCGTAACTGTTTTATTGGTTTAATACCAAGATTTCAATTATTGTGATGCGTCAGACAATCAGATTTTAAAACTGGATCTATCTGTTTCATAAATAAGTATATATAACCTCAGACCCAAAATTACAATAGGGAAGTGGTGTCGTGTGTTTACGTGATTAGTAATATAAATGCCATTCTGGTGCCAGAGTTTTAAGGTTTCATATTTGTGTTTTGTTATATGAGACATTTAGTATTCTGTGATGATGAATAATGTGTCAGTGGTGTTAAATGGTGGTTTGTGTGTGTGTGTGTGTGTGTGTGTGTGTGTGTGTGTGTGTGTGTGTGTGTGTGTGTGTGTGTGTGTGTGTATATATATATATATATATATATATATATATATATATATATATATATATATATATATATATATATATATATATATAAATAAAAATTATTTTTCTCCTCAGTTGCAGACCCCAGCCTCTTTTGCTCAGAGCGTACAAGAGCTCACCATTGCCCTGCAGAGAACAGGAGACCCGGCCAACCTCAACCGCCTCAGACCACATTTAGAGCTGCTGGCCGACATCGACCCGAGCCCAGGTCCGTGCTCAGATGCACCTTACAAGACACGAATAACCAGTGATCCACTAAACAGTTCTTGTCATTCTGGCTCAGCACTTTCAGCACATTTGGTTTGACACAAAACGACCATAATGATGTAAAGTAAAAAATATTGGTTTTCCGAGAAGACCACATAATATAAACTCTCCTGTCCTGAAGACTTTACTGTGTCAGTACAACTTTTATAAAGCACTTATCATTTTTAATTTTTATTTGTTTATTTAATCCATTTATGTGGAACATCCACCATAGTCCATGTGAATGAGATACTATAGAAACAATAGCATATTTGAATGAGCACATTACTATAAACCTAAGAGTAGTAGGAGAGTACCTGCATTATACGTTCTGTATTTCCAGTTTAATATTTATACTGGTTGTTTTAGAGGAGATTATATCACAATAAATTGTGATCTGTCTCAACTAGATGCCCCTGCCCCTACATGGGAGCAGCTGGACAAAGGGCTGGTGGCTGTAAAAACAGTAGTGCATGGTCTTGTGGACTTCATCCAGAACCACAGCAAGAAGGCAGGAGACCCACAGCAGGTACGTAAATCCGTCCACGTACAGCACAAACGTTATTGGCGCTTTTTTTTTTTTTTTTTTTTTAAGCTCTGATCTATCACACATGGTATTCTGACATTCTCACCAATGTTGATAGGTCTCTAAAACAGTGTGTCATGTCTTCCTAGGCTCCTCAGCACAGCAAGTACAAGACATACATGTGTAGAGACATGAAGCAGAAGGGAGGGTGTCCCAGAGGAGCCAGCTGCACCTTTGCCCATTCCCAGGAGGAACTGGAAAAGTGAGTGGAAAAACTCCTCTTTGCTCAGTGTGTACATGCACCTTAGTGCAGTGTGGTTTCAAATTTATTTATCTTAACCCCAGGTTCCGTAAGATGAACAAGCGTCTGCCTTTGCGGAAGCCTCTTAGCCAGTCGCTGACCCAGCTTAATGACATCGACATAGGTTGCAACCCGGGTCTTCTGCCTGATGAGGGATTGGTTCTGGAAAGTCTGGCCCACAAACCTTCCATGGTCACTAATGGCATTCTCCCAGTGCCACCTGGATCAGAGCTCACACATCTGGTCTCCCGTGGATCGGCCGCACCCTACGACACGGCTCGCAAGCTGGGAAAACCAGAAACGGGCAGCCTCAGTGCTCCTGAATCACCTCCAGACTCGTAAGTGGGAAATACTAATGTCCTCAAAATAGGCATGTTTTTATTTTAGTTACATTGCAGCACTGAGATATTGGCAGTAAAATATTTTCCGTTCAGATCTCCTTGAATATTATTACTCTGCATATAATAAACACAAATTTCATAAGAAAGTAACGCGCAGCTTTTTATGACTGCTTTACTCAGGATTTAGTGTCTGGTGTAATGTGCACACGCCATCCAGATTAGCTCTCAGGAATTTTATGGAATACAAAGACGAGCGAAATCTCACCAGCCACACTAAAAACCACAAAAACACATCACACATACAAAGTTTATTTCTGTCTTTGTTTTCTGCAGACTGGACTCCATTCCTAAAGTGATGTCTTCAACGTCTCATCCTAGAGTCCCGAGAGAGAGTCTGGCTGGACACGCATTGTCTGCTGTTTCCAGAGTTCCCCAGATACCACAATACCCTCCACATCAACCTGAGGCCTATTACTCAGAATCCAGAGTACCATCGTCTGCTTCACAATACGAGTCCTCTCAGTATCCCACAGGTAAATCATCATTATCTTTAGACTCACCATCTACTTTATTAGGAACACCTGCAGTTATCCAATTAGCCAATCATGTGGCAGCAGCGCAATGCAAAAAATCAAGCAGATACAGGTCAAGAGCTTCAGTTAATCTTCACTTCAAACATCCGAATAAAGAAAAAATGTGAACTCTGACTTTGAACGTAGAATGGATGTTGTTACTATATGCGCTGGTATGAGTTTTTCATAAACTGCTGGGAATTTTACACTACAGTCTCTAGAGTTTACATAGAATGGTGCAAAAAACACTGGAAACACCTTGTTGATGAGGGGTCAGAGGAAAAGCCCAGATTGGTTTGAGCTGCCAGGAAGTCTCTAGTAACTCAAATAAGCACTCTACAACCGTGGTGACAGAAAAGCGTCTCAGAATGCACAATACATCAAACCTTGGAGTGGAACCTGATGTGGTCTTCTGATGTTATGGCCCATCCACCTCAAGGTTTGATGAGTTGTGTGTTCTGAGATGCTTTTTTGTTCACCAGGGTTGTAAAGAGTGCTTATTTGAGTTACTATAGACTTCCTGTCAGCTCAGAACAGTCTGGTCATTCTCCTCTGATCTCTCTTGTCAAAATCACACTTTTTCTTCATTGTGATGTTTGATGTGACCATTAACTAAAGCTCTTGACCTGTAGCTACATAATTTTTTGCATTGTGCTGTTGCCACATATGTGGCTCATAAGATAACCACATGAATGTACAGGTGTTCCTAATAAAGAAGCTGGTGAGGTTGTTTTTTTTTTGTTGTTGTTTTTTTTGCCGCATCATTTGTGACTTTTTAGGCATGACATAAAACAACCATGCTGAGGCTGAAATGTACAGTGTCAGCTTTAATCTGAGGGTATTTACATATGTACTTTGACTGAATCATCTTGGAATCACTACCCTTTTTATATGCCGTGTTAAAAAAGAGAAGAGGACAAAAATATAAAGAAAGAATAGAAAGAGGAAAAAAATATTTTTAGCTCTATAGAGAAATGCAGGAATACACACCGAATGTTGTATCATTCACTTTGGGGGGGGGGGGGAATTTTTCTTTTAATTGTAAAAAAAAAAAAAAAATTATTATTATTTATTTATTTTTCATTAATTTTAGTAAATAATTTCAAAATAGTTTGTTTTAACAGGTTTTCTGTATTTAGTTTCATTTTATTTTTTTATTAAACCCACTATTACCCCACTATTTGGAAGACAATAAGGACATTTTAGCAATATCTAAATTATATTTTATATGCAGAAGTACAAAACATTTTTTTTCATCAAAAGGAAAGAAAAAGACAAACCATAAAAAGGAGAGAAAAGAGTACAATAGTATGTACGCAATTTGACAGTAAAACAGGAATGAATACATGGGAGAAAAAATAAACTACACAAAAAGAAAAAAATATAGTGTGTGTGTGTGTGTGTGTGTGTGTGTGTGTACAGTCCACTAATAGTGGCACCTTTGGTAAATATGAGCAAAGAAGGCTTTGCAATAAAAAAGGCTTTAATTTTGCCTTTTTGTCATATGACCTAGAATAATTTGAAACTTTTCCTGTCTTTCTGTAGGCAACCCCTACGCTTATCAGCATTTGCAGCCTCGCTACACTCGCCCACCAGTTGACCCTGGCTTGGCACCCTACCCAGACCCCTATCCTGTGTCCTATGCCCCAGAAGTACGGCAGTATCCCGCTCCTCCATCTGACCCTCGCTATAGCTATCCACCGCATCACGACAGCCGCCGCCATGCACCTTATGGAGGCCACCCTCCTCTCCCATCATATGCTCGAGATGAGCTGGGCCACAGGAGTCCTGTCCCTATGGAGATGACCCCACCACCACAGGCACCGACAGCAGGAGCCTCGTCCTCCTACCTCCCAGAATCACGGGACAGATACGGCCCTGAGAGCTACAACCACCCCGGCCACAGCAGGCCTTACAGCGGCAGGGTGAGACATCAACTATCGCTGTGTTATTATATATGATTTAGGACTTATGTGATCATATTTCCATGTATAAAGCAAACTTTTGGGTTCCTAGGAAATCCTGCATACCGATTATATTGCAAATGACCATGTAAATTATCTTTCTTTTTATACTATGTATACTAGGTAGAGTTGAGGTGGAATTATTCCTCCTATTAATACTAAACTAATGTCGCTACCTCTTCCTGTACAAAAGTTTTTAATCCTGTAATAACTAAGTGAAATACCTCATGGCACCATCTACCTACACACACTGTGTTCTTTTTATTGCTAAACAAATATTTCTGGGTGTGTTTATACACAGAGTGCCTACACTCGGCCACAGCCCAGCCTGGACTACCTTCACCGTCGGAGGAAGGAAATCATGGCCCAGCTGGAGGAACGGAAAGTAGTCTCTCCTCTTCCCTTTGGCTCCTCTCCAAACCTGGCCCATTCTTACGACCCCAGTTATACACAAGAGGCCAGGGGACAAAATCATGTAAGATCATTAGTGCTTCATTTAAGAGGAAACGAAGTGCCATATGTTTTGTTAAATGGTCACCGACTCAAACCAAACACAATAAGATCTGAACATTGAG
Organism: Cranoglanis bouderius; assembly: GCA_023630585.1. Taxonomy (NCBI): domain Eukaryota; kingdom Metazoa; phylum Chordata; class Actinopteri; order Siluriformes; family Cranoglanididae; genus Cranoglanis; species Cranoglanis bouderius. Next base: position 17,299,327 of record CM042553.1, read on the forward strand.
ACATTGGGCCTTGAATTCAGGTAATGTCAACATATCGGCCAGCTGATTAAGGTGATGACTTTTCTTTACGTGCACAAAAAGTTTATCACAATGACCACCTACAGTAAACTCTGTCAGTGCTGAGTGACCCAAACTGACAAACGGTGCTTTTGTGGTTATAGAGTCCTTTCAGTTTCGTTATTACTTCAACAGTTATAAAACAATGAAATGAATGTTTTTAACTGCACATATGGCATGGTTTGGGTTAATTCGGCTCGTGGTAATTTGTCCTTTTTTTCAGAGACGGTGCAGCACTTGTATTACACATATGTTTAAAGTTGCCTATGAATCAGATTTATCCTGTATCACAGTCCAGTGTTGAACACATCAGTATCTCAGGCAGATAAGTTCAATAACCAGTGAAAGAAAATAAATCCCCTCTCCTTATTGACTGGGGTGGTTATGTGTGTTCAGGCATAAGTCTAGTGCAGACTATAAGATTTAACCCCAAGTTTCCAGTCCTTGTTCTAGTCAGCTCACTTTAATAAAAAAGGATGTAAGAAGATGATGCAATTCCTCAAAACTTACACAAAACCTTCTTATAATCAGCAGGTGGTTTTATTTAAAAAACAAAAAAAAAAAAAAGGCTGAAAATGGAGCTCTTATGAATAATAAGAGCTCCAGTGTTTTGGTGAGACCGCAATGTCATTAAGCAAGTGCAGATATTAGTGTTGTAGATACTTGGATTTCTTACATGTGCTAATCTGTTTGTTGCTGTAAATGGTCAACAGTATATGGGAGAGAACCCTTCAGCATTCCAGAATGTCAGAGAAACAGAGTATGCGGCTTCGTACTCGCCGTGGTCATGTGACACTTTTGTCCCCTACATTGGCACCAAGGATATGAAGTCCAAAGACTGCTCGGCCACAGGCTACATGGAGATGGTAAGCTGGATCTCCATTTCTGTTGAGTTTATATAGAGGCTTTAAAGATCTCAAAAAGAGAGTTGTTTGGTATGAACCTTGTTGTGATTGTTCTGTATGTGGGAGTACAGAAGCAAAAGGTTATCAGTGTTTATTCTGTTGAGTTTGCTCCCTAAGGACACACTGATGGACCAAAGGCCATAACAAATTCAGGAGCCAAGATGATATCTGTAACCTTCATAACTGAATATAGAGAACCTGTTTGAATACATTTTTCTTATGTTTTCTGTAATGTTTGCTCTTCCTTCCTTAAACAGACTATAGAAAAAAGCCGGAGAGAGCCGGCTCTGGAGCTGCAGCGTCGAGTGGCAGAGGTCAAAGATGATGACCCGATCATCCCATTTGGTTCGCTGCCCACCGTCTCTCGCTTTGGAGCTATATCTCGCACGTCCAAATCGGGATATCAGCCTGCTGGCCTTGTTCCAGGCCCCCCAGCCAAACACTCTGCGAATGCAGGTACCCTGTAGCAACTTTGCTCTCGGTACTGACTTCCAGATTATAGTGGTGTGTCTTTGTTGCTGATGTGACACGGCACGTTTAAGCAAACATACACACACTCAGCCTTTCGTCACTTTCTTATTTATATAAATCTGTAATATTTTCTCAGTGTGTTTGCTGCCTATTTGAGGACTTTATAATGATGTTTCAACGCTCTGTCCCGTCTCTCAGTTGATTACAGCTATGGGAATCACGGAGGATGGAGTGAACCCTCTTACACCCAGCACCAAACCATGCCATCTCAGGGACACTTCAGTGAACGGTAGGGGCTCTGTTGTTGTTATAGCAATCCTAATTAAATTAATAGAGTTTTATGAACTATACCTTCTGTGTTTTTACTGTTTATAAATGTTAATTGTTGTGATGGTTCCAGTCTGCCCCCTGCTGCCCAGGACAGGGAACAGCTGAAGATGGAGCTCCAGCAAGTCAACCAACAGATTACCCAACAGACTCGCTGTATGGAGGTGAGCTCATTGAGAATTAGCCTTAATTGTCTTTGACAGAAACATTTATTGTAACGTAGTAGAAAGCACTGGTAATACTTGATTAGGTTTATTAATATAGCTGATGTTTCTTGGTCAAACCAAGTCACGGGTAAGATTAGGTATTGACATGAGGGTAATTCATAACCTGGATAATTAGATTAAGGTATAGCATATATATGGAAAATTGGGAGAAAGGGCATTTGGTGTAGAATCAAAATATGTGGACGGGTGATCCGATGTGGTGACATTGAATGGGAGCAGCCTATATATGTGTGTGTATGTATATGTATATAGTGCCCCCTTTTCCATTGAAGGTCAACATGTTTCTAGGAACAAATAGAATACTGTGAAAAACCATATATTGTAGTTGTACCTGCTAGAAGGTAGTACCTAAAAATCTCCTGCTACCATTTCAGGTACGTTGTGGTTAAACGTATTTAGAGAGAACTAAAATTCAAGTAATATTATTGCTTATCAGTATTATTACTAATCAGCATTATTAGCACATCCGCAAGAATTGTAGCTTGTCATACCTTATATTACATTAGCTACCACTTTTTAGTGTATTAAGTTAGTATCCAGGCAGCAAAAATGAGACTGGGCAACACACTGGAGCTTTTACTTGCCTGGTTGATGTCTAGCTAGCTGGATTTATGATTTGTATACACCTGAACTAGTAATTTAGCATACAGCATCATGCATATTCTTTGTACACATTGTACATAATGAGGCGCTTTAAAGGTTTTGGCTGTTTTGCAGAGGGAACCAGGTTCAGCAGCTGGCCAAGCAGCTCCAGTGGAGTGGTCAACGGCTGGTGTTTCCAGTGAGCAGCTGAGCCTCGAGTTGCACCAGGTGGAGAGAGAGATCGGCATGAGGACACGTGAGATGGCCAGGGTAAATAAGATTATGCAGACAGAACCCGGAAGTTTGATGGCAGTGTCTGCCCTCAAGGTTCTAAATATTTTAATGCTTTCAAATGGCTTTAAATCGGCCAAAAAGAAGACCGAGCAACTTTAGAAAGGCTTTGCTGGCTGTAAAATTATCCTTAGATTGGGCAAAATCTAAAGATCACATTTAGTGTTCATGTAAGTGCTTAGTGAAGAGTCTTAAGTGTTTGAAGATAGCTAGGAACCTAGACTTGTGGCAGATGTGACAAATGCACCAGTGTTGATCTGGGTTCGGTCCTTAATCATTGCAGAGATTACAGAATCTAGCTCATTTGTGGGTTTTTTTGGTCTTGTAGAAGGAACTTTACATCTGTGATGTTTGTGTTGCAGGAGGCGGCAAGCATGAAGTACAAGCTGGTAGCAGGAAGTGAGAACGGACAGAGTGAGCACAATTTACAGCGGGAAGATCACCACCTGGCCCTCGGGTATGATACTGGAGATGCATCTAAACATACGTGTGCTGCTGTAACAGGATTGGCTGATTGGGATAATTGCATGAATGTGGAGGGGTACTGAATCCTAATAAATCCTAATAAATAAATTCCTAATACAAGTGTTCTTGTAGCTACTTGTCACTCTTTTTGCCATATTTTTACATAAATATCCTTCCTTTCTGATCTCTTTGTAGTGAGGGATCAAATGGTTCCAGTTCTGTGGTGCAGGATTGTGGTTTGGGCAGCTCCAGCATGTCCTCCCTGACCAGCAAGACATCCTCACTCAGCCTGTCGTCTGAACTGGTGGGCAGCAGCCCAGATCTGACCAAGAATGGGGTGGCTCATGCGTGCTCATAGTTTGTCTTCAGCTAGATGCTACTTTATGAGCTGGTATCTCTTCCTCTTTCTTGCTTGATCTCTCTCTCTCTCTCTCTCGCTCTCTCTCTCTCGCTCTCGCTCTCTCTCACTCTACACTCTGAGTAGAAAGTTGTATCTCAAGTTCACCTCCAGTTCACAGAGGCTGCACTACACACCACCAACCATCAATTACTTAACTATTTAACATACTCCACTCATATTGGGTCACATTCTTTTTCTTTACCACCGCAGTATTGGGATGTTGAGCGTTCCATATATTCAGTACATTCAGCTGCATTTGTGACCGCTGATTATACAAATAATCCAAAAATGATGAGTCATACTTGCCTCGCAACACCTACAGAATTTTACAGGAATAGGAATAAGCAGTATCTGCCTTTTTTTCTTTTTCTTTTCTTTTCTTTTTTTTTTTGTTCTGTGAAATTTTTTTTTCTATGATAAATTCTTTCACTGCCTTACAAACCAGAGCATTCAAGAAACATTTTATGAATGTGTTTACTTGCAAGTCTAAACAGTAATATTAATTTCAATAACGAAAAGTAATACTCACGTAATAGACTCAGACTACATTCTTAGTAGTTACATTATCTTTCATAATGCTGACTTTTTATGTTTGAAGTTTACATTGTGCCCATTTCTCTTGTGAATCTTCTTACAATTTTTGTAGGAGTCTCCTGTCGTGCTGCATATTCTACTTATTAGAAACCTATGGATATGATAAACATTGCCTGTTCAAAATAACTCCAGCACTTTTTTTTAGTCAAAACCAGACTGTTATTTTGAGTTGAATCTAGTATTGTTGCCCCTCAGCTACATGTATGATTGGTCAGCGTTCAGGCATCGTGGCTTTGCTCAGTATCTTCTCACTGCAAATTATTACTCAGGCCCTGCCCACACGTATACAGCTTTTTTCTTTTTTTTCTTCTTCTTCTTTTTTCTTTGTGTCCACATGAAAATGCTGTCAACTGAAAATGAAGCTTCTTGAAAACGCCCTCCAAGGTGGAGAAATGTTAAAATTTCAACCTCTTGTGTGGAAACTGTTTCCCTGCGCATTCCTGTTGCGGTTTTGCATGTCATGAATGTTCTAGGACTGCCGACCAGGTTGTTAATTTGTGCTCTGTGATTTCTTATTAGGAATTTAATTTAGCCTTTTAAAAAAAAAAAAAAATTGTACCCTCATGCAAAGGAGACAGAATATGATCGCAGCGGTTTGGCGGTACAATCCACCGCTCTGGGACTGCAATTCCATAGTGTGAACGTATTGTGTGGGTTTGGATTTTGGTACTCTGTGTTTGAGTGTAACATTAAGCAGTAGTTCCACTTTCAGTCCGTGCATATGAATCCTCATGTTTGTCAAGTTTTATGTTTCGTTATAGAACTTTCGGCCATGGTGGTATTTTTCCACACATCGTCTTCTCTACCACTCAATATGCAGCTCTTTGACGCGTTTGACATAACAGTTTGACATACTATCACTGCATTAGAGTGTCATTGTGAGCATTTAAATCATTTTTTGCCTTCATTTGGACAGAGATATTTTTAAAAACACGTCGTCTTTTTCAAAAATATCCATCTACGTGTGAACGGACGGAGCCTCAGTCTTATCCTGTGTAATTCCTGCCAAACAGCTAGGCATGCCTCTGAACTGATGGGATGGACAGTCCAGGTTTCGTGGGTTATTTCACAGTTCCACTCCATGCTAGCTCAGTTTGAAGTTTGTAACACCAATGACATCATTCTTCTGTGCTGTAATCGAGACTGACCTCCAAAATTTGCCTTCCTGGAGAAAAATGGCCAAATTTTTACTATTTTATTTGGCTATATATAGATTTCTTTTATTGCCCAGAAGCTGAGCTTCCAAAAATGTGCTTTACTTCTTCAGAGGTGATCAGAAACATCTAAAGCATGTGGACAGGGTCAGAAAGCCACTCATCACTTGTAGCCAATTGCACTTTTTTTTCCTTTCTTTTTTTTTTTTTATTTTAAGATCACGTACTAACATACCTCTCAGCTTTAATGTATTTTTAACCAGGGATATTTACATGTTTCATCCTGAGGATGGAAAAAAAGCCTAAGAGACTAACTGAAAGGAGACATTCTGTTTTATGAATGTTTATATATATATATATATATATATATATATATATATATATATATATATATATATATATATATATATATATATATATATATATATGATGTTTCAGGGAAAACTTTGATCTGCATACAGATCTTCAGACCGAAAAAAGTAATTAAAAAAAATGACTAAAGCCTTACAGTCAGGGTGCTGCTGTGGTGTGTGTTAATGTGTTGTGTTTATTTTTTATTTTTTTATTTTATTTTTTAAACACACACACACTGGCTCATTTAGGACGTTTGTGTTTTAGAAATGTTGAGATGAGATGCTGTTCTGATCACCTCTGATTGGACCTCAAGCATTGTTGCTGTTTATTTGAACCATTTTTTGTTGTTTTTAACTTCTGTGAAGTTGCTGTTGTCATTGGCATGTTAATTATTTCTCCAGGAGGCCACAGCGAGGGGTTCAGAGCCAATGCACCTTGTACCATCTCCATCTTTTTTTTTTTTTCTTTTTTTTTTTTCCTTTTCTTTTTTTTCCCATTTTAAAATAAGCAAAGCGGCTCAGTTCAAATCCAGGTCTTTACGCGAGCCTGTAGGACTGAGAATCACTGCATAGTGTGAAGCTCATCATTCACTCACCGTATGTTCTTCATATTTCTAGAATGTTCTGAAAAGGCTCAGGCGATACCATGATTAGCAGCTTGTACCGCTTAACAGCTATGTCTTGTTTAGAGATTAAACAAGTAATACGATAAAGTGACAGACATTTTTTAAGATACAAACAACTTCAAGTGGATTTTGGAGCATTTTTTGACCAAAAAAAATTCAGACGTTGAACAGCATTATTGAGCTTTTTGAGCATACAGTATTCACAGTCAAAATAATAAGAAGAAGGAAACAAGATAGGGTTAATGTGGCTAAAATACATCAACACACAGTTATTCTAACAGTGTGCAGGCAAAAGTATGGATATTTTCATTGAGCGTGTATAAAATAATTAAGTAACTACAAAAAAGAGGGAAAATGAAAAATTCAGTACAAAATTTGCAGTAATAGTGGAGTTGTTCAGTGTTAAAAGTATTGATACCTGCAATAGTAAGATTATCATCTAAGGTGATTCTCTGAGGAAATCTGAATGCATTTGGCTGAAGTGCGTGGAAAGTGAACTACTGAATTTTGAAACCCTGAAACTGTTTGTATGCTTAACCCAGGGGTGGACAAATCAGAAATCAACAAGCCCACCGAGCAAGTAAAATCTCCAGTGTGCTGCCTAGTCCCATTTTGGTTGCCTGGAATCCTAAATGATGAGGCTAAAAAGTAGTAGCTAATGTAATGTAAAAACGTATTGCAATCTAGTTAGCTTCTTAAGTGCATTAATACAGACTGAGAGAAACGGTTATCCTCTAACATCCTCAAAGTCTCTAATGTAGCACATTGTGTTTACAGCGTCGACAAAATGTCAGCAAGTTATTAGCAAACATTTCGGTTGTGCAATGTAGCGTTCTGTCCTCCCATTGCACAGTCTGGTTAGCATCTTAATTTTCTCTTGATATGTTTAATCCAGAGGTGACCGTGTGTAGTGAACATGTGGTGTTTATGCTGGACTTTATTTTGCTCGGTTTTGTCGGTGTTTGCATAAGCCTTCCTGGTTTTGAAAAGATTGGTTTCTTGCTAATTAATCCAATGAGTAAAAATCATTCTACCGTCAAGCAGATCACATCTTGAGTAGCATGCGCTATAGTAACATCATCGAGATCCGTTATGTCACCGTGATGCACTTTAAGATTAAACATACACACCAGTTGCAAACTGTTTTGTGAGTCAATAGGAAGTTTTTTTTTTTTTTTTTCTTCCCCCCACCTTTCCTAGTTGTTGAACCTGCTTGTCCACAAGGCAACTACACATAAAAACCTAGCATGAAATCTGCTTGTTCCAGGTGCAAGGAAACCGATTTGTCCACTCCTGTACTCAATTAGCTCCTTTTTCATCAACCAGCAATAATGCAGTATGTTAACAGGACGTTTTATATATATATATATATATATATATATATATATATATATATATATATATATATATATATATATATATATATATATATATGTATATGTACATGTAGTAAGCATCACCAGAGCATTGATTTTCTGAGACTGTGGATGTTATGTAGCGTCAGTCACAATCACCACTCGCTGTTAGTGTGCACAGATTACTTAATTACAACCACTTTCACATTATTGTTCTAATATTAAATCGTTTTTAACACCTTTCGTGTGTTTATACTCTCTGAATGGCTGTTTAATGGCCATTCTGTGCCGCATCATTTAACACACCTATTTGGTGTCAAATTTTATTTAAATATTGCTGTTATTGCTTGTGCAAGAGCTTATGACGTCGTCGTTATATACATTAAAGCAGTGAAAGTGAACAGATGTGAGGTAGTATGCGGAACCACTTTTGCACGCTTTCAATACATTATGTTGGCATGTTGGGTAAAAAAACAAAGGAGAAAAAAAATGCTTTTGTTCAGCGCTTGAGAGGAAACCGCAGTGCCTTGCACTTTTTACGTTGCGTCATCGGCCAGTTTGGTTGTTCATCTTATTGTAAATCTGCTTTTCAGAAAAAAAAAATTTTTAAGGCGATTTCAGGAGGATAAGTCCATTTGCAGTGTCTGAATTAGACACAAATTTGATACTTTTGGTTTGTTCGCCATATGATTTGTTTTCATAGCGCATATAATTAAACAAACCAAAAATGAAACAAAAAGTGTGGTGTGTGTGTAGGGCTGAAAATGTCTTCGTAAAACTAAACAAACCTTCACCAAGTGTATGTGAACATCACAGAAATCACCTAAGCATGGAAAACGGTCTGTGCTAAATAAATGATTCGATAATTATATCAATAACCAATGTAAACATTCTGTGTAACATCCAGCGTTTATGATCTTTTTGTTTATCCAGATCTCCAGAACAATAAGCCATCACTCTCTGGTCTGATGAGAAATTCTTTGTTTGTGTGTGTGTGTGTGTGTGTGTATACTTTCATTGTTGTGCAAGATTTGAATTTGAGACTGGTTTGAATTTGTTTCCTTGCATGAAACGCAGTGAGAAACTAGTCTCTTTCACTCAGAAGGGCTTCAGTTACTGACCTGCTGAAGAAACTGATCAGTCATTTAAAAACTGCTCTTTAACTATTGTTGCAAAGCAACATCCAGATTCAGCCTCCCATCAGGCAGCGGGAGAAACACCTTAAGTGTAAAAGGAGGGGAAAAAAGGGAGCAACCATGTTTACCCATTGACTCAAAAAGTGTCATCTTGTATCTAATCAGTAACCAGTAAAATGTCTCTCATTTTCTGTAGAGAAATGTAAATGTTGATCACATTTTGTGTGTAGTTTTCATTGACCTTTTCTTTTTAAGACTGGTGATAGTAATTTGTCTCAAACTCGTGTACAGTGGAGCAAGATGATGTACAGAATTTTTTACACTGTCTCGGACAGATAGAGTGGGAGGGGCTTCCATGTGGACCAATGAGTGAGTGTTAAACAGGAAGTCGAGCGGCAGGCACACTTGCTCAGAGAAGCTCAGGAAAGACTCCTTGCAGACACGACACCACACACACAAACACAGGTGTTAGTGTTCAGCTCATAGACATAGGATATTTCAAAATCGATGATCATGTACGAGTCCCGATGGGAGTGTTTTTGTCTTTTTCTTTTTTGTTCACGCTGAACATGCTCACTGCTTGCAGTCACCTGTTTGTTTGTTTTTTGTTTGTTTTTTCCATTGCATTTAGCTGTTCTTGCATTTATGCTTATTATTATTATTATTATTTTTTTTAAAATTTGTAAATCCTAGCCTTGGGAAAATGTAATTGCGTTTGATGATTACTCTCAGGTTAGCTCATAAAAGATTGCTTAAATTAAGGTACACAAAAAACTGCAACATGAGTAAGAATTTAAGGTTTGTTTGTTTTTTTTTGGTTTTTTTTTGTTTTTAATATATATATATTATACTCCATTAAGGAATGTTTAGAACTATTTCTCCAATGTGGATTTAGCTGTTAAACCTTTTTTTTTTTCTTTGTTAAAAATTCACTGTGTGAAATTTTGGATTGCATTTTTGTATAATACAATTGCTTTTCTTCATAGAATGGGGAAGGGAGGGGAACTGGCTAGAAGGCTGAATTAGATAAAACATGAAATTATTTAAAAGTGTAACTTAATGTGCAACAATAATTCTGTACTGGCAGGGATTGTGATTAAATGATATTGTAAACAGCTGCTTTTCTTGTCTGCTTTCTCCCCCTCACAATTATTTGCACATGCAAGAGATCATTCACCTCCAAAATTATATTAATATTACCATATTACTATACTATTACTATATATAATAAGATTAATACTACAGCAGCACTGTTATTGCATGAAGAACTTAATTTCTATGCCAGTAACACTGTTATTATACCAGTAACAGGATTACCATTAAAATGATTACTATAGCAATATCATTACTATATTAGTAAAAGTATTGTGCCCATAGCACTGTTACACCAGTACCATCACTATACCAACAATAGTTACTACACCAGTACCCCATCACTGTACCAACAAGTTACTACACCAGTACCCCATCATTGTACCAACAACCAAGTTACTACACCAGTACCCCATCACTGTACCAACAACCAAGTTACTACACCAATACCCCATCACTGTACCAACAAGTTACTACACCAGTACCCCATCACTGTACCAAGTTACTACACCAATACCCCATCACTGTACCAAGTTACTACACCAGTACCCCATCATTGTACCAACAACCAAGTTACTACACCAGTACCCCATCACTGTACCAAGTTACTACACCAGTACCCCATCACTGTACCAAGTTACTACACCAGTACCCCATCACTGTACCAACAAGTTACTACACCAGTACCCCATCACTGTACCAACAAGTTACTACACCAGTACCCCATCACTCTACCAAGTTACTACACCAGTACCCCATCGCTGTACCAACAAGTTACTACACCAGTACCCCATCACTGTACCAACAAGTTACTACACCAGTACCCCATCACTCTACCAAGTTACTACACCAGTATCCCATCGCTGTACCAACAAGTTACTACACCAGTACCCCATCGCTGTACCAAGTTACTACACCAGTACCCCATCGCTGTACCAAGTTACTACACCAGTACCCCATCGCTGTACCAACAAGTTACTACACCAGTACCCCATCATTGTACCAACAACACTGTTACTACACCAGTACCCCATCACTGTACCAAGTTACTACACCAGTACCCCATCACTGTACCAACAAGTTACTACACCAGTACCCCATCACTGTACCAACAAGTTACTACACCAGTACCCCATCACTCTACCAAGTTACTACACCAGTACCCCATCGCTGTACCAACAAGTTACTACACCAGTATCCCATCGCTGTACCTACAAGTTACTACACCAGTACCCCATCGCTGTACCAACAAGTTACTACACCAGTACCCCATCATTGTACCAACAACACTGTTACTACACCAGTACCCCATCGCTGTACCAACAACACTGTTACTACACCAGTAACAGTATTATTACACCATTAACACTACTACCATGCCAATATCCCTATTACTATACCAGTAACATTACTATATCAGAAAATCTATTACTATATTAATAGCACAATTACCATAACAATACTACTATTACAACATTATTACTATACCATTGACATTACTATGCCAATAGCATTATTACTACACTAGCAACACTATTGCCACACAACACTATACCAATAACACTATAACACTAACACTATAACAAACATTAATTCCATGTCACCTTAAATTTGCTATAGTAAAGTAAAACACCCTGATAACATTAGCCCCGTTTAAAAAAAAATGAAATACAGCCATTAACCTTTGATTTAATTTGATTTAATTTATATTGTAACAATTGTTTGTGTCAGGGTTCAGTTTTTGAGCTGTTATTGCTGTATATCAATGTAATTCCCTGGATGCACAAACACACAATAAAGCAGCCCCAATGAACGACACTACTGAGGTTACATTTTTGTTTTTTTGTTGAATGTGCTTTAATGCACTGAGACACCACTCTCAGTCATAGCACAATCAATCATTTTATGACAAAATCATCTCAAATGCATGAAGTTTTACATTTTTGCTTCATGGAGGAGTATTGCTGAATTGTTTTGGGGAAACTACAGAATGCTGTTTTAGCCTCACTTCAGGAGAAGAGATGAGCTGATCAATAGCTCAAAGGTTGCACTGAGTATATTGTTTGCACCACAGTGCTCTGTGGGACACTGACCTATTCGGCTGTTATATTTTATGCTTTACCGCTGAGCAGCGTCGCCTGAAAATCTGCTTCCTTAGAAAGGATTTAAGATCGTCACAGGTAAGGCAAGCTAGAGCAGTAATATTTAAGCAGTAATAATGGACAGTGATAATTATTCAGAATGTCAAGAACAAAATATGCTTCTGCACTTTTATTCTAAATGCCCTGCTTCTCCGGAAACATGGTATAATGTGTAGTGCAAACTTTCTATCTATACAGTCACGGAAACTCTGGAGTTGTATTCTTTTTTTTTGATATACGAGGGCGAGCTAAATCAAAACCTTTATTTTATGGCTGCCACAAAATTGTATCATTTTTCTGCATAATCTCCATTTTGTTCAATGCAAGTGTTCTAGCACCTAATGAGGGTCCAGATTCCTCTATAAAAAAAATGTGATTCAATTCTAATTTATTTACACAGGTTTTTATTTGACTCACCTTTGTATCGTTTCTGGATGACTCATTTTGATGTGGAGTGACACAACACGGTCATAATCGTGTTTGTGAGGTTCTTCAGAATTTGCCAACAGAAGCAGGCAGAATGTTGGCTAAGATTCAAGGGGTGTCTAACGTGGGTCCTGGGGTGGAACCAGGCCCCACAGATATTTTAATTGGCCACTTCATTTGCTGAATCTGGTAGTTCACAGGGTTATTAGGTTGTGAGTGAAGATGGGAAGATGAAGCCTTTATTATTACATACACACGTAGAGTACAGTGACATTCTTTTCTTTGCATCATAGCTTGTTAGGATGTTGGGGTCGGAGTCCATGGTGAACCTTGATACAACTCCTCTGGAGCAGAAAGGGTTAAGGGCTTGATGTTGCTGTCTTAAACTCAAGACCTTCTGATCATTAGCCCAGAGGCTTTAACCACTGAGTCACCTCTGCCCACAGAGTGACCTTTAGTTTTAAATTAAGCTTTAATCAGGCATAAACGTTTGAACCTGAACCCAAGCAAAGCAGCAAGTTGTGAACAAACCAGACCTGCAGCCATCCAGAGACTGAATGAAACCATGTCAGTCAGTAGAAAATGGCAGTGGGCTACAATGGCCCAAGGCTACAGTGGGCACAGACACACCCAAACTGGACAGTTGAAGATTGGAAGATGTTACTTGAACTTTCCAGTTTTGATGATCTTGTGCATACCGCATACAATATAGTGGTATAAAGTGTACTATAAACACACCATTCACTTTAATAGGAACACCTGTACACCTGCTCATTTATGCAGTTATCCAATCAGCCAATCATGTGGCAGCAGCACAATGTATAAATTCATGCAGATACAGGTCAAGAACTTCAGCTAATGTTCACATCAAACATCAGAATGGGGAAAAAGTGTGCTCTCTGTGACTTTGATCGTGGCATAGTTGGTGGTGCCAGATGGGCTGGTTTGGGAACGTCAGTACTGCTGGTCTCCTGGTAATTTCACACACAACAGTCTCTAGAGTTTACTCAACAAAGTACAAAAACAAAGTATCCTGTGAGTGGAGGGTCTGCAGGCTGAAACACCTTGTTGATTAGAGAGATCAGAGGAGAATGACCAGACTGGTCTGAGCTGACAGGAAGTCTATAGTAACTCAAATAAGCACTCTTTACAACCGTGGTGAGCAGAAATGCATCTTGGAATGCACATCAAATCAGAAGGTGAATGAGCTACAACAGCAGAAGACCACATCAGGTTCCACTCCTGTCAGCCAAGAACAAGAATCTGAGGCTATCATGGGCACAGACTCATCCAAACTGGACAGTTGAAGATCAGGGAAAAAAACACCTGGTCTTCACCACTGTCCAGTTTGGGTGAGTCTGTGTATGCACAGAACTTCATCTGGGATTCAGCCACCAAAACATTTCTATCCACCTTTGGTATGTACATGCAGAAAACCAAAAGAAACCTGATTAACCATATATTTGGTCTGAATAATAAACCCCTGGTGTTTTTTAAATAAAACCCTGGTGGTTTTAGTTGATAACGGCCTTAATCCTATTCAACAGATCATTGTGAACTAAATTTAATAAATAATTAATATCAGATTAATTTACCAGTAAAAAGAGCAGGAACCACATCATAATAGAGTTTTTCATTGTCAGGCACCTGTATTCATTTAATTAAACAGTTGAATCCATAATACGTCCACACTACCAGACAAATGATCAGTTTCTTAGGGTTGCTGTTCCCTCTGAGTGCTGGATTTTGTGTCCCAAAAATGCTGTCAAAAAATGAAGTAGATTAATTGTTTTGGATGCTAAAACGAATTTACCAAATTAGGCTCGTCATGTCAGGGTCACTGCACATGCAGAAGACATTAGAAATAAAACAGAACAGAGGCATCATGTAGTTTCATGTCACATAAACTGTGAGACAATTATTAAATTACTAACATAAAAGTCCATTTTATTATTCACTATTGGCTGACACCACTGCTGGCAGAATGTCAGTATAGGAACAGTATCAGAATCCACAAACGGCCTTTGATAGAGAGGAAGTTATAAAACATTTGTTATTCTGATTATTTATTCTCCTAAAAAAAAAAAAAACAATTTGTGCTGAATGTTTAAGCATCTTTCCACATCCGCGCTTCTTCCTAGATGAGAATGAAGTGGGTGGTGTGTGTAGGAGTTTTCTGGATCCTTTCCATCTCCATCTCAGCCATTGACATCTGCTTCACGAAGCCCAAAGATCTGCCCCTGGAGCCGGTGTGTATATACCGCAACCCGAACGTCCCCGACAATGAAGAAGCACCAACTGAGACCCCTGAGAAGATCCCTGGGTCCACCAACCCTCGAGTGTGGGAGCTGTCCAAAGCCAATGGGCGCTTTGCACTTTCTCTCTTCAAGCAGCTCTCCAAAGGCAAGCCTGAGGATGCCAACATCTTCATGTCCCCGCTCAGCATCTCAACAGCCTTTGCCATGACGAAACTGGGAGCTTGCAACAGAACGCTGGAGCAGATCATGAGAGTAAGACAGTGAGACCATATGCAACACTTAAACTTTTCAAGTTTACATTCAGGTCAAAATGACCAATATATAAGTCTGTTTCACAAATTTGAAAGTTCAGGCCATTTTGTCCTGAGAGTGACAAGGTAACAAACAGATTTTTATTATTATTTCTAGCAGCCTCTGCTGGCTGTGAGACAAATCAAAATTGCAATGAAAACACTGATAACTCCTCTCTACCCTCCTACATTTGATTTGTCCATTTCCTTTAAGGAAAAGGGGTGGAGCTTTGCAGCAGTGTTCTGGCTGAGGCTCATTTTATCACAGGTCACAGGAATATAAACAGAAAATGGCCAGATCAACTGAATGTCAATATTGCTCATCAGTTTTTTCGGAGGTGTCCCTGAAATTATGATTGCACATTAAAGTACTACAGTGCTGTGGAATTCTCAATTGTGACTGGTCAGAAGGTGTTGATTAATTTTCTATAACAGCAGCTCTGACAATACTGCACCCATCACAGGTTTATATTAATGCATTTGATCTAATACTGTTTCTATAGTAACAGCTCGTTAACAGGGACTTGTTCGGTGGACGCTTCACGTAAACAGAATAGAAACCATGTTATTATTGATATGGTGACGTTTTCTGTAATGAGACATTTATTTAACATTTATGGAAGAAGTCTCCAGTGTCAGCACTTTGTAACAGTCAGGTAAAGCTGTAACTAAGAAGGAGTTCACTGTAACATGCTGAATTTTTCATCTGATTAACTTCAAGAGACAGAAAATAATGGGAGACTGGTGAGGGGATGACTGTTTATTGCTGCTATAACAAGCGAAAACAGGAACTAACTTGATTCATGGACATTCCACATCATCAAATGCAACTATAAATGGATAAAAAGTAAAATATTTCATCCTTTAGCATTGATTGTGGTACCTCTGCTTCATCACACCACCTTGTCACCGATTATTTTCCTATAACATCACAGCCACAGGATTTTATTCAATACATAATAGAAAGTAAACAATTTTTTTTGTGATGATGTTTCTCAGGAAGTGATACTGACCTTCCATCCACATGCCTCAATCACAGGTGTTCGAGTTTGACACAATAAAGGAGAAGACGTCGGATCAGGTTCACTTTTTCTTCGCCAAGCTGAACTGCCGCCTCTATCGTAAAACACACAACTCTGTGGAACTGGTCTCGGCCAACCGTCTGTTTGGAGAGAAGACGTTCGAGTTCACCGAGAACTATCAGAACATCAGCGAGACGGTCTACGGGGCCAAGCTGCTGCCGCTCAACTTTAAGGTCTTTAATGATTCACAAAACATCACTAACAAAACAGTAAGAAGTGTCTCCTTTATCAGCGCTGATCAGTCTTCGTTCCTTCCTGCAGGAGAAACCTGAAACTTCGAGGCAGAGGATCAACGAGTGGATTTCTGAGAAGACAAACAATAGAATCAACAACACTTTGCCCGAGGGCGCAATAGACGCAAATACCATTCTGGTGCTGGTCAATACCATCTACTTTAAGGTAGGCATAGCTGTATGGGTTCCTCAACGGTTCTCAAAATGGTTCATTGTTCTAGGGGTCTAATTTGAATCTTTTCTGCAAGAAAAAAAAAAAAGATTCTTCATACAACCTGCTTCATTCTTGAAGCAGCCAGCAAGATTTGCGAAGAGGAATTGTTGTTTCCACAAGTGATGTACTGAAAGCAGGGGTGGACAATTCAGTAGCCCGGGCACCCAGGACAAGCAGATTTCACGTCCAGGCTGTTAGTTTTTTATTTGCAGTTGCCTGGCAGACAAATAGTTTCAAAAACCAGAAAAAGAAAATCACAGTTTATCACACACATTTTCCCTTCAGAATGATTATTTTTAGCAGGAAGAGATCTAGTTTGTGGTGTAAAAGGGTTGTTTTGAATTGTATGTGTATTGTACACGCAGTAATATTGCACAAGCCAAGTGATACCAGCAAAACCATGGCGACTGGCAGAACTCAGCAATGTCCACTAGACACCAACATAGACTTACTGAAGGTGACAATTTGCTGCCACTGTGAACGCAGAGTGAGAGTGTAGGGAATGAAAGAAAGAGGATTTTACTTACAATGTCTAGTAGCAGTAAGTCAAAGTGACTGGACTTCTTTAAGGCATTTTTTTTCATTAGCTTGATCACCTGTGACGTCATGGTCTCGGGGACCTAAATGACTGAAATCCTGCACAAACATTCTTCTATTTCACACTTACCTTTCTTGCTAAGTGACGTTTGATGTTGTACATTATCCAGGGCCAATGGAAACACAAGTTTAACAGACAGAATAGCTTGGAGACCAAATTCCATGTCAGCAAGACACACAGCTGCCTGGTGCAGATGATGTACCAGGAAAACATATATCACTACGGAAAATTCCCAGAGGACAAGGTACAGGTGCTTGAGATGTTCTACAGCGGAGAAGGCATTTCAATGTTGATTGTATTACCGGACAAGAACACAAAGCTGGCTGAGGTACAATTTTGCAGTTCTCCTTTTTTAAATAAAATAAAATGACCAAACATTCACTGACTTTTCGATTGCAAGCAGTAAAATGCGTTCTTGCCTCACGCTCTACACCTCTTTAATAAAGGTGGAGGAAACTTTAACCCTTAAGAAACTCAGTGGCTGGTTGAATGACATGAAAAATAAACAAGTGGCAGTGCACTTCCCTCGTTTCCGCATAGAGGACAACTTTAGCCTCAAAGAGAAGCTTCAGGCTATGGGCCTCCAGGATATATTCAGTGCAGAGGATGCCAGTCTACCAGGTAAAGCCTCTGGTTATTAATTTTATGAGCCATACATAAGCATAACTGTGTAATCCAGTCTGAAACCATTTTTCTCTCTCTGGAATCTGTATTCAGGCATGGTAGCGAACAATCAGACTGACCTTTATGTCAGTGATGCCTTCCACAAAGCTTTCCTTGAAGTAAGTTCCTCTTTCATACTAATTCGGAAAATGAAATCTGTTCCAACAACGTTTACATAGTGAATGTTAAATTTCTCAAGCTGCATAGGAATGAATTTACAGTCACGGGGAAAAAGAAAGCACACCCTCCTTCAATTCTCTGTTTTTATTTACCAGGGCCAAAATTGCAACTGTGTGGTCCTCACCAACTTCTATACACAAACAAATAACCTCAAGTGACAACAACAACAAAAAAAAAACAACCCACAGATTTCAATATCTAGTCATTTTTCCCAAAAAGGTAAACCAACTTTCAGAGACCAGGTGGGGAAAAAATAAGCACACCCTTCCTACTTCCACAATCATTAAGAGAGTAATTAGCAGCCAATTTGAAATTCACCATTCTACAGTGAAAACGATCATTTACAAATGGAGAGCCTTCAAGACAGTTGCCAATCTTCCCAGGAGTGGGCGTCCCAGCATATTCAGGCCAGGGTCAGACCGTACATGTAAATGTTCATGACAGCACAATCAGAAAAAGACTGAACAAGTATGTCTTTCATGGAAGGGTGGCTAGCAAAAAGCCCCTTCTCCATAAAAAGAATATGGCAGCATGACTTGGGTTTGCAAAATCGCATATGGATTACACCGTCAAGTTTAAAACATTTATTTCAGTTACACACCAATTTAATAAACATTTTGTGAAACTCAGTCATTTCATATTAATGACTTGATAGAAAGTGATCCACAACCAATCCGTAAATTAAGACAAATAAAGACCAGCAATTCAATTAGGAGAAAAGTAATAGCACCCTTTAAAAGGTGGAAGAGTCAGTATGTGTCTGTGGTAGCATTCACACTGAAATGGCAGAGTTGCAGTACTGCAGTGTTTACCACGACACACTTAGGAGGAGCTCTTCCACCATTTTGATGTTTTCAGCTCTCTGTGAGCGTTGCCTTTTATGCAGAGTCGTGGCCATCACCAAATGCAAATCGGCTATGCTGTGAACCCGCTTGGTAATTTACAGGTGATTGGCATTTATCAACATATGCGAGTATGAAGAAAAGGTTTAGGTTTGGCCTAAATTACTTGGTTTCTGAAGTAACTAATTTCATTAGAAAATACTGTGGGGGAGTACAAACAAAAATAATATATAAAATAAAATAAAACAAACAAACAAAAAAAAACAAAAAAACAAACAAAAAAAAAAAAACCCAAAAACACATGGCAGCAAAATATAACTCCCTGCTGAATGTTTTAACAGAATGCAGAACTCTGGTATTAAATTACACTAGGTTTATCTGGAATCCTAAATGATGTTAGTCTACTACACATACTACTGACCTTTAGATTGATGTTATTAAAACATGTTTTTAAAAACAAACCTATTTCATACACCTCCAAGCTGAAGCCCTACATAACGTTCACGTTGCAATAGAAGACAATAAAATAAATAAATAAATAGACAGATAGATTGATAGATATCTGCCTTTCTTCCAGGTCAATGAAGAGGGCAGCGAGGCTGCAGCAGCTACTGTGATCCTGTTCGTTGGTCGCTCCCTCAACCCAAATCGCGAGGTGTTCATAGCCGATCGGCCTTTCCTGCTCTTTATCCGAGAAACCACTATCAACACGCTGATCTTCGCAGGCCGTGTGGCAGATCCCTGCTCAAGCAGATAAGGAGAGAGAGATTCACTCCTTTACCCATGACGAGTGAGGAGAAGAGAGAGGAAGATTATGATGGAGAGCTCAATGACGGTGTTATTATTCTCATCCATCGGGTGGTATGATGCTGTTCCATTTCATTATTCGTCATAAATAAAACAAAACGAAAAAAAATTTACAAACTGGTGTACTGTATTACTATATTATTCACATACTAAAACTTCCCATGAAATGGTTTAACGCTGTGGTTTTATTCCGTATGTTGAAGGATTTCCTTCTGAAACAGGAAGTCAGAGTGACAGCATGTTGAAACGCTTGACTACACAACAGCCAATAGCGTTTGTTGTTACGCCACACCACCACCACCGAATCTAAACAAACCTCACAATACCTTAGTGAACTAGCTAAATAGGGAGAATATTGAGTTTAATGAGAGCTTTTCACCTACTCTTGCTGTTAGAGACCCCGTGGTGTAAAAAGACAGAATCTTAGTCTCCATCAGTCTGAGGTATTCCGGCGTTGATCCACTCCAAAACTCTGAAAAGCCACAAGAACATGACCTCGTGCAAACTCCACCCTCTTCCCAATGAATAAACTCCAACTTTCTTTTCCTTAACCAAGCAATGGTTAGACAAGTTTACTGCTAATGAGCTGCTAATGTAGAGCAAGACATGCGTCTGGGGTTTGGGGTAAACACATTCTAGAGAGCATTTCATTGAACAATCATAAAGTGACGAACTATGAAATTAAAACAAGAATATTTCCAAAACTGTTCTTTGTTGTCCCCCCCGTATCTGTGTCTGTGTCCATAAGACTAATGGACAGATTTAACAAGCTTTGAAACACCGATTTAGATTTCAGGGATAGTTTAAAGACCATGATTGTTTTTCTATATTGAAAAACAAGTTCCGTGATGTGGCAGTGCAACAAAATAAGTCATTAGACAACAACTCATCCAAAAAAACAAAAACCCAAAACAAACCGGATCTTATTAAATACGATTGGCTGGAACATGATCGGCTCTTGTATTTTACGATGCAATAACACTCACCTGTAACATGTTTAATACTAGCTCAGATTTTTAAGTGAAATTCTCAGCTCCTGTTTCTTACACAAATGCACAGCAAGGGCAAAAATCAATGCATTACAACATAAACAATGTTAATTAAAGTTTCAATCAAGTAAATAAAATTAAGAAAACATGCACTAGATCTTGGATTAAAACAAGTTTATTTTCCATGTTAGAAATGTTGGGTTTATCAGATCACACAACGTGGGCTTCGTATAATCAGGCATTTATAGAATATTGTAATAAATCCTTCACAGTTAAACACTTAAAGTGCTTTATTTCCTTTTAGGAGAATGGATTTAAAATCTGCTAGTGAGGAAGAAAGAAAGTGGTTGTGAAAAGAAGCATTCACATTATAAAATCACTAATAATCTCACATGTACCTTTTTGTAAAGGGAAAGCAAAAGTCTGATTTGCAATAATTCATTTTTTTTTTTTTTTTTTTTTTTACACATTATATTACTTTCAGTTTCCACAATATTCTGGTTATTACAATAAATGTCTAAAATTTAAATATATGTGTAATTGATGTCTAATACACTACTAATCATTTTAAATTAAAGAATCCAGAGTAAAATACCTTATTTTAAAAATATGCTTAATTCATGTTAATGTAAAATAAAATATTTAATGTATGCTTAAGAGTAACATGATCAAGACAGACATATCTTTAGAGACTATATTGCTTTCGAGACATAAACAATATAGCAAGACAAAATGAGAAAAGAAACAAACAAAAAAAAGTTGTTATTTTGGCATATACTGGTGCAACAGGTTTAGATGACTGGAAACATTCTTATAAACAGACTAATGTTTGGCCATCACAAATGACGAAGACATGCAAATTAACAAGTAACATTTCAAACCGAGTCTGTTTACATCCCCAACGACCCCTCCACCCCCTTCCCCGCCCCCAAAGACAGAGTGTGAGGCTGCAAAAACAACAACAACGAGAGGGAAAAAACGTCTCCGCCGCAGCCTCACAAATCAACAGTGTCGTTGCTCCGTTAGAAAAATTTTGCATTCGACTCGTCTACTATGTTCCCTGTACAAAATATTCTGAGGGACGAGACAAGACTGAACAAATCTGTCCGATATGGCTCAGCACTGTCGTTCAGTGTTCCCAGGTTTTTTTTTTTTTTAATGAAATGAATACGTAGTAGAGACATGCAACTGAAACTTCACAAGCTTACTGTTAGAAAATTGAGAATCTGAGGTAAGTGGAGTTGCTGAATGAGGAGCTGCAAAAAATTTCACCGCATTTTCTGAAAGCAACAGCGTGGAACAATAAATACAATCAATGTACAGGATCACAAATTTCCACAGATCATGCGATCATATGACTAGAAACTGCTTGAAGAATTTTACTACTTTACTTTCATATTGTGGTGTTTTCACCATATTTTATGCATGGTATAGCCTCGAAACATATTTTTGTAGCAGTAGTCTCAGACTCAAATGCAGCTTTTCGAATCCATAAATCTTTTCTACACTTTTCTAGCCACAAGCCTCAGAATCTTGAATGTTGTAATCCGACTGGCTCGTCATATTTTAGTGTATTTGCACAAGTGGAAAAAAATATTTTTTTAAACACTGGCAAATGAGGTTTTCAGAGCAACATGTAACCACAGTCATTAGTGAGTAAACAAGAACTGACCAGACTCTCTAGTGAAAGCTAGATGTTTAGATTTTCATATAAAGGTTCTTGGATGGAGCCCTTCCTTATCTGTAGCTGTCGTGTGCACAGCCAGTCTGCCTAAAGATGTCTAAATCCTCGCTAGCCAAGTGTGATTTCAACACATACTCAACGTAACGCTTTGAGCGAGCCGTTAGCTAACATTGTGTCGGAGTAAATCAGATATAAGCCTCATCAGATACTGGGTGTCAAAAAGTTGGTGCTGCTCCTGCTCTCCCTTTTTACTTTCTGAGGATTTACAAATGCTATACCATTACTTCTGGCTGACCTACATGCAAAAACTGAACATTTTAAACAAAATTCCACCGAGTGAAGCCCGCAACCTAGGCCACCATAGAAACGCATGTGGATAAACCCTCATCAGAACACACTCCTGGTGTAAACGGGGTTTACAGACGGACGTTGGTTGGAAAGTGCACTGAAATTTCTTGCAGCAGCTCAGTTTTCCTGTAAAATCCGACGTGAAATGTGTAACACTGGAGTGTGCGTTTAATGCAGAACACGTGTTCAGTCAATGCCGTCTATCTGCAGTAGCTGTGCTGATTATTAGAAATTTTAAATAGCACTAGTATTTACATCGTGATAATGTGTTTCTATGTGATTAACTCTGAAAGCACAAAATAAAAATAAAAATGAGAAGGCCAGAGAAAAATAAGTAACTAAACCAAGAAGGGCTTGGTTTCTCAAAAAAAGTAATTTAGAAAAAATATGCTGATGGACTGAAGTGAGCATTTTGTTTTTTGGCCCGGACAGATATGAAGAGATACTGCACGTTTGTATTAGCCCTAACATTTTACACTTCTGATAACGTTCTGGAATGATCGATCAGACACACGAATCCTTTGCATTGTACTAAACAGAAACAAACGCAAGGACACATCTGATACTGAGATATGCCCATCACTGTCACTATAACCACCACCCTGCCATTATGCGACTGGCTAATATCTTAAAATATGAAGAAAAAAAAAAAAAAATACCTGCTTATATCGTGTCACACTAGGTTATGATTATGAGGTTATGAATATATAAAGTTGTAATCTACATCGGCTGTTCTCATGAGGTTGCGCTGGAATAAAGAGAGACCCACAACATCGGCGTGTTCTTCATTAACCTGACTGATGCACACCGACGCCACACGTTCACACAGTTCCATAACATTTTCGTGTTGCTACTGCGTCTGAGGCCTTAACTACAGAGATGTTCGTACGCCGTCATCGCCGTTGTCTGTTTTTCTGCTGCACTTGTGAAGTTGAAAGTAAAGTGAGGTCCAAGAACGTCTAAATAAACGGCTTTTAGTGTGGAAAGAACAGTAAACATCCAAAAAAAAAACAAAAAAACAAAACTGGATAGAGTTCCTGATATTGTTCTAAAGAGGTGTTGACCTGTATTCACGGAAGCGACAGAAAACGATAGAAAAGTCTTGAGGAGTCCTGAATGGTTTTTAAGAGGATAAGAGGTGCATTCCATTGAAAATAATCAGTAGCTGTTTTCTCTTCTAGGCTCTTCCCAGTCATCAGGGAAGGGAAAAAAAGTATGGTCACAATCACGTGTGATTCACAGCCTTAAAGAAAAAAAATCCACACCATCCATCCATCAAACGAACGGCCTTTCACGTTACCAAAGCTTTTCTTGTCTTTCTTATTTTTACATATACAAAAAGTTGTCTCTATATGCATAAGTGATATATAATTAGATATTTTAAAAGAAGAAAAAAAAATCCCCCCTTAAACAATCCTATCTTTAAGTGCCGGATGTAATCTCTCTCTCTCTCTCTCTCTCTCTCTCTTGCTCCGGCTCTCTCTCTGTTTTTTTTTTTTTTCATTTTTCATAATAGATTCCCCGGTCTTGCAGTGAGTGTCAGAGGTATAACATCTACGATTCGTTTCTGTTCCTTTGGTTCCCGAGAGCTTCTGTCACTTGAAGTCGAATCATAGCACCAGCTGGCAACATCTGCTCAAAAAAAATTAAAATAAAATAAAAAAAAAAAAATACAACAAAGCAACCAAACAAACCAACAACGAAAAAAAAAAAAAAAAAAAACCCTAAAATTTGACTCCACATTTAAAGTGCTCTCCTTTAAAATCCTAATCTCACAGTCATTCCGTTGCATTTCAAAATGATTTCCTGTTAACAGACGTACACGTGTCCTGGATTTGGTTGCATTCCCGACTCCATTTCTTGGACGTTTGCCATAAAAATGTTCTTTACCTACAAAACAAATCGCTTCCCACCAACTCTGACATGCTCAGTCACTGTCGGAGCGATACTGAAAAAAAAATCTACAGATTACAAATCTCTTATTGTTCACTTGTTACAACAAGAAAAGAAAGAAAAAAAAAAACAGTAAAATATAGAAACATGGAAACGTGAAACTGAGTTGAGTGCATCCACCAATCTGTGTGTAACAGATCTGTATTGCGTAGTGATGAGGGAGAGGTAACTGAGTGGTACTGTAGCTTATCTGAGGTTGAACACTTTCCTGTTTTCTATAGTACTGTATTAATTATATTCAGCAGCTAGATTTGGAGTATGGGAATGAAAAAATTGAATCAAATAACAATTTGCTATTTTTCCCCCCACGTTCCAATATCAGTCTTATCACTGTTTTAAGAACAAGCTAAACTGTTTAATGCAACAGCTAATTAAAAGTTCATCAGCTAAGATTTTTTTTTCTAGGCCTATCAAATAATTGCAAACAGAAGAATTTATGACAAAGCCAGGTTGGCACTTAGAAACAAACTAAACAAATTAGGAATCTGGCATTAGAGCATTAGATCAGACCTGAGGGGCCCTAACGAAGAAAAACAGAACCCGTTTTTCTAGCCTAGCTATAGCTGGGGAGCAGCAGCGTCGAACCCCAATATGTTAAGATTGTCTCAAGGCAAAAGTAACTGAGGACTGAAACATCCTCTATTTTATAATCACCATCTGGCACAGAGAAGTTTGGCAATTATTTTAACACAATTTGACCAAATCATAACACATCATCTCTTTGTCCTGAATCCTGAAGCTTCTGTTAAACTTGTACAAAAATATTTTTAAAAAAAACAAAAAAACAAAAAAAACAAACACCTGTAACACATATAAAAGACAGGAAAGTCAAATGAAAATAAAACAGAAAAAGAAAAAAAAAACAGAAATAACTGCATCCAGTGGTGTGTGAGGTTGTTGGAGTGTGGCTTGTCTTCATTTGTTGAAGTAACGGTTCAGTTTGTGCAACTGAAGGTAGATGCGGTTTAAAGCGCATATGTTATTTATTTATTTATAAATACCTAATCACTATTATTCTAGTTTAGTTTTATAGCAAACAGTCTTAGCATTTGTTTTGTTGTCTCACGTTTGTTGACTTACAGTTGAAAGAACGTCTAAGAAACGAAGATAAAATACCCACCAACTCATCCTCCTCATATTTTTTTAACATCAGAGTGACAGCAGCTTTTCAAGCAGCTGGATATACCGTGCTCCATCAGCTCCTGCACATGCTTATTGTTGATTGGCTTGTAGAAAATTTCTTTTTTTTTTGTTTTCTTCTTTTTTTCAAAGCCCCAAATGTTTTTATCTCCTCAACCTCCATGCATTGTATTAAACCCAATCCCATCAATCAGGCCCAGTGGTGGAGACCGACGGTTGTATCCCCTCCCCAAAAGATGAAGCTCCTCCTCTGGCTCCTGCGCCGGTTCCCTCAGACTCGTCATCATCGTCATGCTGATTGCGGCGTGGCGTGGCAGCGTTGGCGTTTGCGTTGTTGACGTTATTGTTGTTGGTGGTGGTGGTTTCAGGTGAGGCGCTATGCGAGCCCTCATGTGGCGTGCAGCCTGGGTGGTTCTTCCGGAAATGCTGGTTGAGGATAGCCTGGAAGGGGAAGCTCTTGCCGCAGACATGGCAGTGGAAGGGCTTGTTTCCAGTGTGCTTGCGGATGTGGTACTCCAGCTGGTCCTTGCGTGTGTACTTCTTTCCACACATGCGGCACACGAATGGTGTGATGCCCATGTGCAGCCGCATGTGACGATCAAGGCTGCCCTTCTGGTTAAACGACTTGCAGCAGTAGATACAGGTGAGGCGTGGGTTGTAGCGGAACCAGCGATCACCCACCTGCTCACGCAGATACTCCTCATACCCTCCTACATCATACACAGCTGTTTCCTCTCCCTGCAGAGCGGAAAACCAAAAATGAGCTCTTTTTTGCATATTCAAAAACACATTCTAGTGCTCCATATTTTCTTGTTTCTTGCACTTTGTCTTTGAATTGCACAGAAACAGGTGCCATTAATGCACTGAATTCAATGGAATGGCATTTTAACAATGAAGAGCTGGTTGAGGAGTATAAAGCAAGAATAGAGACAGTACCCTTTCAAGGAACACAGAGAGGATGAAGAAGGTATACCCAATTAAATCTGCACACCTGCATCTACCAGCACACTCACAGTAGAACACACGCACCTAACATATTCACTTGATTAGCAGCAGACCACCAGGTGGAACTTTATTGGCCAGCAGAATAAACATATACCAAAGACCTGAGATTATCTGGGATCTGGGATTATTAAAAATGGCCTAATACTGACCTAATACTGAACATCGAGCTGATATTAAGCTGAAATGTTAAAATGGTATTGGATTGAATTTGACATTTTCAGATCCATGCCGTATTTTGTACCATGAAGACATATGCTGACTGATATGACAATTCTTGCATGTGAAGAGCATGCGCAACAAGTGAAGCTTGCAAAGAATTGGCTGGGTTTCTAGGATGTCAGTATAGGATCAGTATAGAGTATCAGCTAATATTCAGAGCTCTGACAGTGATATTGTTACGAAAATGGAAAAAGTGGAATCTCTATGGGAATCTGAACCTTTTTCCATTGGATACCAAAGACCAACACTAGCCCCTGGGTTGTACAGCATAGTAGCGGGATGAAACCAAAAACTCCTGGTCCTACTCATGAGGTCACATAATCAGTGTAAGTATGATCCATGTCAGATTCATATGAACTGTAACCAATCAGTATTTACAAAAACATGATACCAAGATTGAATGATGTCTTGCCAAACCGCAAGATCATAATCTGGGAAAGAAACCCAGATTAAGAGCTTCCTTAGCGAGGCAAAAGGATGAGGGTTGAACAAAATCCATAAACAAACCATATGACAATGGGACATGGCAAGAGTGCTAGGATGGTGCTGGAGCTGCCTGGGATAAGAGGTTCATCACTAAGTCTGTACCCACAGCACTAGAGAAACAAAACGAGAAGAAACCGCCTGAACAGTGTGGAGGAGACACCTGAATGGTGTCTCCACCCACAGCCATGGACTAGAGCCAGGCTGAATAAGCGTATCTCTGGTATATCAGGCTCCCTCATTATTGTCGCTCAGCCTAGCCTCAAGCTGAGAATTCTTAAATGCTGGCAAAACCAGACAGCCGAGACACACGTCATGGCAACATGATTCAGACCAGAATGCATGTGCATGGTTTTCAAATAGTGATACAGAATAGATAAAAAAGCAGCAACTGGTAACCAGACACCTTAGTGACAAAAGGAAATAACTCTGCATATATTGTTGTAATATAGGTGAGAAAATAGAAACACTATCACTTCCAAAGCAGGAACTCCAACGCAGATGGCTGGAGTGATTCCAGACCAACAATGGTTGAATTTAGCTATCCTAAGGGCCAGTTATGAGTTAAATATAGCTTACTAATTTGCAAGCTTTTGATATCTGAGCCTAAAATGGCCCAAATGCAATCCTTGTTTCATAATTTTATCAATCAGTGATACAGTCTCATCAATGATGAGTTGCAACAGTGTTCTGGCAGCCTGATCCTGATGAGTTCATTGCAGTCATTCCATGTTGGTATGGGGGCCAGATGGAAGTAAAGGTGGGCCAACATTGGGCCATTACTCATTTGCTATCCAGGGAATATAGCCAGCATACAAGCAGAAGGGGGGGTGGTGTCACCCAGTGTAAAAGATGTGAGCTTTCAAAGACTGTCTGATCTTATTGAGGGACTTCAAAGAGGCCAGCATAAAATGAGACATTAATTAAGTTTCTTAAAGTATTACTGAGCACCAATGTGTCTGATAAACAAACAGAAGGCAGTCCTGGTGACGCAGAGGAAGACACCATATGGGATACCCCATTGTCTGGAGGATACAACCCCACCTCCTTTGGAAAAACAAAGATGAATGGCACAACCACCATTCAGGGACTTTCAAGTGAGTATGGACAGTCCATACTGTATAAAAATAAACCTTTCTTGTTAAGTACCTTAACAAGATCAGTAGCGAGAGTATCGTGCATTCCTTAGACCTTCTGCAGACTTTAAAACGAATGGAGGAAACTACACAGTGAATATCAGGGCTATAATAGACCAAAGCTGTGAAACTGAGCACAGCAAGGGACTGCTTGTACCAGTGATTGAGATGAAGATGTCTGGTACCAGCAGCGGTCCTCTGGAACAACCAGTCGAAATATGGGACCACCACTGGACCCGTGAGACCACCAACGGACCTCTGGGACTAACAGCGAATGTCTGAGACTACCAGTAGACCTCTGTGGGACTATTTGACTAGTGAAAATGAATTTGGGACATGCCTAATAAAATCCAGAAATTTTAACCAGACTGGAAACTTTTCAACCCAAACATACCACAGACAAGTGCGCCTTATGAGGCCTGCAATGGACTCATGATGACCAAATGTATTTGCCCAAGCTATGCATGCGGGAAGGACCGAGGATGCCCTGGAGAACCAAGGATCCAGAAGTCCTGGAATTCGAACCAAAAGACCCTTTACCTATTACTTGCCAAGGACCAATAGAACTCTCTCCTGCCAGAAGCTATTGAATACAGATGAAATCTGAAACTCCTCGAACCCCTCTAGTACAGTATAAAATATGTTTTTCATCTGACAAAGCTTCTTCTGTCTGAGTCATTGCACAGGAACTTGCCTTGTTTCTTCAGACTATGCCTTTGCCTATGATTATTATGTCTGCATGTGTTCTGACCCTGCCTTGGACTACAACCATGAATTTTTAGAAAAGCATAAATAAAATGATTCAGAGATTCCATCCAACCACTTTTGGCTTCAGGCATTATAATGCCACTTTGCTGGCCACTTAGCAAGCAGATTTCAGCTTTCCCTGTGTTATTTAAAGGAGCCTTAGAGCCTATAGAAATGACCGGCCTTACAAAAGAAATACATTTGCCTGGTTTTAAGGTGTTTTTGAGAGAATGCCTTTAGGGAAAAGCCAGAAGTCTTCACCACAAAGGGATGGTTTCATTGCAGGTATTCATTCCAGCTAACAGTCATTTAACCACAAAGACCAACTGATTACAGAAGTAGAATCAGATGTGTTCCTGGTTGGTTTGAATGAAAACCTGAGCACCCTGACAAATTGCAAAAATTGTTCCTGGACACTTCATGTGGTGGTCAGCAAAATTAGAGACACCATCTTTTCTTTTTTGTTAACAAGAATGATACAGAAACCTTGAGTCCAATATTTTTAAAGCCACTAGCATGACTCACACAAAACCACAACTTTCTTTATTCAACTAGAGTCAAACAAGCAAAAACACATTACAGTGTAAATGTGTGCAAAATTAGACAATTTAAAACAAAAGAACAGTAATTCCAGTGTAATAGCTAGCTACTTACTGATGTCATGGTGACTTTGGTTATTATCGAGTGACCTACTCATGTTGCTTTACATTACAGTGCCTTCCACTAATATTGGCACCCTTATGTGAGCAAAGAAGGCTGTGAAAAATTATCTATTCTTTAACCTTTTGTTAAAAAAATTCACAAAAATACTCTGCTCTCATGGATATCAAACAATTGCACAACACAGGACCATCCAAAAAAAATATCTTTGTTAAACATATGTGTGCCACAATCATTGGCACTCCTATGAATTCATATGAGAAAAATATATTTGAAGTATATTTCCATTGACATTTGACATTTTTTAGTACACCTGGGTGACTAGGAACAGGAAATTGTTCAACCATGACTTCCTGTTTCACAGGGGTATAAATATGAGGTAACATATAGGCCAAATTCCCTTAGTCATTCATAACAATGGGTAAGACCAAGGAATATAGCTGTGATGTGAGGGAAAAGGTTGTTGAGCTTCACAAAATGGGAAGTGGCTATAAGAAAATAGCACAAGCATTGAAAATGCCCATTTCCACCATCAGGGCAATAATTAAGAAGTTCCAGTCAACTGGAAATGTTATGAATCAATCTGGAAGAGGACGCGTGTCTATATCGTCTCAACGCACTGTGAAGAGGACGGTTCGAGTGGCCAGAAAATCTCCAAAGATCACAGCTGGAGAATTGCAGAAATTAGTTGCGTCTTGGGGTCAGAAAGTCTCCAAAACTACAATCCGAAGTCACATACATCACCACAAGGGTTTCAAGAAAAAAGCCTCTATTCTCATCCAAAAACTAATTCAAGCGTCTTCAGTTTGCCAGACACTGCTGGAACTTCAAATGGGATTGGGCTCTGTGGTCAGATGAAAATAGAGCATTTTGGCAATAAACACCAGAGGTGGTTTTGGCGCACACGGAGAGGTAGCCATATGGAAAAGTACCTCATGCCCACAGTTAAATATGGTGGTGGCTCTTTAACATTTTGAGGCTGTTTTCCTGCCAGGGGACCTGGACATTTTGTTAGGATACATGGCATCATGGACTCTATCAAATATCAACAGATAATAAATGAAAACCTGACAGCCTCTGCCAGAAAGCTTAAAATGGGCTGTGGTTGGATCTTCCAGCAGGACAATGATCCAAAATACACATCAAAATCAACACAAAAATTGTTTACTGACCACAAAATCAAGGTCCTGCCATGGTTACCCCAGTCCCCTGACTTGAAACCCATAGAAAACCTGTGGGGTGAACTGATGAGGAGAGTCCACCAGCATGGACCTCGAAACTTGAAGGATCTGGAGAGATTCTGTATGGAGGAATGGTCTCAGATCCCTTGCCATATGTTCTCCAAACTCATCGAGCATTATAGGAGAAGACTCAGAGCTGTTATCTTGGCAAAGGGAGGTAGCACAAAGTATTGACTAAAAGGGTGCCAATAATAATTTTTTGTTGCTGCTGAAATGTTTTGTTTGCAACTGTTTGATATCCATGAGAGCAGAGAATTTTTGTGCATTTTTTAACAAAAGATCAAAAGGTTAAACAATAAAGACAATAGAGGACGTGTGTCTCAACGCACTGTGAAGAGGATGGTTTGAGTGGCCAAAAAATCTCCAAGGATCACAGCTGGAGAACTGCAGAAGTTAGTTGAGTCTTGGGGTCAGAAAGTCTCTAATCTCATCCAAAAACAAACTCAAGCATCTTCAGTTTGCCAGACACTACTGGAACTTCAAATGGGATCGGGTTCTATGGTCAGATGAAACCAAAACAGAGCTTTTTGGCAATAAACACCAGAGTTGGTTTTGGCGCACACACAGAGGTAGCCATATGGAAAAGTACCTCATGCTTAGGCATGGCCCGGTTACCGGTTTCAAAACCACTAAAATTTTCCATTATACCGTTCGTGCGGTATGAGCTGTTTTTTATCTCTCTCGTCAAAGATGGAAAGTGCAGGAATCCCTCAGGTTGTGAGCAGTGCAGAGAGTAACACGACCCCTCCCCCTCCAGTTGGTGCGAGCAGTCAGTCACCTGTGTGTAGGATGGCTAAAGGTGGTGAACCCCTGGAACTTTCCCCAGTCGAAAAAGACGAAGTCTGCCATATGCAAATTTTTCAGGTACCAAAAAACGTTCAGACGGCCATGGCTTGGAGGAAGAAGGACATCCAACTTGTAAGGCATGTTTAAGAAGAGTGGCTGCTAGAGGAGGAAATACGTCAAATATGATATCCCATTTACGGGAGCACCACCCGTCACTCTTCGTTAAATTCAAGGTAACGCTGTCTTGAAATGAACATTTGCAACAAGCTAAGAGAGTTAGCATGTCTAGCACTGGTGAAATAAATACTATTGGCTTGCTACCGATTTCTACGATTTAGTACAATAAGTAAATTTAGCTGGTATCAAGTCTATACATTTGTTTAAGTCTTCCAGCATTGTGTACATCTGTACAAAATCATGACATTACAAAAACAAACAAAAAAATGCTGGCTCTCTGATGTCTTTGCCACTGTTTGTGTTTAGTACAGAGAGAGACCACGCGTGTGTGTGTGTGTGTGTGTGTGTGTGTGTGTGACACACTCGCACTCTCTCTCTCCTTATGTATATATGTGCACCAACACTGAAATAACAATAATAGATTTTATAGCATTATATGATATTCTTAGCAGCAGTAGTACGTGTTTAAAAATAAAATATATTGTGTTCAATGGAAAAAAAAGTTCAAAAAGACATTCAAAAAGAACATATTTTAGAGCTATAATCGCAATACTGTGATACCATGAAACCGTGATATTTTTTGCATAAGGTTATCACCTATACCGTCAAAATCTCATACCAGCCCATGCCTATTCATGCCCACGGTTAAATATGGTGGTGGCTCTTTAATGTTTTGTGGCTGTTTTCCTGCCAGAGGACCTGGACATTTTGTTAGGATACATAGCATCATGGACTTTATCAAATATAAACAGATATTAAATGAAAACCTGACTGCCTCTGCCAGAAAGCTTAAAATGGGCTGTAGTTGGATCTTCCAGCAGGACAATGATCCAAATACACATCAAAATCAACACAAAAATGGTTTACTGACACCAAAATCAAGGTCCTGTCATGGCCATCCCAGTCCCCTGACTTGAAACCCATAGAAAACCTGTGGGGTGAACCGAAGAGGAGACTCCACCAGTGTGGACCTCGAAATTTAAAGGATCTGGAGAGATTCTGTATGGAGGAATGGTCTCAGATCCCTTGCCATGTATTCTCCAACCTCATCAGGCATTATAGGAGAAGACTGTTAATCTTGGCAAAGAGAGGTAGCACAAAGTATTGACTAAAAGGGTGCCAATAATTATGGCACATGTATTTAAGGAAGGTTTTTTTTCCTGATAAACCTGTGTTTTGTTTGCAATTGTTTGATATCGATGAGAGCAGAGTATTTTTGTGAATTCTTTGAACAAAAGATCAAAAGGTTAAACAATAAAGACGCTTTTTCACAGCCTTCTTTGCTCATATTTACCAGAGGTGCCGATATTAGTGGAGGGCACGGCATGTCACATTACGCCACAAGCAATTCTCAGATTTTTCAGGTTAGATTCTGTTACAGAATCAGATCAGATTTATTCTTTTCTTTTGCCACCAATAACCAATCCAGCATTTTCTGCTTATATCAACCTCACGTTGATACTGGATATCAGATCGGTGACATCTCCAACCAAAATCCATTCACATTCCAATTGCACAGATGTATATTCAAGATTAAAATTCAAACAGTTTGCAAGTTAATTTCTGCATAAATGCGCCTAGTTTGGCATTACGTCACCACTGTCCTTGCTTTTATACGCCATTAAATTTTGTCCTTTATAAAGTTTTTTTCGTATCCAGAAATGTTCCATGTTAATCGTATAGACGTTTACTGTAATATAGTTATCTAAATAATATGACATGCTTTTTAATCCATATGATCTAAACCCTAACCAAGTCTCCTTTTTTCCGGTGTACCTGAGAGCTAGGATGCCTCTGATCGTCCACTCTTCCTGGAGACTCGCTTTTGGCCCTCGGTCTTTCAGCCATCACCACCACGCTGCCTGTTGGGCTAAACCTGATACACACAGTAGAGCTGCGATGAGCATTTTTAGAAAGAAAGAGAGTGAAATTCCAAAAGAGAAGGCTTTCAAATACGCAAAAGAGTTCTGGTAAATCATGCAAGTCATAAACCTGACCCATCACACCATTACAGGACTTATAATGGTTTTAATGAGGACCAAGATCTAAATAATTATACGACTGAAATATCTATGAGCAGTTAAAGAAGCATTACTCATTCCCCAGATGCTCTACTCATTTGATGGCGGTCATGTGATTTTCCCCTTTCTTAATACGTATCCATACTCAAGAAGTCACATGCCTGCTTAGGGAGTGCTTTTTTCTGCCTAGATATTGAATTAATGTCGTTGAGCCTTTAAAATGAACGTTCACACACACCTCTCAGACTCGCTGAAGCTGCTGGATGGCTGAGAGCTTTTGGCTCTGGATGCGCCAGTAATGAAGCTCTCCTGCACCAGCGTGCTGCGTCCTGAGGTGTCAATCATCACAGTAGGTCCCTCCTCCGTCCCACTCCCTTCCTCGGGTGAGGCTTGAGTCTCTGCCCCCATCCACTCCTCCATCCGTTCGGTCTTGATGCGCAAGCCTTCCACAACATGCATGGTCTCATCCCTGCTCCTCTCCATGTCAGGCCCCGCCTCAACGTACCATTGCCCCGCCCGGTTAATGCGCAGTATGGGCTCGTTCACGGCACCCACGGCTTCAGGCCCGAGCCCACTGTGTTCGACAATCTGCGGGCTCATGGATTCCCCAGGTGGACTGACCTCCCTGATCTCACTTACTTCCATGACCCCGGAAGCAACTCCATGTGTAGCCAGAACTCTTGAACCACCATGCCTGGGGCTGAGCGAGCGCGAGCCACCCCTCTCAGCCTCAATGGTTCGTCCAGTGCTCCGGCGGCCACGCAGCTCCTCCTCCACGTCAGCCAGGCTGATCTTAAAGTGGATGCCCTCCAAAATTTGCGTGCAGCGGTCAATGATGTGCTGCATCTGCAGGAAGCTGGCGGCCGTCAGGTAGCTGATTATGTCGGCCAGCTGCAAGCACAGGCGGCCCGTGTAACAGAAGGAGAGGAGCTGCTCAAACACAGACGGGTTGCGGATCACTGACAGGGACACGGTGCTCATCTCACTCAGCGCCATGTGGTCCCGGAAATAGGGTGAACTGGCAGCCAGGACCACCTTGTGGGCACGGAAGCTCTGGCCCTGCACATTCACAACGATGTCGCATAGCCGGCCCTGCATGCGCAACTGGTTCAGGTGGGACAGGACAGAGTTGCTGAAGTCAGGGATGTCCAGCTGAATGCTTCCTGCTCGCTCCATGTGACCGGCACTTTTTAAAAAACTACAACGAGACAGACGATTATTAGCAGATGCATTTCAGGCTGGACTGGAATCAGACTTTTATATTTTCTGATGTGATATTTGACTGACGATACAGATCATGGATGTGACAAGGGCTCCATCGATACCATTTTTTTTTCAATCCGAGCACAAGTACATCTTTGATACTGTTCATGCACTTACTATACTACTTACTATACTTACAGGCTACTATACTCGTTCTTTATAACATTAGCGCACTGATTTTAAATAAAGGGCATTGGCTAGCTACATTAGTTTTGTTTCACTTCAGAAAAGTGCTTCTGTACAGCTACAAGTAAAGCATGTTTAGTTGTATTGGAATCCCTTGCTGTCGATGACTGATAGTTGCTGATCTTAAAGAACAACATACTGAGCTGTCGGAGCTGTTATTTGTGCTCAGCTGGCGTTGTCAGTAGACATTTTTCTCACCTAGCTAGTGTTTGCTGATAGTAATGAAGCTCTTGTACTGGGTTTCATGCTTAAGATGTTTTCTCAGGTTACTTGTATTGTAGGAAGATGCTATAGTTCTTTCTCTTGACAGTTTCACAGAGCACAGTTTGTGATCTGTTTTGCTTTGATAATTATTAACTTGTGAACCAGACTGCTGTCATGTCGAAGACAGCGTGCACTGGACTTACATTGCCATCAAACATCTGGTGTTCTAGCAACAAAATCTTGCAGATTTCTATCAGTTATCGTCCGACACTCAAGTCTCTGGTATCTGTATCGTAATGAAAATGGGGAAAGTCGTATCAGTGCACCCGATTATGAAGGCTGGTCAAATCCATGCGTTCTACACCAGCATTCAAGACATCATTGACACAAACTATGAAAAATATAAGGTAAACAATGACACAACAAAATAAATACTTACCTTTTTCTAATATCACGAACAAACTCGCACCCTAGTTTTTCGGCACTTGGACGTTTTATGGCTACAGTCGGCGGTCCGTCAGAGAAACGGTTCCGAGATTATTTGTTATTTGTGAATTTAACATTTTCGCTTGCATAGACGAGTGTGAATAATGAGCGGTTTGTGGCTACTGCTTTGCTTTGGGCCATTTCAGTGCAGCTCGGTCACTGCAGCTGAAGCCAAACCGAAAAAAAAAAAAAAAAACAGCTACAGGGAGGCGCCTTGCCTCTCTCAACGCCAAATAACACCAAAAAACCGACACGACTAAACACGTTTTCTCCTCCCTCACAAGGATAACACTTCCAGGTTTACATCAGCGTGCTCCTATTGCTTCTTAACCGCTTAAAATGTTTATTTAATGCCCCCCACGTTGCTGTTCTTTCCCATTTCTTCGCCGCTCTCATATTCCCCATGTATGAAAACGAGTCGATGTGCAGAAAGAAGGAAGAATTCTGGGAAATGGAGTTCTATATCCAGCTTCAGCACAACGTGGAGAAGTAACGGAAGCAATCACCAGCACTCGGTTTCCCATGACGCTTTGCGGTTATGGCACAGTTAAAGGAAGGGAGGTGTAGTTTGGTTGCATTTCTAGCAGTTGCCCTTTTTTTTTTTTTTTACCCCTGACTAAGGAAATGGTCAAAATGACTGCATTATAGTAAAATTTTCTGAATATTCGGAGAGTTTAGTGCGAATAATTAAAAACAAAATACAAAAATATTTAATATCGTGCGGGTTCAGAGACGGTTTCTCTTTGAATACATGATAAATCTTTAACAGTGTAATGACCAAAATAGTGAAATATGGCTTTGGACAATTAGCTACCTCTGTGAGAGTTGGGCTGATTAAAATTACATACATTTTCTATAACTTTTACATTATTATTATTATTATTATTATTATTATTATTATTATTATTATTGTTGTTGTTGTTATTATTATTATTATTATTGTTATTGTTGTTGTTATACTAATAAAATTCTAATAAATGTGCCATCATGTGACTATGATAAAAGTATACTATATTATTTTTCTGCCAAGCTTTCTTTAAAATGTAATATTTTTGTAATAAGTAAAATCAATGCATACTGGTAAAGCCTGGCATGATGGTTTATTTTAAGATTAAATTTCATTACAGATTTTAAAAAATTGTTAACAGTTAACTAAGAATTACAGACAGTTCTGTCACTGTTTATTATTAATTAACAACCTTAATTAAAATCATACACAAAATACAGTTAGAACTTGTACAGAAAAATATCAATTTGTATTTGAAAAAAAAATATTTTGACATCACGTGAACTTTAACGCTTTATATGCAAAATTAAAAACAAAAGCAAATGCTCAGTTAAAAGCCGTCACACAGCAAAACCAGTGCTGATAATATAAAACAATGAAACAAATTAAAAAATGTAAATAAGAATAAAAAAAAGAAATGTAAATACAAAGTTAAAATGTTATTCATAGCAAAACCAGTGCTGATAACATAAAACAATGATTATTGGTCACATCATAACGCTTCCTATTTTTCTGTTTACGCAAACCCATAGGAATGTAAATCTGAAGTAATACATGTCATTTATTGGCACAACAATTACATGGAAGATTTAAAAAATATCAGTATTTACATGTATAAATTAGTTAATCAATATTTGTGTGAAAATCAAAGGTCAGATCAATATATTTGTATATGAATTTGTACATGTAGTATATGTAAAATTAGTATTAAAAAACAACAATAAAAATCAAACAACTATATTATATACAATATTGCATACAGGTGCATCTCAATAAATTAGAATGTCGTGTAAAAGTTCATTTATTTCAGTCATTCAACTCAAATTGTGAAACTCGTGTATTAAATAAATTCAGTGCACACAGACTGAAGTAGTTTAAGTCTTTGGTTCTTTTAATTGTGATGATTTTGGTTCACATTTAACAAAAACCCACCAATTCACTATCTCAACAAATTAGAATACTTTATAAGACCAATAAAAAAAACATTTTTAGTGAATTGTTGGCCTTCTGGAAAGTATGTTCATTTACTGTACATGTACTCAATACTTGGTAGGGGCTCCTTTTGCTTTAATTACTGCCTCAATTCGGCGTGGCATGGAGGTGATCAGTTTGTGGCACTGCTGAGGTGGTATGGAAGCCCAGGTTTCTTTGACAGTGGCCTTCAGCTCATCTGCATTTTTTGGTCTCTTGTTTCTCATTTTCCCCTTGACAATACCCCATAGATTCTCTATGGGGTTCAGGTCTGGTGAGTTTGCTGGCCAGTCAAGCACACCAACACCATGGTCATTTAACCAACTTTTGGTGCTTTTGGCAGTGTGGGCAGGTGCCAAATCCTGCTGGAAAATGAAATCAGCATCTTCAAAAATCTGGTCAGCAGAAGGAAGCATGAAGTGCTCCAAAATTTCTTGGTAAACGGGTGCAGTGACTTTGGTTTTCAAAAAACACAATGGACCAACACCAGCAGATGACATTGCACCCCAAATCATCACAGACTGTGGAAACTTAACACTGGACTTCAAGCAACTTGGGCTATGAGCTTCTCCACCCTTCCTCCAGACTCTAGGACCTTGGTTTCCAAATGAAATACAAAACTTGCTCCCATCTGAAAAGAGGACTTTGGACCACTGGGCAACAGTCCAGTTCTTCACTCCAGTTCTTCAACCTCAGTCCATTCCTTGTGAAGTTCACTCAAATTCTTGAATCGATTTTCCTTGACAATCCTCATAAGGCTGCGGTTCTCTCGGTTGGTTGTGCATCTTTTTCTTCCACACTTTTTCCTTCCACTCAACTTTCTGTTAACATGCTTGGATACAGCACTCTGTGAACAGCCAGCTTCTTTGGCAGTGAATGTTTGTGGCTTACCTAGTGAACCAAACTGAGAGACCATTTTGAAGGCTCAGGAAACCTTTGCAGGTGTTTTGAGTTGATTAGCTGATTGGCATGTCACCATATTCTAATTTGTTGAGATAGTGAATTGGTGGGTTTTTGTTAAATGTGAGCCAAAATCATCACAATTAAAAGAACCAAAGACTTAAACTACTTCAGTCTGTGTGCATTGAATTTATTTAATACACGAGTTTCACAATTTGAGTTGAATTACTGAAATAAATGAACTTTTCCACGACATTCTAATTTATTGAGATGCACCTGTATTGTGTGTGTGTGTGTGTGTGTGTGTGTGGGTGGGTGTGTGGGTGTGTGGGTGGGTGTGTGGGTGGGTGGGGGGGGGGTTGAAGACTTGAGAACAAATGTTCCACTGAGCGTGCCTGAGTGTGATGTGTGTTTTCAGGTTTCATCCTCCAGATGGCGCTCTCTGAGCAGAAATGTGATCACACGCGTGTAAACGTTAAACTCTTCTGTGGCCTAATAGGACATATTTTCACTGAAATTTTCCTGTGCGTGTGTATGATGCTGCAGTTTCCTTCACTTTTTAATCCATATGAGAGAGTGGGGTTAGTTGTAAGGGCATAGCCAGACTTTTTACAACGGGTTGGCAAGGTTATATCCAGTGGCAAACTAGGATGGAGCAAGATACTAATCCTCATCCAGAGTAAATGACATAATCTGGCTACTCCTATCTGAATAAGATCCACATCAGACTTAGGGGCCATTTACATGACGTTTTCAACTAAAAACGGGAAACTTTTTATGCATTTTTGCTGTTCGTTTACACGACAATGGCGTTTTGGGGCCTGAAAACGCAAACTTTTGAAAACGGGTTTCAAAGTGCAAGTTTTTGAAAATGATACCGTTATCGTCTCCACGTAAACATACAAAAACGTGAATTTGTGAAAACGCTGACGTCATGTGTACGCGTATTACGTGTTCAGTCTA
The DNA here is from genome assembly GCA_023630585.1 of Cranoglanis bouderius. Classification (NCBI taxonomy): domain Eukaryota; kingdom Metazoa; phylum Chordata; class Actinopteri; order Siluriformes; family Cranoglanididae; genus Cranoglanis; species Cranoglanis bouderius. The sequence continues at coordinate 17,339,665 of CM042553.1, forward strand.
TAGCAGGGCTCGGGAACCTTTTTTCACCAAAGAGACATTTTTTCATTTTTAGTTAATGCATTTTTTTTCCCGAAAGAGCCATTGCAAAAGTAAAAGGTTTTCCTTGTCTTACAATCTCCAACGAGCCAGCATTCAGGCTTCCAGATGCCCCTGTCCTGCTTGCAGTTTACGTTGGAGCTCCGTGCAAGCCTTCCTTTGGCTTTCGCCCACCGGGTACTTTTTTTTAAACGAGGCAATAGGTTCTGTGCAAATCGCGGATCCGTGTGAACGGGGATCAATTTTGACAACGCAAAACTTTTTAAAAACGCAAAGGAAAAACTTTTCCATTTTTAGTACTTCGTTGTCGTGTAAACGTACCCTTAAAAGGCACAAGACTAAGCTGGTTTGTCGTTTAGCGAGCTACAAACAAGTCATAGCTAACATAACATAGGCTATATCCTATGAAGAATGCTAAAGTTATGAATTCAATATCGTTACCTAAGAGTAGCTAAAAACCTAATTTAAAAAATCCAATGTTATGCCTCCAAATCATGAATATTGTTAATGTAAAATACATGTGGTCAGTGGGGTGAGTGAATATTTCTCTGCTGTGTTAGCTAGTGAAACTTGTTTGTTCCTGCATGACATGTTTTGACAATTGGACAATGATGATTTTCCTTATCTGAAGAGACCATTTTGACCTCTATCTTTATTTTCAGAGGCAAGTGGAACCAAAAGAGAAGTTGCCAGGCCCTGAAGCAGCGAAGCATCCCCACACCATCACACTTCCACCACCATGCTTGACCATAGGTATGATGTTTTTTTGTGGAACTCTGTGTTTGGTTTACACCAGATGTAACGGGACCCCTGTCTTCCAATAAGTTACACTTTCGAATCATCAGTCCACAGAACATTCTCCCAAAAGGTTTGAGGATCATCAAGGTGTGTTTTGGCAAAATTCATATGAGCCTTAATGTTCTTCTGGGTTAGCAGTGGTTTTCACCTCGCCACTCTTCCATGGATGCCATTTTTGCCCAGTATCTTTCTGATAGTGGAGTAATGAACAGTGACCTTTATTGATGCAAGAGAGGCCTGTAGGTCCTTTGATGTTGTCCTTGGCTCTTTTGTGACTTCCTGGATGAGTAGTTGCTGTGCTCTTGGAAGAATTTTGGAAGGTCAGCCACTTCTGGGAAGGTTCACTACTGTGCCGAGTTTTTCCATTTGGAGATAATGGCTCTCACTGTGGTCCTTTGGAGTCCCAGAGTCTTTGAAATAGCTTTGTAACCCTTCCCAGACTGATGTATTCAGTTACCTTCTTCCTAATCATTTCTGGAATTTCTTTCAATTTTGACATAGTGTGTTACTGAGTAAGACCTTTTAACGAACTTCATGCTGTTGAAACAGTTCTATTTAAGTGTTGATTTGATTGAACAGGGTTTGCAGTAATCAGGCCTGGTTGTGTCTAGTCCAGCTGAACCCCATTATGAATGCAGTTTTGGGGAGTTAGTAACTACGGGGGCGCTAGTAACTATTAGTAACTAACACATAACACTAACATAACACTAGTAACACACATTAGTAACTAGGTTGCCTTTGTCTTATCTTAGATTTTGTTTTAATTTCTGAAACAATTTAGTATGAGATATACACAAAAACAGAAAAAATCAGCACTTTTTCACAGCGCTGTAACATATCAGATTTCAACATGGCTGACAGTGTTGGGGTCAGAGTTTATTTAACAGTCTATTTAACAAAACACAAATGAACTTCAGTTTCCTTTATGGAAAACATCTTTGCATAAGGATGAAGCTCAAAGACCAGAGCAAATCAGCTAGTAGTCATGCGATTGACGTATTTGTTTGTCATGCTGTGCCCAACATTTATGCACCCACTTAAGTATATGCTTTATATACTTCCGAAACTATAAGCAAAGAAAATGCTTTATCAGATGAAGAAATTCTACAACTACAAAATAATTCTTTACCTAATGATAAATGAATGAACAAAAATACACTTACATCATCCACAGATTTAATGATTTGAGATATTACATCTGAGCACACATATGACCCTTTGATTGAATTGTATATAACCACTGATATTAACATAAAAATGGTATTTGCTTATTACGAATGAGTTACCAGACAACTGTACCTGTAGGCCTATAGTATTTTACTCATGAGACAGACAAAGAATGTGATAAATGTTGTAACTGACACCACATTCTCCTATATTTATATACTTATACTCCTATACATGATTCAGCTTCTTCATATTGCTCTGTGCAGTTCACATTAGTGTAACTACTTGTGAACTTCTCATAAAAAATAAAAAAAAATCAACAATAAATAATATCGTGCATCTGATAAATCAAAAAACATTGTTCGTGTTTTAGAGAGTGCCATCACACACCTTTTAGTATAGTGAGAGTTAATGAATTTAAGCTTGTAGCAAAAGTTACTTTGCATGCAATCCTTTAATCCACAATATATGATATAAACCACCATTTTCAATTTACAAACTCCCAGAGCCTTTTTTTTAACAGCAAATATTTATTGACAAGCTAACAAAACACAGACACAGGTGTTACAATGTGCAAAAAAAAAAAAAAATTATAAAAAAAAAATAATAAAAAATAAAAATAAAAAAAAAACCACAGGAACAAAACAGGCATATGACTGACTTTTTTCTCTGAATCCTTACTGCTAAGTGATGCGTTTTGAACCATATCTATATTCTGCAGTATTTCAGTACATGTGTACATGTAACAGGTTGTAACATGATGATTATGAATCTTATCAAATTCACATTCCCAGCGTCTGTCTGTAATGCCTGATTCATTTGTAATGCTAGACCCTCATTTCTGATTTCCACACATTTGAATGACGCTAGACTGCAAATGCGAAGCAGTTTGTGCATGTGCATTAACTAGTAACAACACAAATAAACCCTAAAAACTATGAGTGGTATAAAAAAAATACCTTAAATTCATGATGCATTAATACCACATTATAATTCACCCCTCATCCAAGTTACGAGTTTATTCAAGATAAATTAATACCGGCGAACTACTGTACAAGCTAACTGAATTTCTACAGCTGTTGGATGAAAGGTGAGATCATGTTTATGAAAATAAAATACATTCTCAATCAGGGTAGTAGAAATCTCACTAAAAGCATGGCGTTAAGTCAAAGAAACGCAAGTACCTTTTTTTTTTTTCTTCTGTATTTCATTTATTTAGATTTTTGCCCTTACAGGAAATAAAGTTCAGTTTTTCAGGAATTTAACTTGTGATTTGATATGTAAATTTTCCCACTGCATGTTATTTTTCTTTACATGTTTATATAAGTTCATGTGAATATGTGACGTGCAAAAATAATGCGTAAAAATCACACTTTGTTTCCCTGTAAGAGCATGAAATTGTACAAAATGAGGCAAATATGCTAATACATTATAACGAGTCAGTAAAAGGCCTAAGATGGCTCTCAAAGAGCACTTTTACAACAAGTGCTATCCTAAACGCTCCTCAAATTAGAACGTTTCCATGTGATAAATAAAAACAGTGGGTAATACTGATTAATCAGAGCTCAGGTTAAGTGCATTCTGCAATCGGAGGAAGACGTTTCAGTGATGAGTCTTGCATCAAGATTCTTGCACTTATTTAATATTTTTGCAGTTCAGAGTCAAAAAAGTGTTTTTTCTTGTTTCAGTCTGTTTCTCCCAGTCAAGCCCTTCATACCTGTTTAGAATCTGTTGTAATGTTATAATGTGGGATCCAGTGGGATCCAGAGTGGGATCCAGAGTGGGTTTCTTCAGGATGGGAAGATTGTGATGTTAATACAACCATCACTCTGTACACTATAAACCAGGCCAATTTACACATAAAAGCTTTTCTAGATTGTTTTTTTAGTAACCCGAATGGAATTGATTCCATTATTTTCCCATTTCAATCCACACCAGCTCCACTAGCCGCATGAATCAGACACGTGCATAAAGACTCCGTCCACTCAGATCCACTCATGGACACTCAAACTTTTTGTACATGGTGTGAACCATAATTAAAATAAAAATCTACAGCACAATCTTGTGATTGTGCAGCATGTGGCTGAGGAACCAGCTGAGGAACAAAAATGACCCCAGACATGTTGTTTGTTCAATGTGCCAGTGTGTCCTGGCCGGACTTTGACTGTCTGTCTCCATCAGTTAACACTGCTGTACAGTTGGGTGTTAGTTAGATAAAAATGAAGCTCTATTCTCACTTACGGAACAAGAGCGGTGTGGATGGACAAACTTTCTGGCTTAGGTGTCCAGTGGGATCTCCACACATACACATACATTCACTAAATAAGAAAATGCAGGAAAATGTCAACAGTCCCATTTACGATGATGACGCAATGTTTCCTGAGGACACAACCGTTTCCCTGGGTGAGTACTCAGGCTCTTCCTTGTTGGGATGCGATGAATTGTCTGATTTGCTCCGGCTGAACTCTGCCCCAATGATGGGTCTGGAGAACTTGCCAGCGGGCTGAGTGCACACGCAGCACAGCAGCATCTTGAGGAAGGCCCTGCGCATCTCGTTGCTGGTGAGCGTGTAGATAAGAGGGTTCATTGCCGAGTTCATCACTGCCAGAGCGAGGAACCACTCAGCTTTGTAGAGGATGGGACAGGTGCGGATCTCGCAGGCTACGTCCAGCAGGAGCAGGATGAAGAGCGGTGCCCAGCAGGCGATGAAGCAGCTCAGGACAATGATGACTGTCTTCAGCAGGGCCATGGACTTTTCCGAGCTCTTGTTCCCGCTCCCGCGGCCGTTTGAGACCTTGCGGAAAACAAGTTTGCGGCTACGTGTGCGAACCAGTGCATAGATCCGGGCGTACAGCACCACAATGGCCATGAGTATCACGCTAAAAACGGTGGTGCAGAACAGGATGTAGGTCTTGTGGTAGAGTGGCAGCACTGTTGAGCAGTTCTTCATGCTGTGGATGCAGTTCCAGCCCATGACGGGCAAGCCACCCAGAATGGCGGCGATGAACCACACTGTGCTGATCAGCATAAAGACGCGGCATGTGTTTCCACTGTTGTGGAGCTTCATTTTGAGCATAGTAAGGTGGCGCTCGATTGCAATGGCCAAGAGGCTGAAGACCGAAGCAGCCAACGCTACAAACATGCTGCCCTCCCGGAAGAACCACTGCGTGGGACTCAGTTTATACGTATTAGCTCCTGAGAGCAGGATGTTGGCCGTGTATACCACTCCAGCCAGCAAGTCCGAAAGAGCCAAGTTCCCAATAAAGTAGTACATGGGCTTGTGGAACTTTTTGGTCCGCCAAATGGTGAGAAGAACCAGCACGTTCTCTAGAATTATGAAGCAGCACACAATGATAAACACGACAGAGTCGGCCTTGAGTCCGGGATCCTTTTCTACTTTACGGAATTTCCCGGTGAAGTTGTAGTGCTTGGCTATGAGGTCCGAGGACACTGAGTCAGCCATGGTCCTGGTCTCTGGCTGGACTGTTTACCACCTGTGCAATCCACCCTTTAGTCCACTAAGGGGCTCTGGAGTACCAGTGTAGGTCAGTATCCAAATTTCTTATGATGTAATGTCACAAAGCGTCCCTTAAGTCAGGTAAAAATCCTTAGCATGGACTACTGGGAATGGAGTATTCAAATCCAAGAACGGCATCGTGGAAAAGGCTGAAAGGAGCAAACAAATAAATTAATACAGTGAATGACACCTGAATAGTTACACTACATTAAAAGAAAAAAGAAAACGCAGATTAGAGTTTGTGTGATTACTGTGATAACAGATTTGCTTTGATATTCATTTGGATTTTGAAAAAAAACAACAAAAAAAACAAAACAAGCAAACAAACAAAAAAACAAAACAAATAAAAACAAACAGCTATTTGATTCCTGGAAAAAAAAAAGAGCAATAACAAGGCAGATATGGGAAAAGTGCAGTTATTCCAGCAAATAAGCCTGATTAAAGAAATAAAAATGTCTGCTAGATGTTTTGTCAAGCTGTTAGACTATTTGCTCTTTATTTGAACTTTTCTTTAGTTATATTCATTAGGGTTTTTTTGTGAGGAAACCTCAAACAGTCTGTCTAAGAATTCCTAGACCGCATCTGCATTGCAAACTAATGAACAATTAATGAACTGTTCAAGTACGATTTTAATTCAAAATGAAAATCCTAAACAAAAATTCATCCTGTGCAGGTGAATTTGAGCTACGGTGAAAGCTGGAGTGAATTTTTCTCTTTAAATTAAACGTTTGAAAGTTATTATATTACGATTAAATTATATTTAATACAGTATTTTGTTAAAATAAAGAGTGTAATTGTATCTTAGACACTTTTCCATTTGGTTTTAAAGCAGAAGAAATGAACTCTTACCTGCACTGCGAATGGAACCAAGTCTCCGTCTCATGAAGCTGCTCTACTGAGCACGAGCTATTCATGTGAAGCATGTGAAAGTCCCCTCCCCTTTCAGTCTCTCTCTCTCTCTCTCTCTCTCTCTCTCACACACACACACACACACACACACACACACACACACACACACACACACACAGAGAGACTGTCTGATTGGGATCCAAACAATTCTGGATTCCTAAAAAAATGGAAAATAGGAATTAAATATAGTCTTAAATTTCTCTTAGGAATAACATACAACATCCATTAATTAGCAGTAACAGTAAATTAAACAAGATAACTCTAAGAATAATCTTCATTATTATCACTGCTGTTGTTGATTATCATTATGATTATCCGTACCATTTTGTATATATATACAGTACTGTGCAAAAGTTTTAGGCAGAAAAAATGCTGTAAAGTAAGAATGCTTTAAAAAATAGACATGTCGTGTTCCCAGTTAGACTGGATGCATTTCTCTGTAAATTGGCACACAGAATGTTTCTGTAGACTTCTGAATTCATTTTGCTGCTACCATTCTGTCAACCTGCCCTGTGAAGGTTGTTGCTGATGTCGCTGACTGTTGTTTTGAGGTTTTTCTTCACAGCTCAAGACAAGTTTCAGTCATCAACTGCTGTTGTTTACCTTGGCCGACCTGTTTGACATCTGGCTGTTAGTACACCAGTGGTTTATTTCTTTTTCTGGACAATCCAAATTGTTGTATTGGCTATATCCAATGCTTGTGCAATGGTTCTTATCGATTTTCCATCTTTTTCAGGTTCAAAGAGGCTTGCTTTTCTCCTATAGACAGTTCTCTGGTCTTCATGTTGGTTTATCCTTTTCAACAACAAATGCAGTCATCACAGGTGAAATCCAGTGATCAAACCAAGAGCAGACTTTCAGAGCTATTAATTGTTTGAATAATCAATCTAACAGGGCATACCTGGGCAGCAAGAAACCACTGTCAGTCACATGTTCCAATACTTTTGATCACTCGACAAATGGGTGTGTTCAAACAGAAGATGCCATGTTTTGATCTCAAACAAAAAGACTTCAGTATATATATATATATATATATATATATATATATATATATATATATATATATATATATATATATATATATATATACACAAAAATACTCTGCTCTCATGGATATGGATATCAAACAATTGCATACACAGGTTTATCCAAAAAAATTTTTTTTTTCTGTTAAATATAGGTGTGCAACAATTATTGGCACCCCTATGAATTCATATGAGAAAAATATATTTGAAGTATATTCCCATTGATATTTTACATTTGTTTTAGTGCACCTGGGTGCCTAGGAACAGGAAACTGTTGAACCATGACTTCCTGTTTCACAGGGGTATAAATATGAGGTAACACATAGGCCAAATTCCCTTAGTCATTCATAACAATGGGTAAGACCAAGGAATATACAGTGCCCTCCACTAATATTGGCACCCTTGGTAAATATGAGCAAAGAAGGCTGTGAAAAATTGTCTTTATTGTTTAACCTTTTGATTTTTTGTTAAAAAAATTTCACAAAAATACTCTGCTGTCATGGATATCAAACAACTGCAAACAAAACACAGGTTTACCAAAAAAAACTTTGTTAAATATAGGTGTGCAACAATTACTGGCACCCTTTTAGTCAATACTTTGTGCTACCTCCCTGTTGCCAAGATAACAGCTCTGAGTCTTCTCCTATAATGCCTGATGAGGTTGGAGAATACACGACAAGGGATCTGAGACCATTCAAGGTTGTTGAGCTTCACAAAATGGGAAGTGGCGATAAGAAAATAGCACAAGCATTGAAAATGCCCATTTCCACCATCAGGACAATAATTAAGAAGTTCCATTCAACTGGAAATGTTATGAATCAACCTGGAATTGGACGTGTGTCTATATTGTCTCAACGCACAGTGAAGAGGATGGTTCAAGTGGCCAAAAAATCTCCAAGGATTTTCCACAGCTGGAGAATTGCAGAAGTTAGTTGCATCTTGGGGTCAGAAAGTCTCCAAAACTACAATCTCAAGTCACCTACATCACCACAAGTTGTTTGGAAGGGTTTCAAGAAAAAAAGCCTCTATTCTCATCCAAAAACAAATTCAAATGTCTTTAGTTTGCCAGACACTACTGGAACTTCAAATGGGATCGGGTTCTATGGTCAGATGAAACCAAAATAGAGCTTTTTGGCAATAAACACCAGAGGTGTTTATTTGGCAATAAACACCAGTTCCCTGACTTGAAATCCATAGAAAACCTCAGTGTATTTTGCACACCTCATTATGCACTACTACTGTAACTTGTGTACTATACATACAACCCCAATTCCAGAAAAGTTGGAATTTTTTTCTAAAATGCAATAAAAACAGAAATCTGTGATTTGTGATTTGTAGAACATGGGATCCTAAAACATCTTTGCTGATCATTTTCTTTCTGAACGAGATTCCTGCACATCTCAATGTGTATTTTGCCACACCTCATTATGCACTACTGCTGTAACTTGTGTACTAAACATACAACCCCAATTCCAGAAAAGCTGGATCACAGATTGTTTTCTGTGATTTGTCAGGTCTCTTGAAACTTGAATTAACTGAGAAAAGTACAAAGAAAACATATTCAATGTTTTCACTGATCAACTTAATTGTATTTTGTAAATATAAACAATGATGCCTTCAACACACTCAAAAAAGTTGGGACAGAGGCATGTTTACCACTGTGTTACATCACCCTTCCTTTTAATTACACTTTTTAATCATTTGGGAACTGAGGATACTAATTGTTGCAGTTGTGCAAGTGGAATTTTTGCCCATTCTTGCTTGATACAAGACTTCAGCTGCTCAACAGTCCTTGGTCGCCATTGTCTGATTCTCCTCTTCATGATGTGCCATAGGAGACAGATTCGGACTGCTACCAGCCCAGTCAAGCACACGCACTCTGTGTCTATGAAGCCACGCTGTTGTAGCACGTGCAGAATGAGGCCTGGCATTTTCCTGCTGAAATAACCATGGACTTCCTGGGAAAAGATGTTGTCTTGATGGCAGCATATGTCTCTCTAAAATCCCAATATATGTCTCCGCGTCAATGGTACCTTCACACATATGCAAGTCACCCATGCCGTGGGCACTGATGCACCCCCATACCATCACAGATGCTGGCATTTGCACCTTTTGCTTATAACAGTCTGGTTCGTCTTTTTCATCTTCGACAAGGAGAACTCAACGTCCGTTTTTCCTGAAAACAAGCAGAAACGTGGACTCATCTGACCACAGCACATGTTTCCACTGCCTTTCAGTCCATCTGAGATGAGCTCGGGCCCAGAGAACCTGGCGGCGTTTCTGCATAGAAGCCAAGATGTGTGGCTTCCTTCTTGTGTAATAAAGTTTCGGGTTGCATTTCTGGATGCAGCAGTGGACTGTGTTACGTGACAACGGTTTTCCGAAGCACTCCCAGGCCCATGTGGTTATATTTATCACAGTAGCATGACAATTTCTCAAGCAATGCCGCCTGAGGGCTTGAAGATCATGCACATTCAACAGTGGTTTCCGGCCTTACCCTTTACGCAATGAGATTTCTCAGGATTCCCTGAAGCTTTTCACAATATTATGCACTGTAGATGGTGAAAGACCCAAATTCTTTGCAATCTTGCATTGAACAATGTTATTTTTGAACTGACTGACAATTCTCTCACGAAGTTTGGCACAAAGTGGTGAGCCACGACACATCCTTGCTTGCAAAGACTGAGCTTTTGGTGGATGCTCCTTTTATGCCCAATCCTGATACCCTCCCCTGTTACCAATTAACCCGATCCTCCAAAATGGTGTTACTTGAATATTCTATAAACTTTTCAGTCTTATTTTGCCTCTGTCCCAACTTTTTTTGAGTGTGTTGCAGGCATCAACTTCTAAATTTGTTTATATTTACAAAATACAATTAAGATGGTCAGTGAAAACATTGACTATCTTTTCTTTATACTTTTTTCAGTTAATTAAAGTTTCAAGAGACCTGCCAAATCACAGAAAACAATCTGTGATCAAATTTTTCTGGAATTGGGGTTGTATGTTTAGTACACAAGTTACAGCAGTAGTGCATAATGAGGTGTGGCAAAATACACACTGAGATGCGCAGGAATCTCGTTCAGAAAGAAAATGATCAGCAAAGATGTTTTAGGTTCCCATGTTTTACATTTAATTACTCAAAATGTGGGTCTTCCCCAAACTGTTGTCACAAAGTTGGAGGAGCACAATTATCTAGAATGTCTTTGGTGGCCTGAAAAAAGAGCTCTGAAAAAATAAATGCAGTTAACAGCAAACTTTATTTTTATGTTTCACATTACTAATTGCTAATGTTCACCCTGCATGTGACACAATAACATTATACACTCATTCATATTCAAATTAATTCAAACACTAACTTTTAATTCAAATCCAAAAGCATTTTGAAAATAAATTCTTAAAGGATTTTGAACAGCTGGAAGGAGGTTATATATTTTTTTAACACTGCGAAAACAATCCTTTCAGGAAAACACTGGAATTTTCTTTTAATTGTAATCCTTTTGTTCCTTCCTCTGGGAATGCACCAGCTGTGGGGGGACCCCAAGTCTCCATAAGCCTGAGGTCTGGGGTGGGTTTACCACATCTACTCCACCCACCCCCACCCACCTGGCCCACTTTCTTCTGCACATTAATCACACATGAACTCACCATCCTGAGTATCTCTCCATGCCAAGGGCAGACACACCACTGTGACTCACAGGAGCCTGAAGATAAGGAGGGTTATTTGTGCACTGGGGGGTCGGGAGGTGTGGTGGTGGTGGTTTTATTAGAGATAACACCCTTGGGCACATCTTCATGGTTGACTTGACTGATTATGATGATTGGTTTTGTTTGCAATTAAGAATAATCCTGGGTTTGTGATTAATTTGGGGTATTAAATGTCTGGAAAATACACCAGAAACCTATTTCCATGCCATCTGCTCATGACCAAACACCATTTCACATTTTTGAAAAAAAAAAAAAAAAAAAGTCACTGGCCACGTATCACATAGTTTGAATTTTCACATCCCAGCATTCCTATAGCACTGTATATTTGGTGACCTCTCAATGGTTATCCTTACACACCCAAATGTAAAAGTCGTATGACAGAGGAGAGCTGTCTAGTGGGTGGGAATTGTGTAGGACTAAATTATGGAGAAAACAGGACAAAAATGCTAATGTTATCTTGCTGGCAATTATTAGCAGCTAATAGCAGTTTCAGTAGAACAGATGCACTTACCTTGCGGTTCATATTTTCAGTTTTGACTGGAAACTGTGATCATGCCAAATGCTGAGTTTGACCAAAAGTGTAACTGACATAAAATCTGTATTTTTTTATTTTTATTTTGACATTTTGAGATTTTTACTGAGATGGGTTCTGATTGTTTAAAACCTAAAAAAAATGTAACCTGGAACGTTAAAAAAAAAAAAAAACCTGTCAAAAAAATGTACATTTATAAAATACACCACAGAAAAAAAGAAGAAGATTTTTTTAAAATGCAGTGTAAGCCTCCGAGCTCCATATATGGTTTATATGCACACACAAAATCAATTCAATTCAATTCAATAAGCTTTACTGGCATGGCCATATGCAGTATCGCCAAAGCATGTTAAAAAAAATGTTAAAAAATTGTTTGTTTGTTTTTTTAAATGGAAATTTCCAATTCATAGACATCATAGTTCAGATTATGTATCTACAGTGTGCCTCAACACCACTACCAATTACATTTGAACTCCAAACTATCAATTTTTGAAATTGTCCCCTGGAGAGACGAAATGCAGGATGATGAATGATGCCTGAGCTTTTGTCTTCGTCTCTTTCCATTTGGTCTATAAATTAGTCTCAGTTGGACTCTGTGGTTGTGTCTTAGAAGCTGGTGGGTTTCCTCCATCCAAACTAAAGCATCTTTAAAGGAGGAACAAAAAACATGTGGTCTCTCAGTTTAGTGGTACTTTTGTTATGACCTTTTTATTTCAAACCCTCTTTAATTAAGAACCGTTTTTTTTTCCAGCCACATTTCTCTCTCTCTTCACCCTCCATCTATTCATAACAGCAACCAATGGAAAAACATAACGTAAAACACATGGGGCTTTACACTACTTAAATTCCTGGCATATTATTCATTTATTCATTTTAAAGCATATTATTCAATACCAGTGAAACTAATAGGAGTGAGTACAGTAACATTAGAGCTTAATGGGTTAAAGTTGACACAATTTTGGTCACAATCTGTTCCTGTAATGACAGATGCAATGTAAATGTAAAAAAAATTAAAACCCAAGTGGGTGTATTTACATGCACCCCAATAATGGTCTGATTTTAGCAGTTAACAGATTATTAACATAGTCACATAAACAACATATGTAATGATGTCTCACACTGAATTAAAGCCGACAAAGCAGGATTTTAAGGAATGGGGGAAAGAAGCACAAAAGAGGTATGAAAAGTATGAAATCTGCAACATTTGTATTAAATTTGTATGTTTGTTTCAGTTCCTATTTTTGAAGTAACGTTTGAATAATAAAAAGTCTTTACATAAAGATGATTGATTGCAGTAAACGTACAAATCAGCAAGGATTTGATTGGATTTTGGAATGCAGTGGATACATAAAGAAAGATTGAATTGAAAAATATAAGATTGAAAAAAAAAATAGTTAAATAAAAAAATAGTAAAATTTATAATGAGTACCTAACAGTTTTTGAAATGTAAATGTTTCAATTTGCAGAATTTATAAATTCCCTAAAATAATTTTTAAATACAGAAAAAAAATGCAAATTAAAAAAAATAAAATAAAATTAATAAAATAAAAATCAACAACCAAAATTCCATTTTTGCACATGCAAGCTAAGTTAAGTAGACCAGGCATTAAGCCAATTAAGTGCATATAAATATGTTGGGCCAATTATTGTAATAAAAATGCAAATTTTTTGCAGCTTTCAGATGATATATTTTAGGTGCAGCACACCGAGAGATCCTCCTTTATCTACAGCCATGTTTGGAGGTCAAAGTCACAGAGATCATGGGTCACTGCTCCAGACCTCCATGTGAGACCCCAAGCAGCTGAACGATTTTTTTTTTTCTTTGAGGATTCAGGCTTTACCCCCTGCTAAGAGAGCGGTTTAACAGTGTGAAAGCACACAGAGTGAACAGAGCAGGAAGGCACATTGGGTAAAGGCTGAACTGTTTATTATTTAAAAAAAAAAAAGACCCCCTGGCTTCACTTACTTGCCTGGGTCAAGAGTCTGAGCGAGGGAAAGGCAGAAAAGGGACACAGGAGGACACAGAGGGGACAACATGATGTCTGCCCTTTTCATGTCCTCGCTGTGACTGTTCCTGTGTTCATTCACATCCCTGGAAAGTACAAGCACAGAACAAAACATGATGTGACCAGTCTCACAATGTGTGGAGTAATTTCTTCTAATTCTAGGTTTGTACCTCACGTTCTCTCTCTCTCTCTCTCTCTCTCTCTCTCTCTGTCTCTCTCTCTCTCTCTCTCTCTCACACACACACACACACACACACACACACACACACACACACACACCCTTTCCTCTTCCCAGCCTTTACTCCGCCATGCCATGTGTTTCCTGTCTGCGGCCCCCTCCAACACTCACATGACCTGAGTCCATTAAATTCAACTGTTACGGAAAAATGCAGCATTCAGCTGCCAAAAGGATTTACACAAAACTCACACGTTAATTATTCAGAGCTAAAATCAGAACCTTCTTCAGTTCAAAGCATTCAAATCATATGGGGGAAAAAGAATCACATACATATATTTCACAGGTGATGATTGGAGTAATATGTGACTACATGTGAAATTTAGAATGTGAACATTGCTACATGTTTTGCCATGAATTCACATATATGTGAAACACTGACAGGTGAAAAAAATCACGTGAAAAGAAATGAATCGTGAAAAAAAGAATCATCTGTAAAAATATTACATATACAAATATCATCATAATCATCTGTAAAAACACAAAATCACAGTGAAAATAAAGAAATCATGTGTAAAAAAAAATGACACATAGAAATAAATTAAACATGAGTAAAAATATCACATGAAAATAAATTAATAATGTGAAAAATCCACAAAAAATCATGTAAAATACATTTGAACATTTGAAAAAAATGACAATGACATTTCAGAAATGAAATTTATGCAACTGGAAAAACCCTAACAAACAAACAAACAAACAAACAAAATCTTTTAAACATTATATTTAAAAAAAACCCCAAAAAAACCCACCACTTTGTTTTCAGTTTCATTTTTCTGTCCAGTGCCTTGAATTTCAGTTTCAGTTTTTATTTCAGTGCATTCAGAGTTTTTATTCCCTGATAGTCTGTATGATGGTAATAATCTTAGGAAAGTGACTCACTCACTTCTATACTGGGAATACTGGGTGTGATGCGGGAGCAAACCATAGATGGGCTGCCAGTCCCTCACACAGGGCACCACACACTCACACACACACACACACACACACACACACACACACACACACACACACACACACACACACACACACACACACACACACTCATTCATACTGGGAAATTTAGTGGAATCAGTCCACCTTCTGGCATGGTTTTGGCTGGTAGGAGGAAACTGGATGAACCTGGTGTAAAGACACACACACACACAAACACACACACACACACACACACATGGGGAGAACATGTGAAACTCCACACAGAGAGTAATCTGAGCTCAGAATTGAACCCAGGACCCTGGAGCTTTGAGGTTTCCATTATGGAAAGTTTTGGTGTTGAATTAATTTTGCTTGACATTTGATTTTGTTAATGATATGATGTTCATCCAATTAAATTAGCAATACAGCTGTGTTATACTTGAACCTATTTCTTGATAAACATTAATAAAGAGTGTTAAAAGTGGTGTGTATGTGTAATGATATTAAAAATCTGAAATACTGATGCAAATATAAAGTGTTTTAGAGTCTTTTATACACACAAAGTGCTTTTTATACACAAATCAGTTTATAGTTCTCGTTTGAAATTCAAGTGCAGATGCTCACCTGGTGGTCAAGAAGAAAGGGAGAGAGAGAGAGAGAGAGAGAGAGAGAGAGAGAGAGAGAGAGAGAGAGAGAGAGAGATGGGGGGGGTTAGGAGGAGGAAAGCACTTCCTTAGACACAGGTTGTAAAAATCCTGCTAACATGGATTGTAAAGCATTCCTGAGCAACAGGATCTCGGGAAAGTTACAAGAAATGAGTGAAAACACACACACACACACACACACACACACACACACACACACACACACACACACACACACATACACTTAATGTGCTCTTTAACAAGTCCACACAGGGCTTCATATAGAATAAATTCACATAGTGTGTGTGTGTGTGTGTGTGTGTGTGTGTGTGTGTGTGTGTGTGTGTGTGTGTGTGTGTGTGTGTGTGTGTGAGAGAGAGAGAGAGACTTGTGAAAGAATGCTGAAAGCACATCAGGAATGCTGCAATGGTTTAATATGTATAACAGCAAAATAAACATCCCCTGGAGGAGGAAGTGCTGAGGCCAGAACACAACCATTACTCTGCTCTCACTCTCCTCCTCTCTGCTCCTCTCTCCCCTCTCCTCCTTGCCTCTCCTCCTCTCTGCTCCTTTCTCCCCTCTCCTCCTTGCCTCTCCTCCTCTCTGCTCCTCTCTCCCCTCTCCTCCTTGCCTCTCCTCCTCTCTGCTCCTTTCTCCCCTCTCCTCCTTGCCTCTCCTCCTCTCTGCTCCTCTCTCCCCTCTCCTCCTTGCCTCTTCTCCTCTCCGCTCCTCCTCTCCTCTCCTCCTTGCCTCTCCTCCTCTCCGCTCCTCCTCTCCTCTCCTCCTTGCCTCTTCTCCTCTCCGCTCCTCCTCTCCTCTCTCTCCTCCCCTCCCCTCCACTCCTCTTTCTCGTGTCCTCCTGTACACTCCAATCACTGGATGTTTACAACTTCAAAATCTATAAAAATAAATAAATAAATAAATAGAAAAGACAGCTTATAATCGAGGCAAAGATATTTTCTGAGAGGTTACTTGTGTCCTTTCTCGGCTTCCTCACAGGGAGCCTTCTGGATCCTTTTTTATAGTCTTTTTTATATTGCCATCAATCTGAGTATACATTCTCCACCTCTCCCAATAAATGATACAATAATAAGAATCACAAATACAAAATGATTCATGTAAATTAAACGGTAGCTCCGAATACATTCCTTGGATGAAAGCCAACATTTGTACACATGCAACAATGTTTCAATAAATAACAATTCACCTTAAAGTGACGTTTCAGTGAGCAACAATGTCTCATTTAGTCAATACGTTTGTCTTTGTTTTCTTTCCTGTGTCCTTTCTCGGCTTCCTCAGAGGGAGGAGCCAAGAGGTTTTCACACTTCACTATAAACTGTGAAACTAGTGCAATATGTAGTGAATAGGTTTTGATTTTGGACATAAGAGAGGCGTCAGTTATACCTCAAGCGGCTGGCTGTAATGCACTCTCACAAATGCCCAGGTGGAGCGGTCACATGACCTTGCTTTCACTTGCTGTGTGAAATTCCTCTGCACCAATCAACACCAGCTGTGGATACATTTTGCCAAAAGGCATCGTTTTCCCAGAAGCACTTAACAAGCTTCCCAAGCCTTATGAGAATAACTAATAAAGGTCTCACTTAGAGCACATTAGCACATAATTATCCTGCAAATATGGCGTAAGAATGTCCAGTATGACCAACAGCTTAAGCTAAGGGATTAATATTGTCCACACTCTGAGTGAAACATGTTGGATGATTGCCACCATTAGGAAAATACACTACACTAAATACATTAGTTTACTATGAGTGTACTGTGATACATTATGTTTTATGGTAACTATAGTAAAAAATAATAATAACAATAATAATACAACAACATATAACAATAACAGCAACAATAACAAATATAGTATAAAATATATAATGAAAGATGCCTTCATCAAAATAATGAAATTAAATGTTTCTACATTAAAAAAACTTATATACTTATATATACTTATTATACATTATATACTTATATTTGGTGTGACAAAAAAATAAAAATAAAAATAGTAGTCTCTGGTACAATTAGTGCAGTTTTATAACGCATTAGCTGGTAAGTTTTATTGAGCATCTTGCAGAACCAGACACAGTTCTTCTGGACACTTTGACTTTCGCACTCGCTTCTTATTTTTGCAGCAAAACCCAGCAGCCTTCATTGTGTTTTTGTCTGAAAAAGTGGTGTCTTATGTAATATGCTGCTTTCTTTAATAACATACAAACATTTTTCTGAAACATTTAATTTTGTGCTAGAAAAATAATGTTTGGGAATCTAAAATGTTTTTGTACTGACTTGATAATTTAGAAATCATAAAATAAAAAAATCTATAAAAGTTTGTACTAAAAAAAAAATAGGGTGCCCACAGTACTGTATATATACATATATTCATATATCACACACACACACACACACACACACATATATATATATATATATATATATATATATATATATATATATATATATATATACACAGTATCTCACAAAAGTGAGTACACCCCTCACATTTTTGTAAATATTTTATTATATCTTTTCATGGGACAACACTGACGAAATGACACTTTGCTTCAATGTAAAGTAGTGAGTGTACAGCTTGTATAACAGTGTAAATGTTACGTTACCAGACGGAGGGAGGCAGGATGCATTCGCAGGGGAAATCGTCAGTTTATTAGGAACATTCGAAAATAAAGGAAGATTCAAAAGTAAAGGAACATATACCAAACAGGGGTGAAGGCAATGCACCGGCAGGGTCAAAAAAAAGGCAAACAGTCAAACAAAAATCCAATGAGTATTCAGGCATAAATCCACAAACAAACAAGGCAATAATCCATGAAATGACACGGCAGTAATCCCAAAATGGCAAGGCGATAATCCAAAAACTCACAAGGCAATAATCCACAAAATGACATGGCAGTAATCCCAAAATGGCAAGGCGATAATCCAAAAACTCACAAGGCAATAATCCACAAAATGACATGGCAGTAATCCCAAAATGGCAAGGTCATAATCCAATAAATCACAAGGCAATAATCCAAAGTCCAGGGAACGCGTGATAAACAAAAAACGTAGAGGAATGTACAATTCCTTTTCTCTACTTAGCAATATTCATTTGTATATATTTATAATCATCTTTAGTTATCTTTACTCATCTTTAATACTCCGCGAGGAAGCGGACACAAAAAGGGGTTTAAATAACAAGGGTAATCAAAAAACAAACGACATAAAACACAAAACACCTGAAACTCATTATCAAACAATAAACGGGAAACCAATGACTGAACAAGGGCGGATACAGGACATGAACCAAAATAAACGGACCAATGTGGAAGCGGGGGCAGAGACATGACGTAAACCAAAAACAAACGAGCACATGGCAGAGTAAACAAAACGAGAGTCTATGAGTGCACAGTCCAGAGGGTTTTTGTGAATTACGCTCGCACTACTCTTCCTCGTAGCGTGAAGTGTGGAATACGGAAGTGCGCTACTCGTTAGCCTCTGCTAGCATCGTAGCGAGAGGGAGACTCTAACAGTAAATTTGCTTTCCCCTCAAAAAAACTCAACACACAGCCATTAATGTCTAAACCGCTGGCAACAAAAGTGAGTACACCCCTAAGTGAAAATGTCCAAATTGGGCCCAATTAGCCATTTTCCCTCCCCGGTGTCATGTGACTCGTTAGTGTTACAAGGTCTCAGGTGTGAATGGGGAGCAGGTGTGTTAAGTTTGGTGTTATCGCTCTCACACTCTCTCATACTGGTCACTGGAAGTTCAACATGGCACCTCATGGCAAAGAACTCTCTGAGGATCTGAAAAAAATAATTGTTGCTCTACATAAAGATGGTCTAGGCTATAAGAAGATTGCCAACACCCTGAAATTTGCATCAAATTGGTCTGCATGGCTGTCGTCCCAGAAGGAAGCCTCTTCTAAAGATGATGCATAAGAAAGCCCGCAAACAGTTTGCTGAAGACAAGCAGACTAAGGACATGGATTACTGGAACCATGTCCTGTGGTCTGATGATTCCAAGATAAACTTATTTGGTTCAGATGGTGTCAAGCGTGTGTGGCGGCAACCAGGTGAGGAGTACAAAGACAAGTGTGTCTTGCCTACAGTCAAGCATGGTGGTGTGAGTGTCATGGTCTGGGGCTGCACGAGTGCTGCCGGCACTGGGGAGCTAGTGCCAACATGTACTGTGACATACTGAAGCAGAGCATGATCCCCTCCCTTTGGAAACTGGGCCGCAGGGCAGTATTCCAACATGATAACGACCCCAAACACACCTCCAAGATGACCACTGCCTTGCTAAAGAAGCTGAGGGTAAAGGTGATGGACTGGCCAAGCATGTCTCCAGACCTAAACAGTATTGAGCATCTGTGGGGGAGCGCAAGGTCTCTAACATCCACCAGCTCTGTGATGTCGTCATGGAGGAGTGGAAGAGGACTCCAGTGGCAACCTGTGAAGCTCTGGTGAACTCCATTCCCCACACGGTTAAGGCAGTGCTGGAAAATAACGGTGGCCACACAAAATATTGACACTTTGGGCCCAATTTGTACATTTTCACTTAGGGGTGTACTCACTTTTGTTGCCAGTGGTTTAGACATTAATGGCTGTGTGTTGAGTTATTTTGAGGGGACAGCAAATTTACACTGTTATACAAGCTGTACACTCACTACTTTACATTGTAGCAAAGTGTCATTTCTTCAGTGTTGTCCCATGAAAAGATATAATAAAATATTTTCAAAAATGTGAGGGATGTACTCACTTTTGTGAGATACTGTATATATATATATATATATATATATATATATATATATATATATATATATATATATATATATATATATATATATATACCAAAAAATACAAAAAAAACTGTACTGTGGAATATGCCATGTTAATGTGTAATTTTGTAAAAAATTATTGTAGCCAGTTTACAGCAATGTATTGAAATATTTATAAATGTATTATAATATTATTAATAATAAATATTTATACTGTATTTTATTATTTTCTATAATTATTCTATTCTATATCTATAATATTTATAATATTTGGACAGACAGACAGACAGACAGACAGACAGACAGACGGACACACACACACACACACACACGCGGATGAGGAGGTGATTGTGATGTGTTTATCATGACTCAACTTTTTCATTCACTAGTGTTAATATTAAATAAATTCCTCAGTCATGTGTCACTCTGTGGGTATTAACATGATGACGGTCACTATGCTGCTCTCTGTGGTTTCACACAAATCCCTCAGCGTCCCGCCTGTTTATAGAGAGGCTTTGCAGATTTATGAACAATAGATGACTTTGTACCATAAACACACACACACACACACACACACACACACACACACACACACACACACACACACACACACACACACACACACACACACACAGTAAAACCGAGACTGAGAAGTGTTACAAGATGGAAAACATGAGTGTTCTCAATTTAGTGGAAAATCCAAATTGATCAGAAATGACCTCATGAACACTGATAATCTGTAGGTGGACATACAATTAGATTATTCTGGCACTTGATTTACCAAACCTAGTGCGCAAAATACTATTTTTATTAAAGCAAGACAAAGATGCATAAATAAACAACAAATTTTGCATCAATCCAAGCTCACTAATGACTGTTTTGCATCTGTGGAACTGGTCCATTTGAACTTTGTCCGGCAACTATACAACATTATTGTTACTGGTTTAAGAATTCTAGCACAATTCTAACAATTTCTAACCAATTATATAAAGTGCATGCCTAGACATTGGTTAAGCCCATTACTCTTATAATTGTATTACAAATTTTTAAAGGCAGCCACTAATAAATTAGTAGTTAGGTTAGCTACATAATATTGTAATATAATATTAAGATTTTGACATATAGGCTATGAAACAGGCTAACTTGAGAAAAACAAACTGTGAATTTACTGTATCGCTTGGAATAATCCACACTTTATGTATAATATTAGGGATAAAGAGTATACAGTATATACTTGACCACCTTCCTTAAGCGAGCTAACCGTAGGACACATATTGAGACAAATAGACATTGTAAATTAAAAATCAAAATAAAGTTTGGATAACATCTTGTTAATGAATAAAATTGAATTAAAATGGAATGTATTATACCACAGTGCTGTTCAAGTCACAATTCTGATTGGCCAGAAGGTGTTAATTACAGTTTCCTCCACTAATATTGGCACCCTTGGCAAATATGAGCAAAGAAGGCTGTGAAAAATTGTCTTTATTGTTTATCCTTTTGGTCTTTTGTTAAAAAAAAATTCACAAAAATATTCTGCTCTCATGGATATCAAACAATTGAAAACAAAACACAGGTTTATCAATATATATATATATATATATATATATATATATATATATATATATATATATATATATATATATATATATATATATCTTTGTTAAATTTAGGTGTGCAACAATTATTGGCACCCTTTTAGTCAATACTTGCCTCCGTTTGCCAAGATAACAGCTCTGAGTCTTCTCCTATAATGCCTGATGAGGTTGGAGAATACATGGCAAGGGATCTGAGACCATTCCTCCATACAGAATCTCTCCAGATCCTTCAAATTTCGAGGTCCACGCTGGTGGACTCTCCTCTTCAGTTCACCCCACAGGTTTTCTATGGGTTTCAAGTCAGGGGACTGGGATGGCCATGGCAGGACCTTGATTTTGTGGTCAGTAAACCATTTTTGTGTTGATTTTGATGTGTATTTTGGATCATTGTCCTGCTGGAAGATCCAACCACAGCCCATTTTAAGCTTTCTGGCAGAGGCAGTCAGGTTTTCAT
Organism: Cranoglanis bouderius; assembly: GCA_023630585.1. Lineage (NCBI taxonomy): Eukaryota > Metazoa > Chordata > Actinopteri > Siluriformes > Cranoglanididae > Cranoglanis > Cranoglanis bouderius. The sequence goes on from CM042553.1 coordinate 17,361,987, forward strand.
TTATTATCTGTTGATATTTGATAGAGTCCATGATGCCTTGTATCCTAACAAAATGTCCAGGTCCTCTGGCAGGAAAACAGCCTCAAAATGTTAAAGAGAGATCACCATATTTAACCTTGGCCAGGAGGTACTTTTCCATATGACTACCTCTCTGTGTGCACCAAAACCACCTCTGGTGTTTATTGCCAAAAAGCTCTATTTTGGTTTCATCTGACCATAGAACCCGATCCCATTTGAAGTTCCAGTAGTGTCTGGCAAACTGAAGATGCTTGAATTTGTTTTTGGATGAGAGTAGAGGCTTTTTTTTTTCTTGAAACCCTTCCAAACAACTTGTGGTGATGTAGGTGACTTCGGATTGTAGTTTTGGAGACTTTCTGACCCCAAGACGCAACTAACTTCTGCAATTCTCCAGCTGTGATCCTTGGAGACTGTTGCACACCTATATTTAACAAAGATTTTTTTTTTTATAAACCTGTGTTGTGTTTTGTGAATTTTTTTGAAGAAAAGATCAAAAGCTTAAACAATAAAGACAATTTTTCACAGCCTTCTTTGCTCATTTACCAAGGATGCCAATATTAGTGGAGGGCACTGTAAGTTATTATTCCTGTAGTAACACGGACTTGTATGGCAGGCACGCCATGGTGTGTGGTGAGGAAATGGCTGTTTATAGATGCTATAATGCAAGTGATAACAAGAATTGCTTAGTGTAATTACAAAAGGATAAAAAGTATGATGTGTCATTCTAAATAAATAAACAAAATGTAATTGTTGGCAAATTCCTGTAGTATAAGAGTAATAAAACACTCTGGGATGTGCTGTTATAGGAAAATAATCAACTTTGGGGTTGTAACTGTAACTCCGCTTCATCACACCACCCTGTTGTAGATTATTTTCCTATGCCAGCACTTCCCCAAGTGTGTTATTCCTTACATACAATTAGTGTGATTATAAGTTATTTAATGGATAGTCTCAAATTTAGAAAAGAAATCTTCTGGGGGGGTATGAAGCATCTGAGTGAGCATACTGCTCTGAGCTGAGATGTTAATTTCTCCAAATAAATTGCACACTGCAGGGGAACTCCAGAACCTAAAATTGTGAAAATGTTAATATTTGTGTCTTTCTTGATTTCTACCTTTAGATGAAAACAGAAGACATAATTACAGCTTATCATTGCAGTCCATGCTGCCAGAATGATGCTGTGCTATTATTAATAACAAACAAAAAGTCTCGATAGCCATCAGATAGGAAGCTCTCTAAATGAATCTCACAATAGATGTTGAAACAGCTGACTCGTTGGATCCATTGTGCCTGTGGACCATGTGCTTGACAATACCGAAGAGCAAACAGAGTGTGCTAATGTGTTTATGAATGGAAAAGACAGAAAATGGGGCACAGCAGTTTTAGTGAAGGCTTGTTGGTCATTAATGTGTGAGTCAGTGAGGTTTGGGAAAGAACCTTCAGCAGGAGGAGATGAAGGAGGCTTGGATAAGTTCGGCTCATGCACTGTGTTTTGAGATCAGGGTAAAAAATGTAAGCTTCCCTCTAAGCAGGAAACTTTTTTTCTGACGAGCCAATTCTGGGGCTCACAGTTCTCAGAGATGCTGTCCAAAAAGTGGTCTCCATGGAGCAGCGAAAAACTATGTCGAGTTCTGAAAAGAGAGAGAGGAACGAGTCTTTTGTTGGAGGAAATGACCCCCCTCTCAACACTCCTTTCCCTCTTCTCCATTCCTCCCATTCTAAATCTTTCTCCCAGTCACTCCAGCCAATGATTTCGTGCTCTGCTGTGGTTTGTGCCTGAATACAGAGAGCTCCATATTGTTTGGACACTTCAACATTTTTCTAGCACCTTTCTGTATGAGTCTTATCTATAAACGTAAGGAAGAAAACACGACGAAGTAGTGTTACCACCCTTAAGTTCATTATTTTCCAGCAGATGCACGTCCTGGGGCATTTTATTCCTCTTACACCACATCAATTAGCTAATGATACATTTTATTTATTAAAAAAACAACACATCATCCTTTTTTAAATCTATTTAGAGTAACATTTAATGTTGTGGAACATCCGTGAAAGGAGTTAGATCCTGTTCACATTTATAGAAGCTATAAACAGTCGTTCCCTCGCCAGCCTCCATTTTTTTCTCTTTTGAAAGTTATTCTATGTTACAAAGCGCTGAGACTGGAGACTCCTTCCATAATCGTTAAATAAATTTGGGGCAGCAGAAAGACATGGGGACATTTCCATATTACATATTAATGTATGTTCATAGATCCTGGTAAAGGTGTAAAGATGTTCCTATGACAGCTTCTTGGGCATACAAGAACATACATACATTAAGATTAATTTAATAGTTTAGAATAACAGGTTCAATGGTACTTTAAGGCCTTTTAAAAGTTCAAATGACTGTTCTTAGAAATACAGAAACACAAAAATGCTGGATATTTGCATTCCTAGAAAAGGACTTTGACTCCTTCCTCTAACCTTTTTGCACTGGACCATTTGTTATTCCATATCTGGCTCTATATCAGGAGTAGGGACGTTCACTAACAGCATACACAGACGGTATGTGGCACAGAGGATATGAGTACAACCGTAACATTTATTTATTTATTTATTTATTTATTTTTTACATGAAAGCAGATTTCTCTCATTTGATGTTAACATGCTGGGTTTCTCTCAGATCTTTAGTGAACATAACGGGAAGCACATTTAATGGCTGCTCAATTTTCCAAACACAGCCAAGGGTGCCAAAATTTTAATTTGAGTGCAAAACTTAGCACACATTCAGTGACCAATGATTGATGATTCTTTGACAAATCAATGATCTGCACTACTGTTAGCTTCGCCCACATGTCCCAGCTTGGCTTGCATGGTATCTGGGCAGGAAATATGACACAGCTCACTTGGTGGTGGAAATAGGAACAACATGGAGGATTATGGGTAATTTGCCAGTTGTAAAATGCTATTAGAGACCTGGGCACTCACCAGCATCCTGTTGATTCATATGATGGTGTTTTCAAGCCCACTGGAGCAGATCATCACTGAGAAACTTAATTATGTCTCTAATCAACTGATACCTAACCTTATATACAGTACCTCACACAGCAAGGACGTTTGAAAACTGAATATTAACTGATCAGGTCACAATCTATGATTTGCTATAAAATTCTTAGTCTTCTTACCGTACTGTAATAGTATTACCCTCCACGCTAAAAGAACATAACCCACCACAGTCACCCTTAATTCCTGGAACGGAACGTTAGTACCCTGTTGTTGTTTTCTTTCTTTTTTTTTCTTTTTTTTTTACACAGCCTTGAACATGCTGTGCTAAACCAATTGTCTTATTTCCTCCTGCAGATTTCTCCTCGATAATCCCTCCAGTCACTCTAGCAAGGCATGAGAGGTTCCCAAATGGCTTGAGCCACCCAGTGTACCTCTTTTCTCAGCACTAACACATCTTATTAATGTCAAGCTCGATGAAATCTGTAAACCGTTTGTGCCCTGGGCATCTCCAAGCCCAAGTTTAGCTCCAACCCCAAGGGTGTAGCTTTGATTTGTGAAGTTGGAGTCAATTTATTTTCCCTGACTACAATTTTATTGTAACATGTAGCTTGACAACTGCTTTAACATTTACATGAATGTTATTTAATTAAATCTAGTGCTGACAGAATAGGTCATTCGAATGAGGACAAATTAGCTCATCAAATAATTTTCTTCTCTTTCTCCTTGATACTCTCTTAGAAAGAAAGGATCTAGCACCCATAAGAGTTCTTCATTTTATCGCTCTTGGAGAATGTTCAGTGAATAACTGTACAACAGAGAGTTTCCCTTATGGAAAAAAAAAAGTTTTTACTTTAAGAATACCTCTACCTGCTTCACCACACACACACGATCCGAGCACATGGTCTTGCTGTTGGTGGGAACTATTTTTTACTAGGCATGTTAATTAGCTTGAACAGATGCTAGTCAATATTTCTAGCGTCTGGAATACAAAGGGAAACATTGACAAAACTGAGCAAAATTCATTACAGCATAAGACAAAACTATATAACTCTACTGCTAGCATAACACACAGTCACCTCACATTTAAACACTTGGTCACCTGTTCATCACTGAAATGCTAGTCAAAAATCTTTCTGATCTTTTCTTTCTGATCTTCAAGGATGCAAATGTGATGCTTCCTCACCAGAGACATCATCAGGAGAGGATAACCACTAGAGCTACATAAAATTTAAGGTATTCTTATTTTCCAGAGCATGTATTAATGCAAAAAAAAATGATGTTAGTTGTCACTTTTTAGCCTAGTTAACTGGACTTCCACATAAGCACACTGGAGCGTTCACTTCCTGGTGGGCTAGCTAATAAATTTATGATTTGTCCACCCTGATTAGAATTCACTTCTCATAATTTGGGAAAGTTGGGGAATACTTAGTAGCCCCACCCAACACACAACCTCTAGGTGATTTTAAAAGCAAGAGGGACGAAATCTTTAATGTCATTAATATAAGACACCACCACTGAAGCGACCGAGACCAGGTGCGAGATGAGTGCAGGGAAAAGCTGGTCCTGAGAGTTTATGTCTTACGATAAACAGTCACGGCTTAATAAACTTTAGTTTATCTTTTTCGTTGTATTAAATTTAAACAACACGCCCCACTGTAATGCGCAAGGAGATGTCTATATGTGAACTCACATTACTGCACTAATGGCAGGAAGGTATGCGTCTCATTTTCCACCCCTCACTCTTATAGTCGGTCTCTTTGGTGGTCCAGACAGACAGCACCACATTAATCTGCCTCGAGCTGGTTTATCCTTCGGTTGCTCAGAGCCCTGGCCGCAGGAAGGGGGTTCATGTCCCAGACACATCCCTAAACACAGACGGAATGGAAATTCTGAGGATGTGGTGACCAATTTCCAAAAAATCCAATTGACCACAATTTTGTGATGATGTTACAAAATTAATATTATACACTTTTTATGCATGGTCTTAGCTCTGGTTGAGGTGGGATTAAACACCCACTCCTCACTCCTGTAGAGTAACTGGTGGATGCAGATGTTTGCATACAGGAAACAATTTCAGTTTTTTGGAAAGAGACTGCTGGCAGCTGATATCAAGGCTGACACAATGGGAGTGTGTGGAAATACCAGTCCAGTTTCTCATCCCAGCTAGGATGCATCAATACAATTTACCCAGACTGAGTACATATTTTTTTCGCACTCAGAAAGAATAACCTACTTAGTACTAATCAATCAGAAGCACCAGGGAACATTTTATTTAGCTCTGTTTATGTTGGTTGTTGCTGTGCACTGCTAGAACTTGAGCATGCAGTGCAGTATCCTCATGCTATGAATCGCACCTTGACTTGCAAGCAAAGTGTATGTGCTAACAAAAGAAAGTGGGCATGTCTCAGTGCTCATCATTAATCATCATTAATCATGAAACATGTCCAGGACGCTGTCATCTGTTCATTAGCGGGACAATGTACATTGGGCTTAAGTCACGTAGTATCGCGTGGTATCAGAGCATTTTTTTATGACTACAAATATGAGTAAATGCACACAATATTGGTGCATCCTTATTCAAAGCCAATAGATTTCATTCTCAACAGCACACCACTGACTTCATTATTAATTACCCGCTGGTTATAGTTATGTATAATAAGATGGTCAATATGAGAAAATGGCGACTATATCAATAGCCCCAGGCAACAGCTAGACAAATCGCAATCCATATTTAAACCTTATTACAAAAACAGAACATCAAGATCTTTAATAAAATCCACGATATGTTTTCATAAACACTAATTTAATGACAGTCAGCACAGACGAGTGCGTCCTAAACCCTATAATGCTTATGCATGTATGCTGCAATTTGCATATTTTCAACAGAGCCTTATTAAAATATGAATACACTGTGTTCCAAATCATCATCATCATCATCAGTCTTTGCTGTGAGCTAAAAATGTTATCAGTCTCTCTAAAAAAACAAAAACAAATATGCAACGTGTGAAACAGGCATAAATCATCCATACAAGTGTCAACAATCACTCCAGTGCCCTGGTAGGAGGCCAAACATGCAAAGACCCTGAGTTATTTTCTGAAAGGCACAGGGTCAGGTCTACAGGGAGAGTCTTTTTCATGCTTACAGTCAGCCAACAAACTCAATAACCCACTGATATGAGGGATTCAAATCTGTTCCACCCAGTCCTAAATTTAGCCCTCAACTTTACAGCATCTGTAAATCAGAAGCATGTTTGTAGATTGTGTAAACATTTCTATAATCTAGCACCTGCGTCTTGCAGTAGCTTTTTACTTAAATATATATTTAAAGATAATGCAAAACTTAAATTTGCTTTTCTTTTCTTTTTTTTTTTTCTTTTTCATATTTATGGGTGAAATCCCTTGTAAAAAATTAATGCTCTTATTTTATTTTTTTTTTAATATTCTGAACTTTACAAGTATATTGAATATATACCAACATATGTACAGTATGTACTTAATTAAAATATGCTAAGATATATTAATCTCAAATGCTAAACACAAATGTGAAATGTGATTAATGTGAAACATACTTTCAGTTTGAATTTAATTTAATTTTATAAAATACACTTGTTTGATACTTTGATACTTTAAATGTATTTATTGTATACTTATACAGGATTTTTTTTTTAAAAATACACGTTAGTCGACACTTCTTGGTTTTAATCGTGATTTACCAATGAACTTGACTTTAAAACACGTCATTTTATACAATATACTTGTTAGATACCTTTCTTGTGTTTTTTTTGCAAAAGTATCAAAAAACAATTTCTATAGTAATGCATTTAAGCACACTTTAAACAAAATTCACTTTTAAAGTGATTGAAAAACCAGCATTATTGTTTCAGTAAAACATAATTGCTTCATGGTATTAGCATGCCGATTGAGTATTTGAGCAGATGTCTGACCACTGAGTCTATTAATACTCACTCTCCATTGGGAAGAAACAAGAATATAGGAAAAGAAAAATATGGGAAGCAGAATGGAGTTCAGGACCCTCTGATTTCAGGCAGGCAGTGCGTTGGGGGTGTACGTGTGTGTCCTGAGATTTGCAGAGGCTTTGATGGTGTGTGTGCGTGTGTGTGTGCGTGTGTGTGAGAGTGTTTGTGTGTGTGTCAGATATGGACCGTTAATAGTGATCAAGTCAGGGAAGAGAGAAAGGAAGAAAGAGAAGGGGGCAGGAGTGCATGGGCCTGGGCGGCATTTTAAAAGAGGCAGTGGAGCATGTGAAGAAAATTTAAATGGGGAATTTCAGTGGAGTGCAGCAGGCCAATGGAGCAAGCAAGAGCTCGACAGGAGGAGCCGAGCAATTTGCTAATGAGCCGTCCTCAGGATATGAGCTGGAAACCCGTGGGAGAGTCGCAGGAAATATACAGGCATGTACAAGTGTGCTTCCAGAAGGCCACATGACACCTGAGTCATACTCCATTCTCATGGATGAAGTAGATTATTAATGAAATCATTTGAGGTGACTGTCTCATTTCCTTTACATGCTACGTGCATTTTTGCCAAAGAAAAATGTTGAAACTGAACTTGTGTCCTTGTGTTGTGAGTAATCTGTACACCATACAGTGGCCTTGGATTCAAAGGAAGTATAATTACGACTGCAAATGACCATTTCCTGGAGGCCTCACGAGGAAGGAGAAGGGGAGGGTTCTGGAGAAGCAGAGAGAAAAAAACAAAAGAGAGATGTTAGAGATATGGAGGAGTTTATCCTTGGAAGAATGAACGCCTCCTTCCTCTATCGATGATGTCACTTCAGAAGCCAATGAAAACTCTAAAAGGCCACTTCAGACACACCGTGGACATTATGTCATTTAGGAATAATGACTCACAGTTTCTATTGTTTCTCCAAAAAGGTCAACATTCTCTTTTCGGGAAAAAAGCATGAAAGAAACTTAAGAACAATGGAGGCACTGATTGAGACTACTGTGCAGACAATTTAACCCTAAAAAGCAAACCCAATGTGTCTTTGTAACCCCAAGTGTGGAGCATTGTCCTGCACAAATTAGCATTCAGCTATCTAATAACAATGAAAGCTCAAGGTCCATTTGAGCTGAGACATAACCAAACAAGGGCAAGCTGGAGAAAGGGGAAACAATCAGGGGATGTGAGTCTAGTCATTGGGCCCTGTGGATTTGTGCTTTTTCTTCCTGACTCCATTTTGCATCTACAGTGCTTGGCATTACATAGTGTTCCCTTTTAAACATAATATTCACTAATGACTAAAGATCCAAAAGATCCGATGTGGAAAATGTGAGAGATGCCACCAGGGCTGGCTGGTATAAATGTGCTGAAATCTCCCATGTGTTTCAAAGATAAAAAGACATCAATATAAGGTTTCATTTTCTGCATCCACATCAGCTTTTTCTGCTATTAAATGTATTTAAGGCAGATTATTTTGGATGTTTGTGAAACCGAGTCCAACAGCACCACCAACGGAAAAAAAGATAATAATTAAAACACACAGAATGGTCTGAAGAAGCGAGAAGCGAGGCTGATTTCTTTCTAGCCCAAACTATAGGTGAGTACACCGAGTGACATGCCCCCTAGGTTTTATCACCATTGGGCTGATATTTTTCACACACACATCCATAACACATCATCAGTGGTGTTTGAGAAGGTGCATGTAAAATACAGTCACAGATTTAATGAACATGAACACGGTGGATTATTTACGTCATTTGCATCAGACTGACTAAACACACATTGTCCACTGAAAGTCATTACACAAAAAGGTTCAAAGTCTTTGAAGCCCTTCCATTGTTACTACTGTTGCTGGCGCTGTGTAGAAAATGACTTCAGCACTTAGACAACCTCCAGAGAACCTTTACTTAAACAAGAACCATTAAATGACATGTACTTGACAAGGATATGGTTAGTTCTGGACTCAGATTAGTAACTAAACCATACTGAACCATACCTCACTGTAATGGGCTATAAATGAATTTATACCATGGCACTGTTGAATTCTTGATTTAAAGAATTATTGTTGAATTCAGAAGGTGTTATTAATTTTCTATAACAGCAGCTCTGACAGTAGTACAGCTACAAATCACACGTTTCAGTGAGGAGGTGTTTATTTAACATTTTTGGAAGGAGTCTCCAGTGTCTGTAACTTTGTGTTTTCCAACATGGGAAAGTCTTCAAGACATAGGAGATCACGTTTGTGATTTTTCTGTAACATGACAAGCTGTGTGTTGTTGTTGTTATTGTTTTTTTTTTTTTTTTTTTTGCTTATTAACTTCAAGAGAGAGAAAATGGTAGAAGATGGTAGAGAAGAAGATGGTAAGGGAACTACTGGAATTGGGAACTAACCGGTGTATGGAACTTTCCATAACATGTAACTGTATCTATAAATGGATTAAAACAAATAAACAGTTCTTTAATAGTTATTCAATAAATAAACAGTTGAAGAATAAAACACTTCAAGATGTGCTGTTATAGGAAAATTATCTACTGCAGTAATTCACCTTCATCACACCACTCTGCCATTGATTATTTTCCTAAAACAGCATGCGGCAGAGTGTTTTGTTCCTTACATAATTTCCAGAAAACAACATGTTAACTCAATAACAACTGATTTACAAAAAAATGTGTTGCTCTGATGGTGCAGAGGATGAGTGGGAAGGATGGGAGTGCAAAAGGTGAGAGAGAGAGAGAGAGAGAGAGAGAGAGAGAGGAGAAAGGGGAAACCCTGGAACAGAGCAGGCCCAGTGTTCATGGCCAGCATGGGATCCCCATCCAATAACTGCCAGGCTTCTGCTGGGAAAGAGAGCCATGTGAAAGAATGAAAAAGGAAGGAAAAACCTCAAGCTGTGTGAAATCCCCAGTTAAAAGAATGTGTTAATGACCCAAGGGGGCGCAGGCCAGCGGAGAGTGTGACGTCTGTGTGTGTGTGTGTGTGTGTGTGTGTGTGTGTGTGTGTGTGTGTGTGTGTGTGTGTGTGTGTGTGTGTGTGTGTGTGTGCATTTTGTATGTGTGTACTTGTGAATGTGTTCATACTGAAATATGCATCCATGTGTGCATTTAATGTCCTGTATTCTATGTGGTTTTCTAGCACAGAGTTTGGCCAATGCCCAGTTGTTGAGCAAGAGACAAAAAGTGTGAGATAAAAAGTTTCTCACACACTTCTGTGAATTAAGCAGTGTATTTGCAGACTGCAGAAATCAACAGCATTAGGAAGGCCTGTAACTATACTTGCATGATAAGATTCACACTGTAATTCATACAGCATGTTGAGTATTTTTAATTAATTGGTAGAGTGGACACTGATTATTGTTTATTTATATAGATATGCATTCATTCGCCAAATGATTTCATCCAAAAGCAGCATATAATCGAGTATCCTACAATACATCAACCAAACACAAGCTGGCTGTTAGTTGTTACAACATGGTTCCTTCCAGGTTTTGATGGTAGTAGAAACACTTGTATCAGGTATCAGTCTGATACTGTGCTCTTTGACTCATATTCATAAAAAATGATCTGATACCAAAATCCCATGTACCATGTAATACTATTTGACATAAGCCTAGTGCACATTGTCGTGGTGAAGAAATAGATGATGCAAAATGGTGGCGATCTTGACATATTTCACTATTAATGCAAACTGTGCTCTGTGAAAACATCAAGAGAAGGAATGACAGCATATTCCTACAATACAAGTAAACTTTAAAAAAAAAAAACATCTTAAATATAAAACTCAATGAGAGTAGCTCGTCACTAGGAGCAAGCTAGCGGAGAAAAAAAAAATCCACAGACAGTTCTAGGGGAGTGAAAGTAACAGCTCTTACCCAGTATATTGTTCTTGACAGTCAGCCAGTATGTAACACAAAAAGACAATAAAACATACTTTACTTACAGGTGTACAGAAGCACTTTTCTGAAGTTGGACAAAACCCACTCTCCACTGCAACCCTACTCAATCTGAGGTAACTAATATAGCTAGCTAATGCCCTTCATTTAAAATCAACTTGCTAACATTATAAAGAACAAGCCTAGTAGTCTATGTGCTTCTATGCACTTTTCATGGCCACTATTTAAACATAAACAGAGCTAAATGAAATGTTCCATGATACCTCTCATTGATTAATACTAAGGATGATATCCATTTCGGTATCAACAAGAGCCCGTACTGAAACAATAAACTAAGACGTTGGACCACTGATTGGAAGGTCGTGAGTTCAAATCCTAGCACTGACGAGCTGCCACTGCTGGGCCCTTGAGCAAGGCCCTTAACCCTCAACTGCTCAAATGTATAAATGAGATGAATGTAAGTCGCTCTGGATAAGGATCTGCCAAATGGCATAAATATAAATGTAAGTGTAAAATGTGGTGAGAAGAGAAGAGGGCCAAGCATAGATCCTTGAGGTATACTTGTCATCACCTGATGTGACTTGAACTCCTTGTCTCTTTACAGCATCCACTAGGATCTTCTCGACAAGTAGAACTTGTTTCTGTAATGCTAAGTTTGGAACATCAAGAGACTCTAAACAAGAGCTGCAGATAAATCCATCAGTATAAAAACTAAGGACTTGACAGCTGTTCTTGCAAACCTTAAGATCACCAATACAGTGCCCCCTCTTGAGACCAGACTGATGGGATCCAGCAGGCCATTTCAGATTGATCTGAGATTGGTGGACATTAGGTCACTGACCAACTTTGCTGACTGTAGTCACTCAATAATTATGATGCATTATCAAGCACTTACAAGAAGATATTGATCTAAGATGTCTTCACAGACGATTTAAACCTGTCTCAATGCTTCAAAGCTTTCATATTAATACAGACAATCTGTTTCTTTTTTCTCTTCTTCGGTTTGGAATGCCTATCATGACTTGATTAAATACGTGTTCATTTTTAGCAATTTTCCATTTGACGTATGAATCAGACTGAACATGCCATAAAGTTCAAAGGTCTTTGATGATTGAGATTATTGGTGGTCACACTGTAGGCTAAATACCATAACAGTGGCCGCATTTTTCAGGGAATCTTGAATGTTTGGAGCACAAAGCTCCCATATCTCATTCTTATCAATCATGTCAGAGAGGTTGTTGTCTGCTATGATGATTACACACAGTTTTTAGGCCCTGACAGTCACTATGTTTGTACAAACACAAGAAGAAGGCTAATCTGTAGAAATTTGTCAATCCCTGGTGCATAGTTTTATACTATAATAATAAAACCACACAAAAGAAGACAGAAACTCATCATGATGGAGACATTGTTAAAATCCTTAAGGGTATGTATTCAGACTCACACTGTATCAGAACGCATCATATGTAGCTCCTGTATTTCTGATTTTATCTATAAAGCAATAAATGGGTTAATTGTTGAGATGTTGAAGTTTTCCGTAAGGACACGTTTATTTAACATTTATGGAAGTAGTTTCACTGCTTTCAGTGATAAAACTGTAACTTCGAGTTTGCTGACATGGGAAAGTTTTCAGTATAGAGGAATTTATGCTTTCTAATTTCAAGTAACATGACAAGGTGCATTTTATAAATTTCAAAATACAAAAGAGAGAGACTGGTGAGGGAATGACTGATATAACAGAAATGATAACAGGAACTAATTTGTTAGATGTTCCACAATATTTAATGTAATTATAAGCAGATAAAAAGTATGATGTCCATCCATCCACCCATTTTCTGTACTGGTTATCCTACACAGGGTCGCAGGGAGCCTATCCCAGGCGACTTAGGGCACGAGGCAGGGGATACACTGGATGGGTGCCAACCCATTGCAGGGCACAATCGCAGACACACTACAGACAATTTGGAAACACCAACCAGCCTACAGCACATGTCTGGACTAGGGGAGGAAACCCCTGAAGCACGGGTATAATGTGCAAACTTCACGCACACAGGACGGAGGCGGGAACTGAGCCCCCAATCCTGGAGTTGCGAGGCAAACGAGCTAAGCACTAAGTCACCATGCCCCCAAAAGTATGTGTAATTCATCAATAATATATATATATATATATATATATTGGCAAATTGTTGTGGTACAAGAGGACTCAACACTATATGGGCCCCTGGGCACAGATGCACAAAAGCTATCACTCTCTGTAGTCAGAGCATGACGCTAGACAACATACATTTTTTAAATGTAAAATAACACACAGGATTTGATTATATTCTAATGAAATGTGTAATTCCGCATGAAACAAAATAGAGGTTTAAGGACAGGCAACAAAGTCTGTACCCATGCCCCGGTAAATGGTTTTTTTAACATTTCCCTCATTTAGTTATACAAACCTAACACGCACCTTTGTGGTATGCCATCACTCTTGATTTCTATTATATTTTTCATAGTAACTCTATAAACATAACTCTAACTTTTTTTTTTTTTTTTTGAAAAAGGAAAATAAATACAATAAATCATTTTAAAAACAAAAACAAACATTGCTTATATTTCCAAAGAACAGACATAGACACAAGGAAATACATTTAGTGTCTCAGCTGTTTCATCTCTCTACAGGCTTGGACAGTAGTGGAGACAGATTAGCCCTAATGGAAGCAATCGAATGATGTTCAGGGCTATTCTTTGTGTCTGTGGGATGCCTTTTGTCTGTGTGCACAGTTCATGCCATGGTAATCTCATGGGAGCTGAAGTAGTGATCAGCTGTGTCTGTGTATAAAAAGAGGGGGAGTTTATTTATCAGATGAGTGGACTCCAAATCAGCAGCCCCCACTATACAGTAACCCAGCCACGACTCTAAAATAATCTGAAATGAAATCATTTTTCTTCATCGTATTGTATAAACTTTACTGAGGTCAGAGCAGATCCCCATAACTGATATGTCAAACACTCTCAGGCCACATTCTTATCTGCTGTGAGGGTCTGGACTCCAGAGAGATGTTATCTGAATGCACACAGGCGCCCTGATGTTCATGGGAAAGCTTTTATCATCTTTAAACAGGCATTAAACATGCATCATTTTTATAGGCAGAGAAAGTTACTCAGCCTAACTTACGGTTATCATATACTCACAGATGGGCTGTGTCTATGAAATATGTATTTGAAATATAACTTAGTCATTTTATGGTCTGAGAAAAAATAGTACGTAGTGATGCTAATAGCCTTCTGGTGGATTTTAAAGCAAGGAGAAAATGGAAATGTGTCTACTGTTTACTATTTTTTATCAACCACTTTGTAGAAAACATGTACTTAAAATGTATTTTAGTTTAATAAGGCTTCCAAGTGAGCCAACAGAGAAATGCTTTCTATTTTGTCAGGCCCTATTGCCCTAGTGTCAGGAGATTATAAGTTCGAAAACTAATGATGTGACAGACATCCATGGCCAGGAGTCCAAGAGAGCAAAATTGGCTATGCTCTCTGGGTGAGAGAAATGGCATTACTTTCTACTGTCAGTCAGAACGACATTAGCCAATCATTGGCATCTGTGAGCGTCTGTGTGACACAGCAAGATGAAGCATGTGCTAGCTTTCCCCCCTCCCAGTTGGTAGCTGTTGTGTGACACGGTAGAGCTAACTAGAGAAGTCGGTAGGAAATGGCACACTGAAAGAAAATGGGATAAAGTTTTAAAACTATTTCACGATTCATTTTAACGCCCTTTGTTATTCGTTATAATTTTTGCAAGTCAAAGCTGCTATGATCTTGTAGCTATGTTAAATGTACATGGCAAATATAACAGCGGATTGTTAATATTTGCAGTTCAGTAAGACTTCAGAAAAACAGTATAATTGAGTAAGGCTTTACAATTTGGCGCATAGCACCAGTGTGGTTTCTGAAAGAGCCCTAATTTATCAGAAAGCTAATAATATCCTTATCAACCGATATGGCACTACTAGTCTCTCACGTCAGCAAAATATATATCTGTTCTTGTAATGAAATACAGTATTTTTTTGTTTGTTTGTTTTCAGATTTGAAGTTTAAGTCACAATCCTGTTGATATCTCCAAACTCATTGGTCAGAAGGTGTTGATTAGATTTCTTTAACAGCAACTCTGGCAGTATCAATGGTTTATATTAATTTGCTCATTCTAATACATTGTCGTTTCTATAGTAACAACTTCCAAAGACTCGTATGGTGGACACTCCACATGAACAAATAAAAAACACATGTGTAACTGCGGATATGGTATAGTTTTCTGTAAGGTGACACTTCTTTTGCATTCATGGGAGGAGTCTCTACTGTCAGCGCTTTGTAATAATATATTATTGTTTCTTAGACAACAGTGTCTCTGTAACAAGCTGCAATTTTTTGTATTCTAAACTTCAAGAGCAAGTGAGGGAATGATTGTTTATACAGTAGCTATATGTGGGAACAGGAACTAACTTGTTCAGTAGTCGTTCCACAAAATTAAATGTAACTATAAACGGATAAAAACTATGATGTGTAGTTCTTAGTTCTTGTGTCAATTACAATAATTGGGAAATTGCTGTGGTATAAGAAGAATAAAACATTTTTGATACATGCATGTTGGTTATGTTGGTATCATCATCTTGATCTTGCACAAACAGTTGAAATTGATGGATGGCTGAGAAACACACACACACACACACACACACACACACACACACACACACACACACACACACACACACACACACACACACACACACACACACACACACACACAGATATATATTAGGAAGTTTATCTATCGTTAACAACTGGACCCGACTTTCCTGGTCTTACATTAGGTCCACATTTGGCCCTCAGAGATGGGGGTTATTGTTTATGTTGTGCTGTATATCTCTACTCACGTATAAATGTACATTCCCTTGGTTTTGTCTCTGTACTGTGAGGGCTGGATCATGAGAAATCTAACTGTGACACAAAATTGTTAGAAGTGGCAAATATAGTGCTCCAACAGGAAAACCTCCATGATAAATGTGTTGCCAAGTTCTGTGCTTTAACTTTTCTACATTGTCCCCAGCACAGATTGTTTCAACGCAGGAAATTCCGGAGTAATAACGAACTTTTCTTCCTCTGCCTTCATCTGTGGGCACAAACAAACAAACAAATAGGACGAGCGTAAACACAAGGTCAGGCAGAGCAACGTCTTAATGACACAGTGTCTGTATAAAAACACAGTGATGCGTTGAGGCTTAATGAAGCGCTTTGTCCTCAATGGTTGTTTATCTGATTGATAAATCAAAACCTGATGATCAGATCTGGTGCATGTAGAGTCGAGTTCTTATCTGCTGGGAAGGTCTAGACTCTAGAGACATGCTATAAGAGGCACCCTGAGGACACTGGTTAGCTGTTATCATCATTAACCCTTGCAGAGCCACAATGGCTGCTTTTTCACCGGGGGGGCCTAAACCCCTTGTTACATTTCCTGATGCATTCCAGTATAGTCTCTGTACCACTAACGTCATGCCCACAACCATGCAAACATCATCCCACATTTAGAATGGTGCATTTTTCAATAAAGAAATGTAAAAAAAAAAAAAAAGAAAAAAGAAAAAGAAAAGTTTTAGATAGAAAAGTTTTGATCATTGCTATGTGTATTTTTAAATGCAAAAATAAAAAATCGGTTATGTCAATTTCTTGTCTTATATGTGTGAATGTCTCCCCCTCTGATCAGTTTCATATCATTTGTATGCCTTTACTGTTTTTTATAAACATTCTAGCACCTTCAAATCATTGTTGAATATTTAAATCAGTCAGTACAGTTGAGTGCAAACATTTGTATACCCTTAAATGTTCAATGAAATAATAATACATACATTATATACAGTAATTAATTAAATATAATCAATATCCAATAATGAAACCAACAAGGCCTTTAATAATAATAATAATAATAATAATAATAAGAAGAAGAAGAAGAAGAAGCTTAATTTAGATCGTGCCTTTCCTAAATTCCTTAATTATCACAAATCAAATTTGTATTTCTTAATATGATATAACGTAGACTTTTATTCCACTTGCTGTTTAGAGTTTTTCATGGTTCCTGCTGCTTGAAACAACTTTGGATGTTTTGCACATTCTCCAGTTACTTTTCTTTCATTCTTTGGCTGTATCTTACTGTCTGTTTTGTTTTTATTCTAAACAATGGATTTTACTGTTGGTACACATGTATACACTGTAATATCTTTTTATCCCCCTCTCCAGCTCTACGAAGGTCAATATTTTCTTAATAATTCTTGATATGTCCTTCAGGAAACAATTAATAATGTGTAATGGACGCAAGTGCACATTTTCTGATTCTGTATCAAAATTAATATGTCTGCTAAACAAAATGGTTAGACAAAACTCAGAAATGTGAAACAGCCCTGCTGAAAAAAACAATAGAAACCATCACAGAAATTCTACTGGTTTCCACTACAAATACCATTACAAACCATCAGCTAACCATTAAAACCATTACCATGATTGGGCCTTAATGGTATCCACTAGACATAACATGCCACCAATAGAAGGCAACATATTAGAGACCCACAGGGACCATTACAATTTCCATTAAAATAATTCCAATTATAACCATTAAAATCATTACAAAGTTTTTTTTTTTTTTTCAGCAGGGAGGTTATAAACTAGAAAACTAAATCAGGAAGCAGGCTAAGGTCAGAGCACTAATCAAGATAGCCTCATTGCAGACACAACACATTGTGACAGTCTGGCTTATTTAAAGTGAGTAATGTGATTGAAAACAGGTGAATGTCGTTAATAATCAGGTGACTTTTAGCAAGGATAGGCGCTTGACTGGAGATCACGTGATGAGGTCAATGGCTGAGGATCATGGCTGTGGCATCACGAGACTTACATTTTGGCTCGAATAATGTAATTTGCCATTTTAAAAATTTATTTTCCTGCTTAAATGTGTGGCTTAAATTTATTTACTTAATCAGTAATGTACAGTATATCACTAACAAAAAGATGAAAACTCATACAAAACATATACAAAGCAATAAAGCAAGCAATGCAATCTTATCATATCAAACTCAGTTTTTCTACAGATTTACCCAAACAGGAAATGGACCATAGTGATAAAAATCCTCTGAGAAATCCTCTCACTGAAGCTCATGTTAGATAGCTGGCTAGATTTAGCAGTAAATAATAACAACTATGATAAAAGTCGTCTCAGAAATGATGTCAGTTTAACTATCTGGATAGCATAAGCTGTACATAATATCTATCAGAAAACCTGTGAGTTTAGCTCATGTTAGCTATCTGGCTATTTTAGTTGTAAATAATTAGCTCTATGATAAAAAATATATATATTTGCAGAATTCTTCTCAGGTAAGCTCATGTTAGCTATCTGGATGGCAGTTAGAAATCCTGTCAGGTTAGTAGTAAATAATTACATCTATGATTAAAATCCTCTTATCTATAAAAAATTAATCTCAGGTAAGCTCATGTTAGCTATGTGGCTACCTTTAGTAGTAAATATTATCTATAATAAACAATCCTGTCAGAAATCCTGACAGCTTTAGCAGTCAATAATAATTTTATCTATGATCATTTTGTTGTTGGAAGTCTTGTCCAGCTAGCTCATGTTAGAAGTCTTGTTGCTAGCTTTAGCAGTAAATGCTAACAAATGTGATAATTCTGTCAGAAATCCTGTCACGTTAGCTCAAGTTAGCTATCTGGATAGGTTTAGCGTTCAAAAATCATTCGTAAGCTAATGCAAGTCCCTGATAATATCAGCTGTATTTCACAGTATTTTTCTTTGCACTGCACTGTTGATAATTGAATCGAGTCAAAGCAGTGGGGTGTAGGCCAATGAAGATGTACAGTGGGACGGAAATGATCATAAAACAAGACCTGCATTTCACCAGTATGATGAAAACTGATCCATATACAAAATAGCAAAGCAAGCAATGAAACTTTTCTACAAATTTACACCAACAGGAAATCAACAGGAAGATCATTTTCACCACTGAAGGATTTTCAGTAAAGCTTCTACAGACTTACACTGATTCCAGTTAAACAGTTGCACATGGAACTATGAGGTCCTTCTGCAGTGTTAATCATTTCTTGTACGGTGTAAAGTTTATGGTAAAGTCATTGTGTAGTAAAATTTGGGAGATGTTTTCTGACTGAGAGTTTAATGATTACAATGGCTAACTTGAAGACATGAGCGAGTCCTGATGCCTTTCTTAGTAATCACTCACTTTGAGTGTGTACACTATGTATATGCATAAATACACATGAATTAATAATTAGCCTCTCTTCAGTAAAACATCTGAGTCGAACAAAAGCCGACATGGCCTCTCAATGGCAACCCAATCATCCATGTTTTATTTAAAGGGCTGCTATTTAAGTTAAAATGTTTTTACTGAGTTACCTTAGAGATGATGTGGGAATTTCCATTTCCTTGCTAAGTTGACCAAACTGTGGATGTATTTCCAGAAAAGTAACCGCACCACCTGGATTTCTGTTCCATCTCCATACCAGATCTTCAGTATAAACACACATTTAGACTGGCCTTGTGTTTGCTCAGCTGTGGTTACGGCACTGCGGAAAGAATGGTGGATATAAAGGATTTATAATAATTCAAGATAGAGTTGAGGAAACAGAAACAGAAAATCTCAATAACAAATATCAATCATTTAAGGTCCTCATGAACATGCCATTTTAAACTATTTAAAAATAATTCATGCAGAAAATACTATGAATATCTCTTTACCTTTACCCTCGTTATATTCAATTCAATTCAGTTTTATTTGTATAGTGCTTCTAACAATGGACATTGTCACAAAGTAGCTTTACAGAAATATATCAATTCTGGATGTAAATTATAACGTTATAAATGTATCCCTAATGAGTAAGCCAGAGGCGATGGTGGCGAGGAAAAACTCCCTAGGATGATATGAGGAAGAAACCATGAGAGAAACCAGATTCAAATGCGAACCCATTCTCATCTGGTTGACACCGGATAGTGCGATTGTATTCACTTAAAGACACACCCTAAGCGTAGTTTTATAACTGCACTCAGTCACATCCTCTCAAGTTAGTGGATGTTAGCCAGACAGATAGCTTTAGCAGAGAAAATTATGTGCAGGTCAGAAATTCGGAAAATGAGGAAGTTGTGTAGCTGGTTAGCTTCACAATAACCAGTAACGGTTAAGAACATTTAAAATCCTTTCAGAAATTCTGTCAGATTATCTCATGTTAACTATCTTGCTAACTGTAGTAGTAAATAATGACATCTGCGACAAAATTTATGTCAGAAATCCTTTCAGGTTATCTGATGTTAGATATGTTAGCTATCTTGCTAACAGTAAATAATAAAATATGTGATAAAAAAAAAAAAAAAGATGGTCAGAGGAGTTAACCATTTAAAAATCACATACAAGAGTTCAGGGGTATTTTTTAAAATGGGCTTAAGCAATTTATTAAAATAAAACACTTTTCCCAAAGACACATAACAGTTTGCAAAAAACCTGCACACAAGTATATTTTTATGCAACAACTTACACAAATGTTGTGGAGAACAGAGAGAGGGGCGTAATGAGGGTGGCAGGGGGAAACTAGAAATGAGAGAAAAATAGAGAGAGAAAAAGGAGAGAGAGGCCCTACACCTCTTTGTCAGTAACACAGACTGATCTCCAATTACTCCACAAAAGGAGCTCATTCAGGAAGCATGGGCTCAAACACTGGGCCTTTGCATGTGTAATGAGCGCTAGGCTGCATGCTAAAAGGAGCTCAGAAATGCCTCTGGTTAAATTCACTCACCAAGCCACGGAATAAAAAAAAAAAAAAATTGTGCTTTGGATTTAGTTATTGGGTCGTATGAATCTATAAACTTGTCATTCGTTTTTTCTGCATTTCCCTAATTTTTATTTAAGGCTCTCAAATTTTTAGTAATTTTGTCTGTGTGCATATATTCAATAAGAAAGGAATAAAACACTGTTATATAGAGAATTTTCTATATTTCCGCATAAATATGACCTAAAACATCATCAGATTTTCACACAAGTCCTAAAAGTAGATAAAGAGAACCCAATTAAACATAAGAGACAAAAATATTATACTTGGTCATTTATTTATTGAGGAAAATGACCCAATATTTCAAATCTGTGAGTGGCAAAAGTGTCTAAAATTATAGGATTAGCAGTTTAATTTGAAGGTGAATCCAGAGTCAGATGTTTTCAATCGTTATTGTGCCAATGTTAATGTTTATGAATCCACCATCAGGAGAACACTGAACAACAATGTTGTGCATGGCAGGGTTGCAAGTAGAAAGTCACTGCTCTCCAAAAAGAACATTGCTGCCCATCTGCGCTTTGCTAAAGATCACATGGATCAAGCCAGAAGGCTGTTGGGAAAAATGTTTTGTGGATGGATGAGACCAAAATAGAACTTTTTGGTTTAAATGAGAAGCGTTATGTTTGGAGAAAGGAAAACATTGCATTCCAGCAATCCTTATCCCATCTGTGAAACATGGTGGTGGGGGTATCGTGGTTTGGGCCTGTTTTGCTGCATGTGGGTCAGGACGGCTTGCCTTCATTGATGGAACAATGAATTCTGAATTATACCAGCGAATTCTAAAGGAATCTCAAGAGAAAGTGGGTCATGCAGCAAGACAACAAGCCTAAGCACACAAGTCGTTCTACCAAAGAATGGTTAAAGAAAAATAAAGTTAATGTTTTGGAATGGCCAAGTCAATGTCCTGATCTTCATTCAATAGAAATATTGTGGAAGGACCTGAAGCAAAAAGTTCATGTGAGGAAACCCACCAACATCCCAGAGTTGAAGCTGTTCTGTACTGAGGAACGGGCTAAAATTCCTCCAAGCCGATGTGCAGGACTGATCAACAGTTACCGGAAACGTTTAGTTGCAGTTATTGCTGCACAAGGGGGTCACACCAGATACCGAAAGCAAAGGCTCACATACTTTTGCCACTCATAGATATGTGATATTGGATCATTTTCCTCAATAAATAAATGACCAAGTATAATATTTTTGTCTCATATGTTTAACTGTGTTCTCCTTGTCTAGTTTTTAGGACTTGTGTGAAAATCTGATGATGTTTCAGGTCATATTTATGCAGCAATATAGAAAATTCTAAAGGGTTCACAAACTTTCAAGCACCACTGTAGGAAAATAATCAACAACAGGGTGGTGTGATGAAGCAAAGTTACTGTTGCCACCTAAAAGTTGATTAGTTTCCTACAACAGCACGTCATGGAGTGTTTTATTCCTCTTATACCACAGGCATTTGTCAACACTAGCAATTAATTTATTTATTAAATAACAACTTGTCATGCTTTTTAATCTGTTTATAGTTTAGTTTAGTGAGTCTAGGCAGAATATTCAGCGTTATATGTAAAGTAATATGATGTAAAGTTTTAATTACATTGTTTGCATTGTAAACAGGTTTTGAATTATTTTTATTGTGGAATGAATTGACTGACAGTCTAAAGCAACGATGCTCTGGCTGTTGAAAATGACATAAGATGCACATATTATCCTATTACTCGTCTTTATATGTTAGTTACATTAAAAGCAACAGTACGGGAATAACAGCACAAAAAAAAATCCCCCTTTTTAATGTGTATACGTTCTGAATACTTACTGAATATCTGGCAAATGTTAGATGAACTTAAATGAGGTCAGGTCACATCCTGCATCTGCCTCAGATGTTAGTTTGATGCCCAGACAACCTCACAATTATTACTAATAGATTCATATCTGTATCATGAACTGTAACATTTGTATTATGATTCCTACAAGACCGTTTTATTGCATACACACACACTCTCTCACACACACACACGCACACACACACACACACACACACACACACACACAGATTCTGATAGTGCAAGTAATCAGACATAAACGTTTACATGACTAATATTCTTCTATTTAACAGATTATTAAAACGATTACTGACCTCATTTTTCTCAGTCGGTTACTCTAATCTGATTGTGATCATGAATGTTTTCTATTATGATTTCTGTTCTGAGCTCATAGTTGGATTGTTAATGGATTATAAGGCTGAATGTAGCTACTAACAGCTTGAACTTGCAGATGACATTCGGCTTCAAACTGCAACTGTTCGAATAACTCTGTATAAACCAATCGTGTGTCTTGTGTGGCAAATGTTTAATATGCTGCATGTTATGTCTTTTAGATTGTTGTTAATTACTATTATTTACTGTACTAATTGGCAGTCTAAAACCTTGAAAAGTGCTGCATGCTTAATATCAAATGTAGTAACATATGACTCACCGAAACTGGACAGTTGAAATCTGTAAAAAGACCGTTCTTTTTTCCTAATCTTCAAATGTCCTGACCTGATATGATAGCCTCAGATTTTTTGCTGATAGGAGTGGAACCCAATGTGGTCTTGTTCCACTCCTGTCCAATGTTTTGTGCATGCTGAGATGCTTTTCTGCTCACCACAATTGTAAAGAGTGATTATATGAGTCACTATAGACTTCCTGGCAGCTCAAAACAATCTGGCCATTTTCCTATAAGCTCTCTTATCAACAAGGTGTTTCCACTCACAGAAGCTCATTCAATGCTTACTCAAAACAGCCCATATGGCAACAACAACCATGCTATGATCAAAGTCACAGAGACCCCCAACCCGGATGTTTAATTGATGCGCACAATAACTGAAGCTCTTTTCCTGTATCTGCATGATTTTATGCATTGTGCTGCTGCCACATGATTGGCTGATTGGAACTGCATAAATGAGCAGGTGTACAGATGCTCCTATTAAAGTGGACGGTGAGTGTATTATAAATATGTATTATATTTCTGCAATTATATTCATATTTATGCAATTTATCAATCATATGCAGCATGTGATACTTAAATAGCATGTGATAAACACCGTCATCGGAGTGGTGACTAAGCACAGAAAGTATTACTTGGCATTAAAGTTAAAAAATGAAAATTGGAAATCACTCTCATTGTTAATGATGACAATATATCAATTATCACATGCTACATTTGATCATATCTGGTGTCCCACCCTTACTTTGAACCAAGCTGAGTTTGTTTGGATGGAAGGATGTAGTATTAGGAAGACATGCTAGTTTAACAAGAGCTGGGCTTCATAGGAAATGACTCACCCTTGCTTGTGCATCCCGTAACTGGGAATGGACAGCATACCAATGCATTTAACATTTCCTGATCGCTTCCTCCTACTGCCTTCCAATGGAGCTCCTTAATGACAGGATAAACAGGTCTTGGTGTGAGCTTGCGTGTCTTTATTAACTAGATTTTCTCTACAGAACTGAAGGAAGAACATTGTGTCATGTCATGTTATTGATTAACCCACCCATCAAGAGCTTTATAGAACAAATTGCTAAATAATTTTAAGGACTTTATGCTAAATTTTCGGATGACCGGATGCATTCTCTAATGAGCTTTAAAACAACTTTTTTTTTTTTTTTTTTTTTTACAGTAACAACCAACATATAGTATACAAACCGGCCCCTCACCCCAAATCTCATTGGCACTAAGGACAGAAATACATGGAGGCAGGGGGTGTGTGGGTGAAGACATCTACTGGAAGTGCAGTTAATTGCAAAAGTTTGCATCCCCCACCCCCATAGTTTTTGAACAAAAACAAAGGAAAGTGTGCCTCTATGTTACCTTTTTTTTTTTTTTTTTAAAATATAAGCGTGGGATTTTAATGATCATTTTCTGTTATCCATCCTGAAAAACACTGGGCTTATATTTCAAATTACAAAGTATTTCCTTTGTAATTGATGTATATTAATAAAATAATTGTTTGTTGCTGCTGATGTTTTTATTAAGCCTATGTGAATTCAGAATCATCATTGATTTCCTGAATTTATTATTCCTCAATTATTTTTGCCCCATCCCTTAATCAGATCCAATATACAATGAATTAACTAGAACAACTTTTCAGTGATACCTTACACACGGCCCACACCCTCAAAAGTGTCCATCATAAAGGAAAACAATTACTCTGTATCTCTGTTTCTGGGTGCTCTCTGGTGCCAGCTCCATTATTTGAGACTATTTAAAGTCTGATTCTGTGCAGGGAAAGGGTGGGGTGACGGAGGCAGTGTAAACATCACAGACCCCCAAAAAAGGCATTCTTCACTATTCCCTTAACATTTCCGCCTCTCAGGAGAACCTCGAGCCAGGGGGAGCAGCGACTTCCCACCGTGAGCCGTGGGAGAAGGCCGTGGCTGCTGAGGGAAAACATTTTGCTTCATGCCCAGACTGCCGAACAAGGAAACAGGGGCAGCCTTCCTGCCATTCGTTTGTTTTGGAAAGTATTTAAGCAGTCAATGTTTTGAATTTGGGAATGTGAGAAGTTTTATAGATAATTTTAGATATTGATATTGCTGATGAACTATATGCCGTGCATAGAAAGTGCGTAGAAATGGTTGCTCAGCCAAAACACAACAAAACACAGAAACTCTCACAGAACTTGTTATTTCTCTTTTGTCCATTTGCTCATGTATTCATCCATTGGACAGAAACAGCTCATTTTCCCGTCGCACTTTGGTTGAACAGATTGGCGCAGGATACTGGGACAATTTGTCACTGGCTCACTGGACTCAAACAAAACCAGGGGAAAGGGAACCTGAATGGTCCTCATATGCCTGACATGGGTGAGCCATTACATAATCTCTCACACACACACACACACACACACACACAAAAGCACAATGTTTACCCAAGTTGATTGAGGTAACTCATGCACCTCTTTTCAGGGACACAAAAACGTGACTGATAATTTGAAGATCATATTGTATCATTTAGGCGAGTCTGGTTTTTTAGACATGAAACCACGGAAAACCACAGAAATCACATTCCTTCATCTGGCAATGTGTAACAAGCATGCACCTCATTCTTCCCCCTCATGCCCCCGCATCCCTTCCCTCGCCCCCACTTTCCCACCATTTATGCAAAGTAAATTCTCATCAAGTGCCAAATTGTTTTCAGACGCCGACCCTGGCAGCGTTGCCGTGGAGATGGGCCGTGAGGCGGCAGGCAGCCCAGCACTGAGGAATCGGGCATCTCTGGATCTGGAGTCTCATCCCGAAAAAAAAAAAAAAAAAAAAAAAAACCTGTGCCAGGCCTCAGTGAGCCCATTCTGCCAGGCATAATGCACACTGACGGAGGCCTTTCAGAGCTTAACAAACGACGAGGAAGCACCACTGGAGAGGCTCTCTGACCACTCACACACACACACACACACACACACACACACACACACACACACACACACACACACACAAACACAAACACTTACCTAACCTGCATTTCAAATATGCAATGCTACATTTTCATACTGTATAATGTCAATTCAAAATAACATTTTGGCCTGATATTTTAGTGGGAAATATTGTTTAAAAAAAACAACAAAACCAACTGACACGTTTTAACGTGACCTTAAGTTGCATCAACTTTCAAGGAACTTTTATTTTCCCCTTTATTGACAACCTGAAATCAAAACAGAATCATGTCCATGGTCAGATTGTGGACAATTAATAAATAAACCCAACTCTAAATGGTTTCTCAATTTAGCTACATGACTGCAGGAGAAAAAAATTGAAAGTCATTCAGCAAAGACACATCGAGACGTCAACTTATAACCCCCACCCCCCCATAATAAATCATATAACTGCCAAAACAGCTAAAAAAAAAAAATAAATTTAAAAAAACTACAACAAAAACAACCCTTTGACTTTGACAAGTGACATCCATAGATTTTGAACATGATGAACAAAATGAACTCATTGTGAAGATTAAATATGTCAGGTTGTCATCCTTTGACCTCACAGAAGGGGTGTGGCTTGTACTGGGGTTTATTCCAGATGGTACTTTTGCCCCTAGGGTTAAAGGGTGCTATATTCAGATTAAAGACCTTTGACTCCAGTCTGTGTGCTTTGCAGGTATCAGCTGCATTAGACTGAAGGTCAGCATTTTCATTTAGAGTTGATTAAACCGTGAAATGGTGCAGCGGGTAGCGTTGCTGTCTCACAGCTCCAGGGTTCCTGGTTCAATCCTGAACTTGTGTTACTGTCTGTGTGGAGTTTCACATGTTCTCCTTGTCTCCTTGAGGGTTTTTCCAGTTTCCTCCCACCTTGTGCACAATGTTCCCGGGATAGAATCCAGATCCACCATGACCCTGATTGGGATAAAGCAGTAACATGTCCTTCAACTTCGCCTTTTTGCCTTTTGTTTCCTCTTTTAATGTTGTTCCATGAGTGGTGTTTTCCTAAATGTAACTAGGTCCACTTAATACAACTGGCTCCTATCACAATGAAAGACCTGATCGGATCCAGACAATATTTCCACTCTGTGTAGCAGCAATATCCTGACCCTTCCTTCCCGAAACCCACAAACATATTTCAGGTAACCAGAAACTCATTAACACATAATATTCTGCCTCTGGTTGGGGTGTGTTTCTTACACATTAGCAAGACTCTCTTTCAGTCTCTTTTTTTTCTGGATACTTAAATTTTATTTCTCACGTGACGTGAGTCAGAGTTTCACTGCTATTGAATGTCACAAAAACTAGAAGGTGTTTATTTATAGCAAGAGGCTTATAATGTGGCTGG
This sequence comes from Cranoglanis bouderius, assembly GCA_023630585.1. NCBI lineage: Eukaryota > Metazoa > Chordata > Actinopteri > Siluriformes > Cranoglanididae > Cranoglanis > Cranoglanis bouderius. The sequence continues at coordinate 17,389,516 of CM042553.1, forward strand.
TAAGAAGTCTTGTAACTCCATCCTGTCATCAGCTTTTTAAACATATATTCATTCATTCATCTTAAGTAAGTGCTTTATGCTAGCACATTGGATCTGGAGCCTATCCTGGGAACACTGGGCATGAGTCGGGAATATGCCAGTCGATCGCAGGGCACCATGAGCACACAACTGAATTTTATTTATATAGTAATTTTAACAATGGACATTGTCACAAAGCAGCTTTATAGTAAACATTACTTTAATAACATTACTTCTATCAAATCAAGTGACGTTATCGAGTAGTCAATGACTGAGACTCGAGCATAAACTGTTTTTAGCAACAGTAGAAGTATCATTTTAGCAATAGTACAATCTTTAGGCTATTCCAAGTATTAACATCCACAGCCATCTGTGTCTGTGTGGGGAGAGAGAGACAGCGAGAGAAAGGGTATAGTGTAGTACCCTTTTTTTCTGAGAGTGTATATATAGTTGTATCTGATAAAATTAAGTCACTAATTGATGTAGGTATAGGCTAGAGGTACATAGTAAAGGTACATTATAATATTAAAAATAGGTATGTTTAATACATTTTTGACACTGGTCATGAATAAAGATTATTTACTTAATGAGGCAGGTGTGTAATGATTTCCATGGTCATAAATTGTCCAAAATTTGTGTTAGTAAGCTTTAAGGCAAACGCTAAAAGAGCAAAAAATTTGGATCGAAACGTGAAAAACGTGTCCATTTAGGGCTCTGCTGGGGAACCACATTTGCAGGGCGGCATTTCTTGTGCCAAAATTTCTCAGATTACCATAATATTTATTCAATGTTCAGTATTCATATTCAATATTCAAGTTTTGACTCCTGCTTTAACATGAACAGCATGTTTTGAAATCTAGTCTTATGAAACGTTGGAGTTGACAAATAATCAACCTGGATTAGCCAGGTGGATTTTTATTTTTAATAAATAACTTTTAATAAATTATTGTTTAAATAAATTTAAATTGATTTATACATATTTAAATAATGACTCCATGTTAATATTAACGGATTATATTAAATGATGTATGCTCATTGTACATGCTAGTCAAATTATTTTAACATCAATGCAACCATAGAAAACGTTCTGTATGAGGAAGCGTCACGATTCCCGACATCGTCGTAAAACGAGTGCTGCTTTACGGCAAATCGGATGTCAGTTGCTCCATGAGAAGAACGTGCGAAAGTCTAGCTGCTACTATTGAACCCTGTGTGAATATAAAATGTACCAAAACTGTTAACTTTTAAGCGCACATTCTACTTCAGTTTTCGCCTGTTTTATACGCGAACGGGACACATTATTCAAATTACGTTCATAAAAAACGTAATGTTAAGCAAACCGTAAATGAGCAGTTAGCCATCTGATTAGCTACATAGCATTTGGTTTGAGCAGCTGTCGGAATTTTAGTCTTAAGTATAATCTTGATACGTACTTCAGCAATGTTTTATTTTATCGGTCTTGGTCTCGGTGATGCTAAAGACATCACGGTAAAGGGATTGGAAATAATCAAGCGATGTAGCCGGGTTTATCTGGAAGCCTACACGTCCATACTGACTGTGGGGAAGGAAGCACTGGTATGGAAATGGGGAAAAACACGCATGACACATGACTTCTTCTTTTTTTAAAACAACAATAATAATAATGATTAATAGTGACGTGTACAGGATTTTACACATCGGGTGGCAAAAGACCACTCCAGGGACACCCAAAGTGAAATCCATACCATGCTAAATTAAATAATTATTGCAGCCTTGTACGAGTTTTCCCCCTGAAAATATCTCCCGAATAACTAGAACAACAAATCAGATATTCTGCAAATACAATTTTGTAGAATACATTGTTAGATGTTGTCCCCCTGGTCCTGAAGTATGCCATGTACTTCATAATACATCCATTTTAAAGTCCCCATGAGATCAGAGTTGAAGTTTTGTGGCTTTTAGTATGAATGTGTGTGCTCCAAAACAATGACAACACTGCATTTAGAAGATGTGCATTCAAAATTGACTCTCTCCACCGTCAATACGGATCAACAGTTCTGATATCAATCTGCACTTCAACTTCTCATCAGATTTTCTGTCCAATCAAATGCTCTCTAGAATCTCAACATTATAAAAATCCATGGTACTAACTGTCAAGTACGGATCAGCCCTGGCTATTTAAAAAGGGGGAGGAGCCACTTGTCCTGTTTCAGTGCAAATTACATCAACACAGCGAATAACACTGCACATTTCAAGGCACTTCACTGGGACTTGAACTCTAGAAGAGCTGTTAATTAAGAGATTAATTGAATCAGGCTTAAAAAAAAAAAACTAAAATGCTGTAATAATGATTTAAATTAGCATGGTGTGGATGTCAGTTGGTGTGTTTAGGCTGATTTCAGGGGGGCAACTGCCACTCACACTCTCAGGGGGAAAAAGGGTGTTAAACTGTACTATTCCTTGTCGCCTTTTGTACCTTTAGTGTGTATTATTACATAGAAAGGTGCATGTGGTGTACCTTTGAAACTTTACTCTAAAAGGTCATTATGACTCATTTATGTACATTCATTTTAATGGCGCACTACATTTCACATTTTCAGGTGAAAAATAGTTTAAATATTAAAAGTCCAAAGGATAAGGGTTCCACTCCAACAACAACAACAACAACAACAACAATGAAAGATACAGTACCTGCACTGCCCTGATGTGTGAGCTTTAAGTTTACATCTTAGAATGTGGAATTCACACTCAGTATTGCCAGCTGTTTTTACGTGAAAGGCACTAGAAGTCAGCAGATGATGCCATAGACAATTAAAAAAAAAAAAAAAATCTTTTTAAGAGAATCGAATACAGTTTTATCCGAATACAAAATAATATAACATAGAAAGAATTCATCTTTAGTCTCAGCACCACAAACTAACTATTTACGCTCACCGTCCACTTTATTAGGAACATCTGTGCACCTGCTAATTTATGCAGTTATCCAGTCAGCCAATCATGTGGCAGCAGAACAATGCGTAAAATCATGCAGGTACAGGTCAAGAGCTTCAGTTAATGTTCACATCAAACATCAGAATTTGGGAAAATATGGTCTGTGACTTTAACCGTTACATGGTTGTTGGTACCAGATGAGCTGGTTTGGGTGTTTTAGAAACTGCTGATCTCCTGGAATCTTCACACACAACACTCTAGAGTTTACACAGAATGGTGTGAAAAACAAAAAAACATCATGTGAGCAGAGGGTCTACAGGCTGAAACAAGCCAAGAACAGGAATCTGATCCTATCATACGCACGGACTTACCAAAACTGGACAGGTGAAGATTAGAAAAAGACCAGGTGATTTCACCAAACTGTACAGTTTGGGTGAGTCTGTGCCCATGATAGAAGCAGATTCCTGTTCTTGGCTGACAGGAGTGGAGCCTGATGTGGTCTTCTGCTGTTGTAGGCCATCCACCTCAAGGTATGATGTGTTGTAAATTCTGAGATGCTTTTCTGCTTACCACGGTTGTAAAGAGTGATTATATGAGTTACTATATCCTTCCTGGCAGCTTGACCCAATCTGGCCATTTTCCTCTGGCCTCTCTTATCAACAAGATGTTTTCACCCATAGAACTGTCACTCACTTAGTATTTTTTGTTTTTCCCACCATTCTGTGTAAACTTTAGAGACTGTTGTGTGTGAAATTTCCAGGAGATCAGCAATTTCTGAAATACCCAAACCAGCTCATATGGTACCAATATCCATGTAACGGTTAAAGTCACAGATCATATTTTCCCAAATTCTGATGTTTGATGTGAACATTAACTGAAGCTCTTGACCTGTATCTGCATGAATTTGGCTGATTAGATAACTTCATAAATGTACAGGTGTTCCTAATAATGAAATGTAAAAATAACATGGGCGATGAGTGTATGTATTTACAAAATTCTATCATTTCTAATAGCGGGCAAAATTAAGACACAGTTGTATGGGTCGAATAACTCCTGTAAATATCACCAGGAAGAGAGTTTAAAACAAAGTACAAAGTGGGTGGACAGACAGTGGTGATCAGTGATTGGTCTTGTGAACAGTTTATAATAGTGAATGGTCATTGGGAACAATAGTGATCAGTGATTAATTGTTAAGTTGAGTGAACCTGTGAGCTGGAGAGCCGTATCAAGTGCAGGACCGTTGCTAACATCTGTTCAAGAAGTGACGGTCACTACGTTGGTCACAGTGTCAGAAGTGCTGACATTGGAGCTTATTATTGTACAAATTCATCATTGCTGTGTACTCATTGCTCTGTGTGCGTGTGTGTGTGTGTGTTCGTGCAGGAGGAGTATTACGGGCGAGAGCTGATTTTGGCAGACAGAGACATGGTGGAACAGGAGGCAGATGAGATCCTCAAGGGTGCTGATGTCAGTGATGTGGCCTTCTTGGTGGTGGGCGATCCATTTGGGTATAAAATCATCATAATAATAATAATAATAATAATAATACAAACCTGCAGTGCACTAGATACTTTACCTGTCTTTACCACAACCTGTCACAACATCCCCAATTTTCATAACCATACTTTGGTTATTGCTCAGTAATATGCGTACATTAGCTGCAGCTCTTACGTTTATCACACACTTTTCAGGTTATTAATATATATATATACACTGATCAGCCATAACATTAAAACCACCTGTGTAGGTCCCCCTTGTGCTGCCAAAACAGCTCTAACCCGTTGAGGCGTGGACTCCACAAGACCTCTGAAGGTGTGCTGTGGTATCTGGCACCAAGATGTTAGCAACAGATCCTATAAGTCCTGTAAGTAGCGAGGTGGAGCCTCAATGGATCGGACTTGTTTGTCCAGCACATCCCACAGATGCTCGATCTGATTGAGATCTGGGGAATTTGGAGGCCAAGTCATCACCTTGAACTGTTTGTCATGTTCCTCAAACCATTCCTGAACAATTTTTGCAGTGAGGCAGGGCGCATTATCCTGCTGAAAGAGGCCACTACCATTAGGGAATAGCGTTGCCATAAAGGGGTGTACTTGGTCTGCAACTATGTTTAGGTAGGTGGTACGTGTCATAGTAACATCCACATGAAAGCCAGAACCCAACATTTCCCAGCAGAACAATGCCCAGAGCATCAGACTGCCTCTGCCAGCTTGCCTTCTTCCCATAGTGCATCGTGGTGCCATCTCTGCACAAGGGAAGCAACGCACACGCACCCAGCTGTCCACATGATGTAAAAGAAAACGTGATTCATCAGACCAGGCCACCTTCTTCCATTGCTCCATGGTCCAGTTCTGATGCTCAGGTGCTCATTGTAGCTGTTTTCCGTAGTGGACAGGGGTCAGCATGGGCACTCTGAGTGGTCTGCTCCTTCGTAGCCCACTCACAGCAAGCTGGGATGCACTGTCATAGCCAGCATTAACTTTTTCAGCAGTTTGTGCTACAGTAGCTCTTCTGTGGGATTGGACCAGACATGCTGGCCTTCGTTCCCACGTGCGTCAATAAGCCTTGGGCGCCTGTCGCCGGTTCACTGGTTGTCCTTCCTTGGACCACTTTTGGTAATGACTAGCCACTGCATACCAGTAACACCCCACAAGACCTGCCGTTTTGGAGATACCCTTACCCAGTTGTCTAGCCATCACAATTTGAGCTTTGTCAAAGTCGCTTAGATCCTTACGCTTGCCCATTTTTCCCACTTCCAACACTTTGAGAACTGTTTACTTGCTGCCTAATATATCCCACCCCTTGACAGGTGCGATTGTAACAAGATAATCAGTGTTATTCACTTCACCTGAAATGGGTTTTCATGTTATGGCTGATTGGTGTATGTAAGTCGCATTGTAGCAAGCTGGCTTAACTGATTTGTAAATGTTAAACGTTTATAACTCGGCACTGTTGAATTTTCATTTCTAAGCACTGCATCCAACACGCTGTCATTTTAATCTGCATACATGAGCTGACAGATGTCAGATGTGATAGAGAGGGGAGAGAGAATATGCCTCTCTCTCACCCAGAGAGAACTCACGATCTCCGGACGATAGAATGAAAGCTTTTCTTTTGCTCCACTCAGGAGCTCTCATTAGTCAGTGTTAATTTTGCAGAATTTTTCACTGACCGCGTAGTAATATGTGGTGATGGATTTGTGATATGGGAGTTTTTGTAGGCATGCGCTGTATTCCTCTCTGCATGTTTTCCTGCCCTGAAACCACTCGAGGCCTGAAGCATGGAGCCTCACTGTTTATTTTCCGTTTCTGGAGAATATTTGTATTTAATGATGTTTAATGACATATTTCAAAACCAGACGCTTGACATTTCTTGGGCTGATGCTGAACTGTAAATAGTGCACTCATAAGCAGGAAAATGGCGGTTTATGCTCGGGTGCCATAACCATTTTTTTCATTTTCGTGTCTTATTCTGTGTGTTTCTTCATCAGTAATCGTTTGGAGGTTTTTTTTTTTTGTTTGTTTTAGAGCCACAACCCACAGTGACCTAGTCCTGAGAGCAGCGAACGCTGGGATAGAGTACCGAGTCATCCATAATGCCTCTATCCTGAATGCAGTGGGCTGCTGTGGGCTGCAGGTAGACCATTTGTTTTTCTAAACTCTTCATCATAAGCAGGAACTACAGCTGACTGTCATCTCTGTGTTTCAGAGTGGTTGCGTAACTGTCCAGGTACACGTTGCTGAAAGAAATCATATCGACAGTGTTAGCTTTGTGAGCGTAGCGTGCAGAGCCCTGTGCCTTCCCAGCACTTGGGGCGAATCCATCAATAACATGGCTGTGTATTGAGCTGTCTGAGTGCCATTGTGCTCACCGAGACCCCAGCTGTTCTCACACACTGCTGACCTGGGATCAGTCCTGTGATTTATTAGTATTGTAATACAAAATAGTTTCAATACCATCAGCTCATCCTGGATCAGCACTGAGCATTTATACTCCTCTGGATCACATAGGGATTAACAGTGATTAAAAAAAAAACAGCGTGTGGAAACAATAACACAACAACATGGGTTTGCTTTTCGAATTAAGCAGTGTAACCAAAGATGCGATAAAAGCATGTTTCTGTTTATCCAATCCCTCCATCCGACATTAACCTTAATGCGAAAACATGAATTTTATTGCTTTGCTATGACCGGGAGTACATAAATATTTATGATATATGACGCCTTTTAGTGCCTGTGCAGATCAATAAGATCAGCAGCAGTGTGTGTTTTTGTTGTGTCAGCTGTATGAAGGTGAGCCATCAACACCCTCGACACCTACACACACCCACACACACACAAACACAGGCTTGATTCAGGCCGGCAGTGATGTCATACACACTGAGTAACAGGAAGCACCTCACCTGGTACTGGTATGCAGAAATCAGAGATTGTTAAACATACAGTGGGTATAGAAAAGAATCACCCCCCTTTAAAATAATCACATTTTGTTGCTTTTCAGCCTGAAATGAAGACGGACACAGTTTTTGTTTTATCCAGCTGTATTTACTCAGTGCAACTTATAACATCCAAGTGAAAGATACAACATCAACATGTCAGAAAAATAAAAATAAAAAAACAGAATCACTGAGTTGGAAAAAGGATCACCCCCCCTCCTAAAAATGACTTGTAAACTCAATAAGGTGTAGCTAATCACCTTCTCAATGGCACACAAAGCCATTTGACTTTCAACTGTGATCAGCTGTGGTCATTTTGATTAGCTCAGCATGAAAAGAGCTTTCCTGGAGCATTTTGTAGTGCAACTGAAGCAAACAATCAACTGTGGCTGGCAAGGCACTGTCAAAAGATCTCCGGGATAAGGTTGTGGACAGGCACAAGTCAGGATATGGATACAAAAAAAATTCAAAGGCTTTATCAATGCCTAGAAGCACAGTGGAGTCTATTATTAAGACGTGGAAGGTATTTGGTACAACACAGACCCTCCCTGGATCAGGACCTCGCTCCAAACTGGATGAAAGAGCCAGGAGGAAACTGGTCAGAGAGGCTGCCAAGAGGCCTACAGCAACTCTGAAGCAGTTGCAGGAATTTATGACAAAGAGTGGTCATTGTGTGCATGTGACAACAATATAACAAATTCTCCACAAATGTGGCTTGTATGGGAGGGTTGCAAGAAAAAAGCCACCCACGACTGAGCTTTGCCAAAACGCACCTTGAAGATTCTGAGGCCACATGGAAAAAGGTGTTATGGTCAGATGAGACTAAAATTGAATTATTTGGCCTCAACACCAAACGATATGTCTGGCGGAAATCCAATACAGCTCACCATCCAAATAACACCATTCCTACAGTAAAGCATGGAGGTGGTAATATCCTGTTATGGGGGTGTTTCTCTGCAGCAGGGACTGGAGCACTTGTCAGGATAGAAGGAAAATGGATGGGGCAAAATACCATCAAATTCTTGAGGAAAATCTGTTGCCCTCTGCCAGAAAGTTATCAATGGGAAGAAGGTTTACCTTCCAACATGACAATGACCCAAAGCACACAGCAAAACTGACCACACAGTGGTTGAAGGAGAAAAAGGTGACTGTCCTTGCATGGCCTAGTCAGAGCCCAGACGTAAACCCCATTGAAAATCTGTGGAATGACTTGAAGACTGCAGTCCACAAACGGTCACCATCTAATTTAACTGAACTTGAGCAGTTCTGCAAAAAAAGAGTGGGCAAATATTGCAAAGTCTAGATGTGCAAAGTTAGTAGAGACACATCCCAACAGACTAAAGACTGTAATTAAAGCAAAAGGTGGTTCAACAAAATACTGACACAAGGGGGTGTTCCTTTTTCCAACTGATTCTGTTTTTTTAATTAAAAAAAAAAGTTTGACATGTTGGTGTTATATCTTTCACTTGGATGTTATAAGTTGATAAAACCAAAACTGGTTCCGTCTTCATTTCAGGCTGAAAAGCAACACAATGTGATTATTTTAAAGGGGGGTGATTCTTTTCTATACCCACTGTATTTTTGTAATCATGTGGCTCACATATGAAGACCACAATTTTTTTTAAAAACTGGAGTGCAGCATCAACTTTAAACTGAGCCCTACAATGGACAATCAGGCTATACAGGTCAAAATATGATTCTGTACAAAGGAATTTGGAAGCAGTTCATTTAGCAATGATTATATACATTACTTGTTATTCATTCGTCTGTCTGTCTGTCTGTCTGTCTGTCTGTCTGTCTGTCTACTCTTAGTTGTACAATTTTGGTGAGACAGTGTCCATTGTGTTCTGGACTGACAGCTGGAAACCAGAGAGCTTCTATGATAAGATCAAGAGGAACAGGGACATGGGAATGCACACGCTCTGCCTTCTGGGTAAGCAAGCTAATGTCTTCATATAAAATACTAACCCTAGGTTCACACTAGCAAGCAACGAGCATTCCAATGAGAAACAGTAGTAAGTATATATAGCTTCTAAAGCTAATTGTGCTAAAAGTGTTCATTTGTTTGGTTTATATGTTTCGTACTAGCTTTGTTCTCAGAAATGTCTCTATACACATTTAACGAGAGGTCGTACATGACGGGATAAGATTACACCATGTTGTAAATTTTTTCTTCAATTTTTGGGGGAAAAAATTGCAAGTAGGACCTAAAGTTGTGTGTGGGAAACTGAAGAAACATCACCATAGGATTGGTCCAAGGAATCATTTGTACAGCATCATAAATTAATTCTTTGTTCACTTGCTAGTGTGAACCCAGGATAACACCAGTAGCCATTTATTTACAGCGAGAGCTAACGGTGTACAGAGACAGGAAACGGAGCGACTGTTAGCGATGCAAAGTAGGTGGGCTGACTGACTTTTAAAATGTTACACAAATGACATACAGATTGATTTGGTGACTACCAATGGGAGAGAGGAACAATGGTAGGCTTCCACAAATATTCCGTACAATTCGTACACCCAAACACAACATCTCCTGTGTTTTTGCTACAAATTGCAACAATTGCAAAGTATAAAACGTTGTTTTTGGCCTGTTATTACACTATTGGATCATGATGCACGCATGCATTTTCCTTCCAGAGTTTCTATTTCTAACCAGAAGCCATCCAGTTGGTTCTGTTGCTAGCTGGTTCTGTTGCTAGCCGGTTCTGTTGCTAGCTATGCTGATTGAGTTACCCAGCGTCAACCAGGGAAACCGTGGCAACTGCTAGTAACTCAGGACAGGAGCAACGAAAGGCATAAAATGGCCGGCAGTATGAACACATGAACATGACTAACAAAGAAACGGCAATGAAAATGTCAAAGCCAGACACATCCCCGAGGGGCTTGACTCCGCCCAATTCCCCCACAACACACAGTTCCTTTATGTGTTCTCCCTGGAGTGTGTGTTAAATCAGCCTAATTCTCACACACAAAAGAAGTGAATGTATCTGAACATGGAGAGTGTGTGTGTGTGTGTGTGTGTGTGTGTGTGTGTGTGTGTGTGTGTGTGTGTGTGTGTGTGTGTGTGTATATACATGCACCAGATGGTCTGCATGGGGAAATGATGATTTAGGTTTATCAACATGCATTGGAGATTTAACTCCACCCCATTGAGGGAGCAAATCCCTAGAGGAGGCGGGGCCTCAGTGACAGGTGGCTCCGCCCACTGTGGTGTTGGGGGGTCGAGGGCTCAGGTGCGGATCAGATCAGCAGGATTAGAGAGTAAATGTGATCTGTGTTATTAACCTCATTATTCAACAGCAGACAGAAAGACTGGTATTATTCGCTTCACCTTCCACCTCCAACACAATCTCTCTCTCTCTCTCTCTCTCTCTCTCTCTCTCTCTCTCTCTCTCTCTCTCTCTATCACACACACACGCATCAGCCACCACACACTGATTAGTCTATCCGTCATTACATTTACTAACAAACCATAGCTTATTTATAAACCCGACACAGATTACTTCACATTAGCATAAACAATTTAATTGTAAACATTGTGGCAACAAAATAAACAAGTGTGTTTGTGTGTGTGTGTGTGTGTGTGTGTGTGTGTGTGTGTGTGTGTGTGTGTGTGTGTGTGTGTGTGTCACTGTCTATAACAGTCTCGTCTTTGTAGGCAAGGGGCCCTGCACTGGTTTAGTAAATATAACATGTAAATATCTATAATTATTATAAACATGCACTACCAATTATAATCACATAAGTAAGGAATAACACACTCCATGTTGTGCTGTTATAGGGTGATGATGAGCGGTTACTGTTACCACCCCAAAGTGGGTTATTTTTCTATAACAGAATGTCCTGAAGTGTTTTATTCCTCTTATACACAGTGATCGGCTAACAATTACAATTTGAATTGACTAATTAACGCTTTAAAAAAAAAAAAAAACAGTTTATAAGATAGTAAACAAGCCAGTTCTTGTTCTCCGTTACATTACACATGCGTTATACATTTGTGGAACATCCGTGAAACAGGGTAGTTCCTGTTGTTGCTTAAGTTATAGCAGCTATAATAGTAGTTCCCTCTCCAGCCCCTCTCTCCTCTCTCTCTTTAAGTTAATAAGACAAAACAATCACAGCTCGTGATGTCACAGAGAAACCACAAAGCGTAAACTCCTCTGTCCTGTAGATGTCAGAAAACTTAAAGTTACAGATTTACTGCTGACTGTTACAAATCACTGACACTGGAGACTCCTTCCGTAAATGTTAAAATCTCCTTTCAGAAAACTGCTCTGGCCCAAATAGTGTTTGTGAAAATATGTGATGCAAAAAAAAAAAAAAATGTTAATGTCAAATTTTCCATGAAATAAAAATAATTTGCAAAACGTTGCTGACAAAAAGAATGTTACAGCCAGTCCCTGGTATGATTTTGTCTTTACACACCGTTAAAGTTTTTGACCTTGATTTTTTTTTTTTTTAGCAGACAGACACAAGAAATACTGTGTCGAAAAATGTTATGTTTTAAGGAAAGTTCTGGCGTTCTAGTTTAACTTATTAACTTAAATTATTTCATATTTTCTCTGTTATACAGATATCAAAGTGAAGGAGCAGTCCATGGAGAACCTCATGAGGTACGTGCTTCTCGTTTTGTGTCCACTCTGATTTATATCCGCTCCCTAGCACTTTGTCAGGGGGGTTTGCGGTTTCTTACAGACGTTCGCTTGACATACGTTTATACCCTCAGCCGGACATGACCCAGGCGAGCTGAAAACGGAGGGAAAAACTTAGCTGTTTGTTTGACTTGGATTTATGATATACCATCAATGGCTGCCCAAAAGAAAGAAACGCATTACTTTCTCGTTCGAGTACTTGAAAATTCCGATTTACGGCCAGCTCTTTCCTAACGCACGTGTGAGCGACGTCTCGGCTTACGGAAAGGTGGTTCGTTTCTTCCACACTTCAGTGCACGCTATAATTTCATCTCTCATTTCACACGAACCCAGGTGGGCTTGCGTGTTCCACTGCGTGCACTGGAAAGAGCAGAGTCCTCAAGACCGCTGCTCTTCAACCCAAGTGGAAAAAGGAAAAGGCCCTAATTTCTCCCAGATTGACTGGCTCAGTTGGATCGTTACTCGGAAATGGAATAAACATGCGCTCTCTGGGTTTCTGGTCAGACCGAGCATGCTTTTCGAATGAGGTTTCTGCCCTTCATTCTGCAGAAAGGAAGGAAAATACATTTAGCATTTGTTTCCTGTATTAAGTTAATATGAAGTGATGCATTAAGTCAAGGGTTAGTACCGTCTAAACAGCACTCAGTACTCACAGTCAATATGTCTATCTTGAGAGCAAGTGCTGTAAGTACTACAAGTCCATTAGTGTTCTTTGTCTCTCTCTCTCTGTCTCTATTTCTCTCTCACTCTTTCTCTCTTAAAGGGGTCGTAAGGTTTACGAGCCTCCCAGGTTCATGGCGGTGGCTCAGGCGGCCGAGCAGCTGCTGGAGGTGGTACAGAACCGCCGAGAGCGAGCAGAGGAACCAGGTGAGCAAGAAAACGTGTTGGCTACCCTGCACATGCATGTTGCTAGCGTTAGTTCAATTAAACTTAGCTTGGCTAATTTTGCACGGCAGGCCTCCACTTATTACATTCTTACGCCACAACGCTGTTCAAGTCTGGATTCTGATTGATTAATTTCACAAGTTTATATCAATGTGCTCGTTTCTATAGTAACAACACAGGGACTTTTACAGCAGATGCTCCACAAAGGATTCTAAAAGCGTCTAATCGTTCGTATGACGTCTTCTTACAGAAGACGTTCACGGAAGGAGTCTTTTCCGTCAGAACCATGACACGTTGAGGGTTTTTTTTTTGTCTTATTAACCTCAAGAGAGAGGAAAAAAGAGAGGCTGGTGAGGGAACGACTGTTTATAGCTGCTATAACGTAAGTGAGAACAGGAACTAATTTGTTTGGCAGACATTCAACAACATTGAAGGAGTTCCAAGTGGAACCCTTTATAGCAAGCCAAGAACCATTATTTATCCATAGTTCCTTTTTTTTTCTAAAAGTGTATAAATGTAACTATAAACAGATAAAAAAAAGTATGAGGTGTTGTTCTTTAGTAAATGAAAAAATGTAATCGTTGGCAAATCGCTGAGGTAGAAGAGGAATAAAATGCTCTTGTTGTTGTAAGAAAACAATGAAGGACGGGGTGGGGTGATGAAGAGGAGTTACCGTTAGCACCCCAAAGTTTATTATGTTCCTTTAAAAGCACGTCCTGAAGTTTTTAATCCTCATATACCACAGCAAATTGCCAATGATTACAATATGTTTTATTTATATTTTTAATTTATTGAAGAACGACACTTTTTGTCCATTGGTAGTTACATTTAATATTGTGGAATGTCCCAGAGTCAAGTTAGTTCGTGTTCTCACTTATGTTATAGCAGTTGTAAACCCTCTCTGTGAACCAGCCTCTCTGTTTTCTGTCCGTCTCTGAAAATGAATCAACAACTTCTGATTTGAGAATTTAGCAGTGCTGTGGTATCATTTTAACAATACATTTAGTGCTTAATTATCCTTGTAGTTTGTATCCTTCAAACTTCTGTGAGTCCTTTTCAGTTCTATATTTTTGCATATAACTCTACATTGTAGGTTTTTTTTTTTGCATTTCCCTTCATCCGACACTCTTCATTAGAGACCGAGACTCATTAATTTAATACACAGTAATAGACTCATGGCTGGACCATCTGCCACGGTGAATGATCTGTCCAGCGTTGCATGAAAATTGGATTACGTTTGATTGAAAGTGTTTGATGAGATTATTGGGTTTGTGTGCCACTGCAGCCATCACTGAGGACACGGTGTGTGTGGGACTAGCGCGGGTGGGGGCCGATGACCAGATCATTCGAGCTGGATCTCTGCGTGAGATGGCGGAGTATGATTTGGGAGCGCCGCTGCACTCCATGATCATAACAGGCCACCTGCACCCGCTCGAGGTGGACATGCTGAGGTTCTTCAGCAGCCCGGAGGGTCTCAGTGGCCTGAAGATGACTGACAGCTCCACCTATGTCTCCTGAGAACCTGTGCAAAAACTTTAATCCTCCTGCCGTCTCACGTCTGGAGCTTCAAGGAAACCACACGAATTTACTTTTTTTTTTTTTTTTCTCTCTCTCTTTGGTGTAGCTCAAAAAAGATCCATGCAAGTTGCATTACAGTATGGTGTTTTTGAGTTAATTAAGTTTTTCTGTGCAGCCGGCAAGTGAATTACAGAGGAGGGAATGGTAAAAAGGTCACAGAGAAAGGGGAAAAAAAGGTTTCATCTGGGGCAAATGAATGCCTCTGAAATGTGAAGTGCTTCTGTAATTCAAAATAGTGCACACTAACTTTGGTCTTGTCACGTGACCGTAAAACATGTGCATTTTATTGCTGCTGGGTTTCCTGAAGTTCCGATACAACACGCCTCGACTCCAGTCTCTGGACGTGAGCCTCATGTCAAATCAATTCTCTCTGTACAAAATTTTTGATTAAACCGATTTTCAAAACAACATTCCGCTTTTGTATTTATACACCTTTAAAAATAACATGGTAAATATCTTCCAAAGGTATTTAAAGAAGTTAGTTAAAGGCGAAAGAAGTACATCGGGACTGGGATCCCATGAGATTCAACAAAAAAAAGAAGTCACAGGAGTTTTTACTGTCGTCTGGGTGGGAGCAGGAGGTCAGATATGACGCTGACAGGACCAAAAAAAAAAAAAAAAAAAAAAAAAATACACACCTATGCTTTAATATGTTGCTGTAAAAATAAAGATTTTTTTTTTTTTTTCATTTTAGACTTTCAGACTTTTTGTACCTGGATTGCAGACTGATGAAATAGTCATTGCATACATTTACACGCTGTTCCGCCAGATTGAATTCTGATCACTGTATCATATGCATTGCAGTACTTTTTGTAGCATTTCATGAACTTCAGAAGGCATGAATTAGAGGCGTGATCTGTTTTTAAATCCCAGTCCCACCTGATCCCGACAGAATTCTGTCCACTTCTGCAGATGTCTCTACTTGTACTTGCGTGCGATATCTGCTAACAAACTTCGTTGGCTTTATTCCCTAAAATATACACAAATTATTAATCGGGACAAACTGAAGATGAACGAATGAACTCTGTACATCTTTTAAACAACTGAGCTGTATCCTGCTTATTCAGTTGTCCGATAAAGTGTGCACACACGTCTTCGGACATGAAGGTGGGCACAACTTCAGTCTCGATAAGTCAGTAATCCGTCTATCATTTATCGGTGTATGATTACTCATGATTTTATTCCATCAAATGCAAAAAAAAAAAGAGTACAAATCAGATGGCAATATAATTTATTGAATTGCACAAATGCACTGGCCTGTGATACAGATGTTTGTTTTTTTCCTTTAAAAAAAAAAAATCCACATGGGCAATTAAATTATGGACTTCTCACATTTAAGTGGCTCATCAGATCCATTTATGGCTGAATAAAGCTGGTGTTTCATCCAGTTTTACTAGAGTGGAGATCTGAGAAATAATCACTAAAATCAACACCATGCAGTAAAAAAAAAAAGGCAAAGGAATGTTAAAACTGGCTAGAATGAACCTACGGGAATAACCCATGATTTTCCAGATATTAGACGATGATAGATTGAAGATCTTAGAGGCATGTGGGAGATTGTCCGAGAGATCCACTGGAGGGGGGGGGGGAGGGGGGGAAGGCACTTAAGAGAGATCAAAGCGTGATGCTGAATTGAAGTGTGGGACAACACGAGTGACTGACGTCTGCAGCTGCAAAGACATCAGACCACAGAGAAAATACTAGTGATTATTCACATACTGCTAGAGGCTTTTCCTTCTTAAACAAACATAAAATTAAAACCTCATTCTGACCGTAATGAGGACGAGACACCAAATACAGACAAAAGTCTTTCAGGGATATATATATAAAAAATAAAAAAAATAGGGGGAAAAAAAAAAAAGAAACATGGTCAGCTGTTGACCAGGGGCCCCAGTGTAGTCTTCATGTTGTTTGGTTTTCCTGGAAAGAGTCAGTGTACCATACTGTACTGTACTATACTGCGGGCACTCCAGATTGGTCCGACTGAATGATGACGGCATCGAGAGACCCAAAGAAATTAAGGGAAGGGGGCAAAAAAGGGGGCGGGGTTTGGTAATGAGCTCCATGTAGCAGCACAGAGGGCTTTGGTCCCAGGACTCCTGAATCAGGGTAACTCCTACATGGCTGCCACATCGATCTGAACGTACAGCTGCCTTACTCCCGCCTGGAGACACAAACACAGTGTCAAAAAGTGTGCACCTGCCTATATTTTATAATATAGTATATTTTTAAATCACATACATCTCATTTAGGATTGCTATGATGTCACAGTTAGTCATGGTGCATGATTGGACCTCACTGTTGGGATTCAAAATACATTTTTGTCTATTAACCTCTGTATTTTTAAATTTTATTTATTTTATTTATTTAACCAGATCAAGTTCCTTACGCCAGTGGTTCTCATAACTGGTTTTACATCTGTCCCTCTGAACTCATCCTAAATCACACTACAGCACCTCAAGTTTCTCAGCACAGGGACATCACTGCACTGAAACCCTCTGGGCTGTTTTTAATCGCTTTATCAGATACGATGGATGTCAAACACAGAAGAATACGTATTTACTGACCACAGGTAAATCAAACAACATTTTAGTTTTGGTTAAGCAGCGCTGCACACTGCCGCACTAGTTAGACTTAATTTTGGCTCGGTGTGCTACGTTTCCTCACAGACGCTCTTTCTTTCTGCTCATAACAACAACGTGATAAAAACTGACAGTGCACATGATTTTATGGAAAGTCATTTTAAAGAAAGAACAATTAGGGGATTTGATTTGATTAGGATTATTGTTTTCGTTATACAAGGACATGCAAAGAGATTTATATAAAGTTTGTATAAAGGTTTTGTACTAAATCTTTCCTTTAATTTTTTACTGCTGGCTTGTATGTTTTTAAATTTGTGATTAATACTGTGATACCATGAAAATGTGATATTGTAAACTAGTTTATCATGAAAACGTCAAATTATAACACCTGTTGCTACTGAATCTGTGCACACTATGACTGAATGTAAAACCGTATCAACCCTAACAACTGAAAATGAAAACTAATATCTATCTATCTATCTATATATCTATCTATATATCTATATATATATATAAATACATCATTAGTACATTTCACTTTTCATTTCAGTACAGTACTGCTGTTGGATAAGGTGAATTGTGTATCAGCACCTCTCATTATCAGGTTCTCCCTCACCTGTGTGAAAATGTTGTGCGTCTGGCTGAGAATCCATCGGGAATCGGCATCCGGAGCCACAAGGAGTTTCAGCGTACCGATATAGACATCGGTGCACAGTGTCCAGAAGTGGTGCTCCTGCAAGTTATACACGCCCTGCAGCTGCTGCACCTGCAGAGAGAACCACAAGAACCCACAGCTAACGATTAAGGGGAACCAGAAAGACTAGCACTGAAATGGAAGCAGGCAGCTGTTCTGGTCATGCTGGGATTTAAAGCCTGCCAGCTTATTCAGCATTTTCTTAAAATGGCTGTTTCTTTTAAGAAGTGAAAGAAAAAAGCAGCACTCACTCTCTGGTAGCACTCAGGAAGGGTTTGGTCGAGGGCAGGTGGAGTTCGCTGCATCAGGATCCCAATGGATTCCCTTAGCAGAGGAACGACACTGTGGGGGAAAAGATTCCCGTTCATGTCCCGTTTGCTATCACGTTTCAAGATGCATGCACATGTCATGATATTTAATTTTCTTGCTTATTGGAAGTTGAATTTAGGCAAGAAATACAATCCAACAAAACTGGAAAAAGCCTACAATTTTGTACTTAAAAAAAAGAAACTAACAAAAATTATCAGGAAAAATACACAATAGACAAAATAAGAACATCTAATCTAATCTTAACATTAATCTAACATCTAATCTAACTGGCATCTAATAAGATGCCAGTTGCTATTTACTTTTTATTCTTACTCCATGTGCTCATTGGATTGTCCTATTTCACATCTACAAAGTCATAATTACGAAGTCTTTGCGTTAAAAGTGCACCAGAAATGTTAGCCAGCCTGATCTCTTTCACAATGTTCCTATCATTTCCCAACTTTAGATACGAGTAAGTGTCTATGGCCGCATTCATCTTCTAAAATAAGCTGTATTTAGAATGGAATTACCAAGCACTGACTACTGAAACTACCCAACACCTGTATCAAAGTTAATGGAAAACATCTATTAAAATTATTTCACATGCTTCAACAATAGACTATGTGGCTAAAAGTATTTGGATGCCTGATCATGACCCTAATATGTGGTTCTTCCCCAAACTGTTGCCAAAGCTGAAAGCACTCAATTGTCTAGAATGTCTTTGTATGCTGTAGCTTTAAGATTTCTTTTCACTGGAACTAAGGGGCCCAAAGCATGACAATACCCCTGTGTGTAGCGAGCTTCATGAAGACATGGTTTGCCAACGTTAGAGTGGAAGAATTACAGTGACATCAGCGCCTAACCTCACTAATACTCTTGTGGCTGAATGTGCAAATCCCCACAGCCACGCTCCAAAACCTAGTGGAAAGCCCTCCCAGAAGAGTTGAGGTTATTATAACAGCAGAGAGGAGACTAAATCTAGAATGGGACATTCAACAAGCACATATGAGTATGATTGTCAGGTGTCCACAAACTTTTGCCCATATAGTGCATGTGTTTAGGTCAGGAGCTTGTTTTTTTTTTTTTTTTTTTTTTTATAATTCAGACAGCACATTCACATGACTTGCACCACAGCACTGTTGAATTCTGGATTCTGATTGGCTTGAAGGTGCTGATTCATGTTCTATAACAGGAGCTCTGACAGAAGTGTAGGTTTATATTAATGCGCTTGTGTAATACGTTATTTCTATTGTAACAGCTCACTCACAGAAATTTGTACAGCAGATAAGTCGCACAAACGGATTTAAAAAAAAATATGTAACTGTTGATATGGTGAAATCTTCTGTAAGGAGAAGTTTATTTAAATATTTATGGAAAGGAGAGACCAGTGTCGGCACTTCGTAACAGTCAGGGGTAAAGCTGTAACTTTAAGTTTTCTGACATCTTCAGGACGGAGGATTTTTACTCTTTCTGGTTTCTATGTAACATGATATGGTGCATTTCTTGGTGAAGGAACGACTGTTTATAGCCGCTATAACTGTAGTGTAGTGGGCCAAAAATAGTAAACGGTCAAAGCATCCATACATTCACGAACGTCGTGTTGCAAGAACCAGATGACCGCTGACTGAAACCAATGACAGACCACACGGCTGCTCATGACGTGGCTAACATAGCTAGCGTGTGACCTCACAGCTGGCGTGGCAGTGCTATGCTAACCACACAAGACTCTGCTTCCCTCTCTGTGCTCTATGGAGATCATCTACTGTAGCAAGATCTTCATTGCTCTCCCCTTCCCAAACCCTCAATCCTTGACCACGGACGCATATGGGAGCCATTAGAGGGTTTCTGGGCTTGGCCTACTTTTCTCTCCCCTCATCTAAACTGTTGTACCCCTTTTCACTCAAACCCCAGTCATAACTTCGTCCTTGACACAGGCTTGCTTTTCTTTTAGGTTAAGCAGTCACCTAGTGCTGAAGTCTACTTCATCATCATCATCATCATCATCATCTCTACTGCAGTCAAATTGCACAATGTCTTGAGACAAATCAGCAGTAAACAAAAATATTTGTACCTCATTAAACCCAAATTATGTCATCGTCTGTGATTTCTCAACATCACACTCAGTTGAGAGCTTCTTCAAAAGATGCCACACACTCCGAACACACGCTGAACGACTGCAGCTAATGGCTCTCACCTCAAACAAGCTCCGTGATCATTAGCGGTCATGCAGAGTTCCTATATAATCTATAAAACTTCATGAGCTCAGCAGTTCTTCCTAGTAACCTCTCTGTGGTGGAATAACATTAGTGATGTGCTACAATTTTTGCACAAGTAAGCATTCTGTTTTAGGACTCTATTCAGGTTAAACAGGGTGGGCGATTAGGAAAAAAATGTATCCGGATACTTTAAAGATATTACGCTTCACGATATTCGGTTTTGCTAACAAATATGTGGAGCTATAGAATAAAAAGTTTACATGCACAAAAAGTAAATAAGAAATTGCAATGTTCAGTCACTTGATTAATAAATGTGCACCATGATGTTAATATCACAATACTGATATCATATATTGCCCAGTTATTACTAACAATAATGAATGTTTTTAATGTTTAGACCTTTATCTCTTGTTCACGATAGACTTTTGTAGAGGTACAGAATGTATTTTCCACTTCCACCGATGAAGCCTCAACTCTGATTGGTCAGAAGGTGTTGATTAATCTTCTATAACGGCAGCTCATTGATTCCTTCTAATCGGTTATCGTTTCCATAATAACAGCGACATGTATGGCGGACACTCCACATACATGGATTAAAAACATGTAATTGTTGATATGGAGAAGTTTTCTGCAAGGAGATGTTCATGGAAGGAGTCTCCAGTATCAGCGCATAACAATCAGATGTAAAGCTGTAACTTTAAGTTTTCCGACACTGGAAAGTGTTGATGACATTAATAATGTTTGAGAAGAAAAGAGAGTGAGGGAACAACTGTTTATAGCTGCTATAACGTATATACGTGAGAACAGGAACTAATTTGTTTTGTGGATGTTCCAGAACACAACATTAAATGTAACTATAAACGGATAAAAAAGTATATCTCATTCTTTAATAAATAAAAAAAAATTGCACTCGCTGACAAACTACTGAGGTATAAACACTTTAGGACAAGCTGTTATAGGGAATTATTCAACTTTGCAGTAGAAACAGTGCCTCCGAGTCACCACACCACCCCATCGCTGGTTAATTTCCTATAACAGCATGACACCAAGTAATTTACTCCTTACTTACACCACAATTACCCATGACTGACTGAATCTGAGTTCTTTACATTCAATGCAGGAGTTCAGCACTTTACATGAGCTCCACTCATGTTTGGGCTTTAAAAATGAAAACAGGAAAGCACTGCACGAGGGGACCTCTGAGTTCTGACATCACAGTATTGTTCCAGGTTTCCTGTGCTTGTAGATGATTCACTGTTAAGCATCATTGCATGTTACTCCCTGAAGAGCTTACTCGGACAGACTAACGAACGAACACACAACGGACAGTTTAGACTGGAACTGGCGACACTTCTGTACGAAACATGAAACATATTAAACTAATTTTATTTAATTTAGCACATCTCCACATGAGGCATGTAGCAGCTCACCTCTTGAGTTTTTCCTATGAATTTGTTTTTTTCTTTTTTGCTTGATATACTGAAATATGAAGTATTTCTTGAAATACTTTTTTTTTTTCTTGTAAATTGGTTTATTATTGTTGAAACATTATTATTTTATTCTCAATCTAATGCAACTTGTTTTTCCTCAAAAATGTTATGTTTTCTTTTATAAAAATACCACTTTTGTTCTTTTAAACCTGATAAACCATATATAAACCAGTTTTCTTTCTCAGCTGCCCAAAGTCAATATGACCCGTGAACGAAACACGAGGGTTAAGAAATAGCCAAGAGAAAGAATGGTGTAGCTGCAACTTTAGACTTCGAATATAATAGAAATTTTGGGTGTTTGAATGTAACATTTCAGTATTCGGGTGCCATTTATCATGGCTTGGATGAAAGGCTAAATTACTGCCATATACTGATTGATAGAAATCAAAGTGGAGTGTTCACTGCTCCAAAACTGTGGCCTCAGATATGTATTTGACTCTCCAAAAATGACCAATAATATTGAGAGACTAAAAACAAAGACCCCTTCTGTGAAACCCCTGAAACGGAGGCCTTGCCTTGGTGTTTTTTTTTTTTGTTTTTTGTTTTTTTTAAAGGAGGGAGAGCTGGAGATTACAAGTGCAGCCTTGAACATGGTCATTAGCTAAAGCTGACTGATCTGGAAACTGAAACATTTCAAAAGATCCAGCTGGGGAGCCTGTCATTAAAGAAACCGGAGCTCCTGCTGGCATCGAGCGGTGTGTGGCGTGTGCCTATCTCGTCTGACCATGAACACTTCCCACAACAAACATAGCAAGAGCTTTGGGAGGGTCTGGATAAGAGCCTGCTGTAAACATTGAGCATGTTTGTGTGTAAATCTCTGCTGAAAGAGGTGTATTCTTTGCAACAGGTTCTCAAACTTGTGAGCTAAATTCACTCATTTCAGCCTTCTGCCACCTCAAAGCAACCCTTGTTAAGCATTCAGGTTTAAAAAAAAAAAACTTTTACACGCTCACACACTAACTTCACCGAGCCACTGCTAAATACCTCACCTCTGATCGCAGCCGAATAAATCCATCCTCATGGTTTTGGCTCAGCACAAATGCTAATTTATGTTAATATTCCTCCTTCTGGCCAGTCGTCTGAATCTGGGCGAGGACTTAAAGCGATTAAGCAGCATTTTGGAAAGATCAGGGCCATAACAGCAGGAGCTTTCTGTGTGCGTCCAGCTAACACACGCAAAGCTTCTGCTATATAGACAACCTGAATACTCCATGAAGACTGTTTGACTCTGGTTTTTAATGTGAGACTCATGAGTTGATCATGGTTAAGGTCTTAAAACAAAAAACGAAGCCTTCTCTTGAGCCTACTGATCTCCTGGAGCTGGAAAATGCACGCTTCAGCTCTTCAAATCACCAGAGTGTCCGTCTTACAGTCCAACTACAGAAACCACAGGCATTCCCGCAGAGCCGTTACAGTGCATGACCTCCCTGAACAAATGATAGATGATACCATCAGCCAAACGCAAGACAAGCGAACGCAAGATGTAGTATAAGGACACCAAGTCTGATGACTCAAACACTCAGCTAAGAATTTCAGCATTTCTTTTAAACATTAAAAAAAAACAATTATATCCTCCTATATGCTGACTCCTGATTAGATAGGTCTATGATTAGATAGATCGAAGCGCTTCTGTATAAAACTGATTTGCTGACAGTCACATACGAGCTCAATGGCATCTAATATTGAAATTATTAGAGAATGATAGCATACAGATATTTGTAGCTCTAGAATACCTAGCTATGCTCTCTACAGTTGTTTTCCTTTTCCACGGCTTACTGTTAACAGACTGTTGCGCGGTGGAAGAATCGATAATAAATTAAATTATTCCTTGAACACTGGATTTTAATGATAGTTTTTGTCGCCATTTAATAAAAGCAATGTAGAACGTGCATTACAGTAATTTTATCACAGGTAAGCATGTTCTTGGGCAAGACTCAATGCAGCGCTTGTGGCGTCAACATATTTAATAGTTTGAAATGTCATTTTCAGCCTTTTTAAAAAAAAAAAAAACAGTTATGAACTATAAGATGCATATTCATGCCTCTAGCAGGCCTCAATATCCATTTGTTAATGTTTTTAAACTAGTATAACTAGTACATACTTTTCCAATGTAGACAGAATTTTTGCCATACAGTCTGGAAAATATTACATTAGGCACAGTACATATTCATTCTTAACCCCCAACATGAATTTTTTAAAGAACGTTTCACAGCATGACAACATTTTTTAACAAGCAGGTCTCGTTTTAGTATGTCTCATTAAGGAACCTTGCACCGGTTTCTTATCATAGAGCCGAGTTTTAATTGCCAGCTCAGGTTGTGTAATAGCTTTGTGAACTTGCTCATGCCTGGACCCCGTCTCTCTTATAACGCTGGACATGTATTGAAATCTCTCTGTCTCTCATTCACAGCCCAGTGTTCGTGTTTTAAACAGGAACAGCAGGACAGGCAGGAGGTTTTGTGTGTATTGTCAAACTACCGATCTGTTCATTTCTTTGCGTTTACCGCATACCACATTGCGACTGAAGAGAAAGGAACTTCAGAAAGAAAGAAAAAAAAAAAAAAAGAAAGAAAGAAATGAAGCCGGGTCTCAATGACACAGAACCCCAATCTCTTTTGAGATCAAGGAAGGATGAGGGAAAATCCATCTTAAAAAGATGCCCTTGTTCTCACATTTTTAAAGTAACAGTCACAGATCATGGCCGCATTCCAGAGAGGAGAAGAAAAGCCTCAAACATGGGGAGACAGTGAAGAAGAGAGATGCAGGAGGGCATTTGCTGGGAGTTGAGCATTTGTCAATTGAGGCCCTTTTTTCCGCTCCATCACAACCATATTAAAAGTAAATTCTGTGTACTGCTCCAAATATCTGCATTTGGATTTGGAAATGGCTGTAGCCTAAACCAGAATGATCTTTTTAAATGTTAAATGAAATAATGTTTCCAGAAACACTGGAGGAAAAAAACAGGGCTGCTGGAAAAGGACATAATTCACAAAATATAACAAGGAGCAATTATCATAATTTTATTCAACTCCTGAATTTCTACAGTTCCTCTACCTCAGCTACATCACCCGAGTGCATAATCACAGACAACCCTGTGGAACTTTCTGGCAAACTTTATATCTAATATGACGAAGCAAAACATGTTTCAAAACAACGAAATCAGGGAATTATTATAGTTGACAACATTAGTCACCTAATTTACTTTAGTTTTTGGGTTTGTTATATTCTAGAAAGATCAGAAAAGATCGTTGGACGTTATCAGAATCTACTACAAAATTGAGACGCAGTGCAGCTGTGAGTCATAATGGGGTTCTTTAAGCGGCGTTTCATTACATCACCCATATGAATTTCCAAGAATATTTTCATTTTATAATGATAAAGAATGATGAAAAGCAGCTATATGCTGCCCTTTGCACTGTGCAAGGTTTGTGTAGGGTATATGGAGTGGTGGCTCTATAAATAAAAATTTGGGGCCATTTGTATAAACATACAGCAGAAATATTGGTTTCATTTTGATGCTCAGTAAGGTAGTGTTTATTTTACTGATACATGCAGGTTGTTATTAGCTACTGCACTGATAACTAAATGTTATATTTTTACATTTGTGGTTAGTATGCAGAGAATTACTAAATCAGTCATGTTAATTCCAATTAGCTTCACCTGCTTTAAACAAACATGCAACACTGTAATAATATTAAGCCATTAAAGCACAATTCACAATCATTTTTCTTGTAGACGAAGACAAATTCATAGTAAACAGAGTTTGGTGCTACTTAAATGTGCAATACTGTGCAACGTTATAGAGTCAGAAGTCCAGCAGATAATTGGTCTCCGGCAGCAGTTGTAGCTAAATGAGTAGTACACTAGACAGCCGTTGGCTTTACCACATGTGGGAATCTCTGGTCTCCACCCTGTGGTGGGTGTGTGAGAGAGTATGTGTGTTTGCAAGGGAGAGCGAGCAAGAGAGAGAGACCTCCTCTGTCAACTCCACCCAAAACCCAGAGCAACACCTACAACACAGCAGACTGAAGCCACTTCACTGCAACCCTCACACACACGGGCGCACGCACACGGTTCCAAAGTTGAGACTGACTAAGCACCGAGTATACAGACAGATGTATGGAAGTGAAAAAGACCCCAAAAGTCGCATGATTTAAAAAATGAAATAATGAAGTTTAAACTTAAATAAACAAAATAATCAAAATTCACGACTGCCTGATAATGAAACGTCATTTTACTCACGCATGAAATCAAAATTATTTATCACAAGTATTCAGCCGACTGTTTTATAAATCAATAGATTTATGTATCTTTATCATAATCTCTGAAGTAAAATCCAGATTAAACTTTTTTTTTTTTAAAAACACTAAATATAAAACCATTTTCTAAATCAAAATGAGCCAATTAAAAGATGCAACGAAATATAAAGTTAAAATATGTGAATCCTTTAACATGATTAGTTTTTGTTGTAAGAAAAGAAGAGTCTGGGTGGTGTGATATGTAGTGGTGAGACACTTTCACCATGTTGATGTCGGTATCTGGTGTGACTGTGACATTTGTGTGTCTGTCTGCGTGTGTTTATGTATTTGTCTGTCTGTCCATGTCCTCTTATATGTGTGTGTGTGTCTGTGTCCCTGTCTGTCTGTTTGTGTGTCCACTTCTGCGTGTGTCTGTTTGTTTATCTGTCTGTTTGTGTTCTGTCTGTGCATCCGTGTTTTGCGCGTGTCTGTCTGTCTGTCTGTCTATGTGTCCACTTCTGCTTGCGTCTGTTTGTGTCTGCATCTGTCTACGTCTGTCAATGTATCCATGTCTGCTGTGTATGCGCTTGTTCATGTGCATCTGCGTCTGTCTGTGTCCGTGGTTCTGCATGCGCGTGTTCCCACCTGACGCCTATAAGAAGGGCGATGAGCATGGAGCAGATCGGATCAGCGATCATCAAGTCGTACTTCTGCATCAGGAAGGCTGAGATGATGACGCCGATGCTTCCCAACGTATCGGCGACGATGTGGAGAAAAACTCCTGTGGGACGTTAAACACAGCTGCTTCACATTACTCGCATCTAACCTCTCACACACACCACTCGTGTACTCCTAAAGACGGTGTTCAATTCAAACCAGTTCTCATACAAAACGGTAGTTATTTTTGGCTGAGGCTGCAGTCAAGTGGATGTTTGTTCAGTGAACTGTGACGCAGAATGAAAGCCAAGGGTCAGGATTTTAATTTCTAGAAATAGAGCGGGTCAGACGAAGTCAAGCGAGCGGTTTGCATCAGCACTACCAAAAATGGCAGGCATTCAGACACCTTGCAGGCAGGAAGAGGTCCACGTGCACCAGCTCACACGGCAAATAAACGGTAGAAGTGTGTGGTGAAAGAACGAGCTAGTTGTGATGGTACAATAAGCTCTCTTTTAAAAAAGTTTCCTTGAGCTGAACACGTCATGACTGAGGCTGCTTTCAGGTTCCCAGAACATGCAACCACACAACCCCAAATTAAGTGGAAACCTCATCCAAGTGCACAACCGGGAAAAAAAAACAAACAAAAAAAAAAACAGTAATGCTAAAGCCCTTAAAAAGCAGTGACACCCACAGAGAATCACGGAGAGGATTTGAGAGTTGATTCATCACAGGGGCAGAGATGTGAAAAGGTGAAAAGGTCTCAGAGCCCAAAAACAGGGTAACCTTTTGCACTGTCACCTCCTCCCTCTCTGTATTTCCCCTGAGCAGGCCTCCCACAGGACCCATTCTGTGTGTGGGGGGGGGGGGGGTGTGTGTGTGTGTGTGCCAGGGTAAAGGGGACACACTCACTTTTTCTTCTTTGCTCATTTTTCCCACACAGGCTCACACAAAGAGCTTTAAAGCGACAGCGCTCCTGCTCTCTCTGAAATGTCATCGTTAACCCGGTTAGTCCCGGGGGTCAAAGGTCAGCCTCTGGGCTGGTCTGACCCATCACCTTGCCGCAAATAAAACTCTATCAACTAATCACGTCTGGCGATAATGAAGGTGTCACATGACAATGCACTACTTTTCATGCAGCCCAATTTTTTCACGCGGCCCAATTTTTTCATGCATTAACAAAACAAGCGATGCCACTGTCCTAGACACGACCGTTAGAAACGCAAATATTTTTATAGGGGAAAAAAAAAAAAAAGGCGGCACACAGAACAGTACAGTAACACATTACAGATAGGACTCTGACACCATCTGGTGGTCAGAAGACTGAAAGCAAAGTTTTACCTTGTAAGATCTGTTTGCTGGAGCCTCTTTCTGGAATGTGCAAGTGATCATCTACAAAACAAAACAAATAAAAAAACATGAATTACACTACGCAAGTCCCGTTATCCAAAAAGACAGAGTTGGACTGCACAACATGAACAAAAACAGATTATTGTGATTATATATCAATATAGAATAAAACAAGTGAAACTGTCATATGTAAAAGTAGATGATTAAAAATTAAGTGAGTTTTCAGTGTGTTCAGATTTCAAGTCAGTTTGTTTTCATTGTTTATTTAACGTCATGTTTCTTGAGGTGCGTAAAGTCTTTTGAAATAAAGAAATATTATAATAATTAAACAGCAAACAAAACATTTCCAGCTACATTTATTTATGCCCTGCTTAAATTAAGTTCAATATTATTTGTCACATTGAACTGCATATTTAATTATTGAGTATTTCATTGCATATTTAAATATTTTATTAATTCCAGAAACACTGGAAAACACTGGAAACCCAGGAATAACACCACTCATACATTTATTTATTTATTTATTTATTTATTTTGTGCCTGCCTGCAAAACTTAACAAATTTAGTTTGTTTTCCCACAATATAAACAACCTGTAGCCTTTTGTGTCAATGAATGTGATCTATTTTCTGAATTCAACTTAAAGTTGTAACTGTAATTTCCAACCTCCGAGCAGGAAAAAAACAAAGAAAATGCTCCCTCAACTCAAAATTCCAACTCGGGATGGTCTCCTCAACTCCTCAGCATGCGATGTTAAATTAACATGACCACTCACACCATCAACAGTTTAAAAATGTTTGTTTTGTTTTTTTTTAAAGTAGCACTTCTTATGTTTTAAATGAATTATACTGTATATACAAGCATTTGCTTTAGATTCATCAACATACAGACATATTCACTTGTTTAAATCTGTAACACTGACTACACTTCGCTGTTCTGAAGACATAATATACATCACTCATCAGTTAGCTGGCTAGTTTGCAGCTGACAAAAGATGAACATGGAGGCATCCGTTGTCTTTTCCTACTTTATAGTTGAATTGTACAGAGTTCAGAAATGACATTTCGAGCTTCCCAAGTAAGTTGAATGCAGCATTCGTACAGCTAGCTTCATATATGACCACCTGCACCCACATGAAAGTGAAAACCTCCTGCTTGGGCTACTTTTTGGCTGTGTCTCAGTTTACACCTCTAGTGTGAACTACAGATGGCACCGATCTGATACCCAGCATCAATACTGGGCCGATACCAGCAAAAAAACGGTGGATCGGATATCGGGGAAAACGTATCAGATATCCGATCCTGTAACAAAATGACGAAGAACGGAAGTGGATTTGGAAAAGAAATCTATTTCAGGAACTGGAAATTTTACATATGAAAAGACGACTGGATTTTCTTTCGTTAGGAGTGATTTTATTATATACGTCATCGCATTTATTATATTTACAATGTAAGTCAAAGAGTTTAACTGTGAAGATTTTGTGTCAAAGAGTTTAACCGAAGTGCCTCCATTTAAAAAAAAAACAAAACAACATTTTAAAGCTTGGTAGTTTTTAAAGAAAACAATATAGTATGGATATTAGATTCTTAAGGTTCCAGAATCAGTATCAGAAAAGAAAAAGTGGTATCTCTAGTATCAACTAATCCCTGTGAACTGTTTGGGAATCTTTCTTAAAACAAACAAACAAAACAACTAATAGTACACCTCCTGCTGTATCCGTTTTGACCACACTGTCTGTTCATTCTGAATAATGCACTCATATTAGCATTTGCAATATAAATCTAGCAAAGGTTAATACTGTGATAATTAATAATTATTATGTTCTGCAGCCCTACCTCACTGAGCCAGAACAAGAGGATTAATTCCTCTTGTATTCATGACTGATCCGGTGATGAGGATCGTTACTGAAAAACCCATAATCCATAAACGACGTAAGCAAAAACAGCTAAAGATCTTACCGTGGCACTGAGGCTCCTTGTGTGAATGGCCGTGTCCATGATCGTGTCCATGTCCATGACTGTGTCCGTGCCCATGCCCGTGTTTGGAATCATGGCTGTGCCCGTGTCCCCCGTGGCTGTGTCCGTGGCCCACACTGCCGTTAAAAAGAGAGTGGCTGTGCCCATGACCTACACAGAGACAAATCCAACCAATTTAGATGCTGTTATAGGAAAATAATCAACGATAGCATGATTGTGATGAAGCGGAAGTTCAATATTTTCCTATAACAGCAAGTCCCAAAGTGTTTTATTTCTCTTATACCACAGCAATTTGCCAACAATTTTATTTATTTATGAATGAACTATATTTCATACTTTTGTCCATTTGTAGTTACATTTTACATTGCAGAACATCTGTGAAACCAGTTAGTTCCTGTTAAGGCTTACGTTGTAGCAGCTATAAACAGTCGCTCTCTAAACAGCTGCTCTTTTTTCTCTCTCTTGAAGTTAATAAGAGAAAAAAGTGCAGCTTGTCATGTTACTGTGAAACTGAAAAGTGTAAATTCCTCTGTCCTGAAGATGTCAGAAAACTATAAAGCACTGACACTGGAGACTCCTTCCATAAATGTTAAGAAAAAACCTCATTATATAATTATAAAAAATTATTAAATAAAATCTCCACAGAGAAAACTCTTTATATCTTTTAATCCATTTATGAGAAGCCCCTGTGAAGGAGCTGTTACTATAGAAACGATAACATATTAGAATGAGCGCACGTTCCAAACCAATCAAATTTCTTTTAGACACCAGACCCAAAGAGCAACAGTAAGTTGAAAGAAAAAAAAAACCTGTATCTTCTCCACCATGAGAGTGTCCATGTCCTCCGTGCTGGAACACAAAGATGCCGACAAGGTTGACGAGGAGCCCTGCAATGGACACGGGCAGCAGGCGGTCATGATGCACATCTGGAGGTTCTAATGCTCTCTGAGGTACGAGGGGAAGAAAAATCATCATCAGACATCAGTAACAAGTCAATTCATTGGGTGAGAGTTAAATCAAAAGTCCTGAACTCACCTCCACTCCTTCTGAGAAGATAAAAAAAGCAGTGAAGATGAGGAAGAGGCCATTGACGAAACCTGCCAGCACTTCTGCTCTCACGTAACTGCAAAGCAGGAGCACGTGATCAGGAGAATTTTACAAAACTTGGCTACTGCACAATAATGTTTTTATACTGCACTCTGTATACAACCTGTGCACAGCCCTTGCACACCCTTAGGACAAGAAGAAGAAAAAAAAAAAGAAATTTCATCTATTCCAACAAAACATTTAGGTTTTAAGTTAGAAGTGGGTGTCATGACAAAAACATAATTTCACAATACTTGAAGACATTTCTACGTTACACGATATGTAAGGGATAATCCACGGCTAGCTGTGCATTACACAGACAAATTTAATGCAGGACATGGAGGCAAAGCACCTCCGCTGAGTGTATTAAAATCGTGTAATGCACACCTAGCCGTGGATTATCTCGCTTATACCATGGTCACTTGCCAGCATTGACAAGTTAAAGCCGTCATTGATGTTTGCAGTGCAAAATTTGACTGATAGGATAAAAATAACGGTTAATTTTCATTAGTTATTTTTAATACGGGTCGTTATGTCTAGAATTCTGCCCACTCTAAATCATACACAAAGTAGTGCGATAAAGATTACATTTATCTGACTGAATTTTAATAAATAATTACTAGAGAGACAGAGAGGGAGATATTGTGTGTGTGTGTGTGTGTGTGTGTGTGTGTGTGTGTGTGTGTGAATTACCTGCGTCTGTGCCGCGTCTCTACTAATAATGAAGCCGAGAGTCTAACTACTGTATGCAACTGTAACTGTAGGTTACTATGGTTGTTTGTATGGTTGTTTATAGGCAGTGCATTAATTTAGAACGGTGATAAACTGACTGGAGCTTCCTGTGCATTATACGGTTTGAACGCACACCTTTCAGCCAATCAGAATCAATTATTCAGACAGACCATGGTATAAGTATCAAAATATATAAGTCTGCTAAATAACCACCAGCAAAACAGTAGTGTTTCATTGTTTCATGAATAACTTTTGTCCAGAATATAAAAATTTATTTTAAGATGAAAATGTATACATTTATTACAAGCTGATAATTTTAATAAAATCTAACAATAATCTAAAATGTTACAGTTTTAATAGTTCAGTAAAAAAAAAAAAAAAAAAATTCAAATCAAGTGGAAACTGAATTACAAACTAGATAAATAAATAGGAACGTGTACTGTGACATAGGAATAAATAGGAACGTGTACTGTGACGTGTGAACGGGCTTTCAATGTTCTCCTCTTTTCCCCAGCCACAAACGGCAGCAAAAAAAAATCCCCTTCTTCATCTTTAAAATGTGTCTTCTCTAAGCAAAACATTGCTACGTTGATACTGAGGGCTTGTTTCTGTCTACACGAGCCTGTTTTCTGCATGAGCTAATTTCCAGATTGCACTGACTGACAACATGAGCACAATGTAGTAATTTTCTTTAATCGTACATTTAGCTTTAGAGGATCATCATACAATCTGAAATGTTATCACACAATATCTTCTTATAGAATGTGGTCAAGATTTTTTTGGACCTCAACAGTGTGACAAGTAATAATCGTAAAAAAAAAATGGCAGTAATGTCACAGTAAAAAAAAAAAAAAAAAAAAAAAAACGGCTCATCACTACAAGTAATAAAACACTTAAATATCATGAGTATTTATTGTTTATCGTGATGCATGTTACAGAGATATAACACAGCCGACCATATAAATGTCACTGAATGGAAAATAGTTCTAATATTTTAAACAAAATAAAGCCAGTTACATGTTCCGTCGGTGTTTGAAGCACAAAAACTACAGAGCGTGTGTGTGTCTGAGCGCTTACCCGTATGAGAAGGAGTCGTTGGACCGCCACCGTGAGATCACTGATGCTGCAAGACCTGCCAGAAGTGCTGTGCAGTCGAAAAACATGTGAAAGGAATCTGATATCAGCCCTAAACTGGTATGGAGGAGAGACAGAGACAAGCAAAACACCAATGAGTTTTTACAAAGTCTGCATATCTGTAATTAAAGCAAAAAATAAAAATAAAAATAAAAAAATAAATCCTAGACATATTTTAAAACAAAACAAATCATTTCACAGCAACTCTTAGAAGAGTACAAGTTAATCCAAAGAGTAGGACTTTCATTTCTCTGTACAGTTTGACGGTTAAATTTGCTGTAAAATCAGACATCATCAGCCACAATGAACAAAAAGGGACTGAATACAAAACGAGTCCACAAACACACTGTGAAATATGGTGGCGGTGGATCAGTGATGCTTTCAAGCTGTTTTGTGGCTGCTAGTTAAGCACCCCTTGGCAATAGTAATAGTGTCATAAAGCATATTTCAACCCAAAATCGGGTCGTTATTTTTACGGCTCTCCAGCTCACATTACAGCTGCTGGTTATACGAGTTGAGAGAACAGGTTCACTTGACTCACCACCAGTGTGTAAAGCCTGACAACTTCTCTGATCAACATTGTTCCCAACAACTAATCACGGGTCCCAACAACCGATCACTGATCGCCATCGTTCCCGACAATCAATCACCGATCACCATCGTTCCCACAGACCAATCGCTGACCACCATCGTTCTCAATGGCCGATCACTGATCACGAATCACCATCTTTGTTCTTCTTTACACAAATAATAGCTAGTTGTTCTATCTGTAACAGTTTCCTGTGTTCATTTCCTGACTCTTCACTACCACTATTTACGTATTTACTATACAGAAATAGCTCGCTGTGGTGCCGTGACCAAAGGCAACATCTTTCTATACGAAATAAATGATATTTTCTGATAAAACTCCATTCTATTCTGCATTTTCACATATTCTGACATGCGAAATAAATAAATAAATAAATAAATAAATAAATAAATAATGACGATTGAGTGAATATGGAAAGTTCATGCCATTATTTAGCGACTTCTGGGAGCTTTTTGAACACGCACTGGGTCTTTTCCACTGAGAAGAGCTGGCAGCACTAATGTTTTGAGGGAATACGTCTTGTTTTGCTGCTTTCTTGTCAAAGTTCAGAAATTTAACAGCTCCAGTGGAAACATCACAAAGGCTGCCGTCTTATCACGTTTCGAATTTGTTTACAAACATACAGAAGAGTTAAATAAGCAGACAACACAGTCAGGATTTCGTTAAAGCAGACAGGTGGTTTTGAAAAGAAGTGTCCATTTCACAATCAGCAAGAGAAACTGTGAGCGCGGACTGCTGCAGTCTTTAGACCTACGTGGCACATCTGAGCTCACAGTGACGTTTGTTTGGTTCCCACTCGGCTAAGCTGCTAGCTGTTAGCATTAGCTACACAATCACACCCATACACTTACCTGTTACTCCATATGCCGTACAGTAACTCCACAAAGGCAAAGGACAAATTCAGGCACAGGAAGAAAAATAAATTCCGCGATGTCTTGTCAGCCAGAATTGATCTGAAGCGGTGAAAAAAATAATAATAAATAATCAGTCGCGTTAGCTCAGCCGTGTCAGTTCATTTAAAAGTAGCCATTTAACCTTACACCAGCTAAGCTAGCCAAACATAGCTGAATAAAAGTACCTCTCGTTTGCATAAACATTAAAAAAAAATAATAAAACACTGTTATGATTTAGTCATCTTAGCTGATAGCCAATTGTGTACATGGCTAGTTAGCAAAGCTAGCGTTAACCATATCAAAGTTAGATATCTCTCTAACTTAGCCGTTTCAGCTAGGAGCTGTTACTCACATACATTTAATTTCTATTCTGTTATGAAACAATGTTGGGCCGATTCTTTAAGTTTAGACAAATCTTTTTTTATTATTCCTTGCCACCTGACTAAAACTTACTGTAGTTTGTTCACAGCCGGCTGAATTAGCATGCTAACTGTTTAGCCACGTAGCTTCTCTGGTCCATTCAGAAAAGCAGTTATAAAATTGACAACACGAACAGCGATTACCTGAACCATCCGGAGAGTTTGAGGACCAGATTGAACTTTGCAGGTTTGTATTCGTCATCTTTAATGGATAAGGGTAACATCTTAGTTCAGCCAGCACCGACACGTGCAGCTCCGGGTTCCTTCAACTGTTATTACGGGAGAGAGGGGGAAAGGGGGTGACGTCATCACGCTGCCGTCCGCGTGTGGCGTGGTCTTTTAACTACACCAAACTACCTTTACTGCTTTCTACCGTAAAACATACTACACTACATCCCACTGTACTACATTCTACCGCACTACATTCTACAATACTAAACACTACCATACTACATTCTAACATACTACATTCTACAATACTAAACACGACCTTATTACATTCTAACATACTACATTCTGCCATATTAAACACTACCATACTACATTCTACAATACTAAACACAACCTTATTACATTCTACAATACTAAACACTGCCTTATTACATTCTACCATACTAAACACTGCCTTATTACATTCTACAATACTAAACACGACCTTATTACATTGAACCATAATACATTCTACAATACTAAACACGACCTTATTACATTCTGCCATATTAAACACGACCTTATTACATTCTACAATACTAAACACGACCTTATTACATTCAACCATAATACATTCTACAATACTAAACACGACCTTATTACATTCTACCATACTAAACACTGCCTTATTACATTCTACAATACTAAACACGACCTTATTACATTCAACCATAATACATTCTACAATACTAAACACGACCTTATTACATTCTACCATATTAAACACTACCTTATTACATTCTGCAATACTAAACACTACCATACTACATTCTACCATACTAAATACGACCGTATTACATTCTACCATATTAAACACTACCATAATACATTCTACAATACTAAACACTACCATACTACATTCTACCATACTAAACACTACCTTATTACTTTCTGCAATACTAAACACTACCTTATTACATTCTACCATATTAAACACTGCCTTATTACATTCTGCAATACTAAACACTACCATACTACATTCTACCATACTAAACACGACCTTATTACATTCTACCATAATACATTCTATAATAATAAATACGACCTTATTACATTCTACCATACTAAATACGACCGTATTACATTCTACCATATTAAACACTACCATAATACATTCTACAATACTAAACACGACCTTATTACATTCTACCATACTAAACACGACCTTATTACATTCTACCATACTAAAGACAACCTTATTACATTCTACCATATTAAACACTACCATACTACATTCTACCATACTAAACACTACCTTAGTACTTTCTACAATACTGAACACGACCTTATTACATTCTACCATATTAAACACTGCCTTATTACATTCTGCAATACTAAACACTACCATACTACATTCTACCATACTAAATACGACCGTATTACATTCTACCATAATACATTCTACCATATTAAACACTACCATAATACATTCTACCATACTAAATATGATTTATTACATTCTAGCATAATACATTCTACAATACTAAATACTACCTTATTACACTCTACAATACTAAACACTACCATACTACATTCTACCTTACTATGTTCTACTATAATACATTCTACTGCAGTAAACACTGCCTCACTATACATCCCACTCTACTACATACTACAGTAGTGTAGTACAGTACATCCTACCGTACTATATGCTACCATAATAGATACTAACATAATAAATACTATTTGCTACATCTACCTACACTACTTTCTACCATAATAAATACTAACTAGAATGTAGTAATACTACATTCTGATGTACTATATTCTATTGCACTAAATACTACCATACTACATCCTGCTAAACACTGTCCTACTCACTATACTAAATTCTACTTAGAAGAAGAAGCACTTATCTGTCACATATACATTACAGCACAGTGTTAGGAAGCTGTGGTAAGAGCGCAGGGTCAGCCATGATATGGCAGATAGCCCTGGAGCAGATAGGGTTAAGGGCCTTGCTTAAGGGCCCAACAGTGGCAGGTTGGCAGTGCTGGGGCTTGAACCCCTGACCTTCTGATTAGTAACCCAGAGCCTTAACCTTAACCTGTGCCTACTTACTACAGTCTACTGCAACGAATAAAAACTGGCTTGCTACATATTTTTATACCTCATTCTACTGTATTATATTCTACCCTAGTAAATCAATACTGCCATATTACATATTCTCAAAATACATTTTACCCTAATACGTTATACCATAGTAAATACATGCTTACTACACATTCCTATAATACATTCTACTATACCATACAAATACTACCTTAATACATCATGCTGTACTACATCCTGTCACACTAAATCCCGTACATACATTGCACTGTAGTAAATACTGCCTCAATACATATTTTAGATATGATATCAGTGATATATTTTAGAATATTATAGATAATACTATCTTGCAGAGCCTGTGCGGGTTACTGATAGCCCTGTAGAGTTATAGCCGGAGAATGATAGGCCCTTAGCGTGCCGGGGGGAATGTACACCGCGACAATGAGCACGGTGGTAAACTCTTTATAAATACTACGTCAGGATCGCTTGGATGATTAAAGAAAGGGCCAAATAAATAAGCAAACCAATGAGTAAATGAATGATTTAATACATGAATGACGAATGAATGATCAGTGGCAAGTTTCATGCAGCAGATGTCAGCTTTGTATTATATCAATTTTTCTGTGAACACTTTCGGCATTGCCGAGTCATAAAATGTGTATGATCATTTTTTCCCCTCATTGTTTTATTAGCTATACAATGTTGGAGCCAAACTTAGCAGCAACTTTATACAAAAATAAATAAATAAATAAATAAATAAAAATAAAAAAAATTGCTACATTTGTTTCCCCCTCATTTTTCTGCACCATGAGCATAAGAAAAGAAAGAAAAAAGAAAAGGAAAAGTAAGAAATACAAAAAGAAAGAGAGATGAGAAGAATGCAAGAAAGACAGCAGGGGGGAAACACGAAAGAGAGAAATAATGAACTGCTGTCTGGGATAATGAGCTACCGAAGCTGTAAGCGGTTAAATAAACAGCGCGCGAGCTGCATTTTAAACACTTTAAAGTGGAAAAGAACAAAAAATTCACACAGTCGGAACTAAAGGAGTTACCATGGAAACGACAGGAGACGAGCAGAGCCAGTTAACCATCTAGAACCGCCAACTCAGTATGGGTCAGCTCAAGGAACGAAAGTGTGAAACTGAAATATTTATTTCAAGTTGAGCAAAAGATGAATATATAACATGAAATAAACACGCAGTAAGTCATATTCTGAGCTTAAACACAGGGAGACGTTGTATAACATAATTATTGGCACCCAACCATTCATATTTGGTGAAGCATTGCATCTCGTCCTGTAATGTTTAACAAGGATAAGAGACACTTGTAGAGGATCTCGAGCCAATCCTCCAGGAAGAGCATTTCAAGATCCTTCTTAGAGTTGTGCATGTGGAGAACCTCTTTAATCCCCGTCACAGGTTCCAGAGACTGCCACTGTCATCAAAAACGTGATTTTATGTCCTGTGTTGAATTGGATATTGATTTGGAGTCATTATCTTGTTGAAAAAGCAACCCTAGTCTTAACTAAATATGGCCTTACTACTTTCTATCATAGTAAACACTATCTTATTACGTAACTACATTGTATGGTACTACATTACACCGCACTGCATTCGACCATACTGCATTATACCTTAATACATATTCTTGTACTACATTCTACTGTACTACATTATACCTTACACCAATTACACAAATCAGCCATAACATTAAAACCACGGACAGATGAAGTAAATAACACTGATTGTAACTTCTCGTTACGATGGCACCTGTCAAGGGGTGGGCTATATTAGGCAGCAAGTGAACAGTCAGTTCTTGAAGTTGATGTGTTGGAAGCAGGTAAAATGGGCAAGTGTAATGATCTGAGCGACTTTGACAATGGCCAAATTGTGATGGCTAGATGACTGGGTCAGAGCATCTCCAAAACAGCAGGTCTTGTGGGGTGTTCCCCATATGCAGTGGTTAGTACCCACCAAAAGTGATCCAAGGAAGGTGAAGTGTGTGTGGCACCAGGATGCACTATGTGAAGAAGGCAAGCTGGTGGAGGAAGTGTGGTGCTCTGGGCAATGCTCTCTGCTGGGAAACCTTGGGTCCTGGCTTTCATGCGGATGTTACTATGACATGTACCGCCTACCAAAACATTGTTGCAGACCAAGTACACCCCTTCCTGGCAACGGTATTCCCTAATGGCAGTGGCCTCTTTCAGCAGGATAATGTGCCCTGCCTCACTGCAAAAATTGTTCATGAATGGTTTGAGGAACATGACAAACAGTTCAAGGTGATGACTTGGCCTCCAAATTCCCCAGATCTCAATCAGATCGAGCATCTGTGGGATGTGCTGGACAAACAAGTTTGTTCTGCTGCTATCATCTTGGTGCCAGATACCACAACACACCTTCAGAGGTGTTGTGGAGTCTATGCCTTGACGGATCAGAGCTGTTTTGGTGGCACAAGGTGGACCTATACTATATTAGAGAGGTGGTTTGAATGTTATGGCTAATTGGCGTATTCTTGTACTACATTTTACCATGCTAAATACTACCTTTCTACATTCTGCCTTAAAGCTTTACTACATTCTACTATACTACATTCTACCATACTGCATTATAGCTTAATCCATATTCTTGTACTACATTCTACCATGCTTAATACTATCTTACTACATTCTACTTTACAGTATTCTACCGTACTATGTTCTACTAGACTGCATTCTGTACTACATTATACCGCATTGCATTCTACTGTACTGCATTATACCTTAATACATATTCTTGTACTGCATTCTACTGTAATACATTCCACTGTACTACATTATATCGTACTATATTCTACTATACTACATTCTATGTACTACATTATACTTTACTACATTCTACATATTGCAGAAATATTACCTTAACACATATTCTTGTACTACATTCCACATTGCTAAATCCTACCATACTACATACTGCTGTACTACAACCTTCCATACTACATCCCATACATGCCTTCTAAAAGAGTAAATACTACCGTCATACATATTCTTGTACTACATTCTACCGTACTACATTCAACATACTAAACACTACCTCACCATAGCATACTAAGTACTACTATAACGCATTCTGCCATACTTATTATGTTATTGTATTCCACTGTACTAAACACTATACTACATCCTGCTGTATTAAATGCTACCTCACTAGATTGTTGAAGCTTAGGTGCTGCCTTTTGTGGGTTTCTCTCAAGATGTCTTTTTTACAACCTTTTCAAATTGTGTGTTGTTATGAAGCCACTGGATAACAGTTCATTTTAAAACTAGACAAAAAAACAAAACAAAAACAAAACAAAACAACTATACTGTGCGATTCTGAATCATGATAATATCACAGTATTTATATTCTAGGTAATTTGGGCAGTAATAGCAGGCAGCATGTTTAAATGAACAAGAAGCTTAAAGGAGTCTCTTCAATCAGTAATCATATGGATGTGCTAATAATATCTGGATTTTTGCTAGGCTTGAAATATCACTGAACACATGGCCAGCTCTATAAATAACCTCTCATAAGAGCTGCCATCGCTCTCACCATTTCAGATAACATACTAGGCTATAGGATCGCCCACGAGAGCACACTATTTAAGGTTGTTAATATATCTGTGAAGGTACAGCGGGCATTCGCATTCAGTGCGGACAAGATAAAGATTTTGCTCCTGAACATAACTAAAGCATAAATATGTTAAGATGCATATTTTCTAAAGAATTAAGAAGACATGGGATAAGATGGTATGCCAGTATCTGAGATATCAAAAATCTGTTGTACTGGCTGAAAAATCTTAGCATAAATGAATCAATATGTAGATTTGGTCATGCGACCTAAAGGGGAACACATATTTAAAAGCCCAGCCATATTTATAAGTATTATTCACATGTTAAAATCAGGTTTAAATTAAAAATCAAATTAGACAGAGAAGACCAATGTTACGTACAGCCGTTGCAGGCTGAAGAGTCAGGGGAGAGTAGTCAGGATGCATGCGCTGGGGAGACGTCAGTTAATGCAGTAGAGTTTATTTTCATAAACAAAAAAGAGCAGTAATCCACCAATACAAAGAAACTGAGAAAAAGCAGTTATCCAAAAAGACAGGGAAAAAACTCGAAACGCGGAAGTGGTCTGGGAACCACAAACTCGGAACTACGGACATAAGAACAAAGTCTACGGATCAAAACGCTACGGAATCTAAACTAATACACATCGAATCTAAACTAATACACATCTAATCTAAGCTAATACACATCTAATCTAAGCTAATACACATCTAATCTAAGCTAATACACCGTGAGGAAGCGGAAACAGCGCGGGGTATTTAAACACACGGAAATCAAACACAAAATCACAGACACCTGAAAATCATAATCACAGAATGAATGAAGAACCAATGAGGAAACAAGGAGGCGGGGACAGAGACATGACATGAACACAATAACAACTGCACATGCCCAGGGTAAACAAAACGAGAGTCCTTCTGACAGGAGGAGGAATGCGCTCCTTGGAATGCGGAAGTAGTCTACGCTTTATTTTGCAGCGTAGCGAGAGCGGGAGAAAGAGAGAACCTAACAACCAACTTAAACAAATAAGCTTAAAGGTGGAATTTAAATAAAACAATGGTGTCCAGTTGATGGATATGTCCTTTTAGAGGACCTAAAATTAATATTTGTTACTTAGTTACATTGCCATGATAAAAAACCCTTACATTTTTATATATACTTTATATAAAATACTATATGTTACAAATCTCAATCAATTGCAGGTGATCTTTGCATTTTAACTTCATTCATTAAGTAAGGAATAAAAAAAAAAAAATAGGGGTGTGCTATTATAGGAAAATAATGAGTGATCGAGTAACAGAATTACTGTTACCACTCTGAAGTTGATTATTTTCCTAAAACAGCATGTCCTGAAGTGTTTTATTCCTCTTATATCACAGCAACTTGCCAATACTAACAATTTGTATTCATTAAACAAAGATAGGTCATACTTTTTATCCATTTATAGTTACATTTAACGTTGTAAAATGTCCATGAATCCATAGTTTCTGTTCTCACTTACATCAGCTGTGCCTTACAAGTCCCTGTGAATGAGCTGTTACTATAGAAATTATAACATATTATGATACCTTTCATAACTTTTCATATGAACATATTTGAGTGAACACTTGAAAAAATGTCCTCACTTCCAATAGTTAAAATCATTTTTATATGAGTACTTTTAAGTTTAGACATTCTAACTTTCCAACCCTTCGTGGTTATTTTCTGTAATAAAACCATGGCAATAGGAATTAATTATACATATTTTTAACCTTATTTTCCATGGTAAGGTTAATATTCATGGAATTGCCCGGAGGAGACACTGCAGAACATCTCATCATCACACACTTGGCTGGACTTCTTGTACTTCCTATGTGAAAAAAAAAATTCCTGCAGTGTGATGTGATCCCTAACAGATCCCTTAACTGGGCTTGCATAACAAAACCCGCAGTTCTGTTTGTTCTGGCACAGCAACAGCACTCAAATTGAGTCTGCTGACCGAGTGCTGCCTCTGGACTTTCCAGACTGTTTTATTTTGCACACAGAAAAGCATGAACAGCAGCACTATCAGGTTTAGGCTACAAGAGGTTTGTCTGTGTAAAAACATGAGCACACTTGACAACACATGCAAGCTGATTTACTAACAGATTTACTACAGAGGATTGTGTCTTTCACATGAGCCAAAATATCTGTTTTTTTTCCATGTTTTTCCATTCTGTATACTGAATTTTGAAGACATAATGAATATAAAATAATGTATGTATATTCTGATACTCATGTGCCCGTGATAGGCACTTTCGGCGCTGGACAGGGGTGAGCATGGGCACTGAGCATGGGCACTGGTCTGCAGCTACACAGCCCCATACGCAGCAAGTTGTGATTCACTGTGTGTTCTGACACTTTTCTGTAATAGCCAGCATTAACTTTCAGCAATTTGTGCTACAGTAGCTCTTCTGTAGAATCGGACCAGACGGGCTAGCCTTCGCTCCCCATGCTTGCTCATTTTTCCTGTTTCCAACACGTGTGTGTGTGTGTGTGTGTGTGTGTGTGTGTGTGTGTGTGTGTGTGTGTGTGTGTGTGTGTGTGTGTGTGTGTGTGTGCAATAATCACAATGTATGTCCTGTGAACTCTGGGAAAACAAAAGAAGCAGAAACACAAAAGCAGCTAACAACTAAAGCCTAATAGTTTGGCCAGAAATACTCAAACAAACCAAAAACAACCTCCATGCATTTGAGCTACAAAATGAGATAAAAATGGACAACTCCATGTTCATCTTTTGTTAGGAACGAGCTAGCGCGCTGCGGTGAGTGATGTATAGAGATCTGTATGGCCAGTGCTACATATTTAACAAGTGAACATGTCAGTATGTTCATTCAGCTAAATCAATATACAGCACAACTCATTTAAAGGTAAGAAATCCTGTTTACTGTCGATGCTGTGAGCAGACATGTTGATTTGATGTTACTTACTGAACTCAGAGGAGACCATCCTGAGAGTTGAGGTGGGTGTTTTCTTTGGTTTTGCAGCACTACTAATCCTGAAAGTCAGTTTAGGTATGACAATTGCATGAGCAAATGAATACAACTAAAAAGCAAGTATTATATTTGCCCAATCCTTTTTCAATAAACTAAATTTTTCACTTTTTTCTAGGTTTTAACAATGAGATGGTTTATTGTAATTATGCCTCAGCATCTCACAATAATGAAAAAAAAATAATCTAAAAATGATGACAATATTGCTATGGCAATGTTGGTTTTTCATATTAAATATTCACCTTGATGCCAACACCATTTCTATTCACTTGCACCTCATGAACAAAACATATAGTCTTTTAGTTTGTGATCATGTTGTATTTTGTACACATCTCACAGCCTGGTGCTATATTGAACATGCAATTGTGTGAGTGTAGAAACCCTTACAGAAAGATCATAGGGACTTACTTGTTTTTGAGGACATTCTACAACATTAAACGTAACTATAAATGGTTAAAAAGTATGACATGTTCTTTAATAAATAAAGAATTGTAATGACTGGCAAACTGTTGTGGTGTAAGAGGAATAAAATATTTCAGGACATTTCAGGAAAATCCTCAACTTCGAGGTGGTGACATTAACTCATACTACCCCGTTT
This sequence comes from Cranoglanis bouderius, assembly GCA_023630585.1. NCBI lineage: Eukaryota > Metazoa > Chordata > Actinopteri > Siluriformes > Cranoglanididae > Cranoglanis > Cranoglanis bouderius. Next base: position 17,433,814 of record CM042553.1, read on the forward strand.
CATCATACTACCCTGTCTTTGATTATTTTCCAATAAAAACATGTTTCTATACCTTGATTATCATAGAACATCTACCTATGGAATACCAGTCCTTAGGTCTGCTGAAGAAATATACATTAATCTGAGACAACACGTGGGAGGCAACACAAGGGGGGCCATGACTTCTGAAACCAAATTCCTGAATAAGAATAAAACAATTTGTACAGTACAGTTAGTACAGTTCTGCTGAGGACAGCAGCATGTGCTGAAGAGTTCTTAATCTCTGCATGTTTTTTTTTAAAGATGCACAAAGAGGACAAAGAAGTCAAATGAGAGGTCAAACTCCATGAATATCCACTGTGCTAACATAGCATGTGACCTCGCATATCCTGTGAAGATGGAATCTTAAACTCATGTGGTTTGGTGTACCGGATATGTAGATGTACAACTCACACAACACTCAAACTGAAGCCACTGGAAGTTTTAAATCACGCCTTTCTTGTTTTCTATCAGTTTTCAGCCAAATGAATCCTAGAGCTGCAGTTAGTGTCTTATGCTGCAATCTGTTGTAGTTACTCGGAACTCGGAAAGTTGCAAGTCGTTTTAAGTTTCAATTTAAACACAGTGTTTTGGCTGGGAAAAAACATGGACGCCCGGAGCAAGATTATACTTGTGTGGCCAGTCTATGAATTTTATAAACATATAAAGAAGATAAGATCAACTGGCTTGTTCCTTTTTGCTCATAAAAATGATGTCACAACGGTCTTATCACATTAGGGCTGAAATCAATGAAATTACCTTACAAAGCTGTTCAACCATCTTTCCACGACACAAACGCTACATATAACATAAAATCAAGGTTACATCAAGTTGAAAATGACTCAAATGCAAATCTGATTACTATTGAATATGTGCCATCATACTGTTGTAATGTCAGGTGTGTTTATGTCACATAACTCGGGCTAGGTGGATGTTGCCCGATGCCTTGGGCCAAATTTGTGGGAAATCCACAGTAATTTTGAAAAATTGCAGAGTTTGCTTGATTTTGCATTCATTTCTGCGATCGCAAAATCATAAAATCCTGGAGGGACTTATTACTACACATGTTCCCAACTCTGGTCCTGGAGAACCCTTTGCCTTGTGGGTTTTTCCTGCTCTATCATACACACTTCAACTAATTAGCTAATTGACAGCCAGCACTGAGTTGAAGTGTGTGTGTTATAGAGGGAACAACACTAAAATGTCCAAGACAAGAGGTTCATCAGGACAAGAGCTGGGTAAATATTTCTACAATTCTCAAAATCTGTCAGAACAAGCACAACTTTACATTTTATTTTGTTCCTCAAGTTACTAAAGCAATAAGCCACTTGAGGATGTGTGTTCCAGCTATCACAAGTAAGAATGTTCTTTGGGCACAGTGCAAAGCGGAGTGCATAAAACCCCTATACAGCAAACACAAATCAGGTTAGGAAGGAAAAAAAACCTCTGAAACTCTGAAACTAGATAGTGAGAGGGCAAAAGACCTCATGAGTCTTTAACTTAAGTCTGATCAGTCATCAGTATGCATATCAGTACAATCGCTCCACCAGGGATGCCATCTCCTCTGCACTTCACCTATCTTTGACACATCTGGAGAATAAATGGTTTTATGTGAGGCTGTTTATAGAATTCAGCTGCTTTTAATACTGTCATTCTCCTGAAGTTAATGGACAAACTCCTCTTACTTGGTTTGCAAACCTGAAACAGTAAGGATTAACACATCTCACACCATTAACACTCTCAACACTGGAACACCCCAGGGTTATGTTCTAAGCCCCCTTTTATTCATCCCGTTCAATATGATTTTGTTGCTAAACATTAGAGCAATTGTGGGACTCATCACAATTGTGGGACTCAAATAATGATAAGGTGGCATACAGGGATGAGGTGCAACAACTTGAGGACTGGTGCAATGATAATAACTTTGTCTTAAATGCCAGTAAAACAAAGGAGATGGTGGTGGACTTTAGGAGAACACAAACTACACAGCAACCTATGTACATCAATGGAACACTTGTGGAACAGGTGTCCAGTTTCAGGTTCTTAGGTGTAAACAAACCAACAACCTCACATGAACTCCTCACTTTTAGCTAAAAAGGCACACCAACGCCTCTACTTCTCAAAGAAGTTAAAAAAAGAGGTATGCAATCAGCGATCCTTCCCAGCTTCTACAGGAGTATCATTGAGTCTGACCTGACCCACAGTATCACAGTCTGGTATATTAACTGTGCTGAGTCAGATAAGAAAACACTCCAGAGGGTGGTGAAGAATGACCAGCGACTCACAGGCACCCACCTCCCTAATATTACTAACATCTACACGGAACAGTGTACAAGAAAGGCCTGAAGCATCTGGACAGACTCCACTCATCCATCACACAAACTGTTCACCTTGGTCCCCTCAGGGAAAAGACTGCACAGCATTTGAGCCAAATCCTCAAGACTCATGAATAGCTTCTATCCACAAGATCTAAGACTTCTAAACAGGTCCTCCTCCTCCTCTCAGTTTAAACTATCACATATCTTGTCATGATGAGTCTTATAGCACCACAAACACTGTATTTGCATGACAATTTGCACTACTTATTTTATAGGTGTGTGTGTGTGTGTGTGTGTGTGTGTGTGTGTGTGTGTGTGTGTGTGTGTGTGTATATATATATATATATATATATATATATACACATACAGTGGGGGGAAAAAGTATTTGATCCCCTGCTGATTTTGTACGTTTGCCCACTGACAAAGAAATGATCAGTCTATAATTTAATGGTAGGTGTATTTTAACAGTGAGAGACAGAATAACAACAAAAAAAATCCAGAAAAACGCATTTCAAAAAAGTTATAAATTGATTTGCATTTTAATGAGTGAAATAAGTATTTGACCCCTTCGACTTAGTACTTGGTGGCAAAACCCTTGTTGACAATCACAGAGGTCAGACGTTTCTTGTAGTTGGTCACCAGGTTTGCACACATCTCAGGAGGGATTTTGTCCCACTCCTCTTTGCAGATCCTCTCCAAGTCATTAAGGTCATTTTCAATGTCCTGGCTGAGGGAAGGAGGTTCTCACCCAAGATTTGACGGTACGTGGCCCCGTCCATCATCCCTTTGATGCGGTGCAGTTGTCCTGTCCCCTTAGCAGAAAAACACCCCCAAAGCATGTTCCCACCTCCATGTTTGACAGTGGTGATGGTGTTATGACTTGGGGTCATAGGCAGCATTCCTCCTCCTCCAAACACGGCGAGTTGAGTTGATGCCAAAGAGATCTGACCACACCTGACCACAACACTTTCACCCAGTTCTCCTCTGAATCATTCAGGCAAACTTCAGATGGGCCTGTACATTTGCTTTCTTGAGCAGGGGGACCTTGCGGGAGCTGCAGGATTTCAGTCCTTCACGGCATAGTGTGTTACCAGTTGTTTTCTTGGTGACTATGGTCCCAGCTGCCTTGAGATCATTAACAAGATCCTCCCGTGTAGTTCTGGGCTGATTCCTCACCGTTCTCATGATCATTGAAACTCCACGAGGTGAGATCTTGCATGGAGCCCCAGACCGAGGGAGCCTGACAGTTTCTTCCATTTGCGATTAATCGCACCAACTGTTGTCACCCATTCCAACTGTTGTAGCCCATTCCAGCCTTGTGTAGGTCTACAATCTTGTCCCTGACATCCTTGAACTGCTCTTTGGTCTTGGCCATGGTGGAGAGTTTGGAATCTGATTGATTGATTGCTTCTGTGGACAGGTGTCTTTTTACAGGTAACAAACTGAGATTAGGAGCACTCCCTTTAAGAGAGTGCTCCTAATCTCAGCCCATTACCTGTGTAAAAGACACCTGGGAGCCAGAAATCTTGCTGATTGATAGGGGATCAAATAATTATTTCCCTCATTAAAATGCAAATCAATTTATAACTTTTTTGAAATGCGTTTTTCTGGATTTTTTTGTTGTTATTCTGTCTCTCACTGTTAAAATACACCTACCATTAAAATTATAGACTAATCATTTCTTTGTCAGTGGGCAAACGTACAAAATCAGCAGGGGATCAAATACTTTTTCCCCCCACTGTATATATGCATATATGTATGTATATAGATGCATATATGTATGTATTGTATATGTGTATGTATATATTGCTTTGTATGTTGTATTTAATGTCTGTCTGCTGCTTATTTTTGAATATTGTTAAGTGTTATGTGTAGCACCCTGACTCAGGAGAAACTGCTGTATTTTGTTCGACCCTCAGCTTTGTGTTGAGTTAGAATGACAATAAACTTACTTACTTACTTACTTACTTAACATGGTCAAAATAAAAATTGTGAGCAAGAGATGATAAACAATTTCAAACAGTGCTCATTTTAATGAACTTACAAGCATGTTTTAATTAATTAATCTTAAAAGAAAGGAAAAAAATGAAAATAAACGCTAGTTTTGAAAAAGCTAAGGCAGAAGGCGAAGGCAGAAATCAGGATAATGATTTATGTTAAATTACAATAACGGTCTCAAGTGATTTGGTGGTAATTATATCTTAGATATTTTCCTAAAAACAGACAGAAGTATGGTCACTATGGATGAAAGGGTTAAACTCATGGCTGAGGGTTGATGACACAGGTGTCTTGTTTGTTTAGGTATCTAAAGTTCCCTGCCAAGAAGCAGAAGCCATGGCTGTTGTTGCATGGGTACATCTGGTGTGATGAACACAAAAAGTTAAAATACACACTTAATGGTGAAACAAATGAAAGTGCTTGGGGTGCCAGAGATCCTAGGATTACAATCAAGATGAGGGAAGATTATAAATTAGAACCTTCAGCCCAGCAAAGCTCAAACGGGGTCAAATGAACTGTGCAAGGAATTTGATGATGAACACCAGGAAGGACAAGCATCCCGGTCAGGGGTCCATCAGCTTCCTTACCTGGATGTTGAAACATCTTATACAACAGTTCATGCACATAACATAACCATAAAATTACCATGAAAAAAAAAGTATGGAGACTGTTGAAAAGCTGCTGAGGACTGCAGATAGCATGGTGAGACCGTTGCTGCACTAGAGCAGAGGATTCTCAGAGTGAGTGCAGTGTCCCTGGGTCAAACTCCATCTGCTGAACCTCAGGCTTCTCCTCCTCCATAAATATTCTGCCATTGTTCGGCTGGCAATCAAACAGCCATGCTCAGACGAGGCAGCCTCATGATCCAGATTCCTCTGGAGGAGAGGACAGTGTCTCTACCGCCACCAAGAACCAGGAAATGCCAGAAGCTGTAAGCAATTAAAAGTGACAGACCTGTGCACAAATCATCACCTCTGAGTAGGAGATGTTCCTTTTCTGCTAAACTTTCTCCTCTCAGCATTTCCATAAGCAGAGAACTTGCTCAGAGGTCAGAGGTCAGGAAGGTCTTGCTTCCAGCACTTCACAGAAACATGAAAGTATAAATCATTGCTGTGTAGCCACAAATGACCCTCATTTTCTTGGATAATTTAGAGAGAAAAATGTTTTTTCTTTCCGTATTCGAGTGCTGAAGCACTCTGACCCTCATACAATCCACTGTAAACTCTATACTATATTTAAACCAGAGAGTGGGCCATGGTACGAGAGTTCATTCCAAATGTGTTACATAACTGCAAATCCACTGCAGAGCATCTTGGAACTAGAGAGGTCATAAAAAAATATATAATATAATATAATATAATATAATATAATATAATATAATATAATATAATATAATATATAAAACAGTGCTTCTGATTGGTGAGAAGGTGTTGATTAATTTTCTATAACTGACAGTAGTGCAACTGCAAATCACACGTTTATATTAATATACTAGTTCTAATATGTTATTGTTTCTATAGTAACAGTTTATTCACATGTACTTGTATGCTGGATGCTCCGCATAAACAAAGACTAATAATAAACAGATTAAAAACGTACCATGTAATCATTGATATTATTACATTTTCCGTAAGGAGACATTTATTTAACATTTATGGAAGTGGTCCCCAGTGTTCTTATCTGTTTTGTGGACATTACACAGCATTAAAGTTAAGAATAAATGGATAAAATATATGATGTGTCATTAATTAAATAAATCAGGATTGCTGTAAAATGACTTTAAAAAGATATATTTTTTAGGAATCAGTTAAGCATGCTAGAAAATATTGCAGACAGAATGATAACTGTCAGAGCGAATGAGATTGGTAAAGAGTGACTGTGGGAGCTGGATTTAAACAAAAAAAAATTTAGCTGGATCTGTATGTTTGCACTGTTTTTATTTTATTTATTTGTTTATTTTTAAAGCTGAGATCCTCTTAACATTCTGACTGCTTCCCCAACCAAATAATTTACCATTGCTGCTGCAGTGTTATATTACCATTTAATGCTATAAGATGTAAGCACCTGATATGTAGCTAGGAAAAACTGTTTGCACCGTTATCGTACCATTAGGCTTATACTGTAGTATAAGAGAGAGATAAATCAGCTCTTAGCATCCTCAAGAAATATTCTGACCTCTTTTACAATAAATATGACCAAATCATAATGAATCGGGACTAGAAATATAGAGAAGATCGTTCAGTTGCTCAAGATCATTCTTTACAAACAGTAGGTTTTGATTCAGATGGGGAAAAGGCCAGTTTCTGCCATCTTATTCCATCTTCCCCAGTAGAATAGGTTGTGATTTGCACCTCTGTTGGTCCGCCTCGTCTTTTCCCTCTGGGGGAGCACAAGGGATCCAGCCTGTCTCCATGACAACTGTCTCTTATAGCACCATCAGCAAGAGACAATAATCAATAGACGCTTTAAAAAAGGAGCGAACAACTCAAACCAGGCCTGTTAGAACACTTTCTCTTGTCATTTCTAAATAAAGATAAAGTGTGATGTTGTGTGTGTTAATGATAAGCACAGAAGAAAAAAAAGGCAGCACTGTCTGCACCTGAGCCATGTCACAGCTATAGGAGGCAACAGTGAGAAATTTCATTCATAAGGACCCTTGGTTCTCATTGTGTCTTTCTCCAATACAGGAGGTAGACACTTTAATACAGAAAAGCCCAGACAGCAGTGATGAATGAAGCTGCTCTTTATTTTCAAGACTTTTTTTTTTAAGGAAGGGATATTAGATCATGGTTACATCCTGGAACATCTTGAATAACTTATCATGGGAAACTGAAACAGACCCTGGAACAATGGGATGTAAGATTCTCTACTCTTTGGGTCTATTTCTGGCTGATTTTACATCTTTGCTTATGATAGACATGTTAAAAGTTGCTAGAATTTAAGTGAAGACAGGAATTAACTTGTTTCACAAGCATTCCACAATATTAACTGTAACTATAAATGGATAGATAAATAGATAAATGTGGTGTTCTTTAGTAAATAAAAATGTTGGCACATTACTGTGGTATAAGAGGAATAACACTTCAGGACTCGCTGTTATTGGAAAATACTCAACTTCAGGGTGATAGCAGCACATCACAATGCTCCATCTTGGATTAATTTCATATATACTATACTTGAATGGCTGAAACTTTTGATTTATAGATCTTTAACCATTATCTTGGTGCCCCAGAATTTTTTTTTTAATCCCTAGCAAAACTGTTACCATTATATAGAAAGAAATGATTGTTTTCTGTTTATTGTGGCAGCAAAAAAAATTGGCTTAATAATTACGGACTTAATAATAATTAGGTGTGGTGCTGTCTGACTGCTTGTCTTGTCAGTTATGTGCAGCAACAAAATCTAATAATATTAAATCATTCACAATATAAAAATGCATGCAATGATTTTTTTTGCTCTATAAACTAAAACATATATGCACAAAGGTTTATATGGAGGCGGACGACACCCTGTGGTATCTGTATAAGCGTTTCCTGAATCCACTCCTTCACACTGAAAGGAGCCTCTTAAGTAATGGCTGAAAGTGAATTCTTTGAACACCAAATTCCCGGAAAATGAGTAAAAGTAAAACAGAAAGTAAATTAGGATGGAAATTCCACTTCACTTACTCCAAAACATTCCCACATCTTCATTTCACATCAGAGGGACATTTCTTATATAATAAACATTTATTAATCATGAACTTTCACAAAGAAAGGAAACTAACATTTTATTCAGTACTTCTTTAAATATTATACACCCACAGTTCTGATATCAGTGAGATATCATCAGAGAGATAAGAAGCCCTCTAAACCTGAGCCAAATGCCACAGAACAGAAATTGTTTAAAAGAAAGAGTAAGGGATATTATTCCACATGCAAACTGTACTCATGCATATCACTCTCGGCCCAGCTTGTGCAACTATTTTATCAAATAATACATTCACTTGCTGGAAGGACTGTATTACACATGAGAAAGCTGCTTAAAACAAGAACACAAATTTAGCTAAATAATAGATACATCTTGTTCCCTGGCCATGTCTGTTACACACACACACACACACACACACAGAGAGAGAGAGAGAGAGAGAGAGAGAGAGAGAGAGAACTGCTACAAGTTCAGTATTTAGTTCTCTCCAACATTATCATTCATTTTAGTGAAGTGTGATTCAGTTCAGCAGCATGTTATTCGGTTCATTCGAGTACAGTTTAATGCAGCAGACTCTATTTCATTTGAACAGAGTCTGTTTAGTGGAGCGTGTTTCTGTTCAGCAAAGTGTGATTCAGTTCAGCTGAATGTGATACAGTTCAGCAGAGTACAATTCAGTTTACCAGAGCTTGTTTAGTGGAGTGTGATTCAGTTCAGTGCAGTGTGATTCCATTCAGTGGAGCACTTCAGTGGAGTACAATTCAGTCCAGCAGAGTGTGATTCATTTAGAGTCTGATTCATTTATTCAGAATGTGAATCATTTCACCAATCAGTAATTAAGCTGAGCAGAGCCTGTTTCAGCTGAACAGAGTTTGAGTGTTATTCAGTTCTGTGGAGTGTGATTCAGTTCAACAGTATCTGATTCAGTTCAGCAGGATATGAGTCTGATTAGGTTCAGTAGACTCAGCTTCAGTTCAGTGCAGGAGACTCACTTTAAGTTTTTGTCCATGTAGTCTACACAGTTTCTGGTATGCCATCAGTCAGTTCATAGAAACCCTTCTTTTTTGCTCTCCTTATACAGTCCAGGGAGCTGACTACTGTAGCCAGAATTCCCAGGCCAATGACTGGAATTATAAAGTCAATGGAATTAAGTCTTCGTAACAGGACTGAGTATATATTCCCATCATCTTTCCTCTTACTCATTACATTAATTGTGAAAATCTCAGTCTCAGAACCCAGGGCATTGGTGGCACTGACCTGGTACAGGCCTGAGTCATTGGAAGTGAGATTGACCAGCAGGAAGGTACCATTAGAAGAGTTGATGTCATTTCCATTGTCCAGTTTCTTTAAGGTGATGTTAGATGGTGGGAAGCTCAACGACTGGCAGCAGATTGTGATGGTTTCACCCTCTTGCACCTCCTTTGACGGGTATACTGTCACAGTGATATTCCTTGGAGGTGCTGTTGTTGGAAAACAAGAAGAAAAGACAAAAGCAGGTCAGAATGGTTGACTACTAACATGACATTCATTCATTTTGTTGCAAAAGATTACACAGATTGTGCCATTCATCTTCGGTAACTACTTGAAAACCAGCCAGACCATAGATGGTAACCTGAGCTCAGGAGCAAACTGGGGACCATGGAACTATGAGGCAACAGTGCCACCATGCCACCTGTATTGAACAAGGTTTCCCAAAGCTTCCCAAGGTTTATAGTCCTGGAAAACCAGTGTCCAGTATAGTTTGGTGATTACCCTTCTCAAGGACACCTAATTCAGCACACCAGATAATTACCAGGTTTACCTGGTGGGATAGAGCAGGCAAACCATCAAACTGTGCTGGACTCTGGCCCTCCTAGCCCAAAATTGTGGAACCCAGGTGTAGGACATTGGCAACATGGATCAGGGAGTTGCTCAAGTCTTATACAGGAATATTTAGTGTTAAACAGTCTTGGTTAGAGTCAGAAACAAATCAAAGTGTCCTGGACTGCAGGACTATCTAAATCGTCTCTAAGTAGGACTACAACACTCATATCTATAGGTCAGGATGATGGTTGGAGGGAGACATCATTCTTACCTTGCACAGTAATCTGGACGCTCTCTTTCTGATGGCCATATTTGTTAGCCGCTTCACACACATAGATGCCAGAGTGTGACATATTAGTAAAGGAGATGGTAAAAGAGGTTTGGGTCCCATTATTGGAAACTAATTTAGTCTCTTCTCCGTTCTGCACCCTTCTTAAAGTCACATAACCACCTGGAGCACTGTCGGTCTGGCAGGAGATGGTCACAGTCTCCCCTTCATTCAGTTTTGTCTGGGGTCTCACGTCAATGGTGGTATGCTTGGGTGAATCTGTAAAACCACAACAATACTGTCAAGGTTGACTAGTGACAAGTGATAAAATTCAAATACATCCTCATCAAGCACCTTCTTACATTTGCTTTAGAAATAAGATCTATATATTGGAGGTAATACCTGCAACTTCCCACAAACAACCATTTTCACTCACAATGCACTGCCAATGTGGTAGATGCTGTCTTCTGTGTTGATACAACCCCCATCATCAGTGATACCTTGCAGGTAAACATCTTATTCTGGTCACTGTCCTTCGGTTTGAAGGGGATAGTCAAGCTAAGGTTCTGCAGTTTGTCTGAGAAATTCCCACGCACTGAGTGCAGCTCAACCTCTCCATCCAGCCACTGTATATGAAAACAGTCGACTGGGAAGACTTCACGAACTGTACAGGTCAGGTTGGTCACTTTACCTTCCAGAAAAGGTCCAGAACTTTCAATGATAGGATCTGAGGGAAAGGCTGAAGTAGAAAAAAAAAGAAGTATTATTAAGATCTTGGGATTGAAACATGGCCTACAAAAGTCGTGTCTCATCATTATCCTTTTAAAATGTAATTTGTTATTTCAAAATGAAGCATGGCTTCCTGACAGTATCTGAGAAAGAACATGTTGTGGGAAGTTGAAATGACATCAGTGGCGAAAATGCTTCAAGGCAGAACTTGCTCAGAAATTCTCCCATTTTAATAAGCTTGGAGATGTTTTATCATGCGTGTTCCTCCTCGTCCTCCCTAATCACTGAATCAGTGGCTGCTTCTTATCAGAGCTGGCATAAACTGCTTTCAGAATGATCACTTTACTGGCTGACTCAGGGAGTCAACATATATTACACAGCACTCAAGTAAAATGCTTGGCTCGATACTGAGTTATCTATTACCAGGGTATAATGAAACCAAAACCAAAACCACCCCCATAAACATGCCATTCCTCTGTTCCTGTTAAATCTCATTATGTACTGTCCGTTATTGATAACAACCAAAAAGCAAACACAAAAAAGCAAATCAAACACTACAAACAAATCCACTGAATTTCCTTAAAAAATGTAAGAGGTGCTCAGGGGTTTTTGGGGAGCTAATGGTTTTTAGTATTTGCTAAGGCCTGGGAAATATGATGATACAATATCAATATCGTGATCATTATCATTATGTCACAATACACTTTTCTGAGATATCACAGGTATTGTGATATTTTTTCTAACATTTCTTTTAAGAAACTCTTAATAGAAGCAGATGATTGACATTAAAATTTTGTACTGAACCTTTAAAATTGTAAAATGTGTTTTCAGTTTATTATTAGAATGTATTAAAAATAATTAGAATTGACTTTTTATCCTTTTCAGTTTGATTTTATTTATTTTTGTAGATATTGTACATAAAAGTTTTCATAGTTTTTTTTGCTCGTTAGCAAAGCTATATATCATGATACATATTGTGTTTTCTAAAATGTCTTGTTTTGTATTGTGATATGATATTTTTTGTTACAATTCCCACCCCTAGTTCTACTTGATAGCCTCTCTGATAGGGAAATAACAGGGGTTCTACTTGGAACAGTGCACAAAAATGCATCTTAGGAAGTGAAAATTTCTTGAATATATATATATGTATAGACTACAGTACATATAGACCAAATATAGACTACAATAAACCTAATATAAGATTATTAAATCTATTTCTACTGATTTCAAACTTTAAAATTGCTTATTCTACTGGCAGATCATTTTGCTTCTTTTTAGAAATCAATGCTTAAAATTAGCACAAATATATCATTATTATAAGGAACACCTGAATGATACTTACAGAAAACCTTCATCTCTGTGCGCTCAGACTTCACGACAGAGCCACATTCAACTTCACAAACGAATGTTCGGTTATCCTCCAAACCTATGGTCCATGGGCCTAGCTGGGACACGAATGACTGAGTATCATTCCAGCTGAGAAGTGGTTGATGTGTCACATTTTGCCAGGTTATATGAGCATGAGGACAGCCTGAACTTTTGCAGGACAGCATCACAGAGGAACCTCGCTCTACTAGGATGAAGCTCATATCTGGCTGCAGGGACACTTCCAGGGGATGAGCTGAAAGGGAAAATGTTCAGGTCAAATTGGAGCATGTAAAAGAATAAACCTCATCTTTTCATTAATGGCTAGTTATGTTGATAATGAGAAATCCCTGAAATGTGTATTTGGTCTGTGTTTGTTTTCTCTACAGTGAACTTCAATATCAGAGCTCAGAGCTCACAATGCATGACTAAATGCATCCCAGATTTTTTTGTGCAAATTTGCAGCACACACAAAGCTGTCTCTTTTATACAGCTAGGGAAAGACGTCAGCAGATCTAATTATTTTCACTTACAAAGACTTTCAGTTAACAACTGGTCAGAAAGTCAAAGTTGATTAAATATTTTTTGCAGAAAATGTACAAGCACTTTCTCAGACAAATGTTAAGCTTTGATCCTTCACATAGAACATTCCCACACAACTTAAAACTCACTTTGAACAGTAATGGTGACATTGTCTGTCTGTATCCCACAGGCGTTTGTTGTTTTGCACACGTAGACACCTGAGTGACTGAAGTTGGCTTTGTGGTAAGGAACAGAGACTCGCGGCCCTTCACCAGACACCAGCTCTGTCTCCTTTCCATCCAGCACTTTGCTCAGCACCAGACGGCTCGTGGGATTGCTGTCACTCACACAGGAGATGTTCATAAACTCATTTTCTTTTGGATTATTAGGGAACACAGAGATCACAGTGTTCACAGGAGGACCTGCAGGAACAAAGCTCCAAATGAGTGAACTTCACTTTATGCAGCTAATGTACTAAACTCAATTCAGAAACCATATTACACACATATATATATATATATATATATATATATATATGTGTGTGTGTGTGTATGTATGTATGTATGTATATAGAAGTCTGAATCACTAAAAACAGCCAGATTTGATGCATGACAAGATTGAAAATTATATCTTCTCTACCATATCTTTAGGATTATGTAATTATTACAGGTCTTGAAAGACTTTTAAACTTTACAAACTGCAGCTTTATGTCAAGGAATCTCAGTTCCAGTCCAACAAATCCTGCTTACCCTGCTTTAACACACCCAATCCAGCTAACTGAGTGGCAAAAAAAAAGAAATATGTGTGTGGTGCATCTGCAGAAAACAGCAGGGAATAACAATGTTTGCATGCTGTTACAGAAACACAGAAAAATGCATAGTGGAGTTATTAAACTTACAAAGGACAGCCATGGACACGGTGGTCTCTCTGGTTCTCTCCTCCAGTGGCAAGCCATCAAGATTGAGTGTGGCTCGACACCTTATTGTCTCTCCCTCGTCATTGATTTGTGGTGTAAAAGTGTATTTGGACTGAATGGATTCAATGCCATGTTTTCCTTCCTGTGTCCAGACCACTTCACCTTCCCTCAGCCATTCCACTGTCATGACTTCTGCAGGATAAACATCTGAAACCTCACAGGTCAGGGTGTTCACCTTCCCTAACACCAAGCTGTCATGTCCAGAGATGACTGGATCTTTTGGAAAAGCTGAAATAAAGAAAGCAATTAGATGCAACTCTGCTGTAGCAGGACCTCTGAGTAGCTTTTAATAAACTGCATTACTGATTAATAAATAAACTCACAGTACACACGGACGTCTGCTGTCGCCTGCTTGAACGTGCCCTGGCAAGTTGCCTTGCACTGGATTCTATATTCATGAATTTTATTAACATTCTTGAAAACCAGAGTCGATTCACTTGAAGATGTCTTGGGTTCAGCATACAGGGGCTTGTCCTCTAGACTACTCCAGGAGAAAGTCATTTTCTCAGAGCACTTACTCATTCGACACGTGAGCTCCTGTCTGTCTCCCACTCGAAACAGTGGCTTCTTTGGTCTGAGCTCCACTTCGACAGAATAAGCTATGAATGGGAATAGAATCAGGATAAATTTAAAAAATTATGATCAGGATTAAAATTCAGAATCAGAAAAATAATTAAGAATAATTATTTCTTTGGACTGTGCTCCAGTTTGAAAGATGAAACTTTGGACAGAAATTGAATCAGAATACATTTTGCAGTTATGATCAGAATTAGAATCAGAATCCAAATAAATCAAAGCCAGAATCAGAATCACAACAAAAACAAATCAGAATCACAATTAAAAACAGAATCAAAATGAATTCTGAGAATAAGGATCGGAATCAGAACTGGAATCAGACTCAAAATGAAAATAACAATCAGAATCAGAATTAGAATTAAAATGATTCATAATCATAAGTAGAATCAGAATCACATTGTGATTCATTATGAGATTGTTTTTAAATTAAATAATATGAATTATTTGATATTATTATTTTATTTCATTAGAACATATCTGAGCTTAGTTTTAATAACTGTCCACTGCCAGATCATTTTGGTCTCACATTATGTTAAAAAAGATGAAAATGTATTGGGTTTTTTTTTGTTTTGTTTTTAAATGCACTCATATGTATCCATGAAAAAATGAAGTTGTTATGGGCACATAAAAACAACTTGCTGTGGGTAATGTTTTTAGTTTCTCTCAATTAGAAAAATAATATTTTTTATGTCGTAACATTTTTTGGTTGAGCAAAACAAAAAAAATTACCTGCAACTAGTAAAAAAGCAAAAGTACACTAAAAAAAACAACAACTAAAACCTTTTTTTTCCAGTATACTTTTTGCATCATGCCAGGAATTAAACAAATCACGTACCTGACGTACAGCAAAGGATGAGTTGCAGGAGAACAGTCAGAGTAACACGAAGAGATGGAACCATGTTGAAACTCTTTAAATCCACTAACAGGAACAATGTTCAAGTATTAAATCAGTGAGTCTGTGCAGCTCTACTACAGAGTCATCTCATTGTGAGCAGCTTTATAGTAAGGATTTGGGAAGGGGGGAGGGATATTTGGATCAGAGGAGGGAGGATAGGGGAGTAGTGCACACACACACACACACACGCACACACACACACTAAATAAGTCCTGCCTGAAATTCCCCTAGTGGAGGCGGTGGTTGCGAGTGAAACTCTCCTCGTTCACTCCACACCAGCTTAACCTCATTTTAACAAGTCCTGCTTTATCTTACCTGTTGCTATTTACTATTTTTAGCAATATAACTAATCTCAATCATTTTCTGTGTAACTTTAACACTGCAGCTTTCACTTTACTTTAAACTTATATAAAATGAAGGCATCTAATTGGAAAAAGCATGTTGATGTTGAGGTAATTTGTGCTAATTTGCTAAACTTACTGGTCATAACAAAACAGCTGGTCAGCAAGTTAAGTCATAGCTAATGCTAAATATTGTATATTTACATGATAATTTACTTTTGCTTACTTTAACTTTTGAATTAATTAGCAAACTATGTAGTGTCAGTCATGCATATGAGCAATAAACTTACACAGATTATTAACATGTTATTTTAAGCTTTTTTAGTGTTATAAATATGGAAATGGAATTTCTTGATGGTAGATTGTGCCTTAAATAATTATAATTACTGTCATCATTGCTCCTACTGCTGTTTGATATCCATCTTAAATGCACGAGCCACATTTGTCACATTTACCAATTTAATTGTACAAATGAGAAAAACATTCGTGAGTTTATTTTGTATAGTTCCTCATCCCTCCAGAATTCATTTCTGGTTATGCCATTGCCAGCACAACACACTTCTGAAGGCTACAGGTTGGATTTGTGCCACGGGCCTTCCTTCCGATTAGCTTAACTCTTTTAGACTATTAAGTAAGCATGCTTTGTTAGGTTCCCATTTGCAAACTTCATGCTCTGGATACTACTATCTCTGCTGCTGCCACCTAGTGTGTAAGAATAGGATGAGCTCATGATGAATATTACCCGGAAATATCGCGATACACGATATGAAGCAAATTGGTCTTGCAGGTATTTTGTATTGCAATATTTGAGACAACAATATTCTGTCTCATGCCTGATTTTGACACATTTGTCTATTCTTTCACTGCTCAGTACTTTTTCATTATTGCTTGGATTATTAACATGTGATTATTATCATGGGATAAATATCGGAGAATTTCCCAGAAATCCAGAGTTGAACAGAAACCACAGAACAGTAGATGTAAAGACAGCCAAAAGCAATATAATATTACAATCAACACAGGAAGCTTTTGTTAATAGATTTTCTCTTGGGTAGGCACGGAAATGGAGGGTTCATGGCTGGGGAGTTTCTAGGATTATAAAAGATCTGGGAGTAAGGCCAAAACATTCGGGGCTTTTGACAAACATAAATAAATACACACACACACACACACACACACACACACACACACACACACACACACACACACACACACACACAAATGGAATATTTACATGATCTTTCTTTTTTTATTTTGGTATTTTGTATTTAGTATGCCCCCTTCCTGCTTTAATGACAGTATGCACTCAAACTGGCTCCACAAGTTTGTACAAAACTTGTCTCGTCTGAACACATGCTTCAATAGAAGAGATTAGACATGAGAAAAATCTGACCTTTTGTACAAAGCAGTTAATATGGACAATATCATAAATTTGCTTTAAATACGGATTTAAACAGGGACCTAGAAATAGTGCAGATTCTTAAATATTAAATATGCAAGATATTGAACATTTACTTTGTTTTAAATATTTCAAAATTCTAAAACCTTCTGTTTATTTCCAATTTGAAATTTAAAAAAAAATCCCAGAGATTCAATGTCGTCTCAGACTTTTGGACCACACTGTATACGTAGTTGTTATTTCAGCTGTATATTGGAGTTGAAATAAATGATTGGTGTAGGAATTACAGCAGTTAATTTTGTGGTCTTCTGGGCCTTTTAGTGTTCCTGAGCTCACCAGTGTGTTCTTTCTTTTTGAGAATGTACCACAGAGTTGCTTTGACCACACCTAATGTTTCTGTTATCTCTCTGATGGGGTTGTTTTGAATTTTCAGCCTAATGATGGCTTGCTCCTCTGGCCAGTTACAGCTCTTCAGACTTCATAATGAGAGTTAAGAGCAACAGATTCCAAATGCAAATGCCATACTTGAAATCAACTCTAGACCGTTTATCTGCTTACTTATATATGGAAATAATGAGAAAATAACACACACCAGACCATGGAACACAGGGGGAACCACATATATAAAGTGCTGTAATTCCTACACTGTTCTCCAGACATCAATACTAAGATTCAAGCAGTGGGCCCAGATATTAAAGTTTTTACTTTGTTTACACTCCTCTGGATGCTGCATAAAATTATGTAACCTAGAAAAACACAATATATACAAAATACACAAGAGAAATATTTTTTAAAAGTACTTTAAAAAGACAGAATATTAATATTCGACTGTATGGCAGTGGTGGCTCCGTGGTCTCTGGGTTACATATCAGAAGGGTGGGGGTTCAAGCTCCAGCACAGCCAAGCTGCCACAGTTAACCCTCTCTGCTCCAGGGGTGCTGTATCATGGCTGACCCTGCGCTCTGACCCCAGTTTCCTAACATAGCAGGGGTGCACTTGGTCTGCACCGATGTTTAGGTAGGTGGTACATGTCAAAGTAACATCCACATGAATTCCCAGCAGAACACACATCACAACATGCCCAGAGCATCACACTGCCTCCACCGACTTGCCTTCTTCCCATAGTGCCTCCTGGTGCTATCTTTTCCCCAAGTAAGTGACACACACACCTGGTCACCTAAATGATGTAAAAGAAAATGTGATTCATCAGACCAGGCCACCTTCTTCCATTGCTCCATGGTCCAGTTCTGATGCTCACGTGCTCAATGTAGGTGCTTTCTGCAGTGGACAGGGGTCAGCATGGGCACTCTGACCAGTCTGCAGCTACGCAGCCCCATACACAGCAAGCTGTGATTTCTGGCACCTTGCTATCATAGTCAGCATTAACCTTTTCAGCAATTTCTGCTACAGTAGCTGTTCTGCGAGACTGTACCAGACGGGCTAGCCTTCTCTCACCACGCGCATCAATGAGCTTTGAGCTCCCATGACCCTGTCGCAAGTTCACCGGTTCTCCTTCCTTGGACCACTTTTGGTAGGTACTAACCACTGCATACCAGGAACACCCCACAAGACCTGCCGTTTTGGAGATGCTCTGACCCAGTCGTCTAGCCCTTGTCAGAGTCACTCAGATCCTTATGCTTGCCCATTTTTCCTGCTTCCAACACATCAACCTTGAGAACTGTTCACTTGCTGCCTAATATATCCCACCCCTTGACAGGTGCCATTGTAACAAGATAATCAGTGTTATTCACTTCACCTGTCAGTGGTTTTAATGTTATGGCTGATCAGTGTACATGTGACAAAAAGGCTGTAGGCTGCAGTGTGTACAGTGTGTGTGCAATGTTGCAATTCAAGTACTACCCAGACTTTCCAAGTGTAAAGTGTGTGGTGCAATGTAAATACCCTCAAATTAAAGATGAAAGATTGCACTTTGAGCTCATGGACATTATTATTTTTTTTTTTCCACACCTATTTACTGTTGTAGACAGCTAAAATAGCAATAACTTTGTCAATGTCCAAATATTTATGGACCTTACTGCTTATTATGTATGTATTAATTCCATATGATTAATAAACTATTGATTACTGGTGTGAATTTTCAAGCTCAAAATCTTAAAATAATTGGGATACTATCATGATACAACTGCAGCTCTTAACGCCTGTTTCACACATACTCCGTTTGCAGTGTGTATGCAGTGCGTATTTTTTTCCGTGCCCATGCTAACAGGTTAGAGCATTCACACTGCTCACGGATGCGGGGAGGTGCAGCAGTGCAGCGATCGTTTCCGCACTGATCGTTTCCGGATTGTGCTGCCAGCGCTGAATTAAAGTGATTGACGCATTATTCGTGGTCAAAATGAACACGAAATGAATTGACACGAAAATTTAGTCATTTCACCATAAATGCATATAATTAATTAAAGTATACTTCTGTTTTTCACAGTCATCTTTACTTACTTTAAGCCCGGGGTAAAGCAAAGAAAACCAAAACACTTACCAGGAGCTGCAAAAATATAATTAATTATATTATATATATTATATTTAATTATATTTTAAATTAAAATTATATGTAAAGTATAGTTTTTTAATGTGAAATACACTACACAGTATTGTGCTAAGGAAGCTTAGAAAACAGTTAAACAAAGAATGATGTTTATTTGAAGACAATGTTAGATTTTTGTTCACTGTTTTCAGTTTCAGAGTGTTTTTTTTTTTTTTTTCCTTTCTCATTATATATTTTTGTTTGTTTCTTGAAAAGTTGCATTCAATACTTTTGGCACAAATCTAATCCCATAGGGCCTTACCCTTCAGCACCAGAGTCCGTTTCCTCACTTAATCATAGCACTACAGCACTTCTTAAACACAGGGATGGACTTAGCACTAGGCAAAGGTAGGTAACCTTCTTGGGCCCCAGAAGCCAAGGGCCCTGTAAAAAATGCAAATTGTATATATTTTAAATCAGGGGCCTGCACTTATTATAGCAAGTTTTTTTTTTATTATTTTATTTTTTTAATTTTATTATGTTTCTAAAAGTTGCGGAATGGATTAATTTGGAGACTGTCCAACTCAGAAATCCTTGGAGACAGGCAGGCAATGTGAAATAAAATTTGAGATTAGGAAAAAGTGGGGTGGACGAAACTTAGATTTTGAAATGTGTATAATGGCTCCCAAGCCCATGTTTTAAATTATTAACAGGGGCAGACTGGCCGTCTGGAGCACCGAGAGTTTTCCCTATCCATTGTGTATCTTTATCTTGAAACACGTCCCCTTTCACATGTAATTCACACAGACAGTGAGACTGATTTCTATGGATGAAAAAGGGAAGAAAAGAAAAGGTGGAACTGAAAAAGCGTTAGAGGCAGATGCTGTGAAATGTTTTAAATTCAGATGTTGCCTCTTGAATGAAGAAAAAGTGTGATCTTTGTGACTTTGATCGTGGCATGGTTGCTGGTGCCAGAAAGGCTCATTTGAGTATTTCATAAATTGCTGACCTCCTGGGAATTTTACACACAACAGTCTCTACAGTTTATACAGAATGGTGCAAAAAACTAAACACATCCTGTGAGCAGAGGGTCTGCAGGCTGAAACACATTGTTGATAAGAGAGATCAGAGGAGAATGACCAGACTGGTTTGAGCTGACAGGTAGTCTACAGTAACCCAAATATGCACTCTTAACAACTGTGGTGAGCATCAAACCTTGAGGTGGATGAGCTACAACAACAGATCACATCAGGTCCCAGTCTTGTCAGCCAAGAACAAGAATCTGAGGCTATCATGGGCACAGACTCAAAGAAAATGAACAGTTAAAAACTGGAAAAAGACCAGATTTTTTCCCTAACCTTTATCGTTTCTTAATCTTTATTGTTTAAAATCACTCTGAAGTCTTTATTGTTTAATAACGCACTACTCCTGTTTCACTGACCTTAATACTTTTTTTTTTTTAAATATCAGTTCATGGTAAGCTTGCATAAAATATGTCTGACAAACCTGGATGTCGCACTTAAGACTTGTCTTAGAATTGGTGTTGTATATGTATATTCTATCATTACATAGGTTCTCAGAGGTTAAAGAGGCTCTCTTTGTCTATCCAGAGTTTAACATTTACAGTTTTTTTTTTTTTCATTAACAACTCTACCAGAAGTTGGAATGATTCAAAAAGGCTAATGGAAAATGTTGGCTAAATTTTTATGTTGACAAAATGCTTTATGCTTTTAAATACTGAACAGAAAACTTATTTGGACAACTTGATTTTTATATGCAGTGAACTTTTACAGTTATTACAGTGGGTATAGAAAAGAATCACCTCCCTTTAAAATAATCACATTTTGTTGCTTTTCAGCCTGAAATGAGGACACAGTTTTTGTTTTATCCAGATGTATTTACTCAGTGCAACTTATAACATCCAACTGAAAGATATAACACCAACATGTCAGAAATTTTTTTTTTTTAATTAAAAAACAGAATCACTGAGTTAGAAAAAGGATCACCCCCTTGCTTTAATTTGCCTTAATTTAATTACAGCCTGTCTGTTGGGATATGTCTCTACTAACTTTGCACATCTAGACTTTGCAATATTTGCCCACTCTTCTTTGTAGAACTGCTCAAGTTCAGTTCAATTTGATGGAGACTGTTTGTGGACTGCAGTCTTCAAGTCTTTCCACAGATTTTCAATGGGGTTTAAGTCTGGGCTCTGACTAGGCTATGCAAGGACATTCATCTTTTTCTCCTTCAACCACTGTGTGGTCAGTTTTGCTGTGTGCTTTGGGTCATTGTCATGTTGGAAGGTAAATCTTCTTCCCATTGACAACTTTCTGGCAGAGGGCAGCAGATTTTCCTCAAGAATTTGACGGTATTTTGCCCCATCCATTTTCCTTCTATCCTGACAAGTGCTCCAGTCCCTGCTGCAGAGAAACACCCCCATAACAGGATATTACCACCTCCATGCTTTACTGTAGGAATGGTGTTATTTGGATGGTGAGCTGTATTGGATTTCCACCAGACATATTGTTTGGTGTTGAGGCCAAATAATTCATCTGACCATAACACCTTTTTCCATGTGGCCTCAGAATCTTCAAGATGTGTTTTGGCAAATCTCGGTTGTGGCTGGCTTTTTTCAGCAACCCTCCCATACAAGCCACATTTATGGAGAATTTGTGATGTTTTTGTCACATGCACACAATGACCACTCTTTTGACAGTACCTTGCCACCCATAGTTGATTGTTTGCTTCAGTTGCTCTACAAAATGCTCCAGGAAATGCTCCAGCTCTTTTCATGCTGAGCTAATCAAAATGACCACAGCTGATCACAGTTGAAGGACAGATGGCTTTGTGTGCCATTGAGAAAGTGATTAACTACACCTTATTGAGTTTACAAGTCATTTTTCGGAGGGGGGTGATCCTTTTTCCAATTCAGTTCAGTGATTTTGTTTTTTTTTTTGTTTGTTTGTTTTCTGACATGTTAGTGTTATATCTTTCGCTTGGATGTTATAAGACGCACTGA
The DNA here is from genome assembly GCA_023630585.1 of Cranoglanis bouderius. NCBI lineage: Eukaryota > Metazoa > Chordata > Actinopteri > Siluriformes > Cranoglanididae > Cranoglanis > Cranoglanis bouderius. The sequence goes on from CM042553.1 coordinate 17,456,210, forward strand.
GTAAATACAGCTGGATAAAACAAAAACTGCGTCTGTCTTCATTTCAGGCTGAAAAGCAACAAAATGTGATTATTTAAAGGCAGGTGATTCTTTTCTATACCCACTGTGTGTTCATGTTATTTAGAAATGCTTTTTATTATGGCCAAAAAGTTAATTCACCATATTTAAAACATGTTGGATCAATGTAATTCTACCAGAAGTTGGCATAACTCAAAAAGCTTAATGCAAAATTATTATTATTATTATTTTTTTAACCTAATGCTTTATTTTTTATAGTGTAAAGGAACAGAATGATACATCACTACAAAACAAGCTACAAAACTATACATTGGTTACTTTTTTAATTAGAAAGATAGCTCAACAGACCTAGACAATTTCATTACACCATATTCAAGATGAAGTCATGCCCTATAGCTGTGCTAAAGAGATTTTCATTTACGAGTAACGAACCGATCATATTTACATTTATTCATTTGACAGATGCTTTTATCCAGAGACTTACTGTACAATTCAGCTGAGTAGATGAGGGTTAAGCATCTTGCTCGAGGACCCAACAGTGGCAACTAGGGGCAGGTTATGTAGAGCTCCACCATTTGTATCAGCTGTTCAGCAAATGTTAAGCTTCATTAAGTCCTCATTTACAACCCCATACATTTTAAATTCTGTTAAAATACTAATGACTTCTTCTGAGTGACCAATGATGAAAAAAAAATGTTGCTATTTAACAAACATAAGCCAACATTCCACTGATTTGCTCACTGCACAGTCTTGGTGGAGCATGCTCACTGCTTCATATACAGTGGATATAAAAAGCCTATACACCCATGTTAAAATTTGCAGGTATTTGTAATGTATAAAAATAAAATATAATAACTAATTTTGTTAAAGCTCGTTTTCTAGTAATACAGCAATCAGTTTTTTGGGTAAGAGTCTTTCAATTTAGTACATCTAGCAAAAGTGCTCCAGATCTATCAAATTCCCTTTAAGTCATTCCACAGGTTTTTGATATGATTTAGATCTGGGCTCTGACTGAGCCATTACAAAGCATGATGATCTTTTTCTGAAGTCGTTCCTTTGTTGACTTGGATTTGTGTTTTGGGTTGTTATTGTGCTAGAATGTGAATGAAATCTTTAGCTGTCAGCAGAGGCCCATAACATTTTATCTGGACTACAACCCCAGTCCCAACTGAAGAGAAGCAGCCTTATGATGCATGAAGCTGCCACCACCGTGCTTCACTTTTAATATAGTGTTCTTTAGGTCATAAGCTGCCTTGTTTTTGTGCCAAACATGTCTTTTAGAATTATAACCAAAGTTGGTTGCTTCCTGAACCCCCCACAATACAAGAGTGGATGGATATAGTAAATGAAATTTGTTATGGAAAAGATTACTTTTTCCCTTTGTCTTCAGAAAAATGTGTTTATCAAAGCCTGGACGTGCCGCTGGTGTAGTGGTATCATGCAAGATTCCCATTCTTGCGACCCGGGTTCGATTCCCAGGCGGCGCACAGATGCTTTTGGAGGCAGATGATTCGCTGTGGCGACCCCTGAAGGGAACAGCCGAAAGGAAAAGAAGAAGAAGACTAAAAGGCCTCGAATATGTAAGGCCATTACAACCAGATTTTGTGGAGGTATTGAACAAATTACCCTTTACGGTTGTTGTAATCTGATCTGTTTGCCTATTTACTTGTTTGTTTATGCTTTAGCCCTTAAGTACATACTCTATACACAGCCAGACAGCCCGCATACCTTTTTTTCCTCTACACTTGCACACCTTTTCCCTACCATGCATTGGGATCTTGTACGCTTTCTCCCACCGTCTCTACCACAGGCTAAGAACCCTCAAGTACCACCCTTCAGTATGGACTATTATGTACATGCTTTGTCTCCCCCAAGGTGTATAAAGTTTTTTTTTTATTTGTTTAGTTTTCTCTTTCCATTTTTGTATTATGTATAATAATAATAATAATAATAATAATAATAATAATAATAATAATAATAATAATAAAAATTTAAAAACCCTGAATGGCTGAGGAAAAATGCAACTACTTCTGTTTGGAAATAAGTGCTGATGTATAAGCTGCTAATCTAAAATAAAGAACTTCAAAAAATAAAAAAAAGAATTATGCCAAAAACACCTGGGTCCCAGCTGACCATAACACATTTTGCCACATGGTTTGGGGTGATTTAGGCAGGTTTGGATGTTTGTTTTGTTTTTTCATGAGGAAGGACTTCCATCTAACCACCCTACCCCATGCAAAAAAAAATTGATTTGAGGTCATAACCTGTCGTTAAATACCCTGAAGGACACAATTCCACATAGATCATGGAAAAGCCTTTCTCCTTCCCCTTTGCAGACCATAAAGGGCTCAGTATTCAATTTAAGTAAAGTCTGTTTTTTTTTTGTCCATGCAGTCTACACAGTTTCTGGTGTGTCCTTGGTCAGACCACACAAGCCTTCCTTACTGCTTTCCTTACACAGTTCAGGGAGCTGACTACTGAAGCCAGAACTCCCAGGCCAATGACTGGAATTATAACTTCAGTGGAATTGAGTCTTTGCAACAGGGCTGTGTAAGACTTTCCATCATCTTTTGTGTTATTCATGTTGGTATTCTTTGGAGGTGCTGTTGGTGCAAAACAAAGAGAAAAGACAGAAACAGATCAGAATGGTTGAATGGCAGTATGATGTTCATTTTGTTATGAAAGATGAAACAGGTTGCACCACTGATCTTCAGTAAACACTTGATCCCAGTCAGGGTCTATTTAGAGGTTCTTTAGAGATTTAAGGGTTCTTGGCACTTAAATAGGGCTGTGCAATGACATTATAACATCAATATAATGATAAATTTTGTCACAATACACTTTTCTGAGAACTCATTTGTTAGGTTCCCTCTCTCTCGCTACGCGGCTAGCGGAGGCTAGCGGAGTAGCGTACTTCCGCATTCCACTGAGCGCATGCCAGCGCTATTCATAAAAAGCTCTGGACTGTTTCTTTCATGAACTCACGTTTGTTTTCTTTGCCATTTGCGTTTGTTTTTGTTCACGTCATGTCTCCGCCTCCTGTGTTCTACCATGTGCTTGTGTTTTGGTTTGTGTCATGTCTCCGTCTCCTTTATGTTTATTGGTTCTTTGGTTTGCGTCATGTCTCTGTCCCAGTTTGCTCATTGGTTTTCTGTTCATTGATTGATGATTCGTTTCAGGTGTCTCTAATTTGTGTGTAGATAAAAACCCCCTTTTGTTTTCACTTCGTTGCGGAGTATTAGTATTAGTATAGTTTAGATTAAGAAGGAGTATGTGCGCTAAGCTGATTAGTCCAGAATGCAGCTGCAAGAGTCCTTACTAGAACTAGAAGATATGACCACATCACCCCTATCTTATCCACACTGCATTGGCTCCCAGTGAAATCCCGCATTGATTATAAAATACTACTATTGACTTATAAAGCGCTAAATGGCTTCGCGCCACAGTACCTAAGTGAACTTTTGGTCTTTTATGATCCGCCACGCCTACCTCGATCAAAAAGCGCAGGCTATTTGTCAGTACCTCGAATCGTGAAGGCTACAGCAGGGGGAAGAGCTTTCTCTTACAAAACCCCACAGTTATGGAACAGCCTTCCAATTAGTGTTCGGGAATCAGACACAGTCTCAGTGTTTAAGTCCAGGCTGAAAACATATTTGTTTAATCAAGCCTTTCGTGAATAGTTTTTTTCCTTAGGTAAAGGAGCAGATCTAGAGGTCTCACGGGCATAGTGTGTTGTGGTGAACTGGGATGTCTGGATGCTGTCACCCCCCCACCTTCAGGCATCCACCAAGGTTTGTTGGTGGTGGGGTGGCTGGCTGCCTTGTCCCAGGGAGCCCTCATGTTTGTGTTACCCTTTGGCTCTCCCTTTTAGTTATCCTGTCATAAGCTAGTCTTGCCAGAGTACCTGCTTTCACTTACGCAAAGTACATTGTCCTTAACCATTATGGGACAATAAGCATACCTAATTTTCTCTCTCTCTCTCTCTCTCTCTCTCTCTCTCGCTTCACATGATACTCCTGAGATGCCAGTGATCCTGACGCCTTCTGCTCTCTGGACCTGCCCGATCCATCCTGATGCCCTACTTCTGGTTGGAGACCTCATCAATTGAAGTCACATGATGCTGCTGAGGATGGCCCCACACGGTGCAGCCTAAAGATCATTGAGATTACAGTGGTGAAGTTCAACAAAACAGACTTCATATAAAAACTGTAATGAATTTTTCATGGTCTCACAACTGCTATCTGACCATGTGGTACTGGTACATTTATAGAAGGGATTTATTTATTTATTTATAATTGCACTATCCGGTGTTCACCCAGATGAGGATGGGTTCCCTTTTGAGTCTGGTTCCTCTCAAGGTTTCTTCCTTATATCATCTCAGGGAGTTTTTCCTTGCCACCGTCGCCACTGGCTTGCTCATTGGGGGTTAAATTCATAAATTTAACATCTATGTCCTGAATTAATATACTTCTGTAAAGCTGCTTTGGGACAATGTCCATTGTTAAAAGCGCTATACAAATAAACTGAACTTGAACTTGATTGCTTTCTTGTGTTCTCTCGCACGTAGTTCATGGTTCCCAGACCATAGATAGTTGTTCGTAGTTCATATTCCGTAGCTCGTTGTTCATGGTTCCCAAACCACCTCCTTGCGTCGTGTGTCTGCTCCGTTTGGTTTTGTTTTCGTCAGTTTAGATTACTACTGCTGGTGTGTTTCATGGACATTCTCATTTTGGATTACTGCCTCATTTGTCAAAGATTATCAAATTTTGGATTACTGTTTTTCATTCGAGGGATTATGGTTTGTTGTTTTTTGTGCTCCTTTATTTTTGAATAATGTTCCTAATAAACTGACATTTCCCCTGTGAATGCATCCTGACTCCCCTTCCTCCAGTTTACATAACATCATTGGTATAGTGATATAGTATAGTGATCATTTTCTAACTTTTTTTTTTTTTTTTTTTTTTTTAAATGTAGTAAGCAGCTGAATTGATCTTGTTACAACGTAGAGGCTGAGACGGATGCAATCACAGTTAAAAGCTTTATTTAAAGGGACAGACAGACAAATCCAAATCTTGAAGCGTGCATAAACAGGGCTAAGCCTGGAAACGAGGGCAGGATCAAAAACATGAAATGAGAGACAAAGATCTAAGGCTTGCTAGGGTTCTGGCAGCAAAACACAGAAACGCAATACTTCACCCTGAACAAAGAAACACACAGGGTTTAAATACAAAAAATAATCAACGAGGGAAACGAGAACAGCTGAGAAATTAGGAAATAACCAATAACATAACAGGGGTAAAGACGGGACAGAAACCAAAACAAAACACACGTGTCAAATGTAAACAAAGTCAAGGACAACCTAGAAGCTCACGCTCTCCATGACTTCCATGAAATCCATGACTTTTCGGTTTAAAGTAGTTTAGTTTTGTAGACATTGTAGAATTTGCTTTCATAGTTGTTTTTAAAAGAAACTCCTGTTTTGCTGGCAGATAGTTAGCAAAGCTATATATTGTGATGCATATCAAGTATAGTAAAAATGGCTTGTGGTTCATATATGATATGATATTTTGTTATTTCACCCACTTCTAGGTCTACTTGCAACTTTCTGATATTGAGATGCTTTCCGTGCTCTAAAGATGTATAGTGGAATTGAAAAACTTACAAAGGATGGCCATGGATACGGTGGTCTCTCTGGTTCTCTCCTCCAGTGGCAAGTCTTCAAGTTTGAGTGTGGCTCAACACCTTATTGGTTCTCCCTCGTCATTGATTTGTGGTGTAAAAGTGTAGTTGGACTGCATAGATTCAATGCCATGTTTTCCTTCCTGTGTCCAGACCACTTCACCTCCCCTCAGCCATTCCACTGTCATGACTTCTGCAGGATAAACATCTGAAACCTCACAGGTCAGGGTGCTCACCTTCCCTAACACCAAGCTGTCATGTCCAGAGACGACTGGATCTTTTGGAAAAGCTGAAATAAAGAAAGCAATTAGATGCAACTCTGCTGTAGCAGGACCTCTGAGTAGCTTTTAATAAACTGCATTACTGATTAATAAATAAACTCACAGTACACACGGACTCTTGTTGCCGCCTGCTTGAATGTGCCCTGTTGTGTGTTGGTTAACACACAACAGCTGAGACACATTAGGACACAACCAATAACAGAACAGGGGCAGAGACAGGACATAAACCAAAACAAAACACGTGTAGCTTGTAAACAGTCAGAACAACAGAAGATCAGCGCAAGGGGGAATCTAACATGATTAAATAAAAAAATGAAAAAAACTTTACATTATATTGTTACATTTTAGATCTTCAACGTATTCATTACAAACCTCAAAGGTCTCTTCTCTCATCCAGCCAATAACCTTATGCTATACATCAGTAGCTGAGCAGTGAGCTCAGTTTATCATCCAGTCATTTATGTTTAGCATCCAATCAAGTTCATCAATGTAGAAAAAAAAAAAAAAAAACTATAATGAATTATGTAAAAGGTGCCTAATTTGAAAAAGCATGTTGATGTTGAGGTAAGTTTGACTGGTTATATTTAACAAAGTTATCCTGTTTTCTTTGCTAGTGGCTGGTTAGACTAGCATCAATTTCAGTGTACTCAGCTAGGCAGCAAGTCTAATTCTAGATGGTTATTTATAAAATGTTTTACTTCTGTTTAAGTCATTAGCAAACTACTGTTACACAACCTGGGTAGGAAGGAAGCAGGATGCACTTGCAGGGGAAAGTGGTCAGTTTATTAGGAACATCAAGGGAAAGGCACATTCAAAAGTGATGGGAAGAAAATAGCAAAAACCAAAAAAGAACAGCACTTCACTCTTCCAAAAAGGGTTAGATACAGATGAAATCACTTACAGGGTTACAGTCTAAGAAATCACGCAACGAGGCAGGAATCCAAGAAACCCGGGAACACTGGGTAAACAAAAAAACCTTAGGAAAAATCTTTTGCTTCGTTGCTAGCTTTAACTTCCAGAATCAATACTTTCAAACGTCACATTCCAACATCGCTAAATTCCAAAATCAAACAATCTAACATCGAACATTAACCAATACAACATCGCTACTCCGCCACGAAGCGGACACAGACCGGGGTTTAAGTAATGGCATTTTATTCGAAATTAGACATCAAACGAGCGACACCTGGGAATAATAATCTGAACATAGGACCAATCAGGAAGCAGGGGCAGAAACATGACGCAACACAAAAACAAAAAAGCACATGGCAACATAAACAAACGCCGAGTTCATGACGTAGTCCAGAGAGTTCCTTTGAATCGCGTTGGAATGCGCTCCGTGGAATGCGGAAGATATGCTGCTGCGTAGCGGAGCAGCGAGATATGCTGCTCCGTCGCGAACAGCGAGTGGAGAGAGCTAACAGAGCCCCCGCCCAAAGGCGAGTCTCCCGAAGCACCAAAAGTTTTGCCTGTTCTGGCGGACCCGGGCCCCTGGGCAGGATTGGAACATCTGCCCCCTTGGACCCAAGGCTGGTGAAGTTCAATGTCCCGCAGCCAGAGCAGAATGTGTTGCATTGTCGACGAGAACTTGGACGAGAACTTGGACGAGAACTTGGAGTGGTGCTTGAACCGATGCTTGGCCTGGATCTCAGAGCTGCACGTGACCTGGTGTTTGGCCTGGATCTCGGAGCTGCGCATGACCTGGAGCTTGGCCTGGATCGCGGAGCTGTGCGTGACCTGATGCTTGGCCTGGACCTCCGAGCTGCGCGTGACCTGGCGCTTTGTCTGGAACGCGGACTGGAACCAGTACTGGATTCAGATTCGGCACCTGGATTAGGGACAGGCTCAGAGACAGACTGGGAAACAGACTGGGGAATGGGACAGAAAATAGGACAGAGAACTGGACAGAGGATGGGACAGAGAGCTGGATAGGGAACTGGAAAGAGTGCTGGACCGGAAATTGAACTGGAAAGTGAATAGTCTACAAACTCAAAATTTTGACCCGGAACAGACTTGATAACCGGATTCAAAGCAGGAGTGGGAACTGAGCTGGAAATCAAACCGGAAGTAGTGCTAGATATCGAAGAGGAACTAGAGCTGGAAATAAGAGTGGAGTCAGGGCTGGAAACAGAACTGGGAATTAAGCTGGAGACAGGGCTGGAAACAGAGCTGGAAATTAAAGTGGGAACGGAGCTGGGAATTAACTCAGCAACCGAACTGAGAACCAATGCAAAAATAAGGCTAAAAATTGGATCAAAAACAGAGCTGGCCACTAAATCAAAAACAGAGCTGGCCACTAAATCAAAAACTGGACTGGAAACTGGGTTGGAGACAGGGTTGGAGACAGGGTTGGGACTGGAACCGGGAACGGGAGCAGGACTGGAAACAGGACCGGGAACAGGACTGGGAGCAGGATTGGAAACGGGACCGGGAACGGGACTGGGATCAGGACTGGGAACGGACTTTGGGCATAGGCGGAGGCATGGACTGGGAACAGGCCTTGGAAAAGCACCGGAAACCTGACTGGGAACTGGATCAGAAATTGGCCTTGGAATAGGGCAGAAACCTGGACATGGACTAGAACTAGGGCAGGAACCTGGACATGGACTAGAACTAGGGCAGGAACCTGGACATGGACTAGGACTAGGGCAGGAACCTGGACATGGACTAGGACTAGGGCAGGAACCTGGACATGGACTCAATTTTGCGCTAAAACATGGGCTAGAACTTGGAACGGAGGTCATCCCGTGGACCTCCGACATGGACTGGGCTTGAGAAGAGGCCATCCCGTGGACCTCCAACATGGACTGGGCTTGAGAAGAGGCCATCCCGTGGGCCTCCGACATGGACTGGGCTTGGGAAGAGGTCATCCCGTGGACCTCTGACATAAGCAGGACAGGCGAGGAGGTTTTTTCTTGAACTTCTGGCCGGATTGTGGCCTGAGCGGAGGTCTCCTCGTGGACCTCCGATATGAGCAGGCCAGGAGAGGAGGTTTCCTCTTGAATCTCTGGCAGTAACATGGCTTGGGCGGAAGTTTTTTCATGGTCCTCTGATATGAGCAGGCCAGGAGAGGAGGTTTCCTCTTGAATCTCTGGCAGTAACATGGCTTGGGCGGAAGTTTTTTCATGGTCCTCCGATATGAGCAGGCCAGGAGAGGAGGTTTCCTCTTGAATCTCTGGCTGGAACGTGGCTTGGGCGGAGGGCTCCTTGTGGACCTCCGGTGTGAACAGGACTGGAGCGGAGCACCCCACTTGGGTCTCTGACAGGGACAGGACAGGAATGGAGGGTTTCTCTTGAACCTCCAAGAGCAGCTCAGGGCTGGAGGTTGCCACGTTAACCTCCAGGTGCAGCTCCGTTGAGGAGACCTTCTGCTGGGCCTCCTGCTGGAGCTCGGGGCTGGAGGTTGCCACATTAACCTCCAGGTGTAGCTCCGTGGAGGAGATATCCTGCTGGAGCTCTGAGGATGCCCACTTGTGGAGCCGCTTATGCACCCACCAGCTGCCCTGAAAACAGCCTTGGGAGCAGAAGTAGCTGCTCCTTACTCCCTGTTTCCTGCAGGTGGGGCACTGCAGGATGGCTGGTCGGGTGCATCCCTTGGTGGCACACTCATGGGTCAGGGGAAGAGAGGTGCAGTCCGCCATGTTAGCCCGCTCACTCTCATAAAAATCCAAAAAGGATTGGCCCGGTCGGTCACCCAGACGGTCCTTCCCTAAAAAGGTCCTGAGGTCGGGATGGAAGTCTGGGCTCCCAAACACCTGGACCAATAGATCCACAAAGCCCGAAACTGTTTTGAGCTGCGTGGATTTACTGGTAAGGTGAAGCTCCGCCCATTGGCAAGCAGAGCCAACCAAACGAGAGAGGAGGAACCCCAACCACTGTTCTTCATCAGGTTTGGGGTCCTCCAAACTCAGAAAATAAATTTGCGCCTGCAAAAAAAAAAAGCATTGTGGCCAAGTGGCAAAGCCATCATAATCGTCCGGGGGATAAACGAAAGTCCACTGAGGAAAAAAAATTTGATTATGTGCAGGCATTTTAAATGTGGCGTGGCATGGCATGGCGCGGCGTGCCCTCACTTTCCCCGCTGCATCCATTTTTTGGGCGGAGTATTCTGTTACACAACCTGGATAGGAAGGAAGCAGGATGCACTTGCAGGGGAAAGTGGTCAGTTTATTAGGAACCTCAAGGGAAAGGCACATTCAAAAGTGATGGGAAGAAAATAGCAAAAACCAAAAAAGAACAGCACTTCACTCTTCCAAAAAGGGTTAGATACATATGAAATCACTTACAGGGTTACAGTCCAAGAAATCACACAACGAGGCAGGAATCCAAGAAACCCGGGAACACCGGGTAAACAAAAACATAACAAAAACCACAGGAACCAGGGGACGCCTGGTTAACAAAAAAACATCGGGAAAAATCTTTTGCTTTGTTGCTATCTTTAACTTCCAGAATCAATACTTTCAAACGTCACATTCCAACATCGCTAAATTCCAAAATCAAATAATCTAACATCGAACATTAACCAATACAACATCGCTACTCCACCACGAAGCGGACACAGACCGGGGTTTAAGTAATTGCATTTCATTCGAAATTAGACAACATCAAACGAGCGACACCTGGAAATAATAATATGAACATAGGACCAATCAGGAAGCGGGGGCAGAGACATGACGCAACACAAAAACAAAAAAGCACATGGCAACATAAACAAACGCCGAGTTCATGACGTAGTCCAGAGAGTTCCTTTGAATCGCGTTGGAATGCGCTCTATGGAATGCGGAAGATATGCTGCTCCGTAGCGGAGCAGCGAGTGGAGAGAGCTAACAACTACGTAGCGCCAGTCATACGAGCAGCAAATTTACACAGATTGAATGATGTTTTCAGGCAAAACGGTTTTAGATTTTAGAAGTTAAAAAAGTTACTTTTCACATAAAAGCAAGACATTAACTTAACTTCATTTACATTTATTCATTTAGCAGACGCTTTTATCCAACACGACTTACAAAAGAGGAAATACAAGCAAAGCGATATATCAAGCAGAGAACAATACAGTAGTGCTATCATACAAGATTTTTGATTGAGTTCTAGAGAAGCAAAGTGCGCAGAGTAGAGGTGTAACAGCTAGTGTAAGTGCAGAATGTTTTTTTTTTTTTTTTAATATATAAGTGGGGGGGTGGGAGGGCAAGTTTGGGGTTAGTTGTTAGGTTAGTGTTCATGGAAGAGGTGGGTCTTTAGCCATTTTTTGAAGATAGTGACAGATTCTGCTATCCAGATTGACATTGGAAGTTCATTCCACCACTGTGGGACAGTCAGTTTGAAGGTTCTGGAAAGGGACCTCATGCCTCGCTGAGGAGGCACTACCAGGCGTCGGTCGTTAACTGATCACAGGTTGTGTGAGGGAACATAAACCTCAAGGAGAGTGTTGAGGTAGGGAGGTGCTGTTCCAGACAAGGTCTTGTACGTGAGCATCAAGGCCTTGAATTTGATGCAGGCAGCGACAGGAAGCCAGTGGAGGGATATGGAGAGGGGTGTGACATGGGTTCTTTTGGGCTGGTTGAAAACAAGGCATGCTGCAGCATTCTGTATAATCTGAAGGGTTTTGATGGAGCTGGTTGGGAGGCCCGGGAGTAGTGCGTTGCAATAGTCCAGTTTTGAGATAACAAGAGCCTGGACAAGTAGCTGTGTAGCCTGTTCGGTGAGATAGGGTCTGATTTTCTTGATGTTGTACAGAATGTACAGGATCTTGCAGTTGTTGAAATGTGGTCTGTAAAGGTCAAGTTGTCATCGAAAGTCACCCCAAGGTTTAATCAGTTAAAAACATTTAGTTTTAATTTTTTTAATTCTTTAAAAGTAAATACTTTTCAAATTGGATAGATATTTTGACTGGACACTTCCACTTTAAATTGAGTATGATTTTGACACTTCACCCACCCCTGTACAGTTCCTATTTTTATGCCATATTGTTTTGTTCCAGTGCTGCACAACCTTTTGCACATGTGTCTTTTTTCAAGATTATCCAAAATACATCCATGACAACTTTTTTAACTTTGCTGTTGTTTTACTTGTTATGTTTTTTTTTGTTGTTTTTTTATCACAGCATCTGTGAGAATGTTAAAAACTTTAAAGAATTTCATTGTCTAAGGAAGCTTGTAAAAAAAAAAAAGTTCTTGAATGTGAAATGACAATCATGTGATCACATAATAATATTGGATATTCTCATCAGGTAGAACTGAATTTTAAAATTTTTAATCAAAAGCAGGTCATTTTTACCCAGAATAATGTGAACAAACAACAGAGGACAGGAAATTCCTTCTCTGGCAATCGCTTTGTTGGTGTTTTTCCTCTTTTCCCACCAAGGGTCACTAAATCACTGCTCCCTCTGCTTTTTGTAAACATTTTTAAATGACTTGTTTTTCCAAAATGATTTGCGAAACAGTTGCTGATTAACCACCATAATTAGGAAAATCCCTTCATTAATGCTTGGATTATTATCATGTGATGTGTTCAGTAGGCTACAGGTTGGATACAGATTGGAGAATTTCCCAGAAATCCAGAGCTGAAGAGAAACCAAAAGCTAGATGGAAGACAAAGAGTAGATGGAAAGACAGCCTAAAGCAAAATAATACTACAATCGACTCAGGAAGCCTTTTTTTTTGTGGTGGAGGGACAATGGAGTTTCTTTAAACAGCAATGATTCCTGTATCAGCATTTCTATCAGGCTTAGCAGGACTGATACTAACCTGTACAAATTTCCCATCTGAGTGCACAGATTTCAGTAATAATACATCAGTGCGTGCATACTGATGAGAAAAGTGGACAGTTCAGCCGGATGAGAGTTTCCTTGGTAAGATATATCCAAAGGTCAGATCATTTGACTCAGATCGCTAATACTATAAGTTGACTCCAACTGACCCATTGTTTCTAAACTGGATAAAGTTTTTGTGATATTTTGGCCAGTGATTGTTCTTCTTTCTAGGCCTGTAGGAGACATTTTCTGTATTAACTTGGATTTTTCTCAGACGTATTGGCATTTGTACTTGGACTCGTCTTGGTCTTGGGCATTTTTCTCACTAAATATGGTCTTGGTCTCAACTGAGTGTTTGTAAAAATGTATGTTTCTGTTGTCTTTTCTTTTCATATGTGCAAAGTTTGATGAGAAGTAACTCCTTCTTTTAGAAAAAAGCCCCAGAAATGGTGCAATAAACAAGCGAAAGTGACGGCCAATGTATGGTAACCCATACTTGGAATTGGTCCTCTGCATTTAACTCATCCAAGTTAATGTACACACATTAGGAGTTGTGAACACACACACTACAAACCATGAACACACCTGAAGCAGTGGGCAGCCATTTTTGCTGCGGCACCCAGGGAGCAGTTGAGGGTTAAGGGCCTTGCTCAAGTGCCCAACAGTTGCAGCTTGGTGGTGCTGGGATTTGAACTCATGACCTTCTGATCAGTAGCCCAACATCTTAACCACTGAGCTACCACCACCCCAACAAATGAAGCCAGATAGACAAAGTGAAACTTGGCCTCTTGATTCTGTCTCGCTTTCATTTCAGCCTGGTCACAGCCCAATTTCGTACATACTTTACTAAATGAGCATTCCCAGAATTTATATAACTTGTCCGAAACACACTATAAACATTTTACTAGTGCTCATACATACACTCAGTGATTAAAGCTCTGGACTATGACCATAGAATTTGGTGTGGCAGGATGACATTAATAACAACACCTCAAACAAAATGAAGCTGAGAGGCTATCACACTTGACTTATAAATCCAGTGAATGTTTGGAGTAATAGGCAGTTGAGCGCCAGGAATCATCCAGCATACAGTGGTGCTTGAAAGTTTGTGAACCCTTTAGAATTGTTTATATATCTTCATAAACATGACCTAAAATATGACTTAAATATAGACAAAAAGAACCAAATTAAACAAATGAGACAAAAATATTATATTTGATCATTTATTTATTGTGGAAAATGATCCAAAATTACATATCTGTGAGTGGCAAAAGTATGTGAACCTCTAGGATTAGCAGTTAATTTGAAGGTGAAATTAGAGTCAGGTGTTGACAATCAAGTGTGAGTGAGCGCCCTGTTTTATAAACAACAGGGATCAATCAGAGTCTGATCTTCACAACACAACATGTTTGGCATGAACAAAGGAGATTTCTGAGGACCTCAGAAAAAGTGTTGTTGATGCTCATCAGGCTGGAAAAGGTTTGGACCCCACCAATCCACAGTCAGACAGACTGAGTACAAATGGAGGAATTTCAAGACCATTGTTACCCTCCCCGGGAGTGGCCAACCAAAAAGATCACTCCAAGAGCAAGACATGTTATAGTCCACAAGGTCACAAAGGAACCCAGGGTAACTTCTAAGCAACTAAATGCCTTTCTTACATTGGCTAATGTTAATGTTTATGGGTCCACCATCAGGAGAACACTGAACAACATGGTGTGCATGGCAGGGTTGCAAGGAGAAAGCCACTGCTCTCCAAAAAGAACATTGCTGCCTGTCTGCAGTCTGCTAAAGATCACTTGGACAAGCCAGAAGGTTATTGGAAAAATGTCTTGTCTAGGGATGAGACCAAAATAGAGAAGGATAAAAGAGAAAGGAAACACTCCATTTCAGCATAGGAACCTTATCCTATCTGTGAAACATGGTGGTGGTAGTAATGATGTTTTTCACCTGTTTTGATGCACCTGGTCTGGGACAGCTTGCCATAATTGATGGAACAATGAATTCTGAATTATACCAGCGAATTCTAAAGGAAAATGTCAGGACATCTGTCTGTGAACTGAATCTCAAAAAGCACATAAGGCATTCTACCAAAGAATGGTTAAAGATTTGTTGTCTCTCATATAGATTACTGTAATGCTCTTTTAGCTGGAGTTTCTAAATTCACACTTAATAAGCTCCAATATGTACAAAACTCGGCTGCCAGGATCCTGACTGGGACCAGGACATGCAATCATATTACTCCTGTTTTGGAGTTCTAGCACTGGCTCCCGGTTAGGTTCCGAATCGATTTTAAAAATTATGATGCTGACATACAAAGCATTACATGGCTTGGCTCCTCATTATTTATGAAATAATTTTTAAATTATCTATAATTCCTTACACCCCAAATCGCAGACTGTGCTCTTCACAGTCTAATTTGTTGACTGTTCCACAAACCCATTTAAGATCTATGGGTGACAGGGCTTTTTCTCTCTATGCTCCTACCCTCTGGAACTCTCTTCCCCTCGAACTTAGGGATGCTCAGACCTATGACATTTTTAAAGCTCAACTCAAAACATATTTTTTTAAAACTAGCATTTGCTTGTTGATGTTTACATTTATTTTTTAATTATTGTGTTATGTACTGTTTATTTTGTGTACAGCGCTTTGAGGAGCTGCTTTTAAAGGCGCTCTATAAAATAAAGTTTATTATTGTTATTATTATTATGATTATTATTATTAAAGAAGAATAAAGTTAATTTTTTGGAATGGCCAAGTCCTGAAGCAAGCAGTTCATGTGAGGAAACCCACCAACATCCCAGAGTTGAAGCTGTTCTGTACTGAGGAACGGGCTAAAATTCCTCCAAGCCGATGTGCAGGACTGATCAACGGTTACCGCTAATGTTTAGTTACAGTTATTGTTGCACAAGGGGGTCACACCAGATACTGAAAGCACTCACAGATATGTAATGTTGGATCATTTTCTATTCATTTACTAAGAAATTAATTCCTTCTTAAATAAATGACCAAGTATAATATTTTTGCCTCATTTGTTTAATTTGGTTCTCCTTGTGTACTTTTAGGACTTGTTTGAAAATCTGATGATGTTTTAGGTCATATTTATGCAGAAATATAGAAAATTCTAAAGGGTTCACAAACTTTCAAGCACCACTGTACAGTCTAGCCGCTCATTTTAAGTGGGTTTGTTCAAGGTAATGTCATTAACTAAGGTTTACATGTTTCAGCAAAATTTACAGCCCAACCATCTCAAAAACCACACAAAAGTAAACTAGCTGAAAAAAAATTCAGCAAAAGGAAACACGTTTCTTCTCTTCCTCAGCCTTTGCATGGGAAAATAAGGTTACAATGGTGTGCATGTTTTTTTGGGGTTTTTTTTTATGTACTGTACAGCCATTATCCACTCCAAAATAATCCCCCTTTCTCTCTCCCTTTGCAATACATCTGACAATAGAAATGGTTTTGTACATAATAGACACACTGTCTTCACTTACACTTTGCCTTTGTTTGTGAAAACATATTAGATTTAATTCCGATTGTTCCAACAAGATCTTGGCAGCCGCTGAGTATTTATAACCACAATTTGAAGTAAATACTGCCACCTTAGTAACTGTATCATGAACCACTGTTCTATATTTAATGTTTGTGCCCAAAACGTGTCCATGTCTACCTTATATCTGAGATACTGTTTCACTATGGTGGAGTCGTTGCTGTGTTCTGGTATTCAGGCTCAGAAATGTTCATTGTAACATCCTACACATGATACAAATGAGCTGTCCCTTACTTTATTAGCTATCTCATTTATATTTACAGTATAGCTGTTGGCAGACGCTCTTATCCATAGCAACTTGCATACAGAAGTACTTTGAAGTCTCTATCAATAAATACATCCTTATACTGGTTTACTAGGTCAGGGACTAAGAGTACTATCAGTTTCAGTTTAAAAAGCCTGTTGGGGAGGTTAGTATAGTATGAAAAAACACACAAGTCACACAAGGTTTGTTTATTTTTGAACGAAGTGCTAATTTAAGTACTTCGTGAAGTCTTTAGTTGTCATTTGAAGACAGCCAGTGACTCAGCTGTTCAGACGTCTAGGGGAAGTTAATTCTCCCATCTAGGCACCAGAACAGAGAGGAGCCTTGATGCATGCCTTACCTGTACCTATCTCTGTTACTAGGCTATTAGATTTGCACTAGCCTAAACAAATATGCACTTCATTTTCAGCTGCAGACATTTCTGAGCATTTAACCTACATCACTTTTTTTTATTTTTTTATTTTTTTATTTTTTTTTACTATCCATCATCTTGAACATTTGCTCTGCTGCATTGTCCTGCTAATATGTTTCCAAACAGAAAGAATGCTTGTGACCGGAAGGTAGTGAGGTTAAATCCCAGGGCTACCTGGGACAGTGTATGGAATCTCAGTGCATGGAAGTGGATTTGGAAAAAAAATTGTCTAGTGAATAGATAAATGTAATGTATGCATGGAAATCACTGTGTACTAATCATATATTGAGCCTTAGCTTCTTTGTTTTGTACACATACCAGAATATGGTATTAACATGCCGTATATGTGTGAAATCTGAAATGTGTAAAAGTAGAAAGAATTAAGACCGTGTTGTCTGTGAGGTGTATTATTTAGCTCTGTCACAAACTGATCCGATTTTCACGCTTCTACTCAAAGCTTCTGTTGTGGTTGGAGCTGTAGATTATAATATTACATACCAGAGGTTTCCATGACAACTCCTCATGATATGAATAGTCGAAGTGATAATGACACACCCCAAAAGAAGCAGTGAACAGTTTTTCACAGTTTATTTCAACGTCGTAATACAAATGCAGTTTTACTGGGGGAAAAAATCAGCAGCTGTGTGTAAACCATTTAGCAAAAAATCCTCACAAGTGAACACTGCGCTTACAAAACGATATGAAAAACACCGGCTCATTCTCGATACGTGAGCAAAAGGCATGCATTTGGCACGAACACTGTGTATTCCTGCAGAAATGAAAGATTTATTATCTTATAACACACCAAATGCAACTCTGGAATTAAATTATGCATCAAATCAGGTATTTAAAGAATAACTCCAGTGATTTTCTTAAATTTCTGTCATGATTTCACACTTGCTTAAAATATTTTTGTGGATATTTTTCTTATTGAAAACCTCACACACACTGTTAAAAAAGTGACATGTAGAAAGCCGTGAACACTTTTAGAAGGTTTTGAACCCTTAATCATCCAAAGAACCCCTGAGGAACTGTTGAAAAGTGAAGTTTGAGGTTCAAAATAAAATTCATTACATTCTTGGTCCTCCCCATTTGTACTGTGCAAATTATGGGAGAAAAATAGCTATTCACAGAATTCACATTGCTAGCATAAAATTTGTATTTTGCTATTAGCTTCCTTCCAAGCACACTGATTTGATTTGATTTGATGTGATTTGATTTGTGGTTTCATGAAGATCAGACTTAAACATACCTCGGTATTTAAAGATCAGCATCAGCAGGATGCTGTCTTGCTCCATGTCTGTTTTGTTTCTGTGCTGTGTATTACTTCAGAGGTGTCCCATTTTACAAAACAACAACAACAACAACAACAAACAGCCAAATCATTTTAATCTGTAAAATGTCCAAAATATCCTATTTCTGAGTAATGAGGTAGAAGTATAAACTCTGCAGACCCTCCCTCCATGGTGTTTCAATACTGTTATTAACATGCCCTCACCTCATCACCTTTCTCTCACAGCTCAGGAGTGTGTACAACCGTAATGAGCCAGGGAGCAGTATCAGGTTTGTGAGAATAGGAAAAATGAGAAATTGTGCAGCCGATGTGATTCACACAAATGGCCAGTTGCAGCACACGGACAAGAGAGTGAAGCACTGCGTGTAGTGTGTTTTCTTGCTAATTTGAATGCTATCTGAAAACCTAGGTGACCTTCAAAGGAAGTATCAGCAAGTTTGTTTACCTGGGTAACTTTGGTAACTCTTGAGGTCCACAGCTGACTTTATTAATGTTCCTCTGAGCCTACTTTTTTTTATTAGTATGAACAGTAACAATATACTGAATCTGACATTTTCATTTCAAATTTTACATTCTCCAAAAAAAAAAAAGTTTCTAAACTGTACTTTTATTTGTTGCTTGGGTAGTGTCTTCAAGCTGTTAGCTTTACTCTAAAAACTAATTACAGTCCATTTATCATTTGCTTAAATCATTTGTTAAAGGTACACTATATCTGTTTCAGCTACAAAATATAAGAGTACCATATTTTAAGGAAAAGTAGTGTATATATATATGAGGCATGGCCGTGTATATGTGGCATTAAAATCTGATACAGATCTGTCAGTGCCAATTCAATCCTCATTAACTTTCTAAACAATATTAGGTGATTTAATTGCTACAGTTGCCTTCAGTTTGTTAAAACTAAAACTAAAACCTGGATGTGAACAGTAAATCGGAATGGAGCAGAGATTTGCAATGCGAATGTAGTGAATGTGAATAAGCTTCATTTAAACTGCACTCTTCGAGTGTAAAGTCTACCTTTCCTTGTCACTGAGGTGGTACTGCCAAGCTACACCTACTGTAGTGTGAAATCTATTGCACGGAAAAGTGTTTGCAGTGTAGTTTTAAAAGCTAATTGCGATCCATTTATGTGCCGTAAATCATTTTGTAAATGTTTACTACATTAGAAAAGTGTACACTTGGGGGTACCACCATAGTGACATGGAAAGGTCCAGTGTAGTACGCGATTTCGATTTTTGAGAGTGCATCAGTATAAAAGGAACATATTTGGAGCAGGGATCCGGCCCAGGGTTCACACTGTAGGAGACAGTCAGCGAGGGCGCGTTAAAAACTGCATTAGTTAATACAGCTCTTAGCTCATCTCGGCTAAAAACGCCCTGCGGCTGTTCTGTCGGGGGAAAACGTGAGAAACGGTGCTGACGGTAACGGGCTCAGCGGCCACGGTGGAGCCTCGCCAGAAGTCCCCTCTCAGGACGGACCTGAACGCCTTTCTGAACTCCTCGTTCTTCCACGTGTACAGGAACGGGTCGGACACGAAGACTGAACAGAAGAGGAGCCAGGCGCACGTGCGGAACGCTGCCGGTACGGGAGCGAACAGGCCCGCGGTCAGGGTCCACAGCACGGGCTCTGTGGTCAACACGAACACCAGACACACGGCCAGCACGTGCACGCCCAGCCGTTTGTCCTTTCTCGGGAACGAGTACGGCAGGTTGTTGACGAGTTGGAAGTGCAGCACGCTCACGCGCTTAGCGCTGATCTGCACGCGCCGGAAGATCTTGAAGTAGCAGTACGTCACAATCGCGGTCTGGCCGAGAATGGTGAGCGCGAGCGTGGCGGCGGCCCAGGGCTCGGAGAGCAGCATCAGCAGCATCAGTCCGCACGCGAACGCTGGTCGACCAGCCACCGCGAGCCACGGCGGCAGCAGGAACGCGAGCGCGACGAGCCACGATGCGGCGATCATGGCCTGCGAGCGCCTCCGCTGGTATAGCGCGTGGTAGGCGGCGGGCGGCTTCGTGATCAGCACGTAGCGGTTCACGGCGATCAGCGAGTGCGACAGGAGCGACACGGTGGCGCCGATGAAAAGCAGAGCGTCCCGGGGGGCGGCGCCGTAGAGCGGGGATGGCACTGACGCCGCCACGGCCGCCTCGTGTGGCATCCAGAAGGCGCACACGAGCAAGTCGGCCGCGCAGCCGTTCACGATGAAGGCGTTGCTCGCTGTGCGCAGCTTCTTGAAGCTCAACACCAGACCGATGACCAACAGGTTGAGAACGGTGCCGAGAGCGCACATGAAGGAGAACAGAGCGGCGATGGAGATGCGCTCCGCGGCTCCGGTGTCACACCGAACCGCCGTGCTGTTCTGCATGACCGCTCACGAGCCTCACGTTCACATCACATCACATCACATCACGGCTGATTGTCCGAGCGAAGGGAAGGGAGTGCGCGTGCATAACTCTATCGCTCTATTCGTCTTTCCTGGTGCTGATGCTGCAGCCGCGGTTTTGTACGTGTGTGTGAGTGCGCGTGCGCGCGCTTCCTCTCTCCATCCTCCCTCTATCTTATGTTCTCTAGCGCACGCGACCGAGTGAGAGAACAACAGCGGTGCAGCTTTTAATTTTACTGATGGGGAACAAAATGAACACTCAAATGAACATCACTCAGCAGTTTGTTCACAGAGAGGACTGGGTGAGGGGTGATAATAATAATAATAATAATAATAATAATAATAATAATAATAATAATGGTCATATCTACATGAAAATTTCACACAAAACAGTTTCGAGTTTACACAGAATGGTGTGAAACACAAAAAACACCCTATGAGCGACACTCTATGCATGGAAACGCCTTGTTGATAAGAAAGATTATCAACTGGCAGCTTGCCAGATTCAAGTTGCAGGAAGGATACAGTAACTCAATCACTCTTTATAACTGTGGTGAGCAGAAAAGCATCTCAGCGTGCAGAAAACATTGAACCTTGAGGTGGATGAGCTACAACAGCAGAAGGCTACATTGGGTTCCACTCCCATCAGCCAAGAACAAGAATCTGAGGCTATCATGGGCACAGATTCACCCGAACAGGACAGTTGAAGATTAGGGGAAAAAATCACCTGGTCTTTTTCCAGTCTTCAACTGTCCAGTTGTTTCACCCTGCAGAACTTCCACACACAGGATGGTGTTTTTTATGCACCATTCTATGTGAACTCTAGAGACTGTTGTGTTTGAAAATCCCAGGAGATCAGCAGTTTATGAAATACTCAAACCAGCCCACCTGGCATCAACAGCTATACCATGGTTAAACTCATTGAGATCACATTTTTCCCCCATTCAGATGTTTGATGTGAACATTAACTAAAGCTCTTGACCTGTATGTGTATGATTTTTTCCATTGTGCTGCTGCGACATGATTGGCTGATTAGATAACTGCATTAATGTGCAGGTGTACATGTGTTCCTAATAAACTGGACACTAAACTAGTGAGTGTAAACTAGACCAGTTAACTGTAGCACATCTGTTGGTGTGCACAATGGATCAGGTCACCTCTACCCCATGCACTCTGAAAAAATAGGTAGTAAACTGTCCCTTTCATTGTGCATGATGTGGTTTCACCAAGGGTTAATCCGTTGTACCTTTAGTACAAGTAAACACAATGTTTACATACTACATGTTTACCAGCACCACGTTGGTTGTGCCTTCATCAGTGGATGTTCATGGACGTCTACTTCTCGGTTAGACTTCCAGTCTTTTTGAATTTGTTTATAAGTTTGTTCCATGTTTCCTGTTAAAGTCCACACCTATCTTTGGTGATTGTGGCCAAAGAGTTCCATTTCTACTTCAACAGTACACACTTGCTTCCAAAATCCATCTGGCTTATCTAGATATTGTTCTGCATACGTTTCCTTTTGAAGACTCTTCCAGGCAGATCATATTTGTGCAAGCAACACTGCAGAGTATAACAGTACACCACCACCTCTGTGTCAGCTAAACCTTTCTGCAGGTCTTTGCTGTTATTTGGGGATTTTGCTTTGCCATTTTTAGTTGTATTGGTCTTCCAGATCTTGCATTGACCTCCACAGCTCTCCTTAACAGCCATTTCTTAATGACATTTCGGAGAGTGGAAACCGCAAGCACTTTTGATATCTTTTTTACAGCCTTCCTCTGCATTGTTGGTCTCATTTAGCTTCATTTTCAGATCCTCAGTCAGCTGCTTTGAGAAGCCCATGGTTGTTGGGTGTTAGCACAAGGTTCGAAGAGTCCCAGATTATAATACACTCTGAAATTTTTTATTCCTAATGGCAATTCTTGAGCTGCCTAACTAACGAGTCCATTTAGGCCTAACAAGGTACTTACATTCAGAGACTTTACAACTGGAACAATGTGCAAGCTTTTGCGCCTGCCGTAATTACTATTATTTTTGTATTTTTAAGTTGCTCAAATATAACTTAACCATGAATTAATATTTGCAGGAGAAATGTTATTTGTCTTAAAATAGTTTGCTGCAGAGGTTGTGTTTACTCCTTTTCACTTCAAAAATCAACAAAAGGGGTGCGCAAACTTTTGCATACAACTTTCAATCTCGACTTTCAATGTTCACCTAAAAGAGCTGAATTGAAGGGCTTGTGTGTGAATCTTTAAATTCCCTTTAAATGGGATTTAGTGATGTGTCTTTCACAAAAAAAGTCAGCTCTTTGAGTTGGCTCTTTTAGAGAGCCAGCACATTATTAAATCCCATATTTTGTGTGTAAAAGTTCATAGACACCATTTACTCACATATCTGTGTGTACACATTGCTGATCAATAAGGGCTCAGCATGGCCTTCAGCTTGAATTAGTAGTTCACTTCATGTGGAAAGGAAACGAAGGAAAGGGGTGCAGTGGATCAATGAACCACAAGAAAACCACAACAAAGTACAGCCTTTAACACATTCAATTACGAGCAAACACAATTAGCCCCTCAAAAAGCACAAGCCGTTTATATGCTCTGCTGCGTGTCATAGAGAACATACACTCATTAGGTTTCTATTTTTTAACAGATCCAGTGCCTGTGCAAATAGATGAAGCTCATGTATGGTATTAATAACATACCACCATTTCCTTTGTGGAGTTTACTGAAGTGTGAATGTCTACACACAGAAAACAAAACACCATTTTTGCATCAAATGTGCAAAACAAATAACATTTTATTCCGTTTTTTTTTTTTTTACTTTTTTTTTTTACTTTTTTAAAAGCGATACAGTGTTTTGCATTTCATTTTGTCCATTTACTACTCATGAAAAGCAAAAATACTGAGCTACTTTATATATATATATATATATATATATATATATATATATATATATATATATATATATATATATATATATATATATCCTGTATATGCAGGAGAATACTGTACAGCTGTAGTCTGTATATTCATAATCTCTATATAAGAGGTAGAATACTTAAATTGACAAAAAAAAAAAAAAAAGTATAAACATAGAAAATCACTACATCATCTGGAATGTAGAGAGTGCTGCTACAGGGCCACAGAGGTGACACAGTAATCAGGCTAATACATACAACAGCAAACAATAGGATAAAACATCTACCTAAAACTTTTCTTTTTTTTTTTTTTTTACATTAAATCAGTGGAAACCCAAAAGCAGTTTTAAACCCTATCTGGGTTTAATCGTCAGTAGATAACATCCGTCAGCAACACTCATCTTAAGATCATTAATATTGTAGTTAAAATAGGTTGTTTTTGTGTCAAACACACAAAAACATCAGATCATCTCATTTTCCTATAAATTCATATATAAAACGTAATTTACCATCAGCATCAACATGTCAAACGTACCATATGGTACATTAACAGTCCCTGTCACTACAGTGGCGTGCATAAGTACTCACCTCCCCTTGACCTTTTACACATTTTGTAGTGTTACAACCAGGAACTGAAATTGACTTAATTGGGATTGAATGTCATAAGTCTAACAAAATATCATATAATATTGAAAGAAGGGTGGACAGATATAGTAAATCAGGCTTCCCCCGCAACCCTGTGTAAGATAAAAGGTATGGAAAATGAATGGATGAATAATATCATAAACTATATTGGGGTTTTTTTCCTTACACTTCAATATTATGTGCTTTTTTTTAGATTCATGACATAAAATCCAAGTTAAGTTCATTTCAGTTCCAGGTTGTAACACTACGAAATGTGGAAAAGTTCAAGGGGGAGGGGGGTGAATACTTACGAAAAGCAGCATATATTTTCTGTGTGCATTAACAACAGTATTAAGATTGCTTGTACTCAGCTGAATCATAATGAGATCTGTGTAGGAGTTGGAATAAAGTCCCTGAAGCATCCCAGCTCCAGTTTAGAGCTGTTACAAAATGACACAATCACGTTGTAGAGCTGCAGAGCGTGTTGGGACCAGTACCGACTCACAGCACCGCACTCACACACTCCATTGTGACATTTTTTTCCCCCAAAGATGATGAGGAGACGTGCAACACGACCAAGCTAAATTATTCTGATAATCATGGACATTGCTAAAGTTGCTGCTAAAGGAAATAAGGCCATTGATTATTTCACAGAAATAGACTTTCATACAGAGCAAATAATCATGCTGCAGGTTTGACTAACACTAGAGAGCAATGAGGCAATATCGAAATCGCAATTACATTATGATCCTGTAGGAATTTTTAGTACATCTATAACAATGATATGGTTCATAAATGAGATTATGACCAATCAGAGAGCGATGTAGTAGGCACTAAAACTAATTTGTTGAACTAGGATTTTTTGTCAATGTAACATCTTTTACTTGTCAACAAATATCAGGACATCCATGCTTTACAATACAACCTTAAAATAAATCAGGATCTGATTAGGTGTGAGCATTCACACCTAATTTTGCAGAGATGGAATTGATAAGGTTGGTTAATTTAGACTTTTAATTAAACGAACCCAAAAAAAAAAAAAAAAAAAAGTATGTACGACTGAAAATGTGCTTGTAAAACACTTTCATTCACTGGTCAGAAATACGGCGACAGAAAATGCTGAGCGAACATTCACCGAGTGCAGGTAGAAATCACAAAAATCACCCTAGCATGGAGAAATTGAGTTATTTATTATATAAATAACTAGTTTGTGTATTGCATCCACTGCTTATATTTTCTCTTTTTGGAAGCTTTATGTCCACTTGACTGTCCAAAATAAATCTGTCTACTTGACTGTTTTTTAATAATAAACAATGGCAGACAACATGTACCAAAACATGTCAATCTGTGAAATTTAGGCTGTTGTCTGGTTAAACTTTAAATAAAATAAAATAAAATGAAGTAACCACACCTTATTTACACTGGGGCGGAGATAGCACGTTTAACTTATTCGACGTGAACTCTGCCCTGAATTTGTGCCAGTATTTCTTTCCTTGAACACTATACTGCATACATGAATCTGTTAAAGGTTAGCTTGATTAATACATTTAATACGTTTGCATCCCTCAGTTTAGCCCTCATACTGTAGGTTTGATATGTCGTTATAGATACTCTTAAGATCATAACAAAAGTTACCTTTAAACAAATTTCCTTAAACCAGAAATATAACCTGTACACTTTATATTGACAAGCCTAAGATATGGATCATAGATCAAAAAGTATAGACAAATTTAGTAAAAAAAAAATCTCATCTAAAAATAATCTTTTTCCTTAGTACATCTGCGTACATATATATATATATATATATATATATATATATATATATATATATATATAGAGAGAGAGAGAGAGAGAGAGAGAGAGAGAGAGAGAGAGAGAGAGAGAGAGAGAGAGAGAGAGAGAGAGAGAGAGAGAGAGAGAGAGAGAGAGCACATCTATTTCAAAACACATAATTATGAGTTTCCTTCAGAGCATTCTAACACTGGATCTACAGATCCAGTTCCAGCACCTCTGGCTTTATTCAGTTCCTTTTGTGCTCACATAGCAGGCTGGATGTCAGCGAGTGAAGAAAGAATGATGGGCCAGGGGGACAGGTTCAGGATCGGTGCATAGTTGCAGCTTTAATACCGAACACAGTCCGACTGAAGGGACTGGGAGAGAGGGGGGAGAATAATAAGAGAAAGTCATTACCACACTGAATATAACAACAGAAAATGACACATCACAGCACGGATAAATGTTAGACTAAACAGCTGAGCTTTGAGGCTTATTATTATGGAAGAGACAGATGAGAGAAAGGACAGAGAGTCATCTCAATGTGGACAGGAAAATTAAATTTGCATTAAATATGTGAAAATTACAATCACTCTCCTCTCTAATAGACAGGAAACAACATTGAGGCTAAGTAATAGAAAAAGTTGCTGAATATAGATGTACCACATGCATAATCGAGTACCAATTTGTGCATATTGCTCAAAAGAAAAGCAGCACACATACAGCAGGAAAAATAAAAAAAAGATCTTAACACATTAGTGGAGATAATGTTTTTTGAGGTTTCAGAGATGGACCCCAGCAAATGGGGATTCAGGAAAAAAACACAAAAGGGTGTTTACCACTAAACATTAATTTAGCACATTTCCCTCACACCTGCAGGGTTGGGGGTTTGAATCCCACCTCCGCCCGTGTACGGAGTTTGCATGTTCTCGTTCTTCGGGTGTTTCGTCCGGGTACTCCGGTTTCCTTCCCCAGTCCAAAGACATGTGTTGTAGGCTGATTAGCACATCCAAACTGTCTGTAGTGTGTGAATGTGTGTGTGATTGTGCCCTATCCAGGGTGTCCCCTGCCTTGTTCCTCGAGTTCCCTGGGATAGGCCCCAGGCTCCCCCACAACCCTGTGTAGGATAAGCAGTATGGAAAATGGATGGATGGACAAGCAGAAACAAGAGTTAAAACAATTCTGGGTTCTATTTCTAGTCCATTCTCTTAAAAAGAGGTTGAAATAGCAGCGACTGCTTAAATGTGAGGTTGAAATCTAACATCTATCAATAGCTCAATAATGAAACTATTAGAATGATGTGGAACAAACTATCAAACTTAGTCTATCTACTTCTAATTTATCTTCCAAAGACATTTTGTGGAAAAAATGATGATTGAGTAAATGATCCACCTTGTTCACATTCATAAACCCGTGACTGGGTTTTTTACATGCACCTTCTGAGTCACTGCTGATGATGTATTACTTATGTGTCACCAAAGCAAATGGAGATCAAATCTAGGGGATATGCCACTCTGTGTAATCACCTGACACAACTGTCACTGATGCATGAATATACAGTCTGGGCTAGAAAGAAATCAACCCCAGCCTCACTTCTCACTTCTTCATAACATTGTGTCTTTTTCCTACAAGTATTGGTGGTGCTGTTGCACTCAGTTCCACAAAAAAATAATTTGTCAAGACATTTAACAGCAAACAATATGATGTGGACATGACATTTTATATTTTATCTTCAAAGACTACGATATACAATATGTATCACGATATATAGGTTTGCTAAAAAACTATAAGTAAAATAGTAAAAAAAAATGTAAAAAAATAAAATAAAAATAAAATAAATAAATAAATAGTTCAATGATACATTAATATCTACAGAATTTATTTTTTTTTAATTGTAAGAATGTTAACATTTTGCAATTTTAAAGATTTAAACAAAATCAAATCAGTTGCTTCCAGAGTTAGTTGTAATTGAGTAATTGTTAGTTAATAAACATAAAAATGTAAGAAAAAGATATCACAATAGACATAATATCTCAGAAAGATAATTCATCACAATATGGACATTATATCTTCATATTGCCCAGCCCTATTCCATTGCTTTCCAGAGTTTTTCGAAATGCAAAAAAAATTTCACTGAGAAGAAAGAGAAGAAAAAATCTCCTGAATTAGGCATGTCTGTCTCTTCTAAATGAAGATGAAGGATGCTGACTGAACAGATGAAAAAGCAACAGAACACAGACGAGCTAAACATGACGCTCTGTGATTTTTTTGTTTTTTCCTTTCCATCCCTGAAGCATGTGGGTGTTTTGATCTCGCTTGCACAGCAACACTGCTCACAACCTGCTCACACTCCTCACAGCCATTTGATGTCTCGTAATCCGTGATGTTTAGCCATGGGAATGTTTCCATAATAGCAAACCAAGATTGCAGTAGCTACGCACCTGTACCTCAGGATGGAGGTTTACTTTATCCAGGCAAGCGTGGGCGAGATCTGGCTCTAAATCAATCATTTCAAACAGAGGAGGAGAGCTGTTAGTGAAAGTTGGGGGAATAATCCAGCAGCTTCCTGCTGCTCCTCTCACGACTCAAGTCACCTGGTCTAAGTCATTATGTGTAGTTGATGGCACGGGACAAAAAAAAATAGATCTGTGAGGAAAGCATTTGCCCCAGTGGAACCTATACCCCTGGCTGGGAGAATACTTCTATAATGCCAAATCAAAGCTTTCAGGATTCTGTATTGTACTTCATGATGCATGTTCAAGCTGTGAGCGTGTAGGCGAGAATTGGCTCTAAAGCCATCCTTTCAAAGGCAGGAGTAGAGTTATCCTGCATCCTGCTGCTCCAGTCACGAAAGGCTATTTAATTGAGCTGGAAGGTTACACCTTACACCAACAATCATGAACACAAGCACGACAATACGAGGAAATTCACTTCTGGTCTTTCCACCACACCTCTGGAACGACGACTGAATGACTGAGCAGTGTGGTCGCTCTTAATGACTTACATATATGTACCCAGAGCTGTTGAACG
This sequence comes from Cranoglanis bouderius, assembly GCA_023630585.1. NCBI lineage: Eukaryota > Metazoa > Chordata > Actinopteri > Siluriformes > Cranoglanididae > Cranoglanis > Cranoglanis bouderius. The sequence continues at coordinate 17,485,181 of CM042553.1, forward strand.
CTGAGTGGTCAACGGTATTGATTAATATTCTTTATACCACAGTTCAGTTGAATGCTTGAATCTGATTGGTCAGAAGACATGCATTATTTTCGTGTAACAGCACATGTAGTTCCGACTGTAACGTGAATGTTAATATCAATGCACTCATTAATGCACTAACATGTTATTGTTTCTATTGTAACAGCTCATACACAGGGATTTGTATGGCAGATGCTCCCCAGGGTGCAGGGTGTTGTTTAACAAGTAATTCTTATAATCGTTGTGTTGATGGTTTATTTAACATTTACAGAAGGAGTCTTGGTTGTAAGCGCTCTTAGTCTCAGTTACACTATCCTTTTTCTATGTTTTCTTGGTAAAATGACAGGCTGTGTGTGTGTGAGAGAGTGAGTAATGCAAAATAATGCAAAATAAGGCTTGCACCTGCCATATAACACATTGTACATTTTATAGTTACTTTTAATGTGGTGCAACATCTGCAAGTTCTATTCTCATTTGCATTATACCAGTCTCTTTTTTTCTCTCTCATGTTATCAAGAAACCACAAAGCATAAACTCCTCTGTCCCGAAGATGTTGGAAAACTTACATCTTTAACTCTGACTTTTGCAAAGCGCTAACACTAGTGAGCCCTTCCATAAATGTTAAATAAACATCTATTCACAGAAAACTTAACCATATCAACACTTAGAAGTATTTCTTCATTAAATAACAACATATTCTTAATCTGTTTATTATTAGTATTAGATTATGTGGAGCAACCACCATACATGTACATGAGCAGTTGATATAGAAATGATAACGCATTAGAACAAGGGCATTAATATAAACCTGTATTTTGTAGCCGAAACTACGGTTGATTATTGTTCCAGCATAACAGCTGGTTTTTGGAGAAGTATACCAAAAGTCACTAAATACTATATGTAAGAAAGAATTTTTAGGTTTCCTGGAATTAAAACTTTGATGTAAACAAGCAGTCAGCATAAAGGACAGGTCGCATGACTGCCCAATGACTGTGTATTGGCAAACATGTAACAGGGAAGGACTGTGGTCATGGTGCTTCAATAAGCACTTTGTGTAGCCTATAATAATCCCAGCCCATCGAACAGCAGCATGGAATGAGCTGTAAGTTAGTGTGTTAGTGCTGGAGGCAGCATTAGATCCAAACAAGTGTACAAAGCAGCCAGAACCACTGTGACAGATGGATAGATATGTTAGCTGTAATCGAGATCTAGCTTTTTTCTTTTTTTAACGGTTTAATAAGTGAGCGTGGGATAGACTCGAAATGAAGCAGAGGAGTTAAAAGGTAGCGTGTATTTGAGTGCTGCTACAAAATTAGTTTCAACACCACAAACAATTAAAGCCCACTAGACGACGGCAACTGGAGTATATTTAAAGGCCTTAATAAGAGCTTCATTAGAGGACGTAGAAAACAAACACACCGAGTAAAACACCCGGGAGATAATCAGAAGCATTTGCAGGGAGCTTAGATTAGACATCTTGTGCGCTAAAAGTGATATGCAAGTACTGTACATGGTTCTCTCTCTCTCACAGACACATACACACTAAAGATACAAAAGCATTCAGATAACAATATAAAACAATGTAGTTAAAGGTGTGATCTCATTATTTTATTAAAATTCCTTTATTAATAAGTCATTGCTTTAAGTTGTACACTACACTTAAAGGAATGGTTCAGAGAAAATGATAATTTGCACAGTTCCACTTATGCTAAATATAGTTTCTCAGCCAAGACATATTTGTTGTACAAGCTAATATATTAGCATTAAATGGAAGTCTATGTCACCCAAAATCTTTATTGTACATAAACCAAACTTCACTGCATAGCCAAACACTGTTATGCCATCAAGGCAGCCAGAATGAACAATCAGAATAATTCATTTTCCACCTGAAGCACAAACATTTGAACAGTTAAATTTGTAGCCAAAAGTAACAAGAAATGCGAGTAATAATAATAATAATAATAATAATAATAGAGTTTATATTTTAGTTCATATAGTATAGTTTATTTTAAAATACTGTAGCATAAATATGTTATACCAGCCTCCACTCTTCTGGGTGACATAGACTTCCATTACTCATAAGATACATTACTTTCATAGCTGTAGTGCAAAACTAAAGAAGTAAGCGGAAACTTTTTCTCTAAACCCTCCCTTTAATTCTGGCAGAAATAAAGGCATGAGTAGGATTAGAAGGATTACGCCTGAACAAAAGGAATGGCATTAAATGAGGGAATGTGAGAAAGGAGTTGTGACAAGAAATGCTGCTGTTGCATGTGCAGGGATGTGCAAGGAGGAGGACGAGCTCACTTACAGGAATGGAGCGGCTGAGGTAGCGGGTTGAGGGCTGACTCAGACCTGCGGTGACCGGATTCTGACCTGGCTCCTCCAAGCCAAACCTCCGAGTGGTGGAGGCTGCACCCAGGTTGCTGTGGTTGTGGTTGCTGAATGCCGAGATCTTGGAATTGGCATTCGAGGTGCTATACTGATCACTGTTGTTGTTGACTTCGTATTGAAACCTGTGCGCAGCCAGAGCCGAGATGCTGGCAAATGTGGCACGGGGGACAGGGAAGGACGGAGACGAGGACGGAGACGAGGAGGCAAACGAGGGTCGAGGGTAATTCCCAGAGTCTCCGGCGATGACGTACAGGTTGCCCAATGAAGTGGCTAATCTGGAGTTTAGACAGGAGCTGGAAGGTGGACAGGGGGGTGAGGGAAGTAACATGGACACAGATTGGGGACGGAATGGTGGACTCATCACTGCAACACACTCAACACACACCACACGTCCTAACAACATCACGACAGGCAGAAGATGCAGAATGAGCAGAAATGGCTTGGTCTTTCTGTTTTTGTGATTTTTTTAGCACAAAAAAGCGGTTCAGTGGCTCCTGGCCTATTAAAAATGCCCCAAAAATGCCCCAAGCTGTCATGGAGGTCATAATGTTCTGTCAGTTACTCGGTATAAAAGCAAGGAATGAAAACAATAGAATGCCCTACTTCCCTATTATGGGTTTGTAGAGAGAGAGAGAGTGATAGGATGAAAGAGGTAGATAGAGTGGAAGTGTGAGTAAGCATGAATAAGAGTGAAAGTTACTTTAAAATGTAACATAGGATAATATCAGCATAGCGGATGTGAGTCACCCACTTCCATAAGTGAACCGTATCTACCGGCTGTTTATCTGCATCAACGTATAGAGTAGTCACAAAGAGGGAAAAACACCACCAGGGGGCTGAGGGTAAAAATGCAAGACATAGAGGAAAAGGGGGAAGGGTAGGAGTTATATATCAGACAAGCACAGAGGAAAGGAAGGAAAGCATTAACATAGTTAACTAACTGATGTAGCCAAGATGGGGAAAGATTAGGGAAAGTGAAAGCAGCATTGTCTATACAGCCTAAACAACGTGAGAATGAAGATCAGAACGGGAATGTAGGGACATAAAACACTATGCAAAGGAACACTCACCTCTCCAGGTTGGCTGAGGAAGAAGAAGAGATTCGGCTGATTCTCTTGGCCGAGGCGGAGGTAGTGGTGGAAGTGGAGGATGACAGTTTGGAGGGTTTGAGGGGGGAACTTGAGCCATGAGTACTGAAGCCAGTCATTCTACTGTGAAACACGTACACATATGTTGATAAAAGCTAAACAATGGTCACATTTTTATTCAAAGTGACATTTTGTCAAAGTCATTTTCTGGTATTGTAAGACCAAAATAAGACCATTTTTATTGATCTATTAAATGGAATATAGACAATAACACATGAAGAGAGTACTAATTGAGTCAATTTCATTGAAATACTTGTTTAAATTTCATGAATGATGTATCTAATGTTTCTTGGGGAAAAGGACTTTTAATAATTACACATACTAAAAAATATCAACAGATATTTTTCCTGCTGTATCATAAAGATATAAATATGCTGCATGTTGAACGACACCTATAACACACTGTACCTTCTGACCTCAATCTTGACGGTCATTATATATTTATTCATTGTGAACAGGAAACCATAACATTTTTTGTGAATTCGTTAGCTAGGAGCTATATCAAACACGGCAGCCATCTGTGCAATATACTTTATAATGAATCACCACACATGTTTATATTCTTCCTTTAGCCATCCTGACTACCCTCATACAGTCTGTGGGTATTGTGATGAATCATAGCACTAATGTATAAATAATTGTGAATAAAATAATCATGACACAATGCAATCTAATGATAAATTATATAAATGCTGTTTCACAATACAAAAACATAAGAATCAATATAAATTAATATTAATTAATTATAAATTAATATTCTGTCCACATTGTGTATCCCTAATGTAAACACACTGTCCGCCATGTAGTCATTTCATAGACAGCAAAATAATCAGCGAAGTGAACTTTCGCTGGAATTTCCACTGACATGGAACATAAATGCAGCACCAGTTTCTAGATATCAATCAGGGGAAATTCCACTTTCCATTCCAAATTTCCTTTTACATAACTCAATATAGCCAATGATACACAAACATAAAAATGGCACATATTTATTTTAACAGTTACACAAAGCAAACTCTCAAACATTCTGAGTGAACTTGGCAATGCACGTTTTGTTTTTTATATGAGCTACTTAAGGGTTAAAATGATTAGAAAATAGATTCCTAAAGGCCCTACTTTATCTCAGAAAGGGGTTATGAAAGAGCCAGAAATAGCCTGGGAGGAACAATAAGGAGGCACTGGTAATAAGCACAGGGTCAGGAAAGATGCAGGAAAGAGAGAGAGAGCACTGTGTTCTGCTACTACTCATTCTTCAGCAGCTCTTCATCATGAAGATTTCCCTCTCTCACTTAGAGAAGGAAAAAAAAACAGATGAATGGGTTTTAAAAAAAGGCAGCTGCAGTGCACTTTCATTCCATCTTCATCCATCTCTTTCATTCAAACTTGGTCATTTATCACTTTTTGTGTCGTTTCGAGCAAAGAGGCCATCTGTGTAGCTGTCTTTCATTAATCCATCCGTCCTTTCTGCGTAACTTTGTCTCTCTTGGTCAGCGCAGTAAAATGAGTAGGAGGACCATTCTAGGGTGAGAGGCCTCTTTTCTCACCACTCTTGAGGCTCTGATGTAAATTCAACAACCTCCTTTTGAACGAGTGTTTGGCCCTTAATTAATTTCGCACAAAGTGCTAAAAAGCGGGCCATGCGCATCATCAAGAGCATCATCGATATCTGCATGTGATTGTTCTGCTCTTCTGCCAGTTGCTTTGTGAGTTTTGTGAGCCATGGGTCTTGAGAAGGGCGATAAGTGCCCTGTGCTGCATAATGTGTGCTCGAAGGTGGGGGAGAAACGACGCTCCTAAGTACTATTTGTAGTTGTATGATAAATATTGGTCATGGAAATTTTGCTGAGGTTAACAGAAGAAAACAAGACAGCAGCTAGTTTTCATGTTGCAAATCCAGTTCAAAACAAGCATGCTTTAATTTAGTGTGCTCTTTTTAGCATATATATCAAAGAGTTTAAAAAGTCTGTGATGGGAATCTGGCATGGACGTCCATGTTTTTGAGTAGAAACAAAGCAAAATGTTCCTACTATCAAAAGTGAAATGAATTATGTATTCAGCAGCTGTGTGCTTGCTTCTGAGCTTTAAAAACAAACCAGCATGACCTGAGTCACACTGTTCACCACTGACAGTTACAAAGGAATTTAAAAGTAGAAAAAAGTTAAACAATCTCAAAAGTAAGTGTTAAAAACAACAGAGCAAGAGCATATTTAATCCCTCACTGTTTTTTAGCTACATTCAACATCATATTAATGAGAACCCTAATACAGAAGTAGCAGAGATGTTGGTGCAAATGCTGGATTCAAAGTCCCAGAATGCAATGCAGCTATACAACACTAAGATACATTACAGCAGAGACTCGGCTCGGCTAGATAGCGATCTACAAGATGATGAGTATGATGGCCTTTACAGCCATTTTAGCATGAAGGCTTCGGAAGCTGGTCTGTTTGAGCAGAATGTACAGATGAGGAGGTGATAGAGCTGGACAGATTAAGGACTAAAGCACATGTGCATCACTCTCTTTATATAGGATGAAGTGCGGGTAAATCCCGCTGCACCACTATCGGCAGGTAGACGAACGGCATTGTGGGTAGTTTAAGAATTAATTTAAGTGTAAATAGACCATAGAACATGTCAATGAAAGTTTGAACTAAGAAAACTCTATTTAGAATTTCATTACAAAGTAAATCTTCGATGTTATTGAAAATTATAAAGATATAGGATTGTTTAGGGTGGGTTACGTTTTGTTTTTCAGCACCATTATCTTCATCTTAAGCTCATCATTAACTGAACAGAAGGCCCTCTCACATACCTTTTAAACAGATTCTGCAATTATTAAAATGCAGCACTGAATCAGCAGAGTTCTCAGTATTCAATCAAAAATAGAAAAAAAGGAATCAGCGCTTCCTTAGTGCTTTAATCAAACAGATAATACACTAACAGCTCACAAAGACAGAACATCATTAAAGAGAATGATGTTTCAGGATCTACCTGTGTTAAGTAACAAAGACAACATCTACGAGAGACAAGTGACACTGCATGTTACTATGGCAACCGCACACTAGGCACCCGGCTCCCTGTGTAATTACTTTAGCTCCACATCTTTTGTTTGAAAGGCAGAGGAACACGTACCATTAGTCCATAGCTGACTGAGTTGTAAAAACAACTGATGCTGGGCGAGGTGATAATGTAGGCCAATATTGATATTGTGTTAAATTTTACTTTTCTGAGATGTTTTTACATTTTAAAAAAAATAATAATTACAAGCTGACAAGAAGCTGCTGATGTTAATATTATGTTAATATTTTGTAACTATCTTTAAATGTTTACAGATTTTATTTTAAATTGTTCCTTCTTTTCAGTGTTAATTTTAAATTAAATATTTTAGAGATAAAAAATATGTTTTTAAAATCTAAAATACATAAAATACATAATTTAGACATTAAATAAAGTAACATCAAACATGTTTTTAAATCTTTTTTTAAACTGTTTTCCTGGTGACATATTGTGTATCTGAGAAATGTCTGAGAATCATGATATGATATTTTTGTCATGACCCCTACTAAAAAGAAAACCTGATGACACCCCATAAGAGCGTTGGCCCTCAAAGCAAAAGCCTATATATAATGTGTTTTCTTTTTCAGGGCATCTTAAGCTACTTAGATATGATCATTTTATGAATAATGTTAAAATTCAAATTGTTAAATATTTTTGCATATTTATTAGAAAGTTATGATTTCATTAATCATTTGAATGCAAACCAACTGCAGGCATTCTTTAAACTGGCTTGTTACTGATTTTAAACAGACTTATTACTGATTTTATCATCCATCTTTTATGTTTACTCTGGTGCATTGTCCTGGTAATCTATTTCCAAAAGAATGCATGTGAAGGAAGGAAGTGAGGTCAAATCCCAGGGCTGCCAAAGGGCCACTGTTGAGATCTTAACCCTCATCTGCTCATCTCAGTGCACGGATTAGATTTTTCATCACTCATATGGTGGCTTGACCAAATTATTTCACTAAATATCTACTAACTGTCTAGCTCTAACTATTTGTTCTGTGTGCATATTAGCTAAGTGACAGTGTGCATATGTGTACTCCGATTTACAAAGAAGTACAAATATGTAAGAATGAGTCAACTATAACGTACACTATGCACATTCCTACTAGCGGCTTTTCCAAAAGTAAGTATAGTACTGGTAAAGGTCCGGATGGAAAAGTCCGGATCCACAACTAAAATGACTGAATGGTTTACTTTTTAATGATTAACCATCAGTGATTATGTTTTGTTTCACAGTGGCACTGCATGTTACCAGTTTTGATTAATGTCACTGTAAGCGTGGGCCAGTCAGTTTGTAATTTTTAAAAGAAAAACTTTTAATAAAAACATATCACAATATCTCAGAAAGGTTTTGTGTGACCTAATTTATCACGATATCAATAATAATCAATGTATGATCAATCTCACTTACAGTTATTTTTTATTGTACCTGTCTGTGAAATTTTCTAACAAACTTAGTTTTCTATATTTTCCAGAATGTAAACAAATTAGTTATCCATGATGCTGACCAAAGCTGAGATCTGTACATTCCCATGTTAATGAACATGGACTTTCTTTATCCAATATGCTTCATATCTGACCACTCGCATGACTTTTTTGTCCTGATAAACAATGCTACAGATGAGACACGTCTGTTCTGAACTTGAAGAGGAAAACAAAACACACACCCCTTCTAATTTCTCCCTAATTTGGTCACAATAGCCAGCTCGCCAGTATAATAAGACAGCGACCAAACGGATAGGGTGAAGGCTAACTGTTTTTTAGCTGACTGGCTAGTGTCACTGTGATTGACAGTGGAGCAAGAGTATGCCCATGCTTCCAAGAGTGCAAGGCCAATTTTGGCTCTTGGCCACGGATAGCGGTGTTGATCTCTGGATGATAGTGTCAACGTTTTTTTGGTGTGCCACTCAGAAGCCAGTCATTCAAAAGAGTAAAAGCTTCCCTCTCTAATCTCGCTAGCTCTCTCTGTAGCTAGTGTCTGGTCCAAAGAGTGTCCTTTAGCTAATTTACATTAAACACATGTGACTGCATAAACTGCAACACAGGATCTGCTACAGAACCCACACTGGTTCATGTTTAGAAAACTGGAGTCGCTGAACTACCGATAGTTTTTTTTTCATATATTGATTGGCTCTGCTACTGTATTTTGTCAAGTTCTTAGTTCGGTGTGATGAAATATTTTGCTGGGTCCACCAGCTGATGACCCCTGGTGTACACTATGCACTTCCTACTACCTAAATTTATTATAGAGTACACTCTGCACTTACATGCTAACAGCTCTCCCAATAATGAGCACATTGCACACAATATCCCTACTAACACTGACCCCTAGAGTCAGTATAATGTTAACTGTGCACATACTAACAGCTTAATTTTGTACCGACATCTCTCAGTCATTGATCTGCAGACCTTAAAGGAGTCTCTGAATCTCTTTGAATTATAGGCTGGTCTTACCTCAGAGTTGTGGAGGTGGATGACCTGGGCTGCCTCCGGCCCTTTAAGGCCCGTAGTTTGTCTCCTTGAGTCATGCCGAGACCGTTTTCACTGTATTCACCGTTCTGTAAAATGAGTCAGACACATACTGTACAGTCACGATCATGTGAAGCACCTTGACCTAAAGCGCTGCTTTCACTCCACCAAACTCTCAAATGACCCCAATTACTGGCTGACCATCTGGAGCTTGCAGGGATTGTGGACCAAATCCTGGTAGTGTGAAAGGTCTCCACCACCTTTACACATGACTCTTAACTTTATGCACTCAATAACAAATACACAAATTAATGACTTAGTCTATTTGCCAGGATTGATGATAAAACTGCCAGGAGCCACTCAGTTTTGAGCCAAGATAGGGAAAATGCACCGTATTAATCAATCCATTAATGGAACCTTACAGGACTATTAATCTATTCTTTATCTGTAGTCTATGTGTAATTACTACAGACAATAAATGGCACATTTCCCTGTATTGAGGAATAAAAGAAACTGAAAAACTTTTTACTCCAAACTCACTTATTATACAAATCTATGAGCAGCTGTTGAACTCCAATCAACAGGGTTTGTAAATGAAGCTCCACATTCTACATTCACTACCCTACATCATAGTTCTTCAGTTTCCCACTCACAACTCTACTTTCAGTTAGTTACTGTTTGACGCACAGAAAAAAAAAACAACAAAGCAAACACAAAAAATGTCTTTTTCATTACTCTGGAATAGTTTTACAAGCACCAATAATAATATGAAACAGTAAAAAAAAAAATTATTATAATGGAGAAGTCCAAATACAAAAGTTCAAGCTCTTAATTAGCATGAATGCTGTGTAATATTCTTTGTCAAAATTGTGTATTTCTTATTTGCCACGTGTTTAAAGTTGTCATTAGCCCTATCCAGACAGGATTAAATTTACATGGGGTTCTGGTGTAATTTCCTATTTTACAGGTTCTCTTCTATGATTTTATTTCCATCTGGATCAGCCATGTCAGTGTTTTTCTCCGTCCTCCTCTGAGAAAATTACAGGATGAATTATCTATTCTGTGATTCAGTGCCTCTTTGACCATTTGGACACCATGTTGTGAATGGAGCATGATCATATGACCATGTGACACAAACATCCAGGTTCACAGAAAATACATCCCACTAGAAGCTCTGGTCTTTTATATTGTTGTCAGGACCCGAGGGTTGACTGAGAAGACGTAAAAAAAAAAATAATAAATTTTTTTTTTTAATTATTACAGACATCCCCTTGATAAACTAATCCAATCCGAATAGGGTTATTTCCTGATTTTCGTAATTAAACATCCAGGATTTTTTTCACTACCATGGTATCATTTTTTCACATGGTATCGGTACTGAGGTTTAAAACAAAAAACAAAACAAAAAACAGACATACAAACCATATATAAGTGTGAATTCACTCCTGTTTATCAATATGGTCATATATTTGCATATATGATGTGGTTTGGAGAGATATGATCATCACTTCAAGCTTGTAAACAGAGCAAGGGAAAAGCATCTGAGCAAAATCAAAATCTACTGCGATCTGCTAAATGAGTGCAGAGGAGCAATGGGAAAGTCTCTACCCCTTTCTCTCACCTCTTCCATGCTGCCGGATCTGAGGAAGCTGCTGCTGATGGTCAGGTCATCCATGCTAGAGATGAGGCAAGGAACGCTTTCCTCATAAACCCGTGATTTCTGCTGCTTAGAGCGAAGCACATCTCCCTGAGCCCACAGATTCGTCTGCTTCCTACACAACAACAGAACAAAGAGACACAGACAGAACAAAAGAACACAAACAAAGATGGAAGAAGAACAGAAAGAAGACAGAAAGGGAGAATGTCATTCATTTTTCATAAGTGTGATAAGTAAGGAATAAAAGACTCAGTGTTGTGTTGTTACGATAAGATAATCAACGCTGTAATTAGGTAGAGTTACTGTTACTACCCTGAAGTTGATTATTTTCCTAAAACAGCACATTTATTCATTTTATACCACTGCAATGATTGCATATTTTATTTATTACAAGATATGGCATCGATTTATAGTTACATTTAATGTTGTGGAACACCGCTAGCAGCTGTAAACAATCACTCCTTCCACCAGCCTCTCTTTTTTTCTTGAAACTAATAAGGCACAGCTTGTTATGTTACTGAGAAACTTCAGATGTCTTAACTAAAACGTACAGCCTTCCCTCTGACTGTTACTCTGACCAACTCTGACACTGGAGGCCCCTTCCATAAATGTTAAATAAATGTCTCCTTACAGAAAACTTCACCATATCAACGATTATACGTTTTTTAAATCCATTTATGTTAAGTGTCCACCCTGCAAGTGCCTCTGAATGAGCTGTTACTATAGGGACTATAACTGTTATTAGAACGAGCACATTAAACTAAACCTGTGATTTTCAGCTGCACTACTGTCAGAGCTGCTGTTATAGAAAATTAATCAACACTTTCTAACCAATCTTGCACCCCACAGTGGCCTCAGCAGGAAAGTATGCTAAGCAGATAACGCTCACCTCTCCAGCACTACGGAGCACACCACAATCTCCCAGTGTTGGTCTGATCATCACATCAGCGATGGGGGTCTGCTTTAACTCAGCACAGACAGAACCAAACCCTGACTTGACCATGCGTGTATGCGGCTGTGTGTGACAGTATGACCAAGAGCAAGATCCAGGCCCCAGCATGTATAGTTAAGCACTGATTAAGCATTCATTCTCACTGAGATTTCACTTAATCTCAACCACAGCATGCATGCTATATCTGCAATGCTTCTTCCTCTCCTCCATAGAGTGGTTTATTTTCCTACACACTTTCTCAATAGCCTTTCCTGGCAGCAGCAGGACCAAAGCCAAGGAGCAGAGCTCTGTTCTTATCAGAAAAACACAAGTTCATGAGGACACATGATGCAAAAGGGAGTGTCGCTTTCTGGGAAAAAAAAAAACAAAAAAGCTTCTCCACGCTTCTGGAGAATGCATTAAACAACTTCTTCCAAGATTCACCCTTGCTTTAGTGGATAATCTGACCTAGATTTCGTAGATCTGGAATACTGCAAAGCTGCTGTGTGATAATATGCTTCATTTATTAATCTTGTAGTAGATTTCTGTGTAAATGTTTTTCTACGCCAAAAATCCTAGCCTGATTTACAAAATTTCATTCATATTCATGTGCATGACATAAAGGTGAAAGATTATCTATTAAACACGTCATGCTCTTAATCTTCCAGTAATGCAGCTCAGCCATTGTAGCGCATCGGCTACAGTAGTCATACGCTAATGCCTCTATTTTATATAGTGCCATTAAGAGACTTAAACCTGACAGCGTAATCCTTGTACAGAATAATAAACTCATTGACAATTATATGATTTGAAGCCAAGGTTCAAATGAATGATTCTCCTTATATGTAAGATACATACGATACAAATGTTTTTCCCAACTAACTGGATGGATCAGTGGAATAGATGGAATTGATTTTTATGAATATAACATTTCTTGTGTAAATGCTCCTGCAAAATGATTTTAAAATACATTATTTCATATCCAGCTTGATAACTAAGGCCCAATGTTTATTGTTAAAATAAATTCGCTATACAAAATGATAAATAAAACTGAACTGGTGACAAATATAATGGACGAACACCAAGCATCTCTCCCTTGCATAAATTTTAACCACATTATTTGTTTTGACTATTAGGTAACTGCACTATATCAGGGGTTTTTTGTTTCCATTTGTAACATTTGCTGCATTTAACTAAAGGCTGTAATTTCCAACCTTCGACTATGAAAAACAAACAAAACGCACCTGCAATTTGGAATTCCTATTCAGGAACTTGGTACGGTCTCCTCAACCCCCAAGTTCAGCAAGTTCAAAGCAACATGTTCAAAACAACATGGCCACTCACAGTGTAAACAGTAAACAAGCTAGCACTTCCTACCTTTAAATGAGTTATGCTGTATATACAAGTATTTGCTTTAGATAGGCTGGTTAAATATATAACACTGACAATACAGTTTGCTGTTCTGAGGAAATATTTATCACTCATTCATTATAGTTAGCTGGCTAGCTTGTTGCTAACAAAAGACCCATGTTTTTTCCTCTTTGTAGCTCGAACACAGAGGTTGAAAATGAAGTTATTCTGACAGAGTTCCGACTTCCTACTTCAGAGGTAAGTCGAGCGCAGCGATAATTTAGAAAGAAGTGTCTTTTACCAAAGCATCAATCTACAGACTGTCTCTCTCAAGGTCTTATATAAATGGGAAGAAAGAAAATTGTGCCAGGTTATCACTTAAAGTTCAAGTTCAAGTTCAGTTTATTTGTATAGCGCTTTTAACAACGGACATTGTTCAAAAGCAGCTTTACAGAAGTATATAAATATATATCAGCTACTGAGATAAAGATATGGGAAATGAACACTCAAGATAATACATGAGGGAAAGCATCAGAATGCAATTAAGGCTAGAGAACACTTGTTGGTACATATATCCTGCAGTCATTTGGAGCACTGATTGTGCATGTCCTCAGAAATGACCAGTATATGTTCACATGGTGCAATACCAATGTAAACAGTGGGGACGGTATAGCACAATGACACTGTGTCTGCATTGTGCCTTAAATAGAATCACTAAACATTTTACAGTTTCACTTGGAAACCAGACGAACAGATGTTTCTTTTAATCCTCCAGATGTACATAAAGTATGCAGGCTAGCGTGTGAACAGTACAGTTGTCAATATGTTGTCGTTATTTATGCACGTGCACACAAACTGGCCCTTAGACTGAAACATCTAAGTGCAAACTCAAGAATATCCTAATCAAAATATTTCTCCAATTCACACAAGACTCACACAAGATTCACGAGTAATCCTTCTATTCTACTTACTCCTCTAGGAAGTGTTGCTGGGGTCCGATGATGGAGCCGGGTCTGCAGATACGGATCCAAGCGATGGTTTCAGCTGCAGTGAATCGGTAGTGTTTCATCAGGTAGCAGCCAATCAGCGTGCCTGTCCTGCCCAAACCGGCTGGGAAACGAATAAAATGTCAAAAGCTAAGTGTCAGACGTTCTCTATCTCATTTCGTCAGTGGAAAGGGACCACCAGAATTTAGAGAAGTTATAAACAGCATTGACAGTTATAAGTAAGGCTCCAGAGACTAAAAATAATAAATTGTGTGAACGCTGTAACTGCTGGAAATTAAAGTCACTAAGCAAAAGGAACAAAAATAGCTGCTTGATACTAAATGCTGCATGTAAAAACATCATTTAATAGACAAGATTTGCTTCATGCATTAGAGCAAAACAATACAGTATACTATAATTATTTATAATCCCACTATCTGGGTCTGGGGCCTTTGAGTCTGGTTCCGCTCAATGCTCATTCCTCATGTTGTTTCAGGGTGTTTTCCCTCACCACTGTTGCCTTTGGATTGGTCCTTATGAATCTACATATCTGTTTAGTGTGTGTCTGTATTTGAACTGTAGATAGGCATGGTTTAAACCCAAAATATTACCCTATGACTATACCTCTGGGACCCCTGGGGGAAAAAAACTCAATGTTGCTGGAAAAAAGAGTAATTTTTCCTGTCGAACATCCACAAAATATAACAAATAGCAATTTCCAGAACATTTCCGTTAAACTCCTGACCTTGTACAGTACCTCAACCCCAGCTACATCACTCAAGTTCATAATCAGTGTCACCAGATCTTTCTGGAACAATTTCTATCTAATATTTCTGACTGAGGGAGTTCTCTTTCCTGAATCAAAGAATTACTGACTATAGCTGACACAAATAGCCATCTAATAATATTGTATCAGATTTAGTTTTTTGTTTTTGTGGTTTGTTACATTCCAGAAAGATGGGGAAAGTTTGTTGGAAACGTTTACAGAATCTACTACGCAGCTGAGATGCGAAAGAGTCACAATGGGGTCCTTTAAGTGGCGTTTCATTATAATTGATTATCTGGAAGGATTTTTATTTAATAACGATGAAGAACAATGAAAAACGTGCGATTAATTAAGGTACAGCTCTACAAAAAAAAAAAAAAAAACATATTGTGCAGCTATATCTATTCTAAAAAGAAAATCTGAATAGCGTATTCATATTCAATTACATCCCCAATGTAAAGGTACAACCGCACACTACATGAATAATTTATTAAATTAAACCAGTATGGAGCATCATCGCCTGATCAGCTGTTCATAATTCTGATCCAACAGCACCACCATGTGGTCATATCATGACACTGAACAAAGAACGGGACAAACTAAAATGTGAGGCTTTTAAGGATCCACTCACCCTTGCAGTGGACAGCGACGGCACCATCCGTGCTCTCACAGATGTGCAGGAATCGGCGCATGATGACGTCGCTGGGCGTGCTGCCGTCCACGAAGAACAGGTCATAGTGGTCGAAGCCGGCATCCGTGAAACGCTTTGCGTCGTAGATCTTCTTGTTGAGGCGGATGATGGTGGTGATGTTGTGCTTGCGGAAGTAAGGGAAGTAGGCCTCGGGGGCATGGAGTGGATAGCCTGCATCAACAAAAAGATTTATCATATGTTGTTAGAAATTAACAACAAGAATAAAAAAAAGACAAGCATGGGTGAAAAAAACAGCATGAAGGAGGTGCCAAACATTTTGCTTAATTTAAGCATTGCAGCATAATTTTGCTGCTTTCATGCATTTATTTCTTGAAAGAGGCAAAATTTGAATTTAGAACTTAGAAATAATGTTAATAATATTATAATTGTTCTATTATAACTTATCAAGAACAAACATTTTTTCTATATTAACGATGTTTTCAGTTGTTATGCTGTACCTTTTTATACTTTTGTTCACAACGAATTTGTTTCAGACCATAACTAAACAAAGCTTTTTACTAGCAAAACTATCAAACTTTTGCTCTGCTACTGTTAGGTTCCCGCACCCTGCTCCCGCTACGCTGCAAAGAGTAGCGTAGCATACTTCCGCATTCCACTGAGCGCCTTCCAGCTATTCATAAAAACCCTCTGGACTGTCATTCATAAAGACTCTCGTTTTGTTTACCTCTGCCATGTGCTCATGTTTTCGTTCATGTCTCCGCCTCCTGTGTTTCCCCATGTGCTCATGTTTCGGTTTGTGTCATGTCTCCGCCTCCTTAATTCTTATTGGTTCATGTTCGTCTAATTCATTCTGTGTATTATGAGTTTCAGCTGTCTGTGATTTTCTGTGTGTTTAAATGCCTCGCTCCGTGTCCGCGTCGGCGCGGAATATTAGATGAGTTTAACCTTGCCTTAGTTTAGACTGAACTTAGATATTTGCCGTAGCCATTTGTTCGTGGTTTCCAAACCACTCCCTTGCGCGTATTTTTCCCGTAGCTCATTATTCGTGGTTCCCAGACCACCTTTCTAGCCTCGCGTATTTATCCTGTAGCTCGTAATTCGTGGTTCCCAGACCACCTCCTAGCCTCGCGTGTTTCCCTGTGTTTTTTGGATAACTGCCTTTTTGTGGATTACTGTTTTTTTTTGTTTTGTTTTGGTTTTTTTGGATTACTGCTTCTTCGGCTAAGTACTTTATCATTTTGGATTATTGTTACCTTTTTTGTCATGATTTATGTTAGATGGTGTTTTGTGTGTTCGTTTATCTTTGAACTTCCGGTTCCTAATAAACTGACCACTTTCCCCTGCGAGTGCATCCTGCTTCTCTCCACATGACGTAACAGCTACACTTTACACTGTACACACTAGCGGTAAGAAAATAAATCGAAATTGTCCTTAAAAGATTCTGAATGGATGCACAGTTCTCCATAATTGGATATTTTTAAAGGAATAAACGAAAAAAAACTTATTTTTGGCCAGGACAAGATTATAGACACAATGACAGTTTTATAATTGCATAATTGTAACAGTGTGAATATGCAAGAAAATGCCACTATAGACCCACAAAACAAATACGATTTGAATAATTACATTTGGCAATACAGAGTAATAAGGAAATAAATCAGATTTGCTTGGCTGCATGTCCACTGGTGTGTTTACATCACACAACATATATCAGTTCCCTTAGATACCATTGTGCAGGGAACACAGAGGCGGGCAGAGCTGTGATTAGGGAGTTGTGAAAACTCCGCAGCTCACCATTTTCTACTTTGCTCTTTGGGTGCGGCCCACTGAAGGCCAGGAATTTGCCAGGGACGATCCAGTTGAAGTCTCCATTCTCTACACGCTAGAGACAAAAGCAACAGACAGAGAGAGAAATGCAGAGTGTTATGCAAGATATAATTCTGAATAAATCATGCTACACAAGCAGAATATGGTAGTACACATTGACTATACTTGCGTAAGCGACTTATAGTTAAAGTTGGTACAAAGCACCAAATACATGTATGGAACCCTGACACTGTAACCCAACTACACTTTCCAGTTACCTCATAGTGCTCATACTCAGTCACGTCAAACGTCTCAAAGTTCAAGAAGCCGTTCTGCAGGGCCTTAAAAACACACACATAAAGACAAAGCATCACACATTGTTCCTTTCATATTAAAAACAAAAAGAGATTTTTAAAAACAAGAGATTAAGCACAAGCTTGTTTGCACAATTTGCACATCTGATCATGTAACCTTTCAGGCCGCAGACCAATATTCAGTAAATACAACCCCAATTCTGAAAAAGTTGGGACAGTATTGAAAATGCAAAAAAAACAAACAAAGAGAGTCATTTGAAAATTCACCCTGTACTATATTGAAAATAAATTATTAACACATTATTTGATGTTTTACTTTGTGAATTTAAATTATTTTTGAAAATATACACTCATTTCAAATCTGATGACTGCAACAGACTCCAAAAAAGTTGGGACAGTCGACTGTTTACCGCTGTGTAACATCAGCTTTTCTTTTAATAACACTTAAGCGTTTGGACACTGAAGACACCAGTTGGTTAAGTTTAGCAAGCGGAATTTTCCCCCATTCATCCATTATGCATTTCTTCAGCCGCGCAACTGTACAGGGCCTTCGTTGATTTATTTTGTGCTTCATAATGCGCCACACATTCTCAATCTGAGACAGGTCAGGACTGCAGACAGGACATACTAGCACCCGCACTCTCTGCTTACGCAACCATGCGGGCAGAATGTGGTTTGGCGTTGTCCTGCTCTGGATGGCAGCATCTATATACACAAATGTGTAAATAGATGCTGCATTAATGGTGCCCTCACAGATGTGCAAGTTACCCATGCCATGGGCACTGACACACCGCCATACCATGACAGACGCTGGCTTTTGGTCCCGAAGCCGATAACAGCTTGGATGGTCCTTTTCCTCTTTGGCCCGGAGAACACGACGGCTCTTTTGTCCAAAAACTATTTGAAATGTCGACTCGTCGGACCACAAAACACGATTCCACTGTGCTACTGTCCATGTTAGATGAGACCGAGCCCAGAGAAGTCAGCGGCGCTTCTGGACAGTGTTGATGTATGGTTTCAGCTTTGCATAGTTAAGCCTTAACTTGCATCTGTGGATGCAGCGGTGAATGGTGTTGACTGACAAAGGTTTACCAAAGTATTCCTGAGCCCATGTCAAGATATCCATTCCAGTCTCATGATGGTTTTTAAGACAGTGACATCTGAGGAATCAGAGATCACACTCTTTCAGAAGTATTTTTCGGCCTTGACCTTTACGCACCGAGATTTGACTGGATTCCTTGAATCTTTTAATTATATTGTGCACTGTAGAAGGTAAAAATGTCCAAAACCCTACCGATCTGTGTTTGGGCAATGTTGTTCTCAAAGTGTTGGATTATTCTGTTGGCAGATTGGCGAGCCTCTACCCATCCTGGCTCTTGAAGGACTAGGCCTTTTTTTGGAGGCTCCTTATATACTATGATTAGACGATTGCCTCACCTGTTTCACATCCCTTATTTCAACTTGTCACATCGCTATTAGTCCTAAATTGCCCCTGTCCCAACTTTTTGGAAAGTGTTGCATGCATCAATTTCAAAATAAACATTTATCTTCAATAAACTATGCAGTTGATCAAATACCTTCAAATACCTTCATCAAATACATTAAATACCTTGTCTTTATACGTTTTCTGTTTAAATACAAGGCAAAGTACATTTACAAAATCACTCACTTTGTTTTTATTAGCATTTTACATACTGTCCCAACTTTTTCAGAATTGGGGTTGTAGGTAAAATATGTGAGAGAAAAAAAAACAAAAAACGCCGAGTTTGTTTACAGGAAACTAATCAATGACAAGGTGGTGTGATTAAGCGGAGTTATTGTAACCATCCCCATTGTTCAAAATTAATTACTTTACTAAAGCGGCATGTCCAGAAGTGTTTCATTCCTCTAATTCCACAGCAATTTGCCACGTCAGTTACACTTAATGTTGAACATCCATCCATCTTGAAATCAATAAAACAAATGTCATGTTACCAAGTGCAAACCGTAAATTAATCCATTTATCCATCATACAAGTCCCTGTGAATGATCTGTTACTATAGAAAGAATAACATATTGGAACAAGCATGTTAATATTAACCTGTGATTTGCAGATGCACTATTGTCAGAGCTGCTGTTATAGAAAATTAATCAGCACCTTCTCACCAATCAGGATTGAGAAGTCATTTAAATCCCATGAGAGACCAGTGATGGTCCTAAGCTGTGTAGCTACAGAAAATCCCATTTTGCCCTGCTGGGTGGATGAGTCACAGGTTAAATAAGGCTCTTAAGCTAATGGCATTGATTAGCGTGTTCATGGCAGACTGTTACGGACCTGGAAGCAGGATGCACTCGCAGGGGAAAGTTGTCAGTTTATTAGGAACATTCAAAATAAATAGAACCTTCAGAAGTAATGGTACAGTCTAACAAAAAAACAAAAATAAACAAGGCAATATTCCAAAAAAAACAACAGGGCAGTTATTCCAAAAAGGCTAGGCAGTAATCCAAACACTCACAGGGCAAAAATCCAGGAAGTCACGAGACAATAATCCAAAGTCGAGGAAAAGCGAGGAAAACAAAGATATGGAGGAATCTTACAAGAAGTCACGAGGCAATAATCCAAAGTCTTTCATATAATTACTTCTTTTACATTTAATACATTTAGTCCGGAGGGTTTTTATGAATAGCGCTGGAATGCGCTCAGTGGAATGTGGAAGTGCGCTACTCCGCTAGCCTCCGCTAGCGGTGCAGCGAGAGGGAGATGCTAACACAGACAGAGATAAACACATGCACGCAATCATGCACACACACAGGATGAGCAAATGATAGAGCTTATACGGATCAATATTAGCACAGAATGATTGAAATCTCGCTCAGCAAAACATGCTCACGTCATATCTTTTATCCAGCATCTCTGTCCATCCGTCTGTCTAGCCATCCATCCATCTATCTATCTGTCCGTCCATCTAACCAGCCATTCATTTGTCTATCCATCCATCCATCCATGTCCATCTATTTATCCATCCATTCATCTGTCTGTCTATCCATCTTTCAATCCATCCAACCATCTATTTATTTCCATCCTTCCATCTGTCTGTCCATCCATCCATCATTTCATCCATCCACCCGTCCATACATCTATACATACATCTATCCATTTGTCCATTTATCTGTCTGTCTGTCCGTCCATCTATCCATACACCTACCCATCCATCCACTGATCTATCTGTTGGTCTATCTATCCATCCATCCATCAATGGCTGAGAGGGGGGCTTGATCTCTGCAGGTGGCAGCTCTTAAACTAGGCTTATTCTATTAATTATGAAACATTAAACACAATATCGCTCTAAAAATGGCAGATTGAAATCAAAGTGTGCCATTACTCTTTCTCGTTTTCAGTAGTGTGTCCGGAAACAGGAAACACAGCAGAGACATTTGATTTGAGGTCTTGAATTCTGGTGCGAATTCAGGATAAGTGTTGCTTCATGTAACACAGCCGTGAATTAGTGCCAGTGTTTAATCATCTGAAAAATAGCAAGTAGCACTGGGAGTTTTAGATGATGGATTAACGTGTCATTACACATAGCACATTAAAAACAGCAGGCTGATTAACTGCCTGCTAATTAAAGCTCAACACAAACACGTCTCATCAGGTATGTCCTCTGATGTTAATAAGTGTGGCATGTTTTAATAAAGCCAAGCTGGAGGGGGAGAACGTTGGACACAAGAGAAGAGAAAAGGAACGAGGGGTTTGTTTGTCTTTAAGGGCATTGAGTTGATTTCCCAGGGGGAGTGACGCTGTGCTGTGAGACTCTACGAGATGGAAAAATCTTTGGAAGAATGTCTTGGAGTGTTTTTCTGCCAGATACTGACAGTGCTTCTGTGAGATGAGCTCACATGGAGTATCCTGCACTGAGCTCAGCCTGTGTGGGTGGAGTCGTGTGGGTGGAGTCCCATCGCTCCACCCATCTCCATCGCTCCATCTCTATAACTCTTTCTTGTTCTATAGCTCAATCTCTATCACTCCATCGCTATAGAACCCTCTACATCTCTATAGCTCTTTTGCCCAATCTCTATTGCTCCATGTCTACAGATCTTTTTCCATTTATCTCTCTATTTCTCCATCTCTATAGCTCTTGCTCCATCTCTCTCACCCATATCGCTATAGACCTCACTCCATCTCTCTCTATCACTTAATCTCTATTTCTCCATCTCTATAGGTCTTGCTCAACCTCTCTCCCTATCTCTCCATCTCTATAGGTCTTGCTCAACCTCTCTTTCTATTCTGCCATCTCTATACAGTGCCCTCCACTAATATTGGCACCCTTGGTAAATATGAGCAAAGAAGGCTGTGAAAATATGTCTTTATTGTTTAACATTTTGATCTTTTGTTTGAGCTTTCATGGATATCAAACAATGATGTATTAATATACAATTGATGTATATTTTGGATCATTGTCCTGCTGGAAGATCCAACCACAGCCCATTTTAAGCTTTCTGGCAGAGGCTGTCAGGTTTTCATTTAAAATCTGTTGATATTTTATAGAGTCCATGATGTCATGTATCCTAACAAAATGTCCAGGTCCTCTGGCAGAAAAACAGCCTCAAAACATTAAAGAGCCACCACCATATTTAACCGTGGGCATGAGGTACTTTTCCATATGGCTACCTCTCTGTGTGCGCCAAAACCACCTCGGGTGTTTATTGCCAAAACACATTTATTGGTTTCATCTGACCATAGAACCCGATCCCATTTGAGGTTCCAGTAGTGTCTGGCAAACTGAATACGCTTGAGTTTGTTTTTGGATGAGAGTAGAGGCTTTTTTCTTGAAGCCCTTCCAAACAACTTGTGGTGATGTATGTGACTTCGGATTCTAGTTTTGGAGACTTTCTGACACCAAGATGCAACTAACTTCTGCAATTCTCCAGCTGTGATCCTTGGAGATTTTTTGGCCACTTGAACCATCCTCTTCACAGTGCGTTGAGACAATATAGACACACATCCAATTCCAGGTTGATTCAAAACATTTCCAGTTGACTGGAACTTCTTAATTATTGCCCTTGTGGTGGAAATGGGCATTTTCAATGCTTGTGCTATTTCCTTATAGCCACTTTCCATTTTGTGAAGC
Organism: Cranoglanis bouderius; assembly: GCA_023630585.1. Lineage (NCBI taxonomy): Eukaryota > Metazoa > Chordata > Actinopteri > Siluriformes > Cranoglanididae > Cranoglanis > Cranoglanis bouderius. The sequence goes on from CM042553.1 coordinate 17,507,840, forward strand.
TCAGCAACCTTTTGCCGCACATCACAGCTATATTCCTTGGTCTTACCCATTTTTATGAATGACTAAAAGAATTTGGCCTATGTGTTACCTCATATTTATACCCCTGTGAAACAGGACGTCATGGTTGAACAATTCCCTGTTCCTAGTCACCCAGATGTACTACAAAAAATGTAAAATATCAACGGGAATATACTTCAATATATTTTTCTCATATGAATTCATAGGAGTGCCAATAATTGTTGCACACCTATATTTAACAAAGATTTTTTTTATAAACCTGTGTTGGGTTTGAGAGCAGAGTATTTTTGTGATTTTTTTTAACAAAAGATCAAAAGGTTAAACAGCCTTCTTTGCTCATATTTATCAAGGGTGCCAATATTAGTGGAGGGCACTGTATATCTGTAGTTCCATCTCTCTCTTTATTCCTCTATAGCTCTCTTCATTGCTCTATAGCTCCATCTCTCTATCACTCTCTCATTCCATCTCTGTAGCGCTCTCTCTTGCTTTTTCACTCCAGGTGGCAAAACTTACACAAGCCTCATCAAGAGAAGTGAAATCCTCCAACGGCCCGACGTTGACACTCGTCATATAATTTAAGAAGAGTGGGGAACATTGTGGCCACTTTAAAGAGCATCTGACACACACAAACACACACAGTCTGCATACCTTTACAGAAAACCAGTCTGTATACATTGCTGCTTGTTCAAACATTTCAGGTATGGTTACTTAAAAATGCACCATGCCCACTTTTTTTTTTTTTATCAAACCTCAACTGCTGTATTTGAGATGTAAGATGTGTGATGTGTGCAACAATACACACGTGATACATTTCTGCCTTTCACCTTTGTCTGGAACCAGCACCAAGAGTGTATACTGTGTGTGTGTGTGTGTGTGTGTGTGTGTGTGTGTGTGTGTGTGTGTGTGTGAGAGAGAGTGTGAGTGTATGTGTTTACTTCATCACATTAACACTCAAATATTTGATATGTGTCACCATTAACGGTTCAGACTCCTCAAACCTCTTACCTTCCTGATTCCCTGCAAACAGTCAAGAACGGTCAGGTTGTATGTGCAATTTCCAAACGATGCATCCCTAAAAAAAAAAAAAGAACAGAAAGCTCACAATAAAGTGATAATACAAGCAGGAAAGTGTGTGGTATCAGACTGTTAGTGTCACAATCCATCACAGTGTATAATTCATCACAGGTTAAAACGAATTTCTGTTCATCATTGTGCACATGTTACTTATTCTACAAATTCCTTAAACAGTGATCACATAATACACTGATTTTTTTTCTATTGTATGTTTTGTATATATTGTATATTTTTAACACTGAACAAAGCAAATATTTCTTTTGTACAGAAGAAAATAATTTATGTTCCAATAAAAATAATATTTTATTTTTTAATAATTCAACGGACCAGAGTAAATTACTCCACTCATACCACAATCACCACACCTCAAGACATTGTTCAGATGATTTATTTCAAGACATTTGTCAGGTTTTCGTCCTTAAAACGCTCTTGTGTGTGGAACTAATTTATAACGCATCCCATCTCAAGCCTCCGTTGCTAATTCCAAAACGTCATTTTAGTGCTATAACGGAGGCTTAAGCCATTGATATGCAGTTATTGGAAAGAAAGAGAAAGAGAGAGAGAGAGAGAGAGAGAGAGAGAGAGAGAGAGAGAGAGAGAGAGAGAGAGATTTCACAGGTTTTTTTCAGTTTCATGCTGATAATATAAAAATAGAATAAATAAATAAATAAATACTTGTTCACCAGCTTATCGCACATGCTCTCTCACGCTCTCTATTTCCTTTTTCTTGCTCTCTCTCTCTCTGTCTCTCTCTCCAATAACTGCATATCAATGGCTCAAGCCCCCGCTTCACATTCACGCATAACCACCTCATGTGCGCAATATTTTTTATAATAATTAAACGGCCCGTCGTCAATTATTACTTACTTATTTCTGGAAAATCAAAATTTTCTGTCATTTTGTTTGTTGTTAGATCTGTGGCTGTGGTGGACGGTAGGCTAATTTTTCCATTATTTCAGTTAACTTGGCAAAGTGATATGGAACTGTAATGCGACCTGACTGTAACTACCTTAGCAGTGCTTTTACTGAAAAATAATTGCACACCTCAAAATGTCTGTCAGCTAATCAGAATCAAGAATTCAACAGCGTGGTATATAGTAGTTATATATAGTAGTTATACTGTGGTATAAATGTTTATATTAATGTGCTCATTCTAATATGTTATTAATTCTATAGTAACTGCTCATTCAGAGGGAAATGTATGGCGGATGCTCCACAATCCAAAAGTACTAATAAAAAAGTAAAACATCTTAAAAAGAGAAATGTATAATCCTTGATATAGGGTGAAGTTTTCTTTGAGGAAATGGTTATATAACAATTATAGGAAGGAGTCTCCAGTGTCAGCGCTTTGTAACAGTCATAGGTAAATGAGGGAGGAGTTTTTGCTCTGTGGTTTCTTGGTAACATGACAAGCTGTGTTTTTTTGTTGTTGTTTTTTTGTCTTATTAACTTGAAGAAAGAGAAATAAGAGAGGCTGGTGAGGGCACGACTGTTTATAGGCGCTATAATGTACATGAAAAGTTGTCTAACAATGAACATATCTATAAACGGATAAAATGTGCAACATGGTGTTCGTTAATAAATAAAGAATTGTAATAAATGGATAAAATGTGGCTCAGGTGGTAGAGCGGGTTGTCCATTAATCGTAGGGTTGGCGGTTCAATTCCTAGCCCACGTGACTCCATGTGCCAAAGTGTCCTTGGGCAAGACACTGAACCCCAAGTTGCTCCCGATGGCAGGCAGGTGCCTTGCATGGTAGCTCTGCTGCCATTGATGTGTGTGCGTGAATGGGTGAATGAGACACAGTGTAAAGCGCTTTGTGAACCGCAAAGGTTAAAAGGCGCTATATAAGTGCAGACCATATACCATTTAATCCTTGGCAAACTGCTGTGGTTAAATTGGAATAACACTGCGGGACAAGCTGTTATAGAAAAATAATCAACTGGGGTGGTAACAGTAACAGAATGATTCAGTGTTTTAGTCGATACATAATAGATGTCTTTCACCACCTACTTGAACATTTTTAAAAGGTCACATAACACAATGATTTTTTTTGTACTAGATTCTCATACTTGAACATGTCAAATACAGAAGGCACTACTGTGTCCAACACCACATGCACTTTTGTTTAATCTGCACAGCCACAAAGGTGTCTGGTCTCTGCGGAGTCTCATTACTCCTCTCGGCCCAAAACTCAAAGCAGAACAGAAAAGCCTGGCCTCATGTGCACTGGGTGAAATAAAAATAGATCAGGATTCATGGGGGTTTTAAACACCTGACCCAGTTGGGGAATGGAGCATTGCTTTTAATGAAAGCACTCTGTCGAAGAACGACAGAAATGGGAGGAGGTGACTCACGAGTCATTGTGTGAAGTTTTTCAGGAGTTAATACTCAGCACAAGACAAATAAAAAAATAAAAATTAAAAAAAAACAACTAGAAAAATGCATTTTGAGACAAAACAGGTGCTGGTATTAGAGTGGGAGAAGGTTGAAATTTGTCTACATACGTCAGAAAAAGAGCTGTAAGAAAGAAGAAATCATTAAATGCTGTCTGCATTAGTGAATCTTCAGGGTGTTTTAAGTCTGTGTGTGTGTGTGTGTGTGTGTGTGTGTGTGTGTGTTAGTTCCTTTGTAATGGGTAACGGGGCAGATTGGCTCAGGCTTCTGCTGGGATCCCTGCACTCGCCCCCACACCTCCTGCTAATTTTTACACTTCGAATGCCAAAAGCCCTTTGTGTACATGCTTCAAGAAATCTCATTATGAAAGCAGCTCATGAAAATCTTTCATTAAAATTACAGACATTCAAGGCTGATTTATGGTGATTTCATTCATTGAGTGGCATCTGGATGCTGGCAGAAGTGTTTCTGAATGTTCTCTAGTGTAAATCTCTCTCAGGCTCCATACATAAACTGAGCGCCAAGCTTTACAGACTCCAGTACTACAGCTCAATAGGGCAAAAATGTATTAATGTATTGCGATACTTGAACATACACCCGGAGTAAGAGACTGTGGACCCCAAAGGATCCGTGACATAGCCAGGGGTTTGCAAATGAATGCAAAGAAGTAGAGGTCATCAACTACTATCTAAGCTGTTAGCCCTATTCGGACCAAATTAGTTTTACATGGAGAAGTGGGGTTATGTGATTAGTACCACATTATCTCTGGGGTTAGTCCCATCTGAATCAGTCATGTCATTTTCACATACAGTGCGTGCACACATCTGGAAAAATTATGCCATATTTTACCTTCTATAAAATGACCAACAGAAATACCCCCAAGTAATATACAAGCTGTGTGATCTGACATGTTGGTAAAGATTCCATTAAGAGGTTTTGTACTTTTCTTCAGTATAAAGACACTCTGGGAAGCACTCGTCTTTTTCCATCGTCTCCTGCTGAAACCAAAGCGAAGGTACAGCCACATGTCATGTGACCTACTAACGATCAAGTGCAAAATGCAAGGCAGCGTGCACAACAACAAGAGCTTATAATAACAGTAAAAACAACAGCGAGGCATCCTCTGGCAACATCAGTAATAAAAGAATTTCTCAGTGGGTAATTCTTTTATTTATTTAATTTAACTGAAAAGGTTCCCTGTCTGTTAAAAGGTTTATGAAGTGCTGGGCTAATCCTTTAGTCAAACCCATGGTTCTTCTAGCACTGACAAATACTTTTTCAAAAAAACCTTCATTAAAGAATCCGCTCCACCAGAGTCCTAATACAAGCCCTCTGAAAATGATCTTGTATAGCATACAGCACAGCTCTGACTCCTGAGTGTCTACAAAATCCTTTTAAATCAAATGCTTATCCGACAGAGCGTGCAGAATCAGGGTGTAAACCACAAGGTGTGTAAAACACAAGCTCAGCTGGAACACAGCAGGCACTGAGCTGCCAAACCAGGAGCCGCAAGGCTCTACAGATAAACAAGCCTGGTCATACAGGAGATTAGTCAATGCTCAGACAGGCTTTAGATACACATCACAAATGGCAATCATTTACAACTCACAATCCATATAACTGAGCACAAATAGTTAATTATCCTCGAGATTTCGGCACATTTGGTGAAGAACCACCAATCCCTGGTCCTCTTGAAAACAGTGGTCTGGTGTTCACGTCCACTGAACTGTGATGTGAAAGCTCCACCACATCCCAGGTAAAGTGACTGGTTCAGCTTGTCACGTTACTTCCTGTTTCATGTTTCGTGATGGGCTGTTGATGCATAAAATCAGACTTTCATACTGTTGCAAATTCCCATGCTTCCATGTTCCTTTCATGTTTTGTTTATGTGCGTGTTGTTCCATGATTCAAGTCTGGTCTCCGACCCTGTCTTGTCATTAGTTTATCTAACATACACGTTTTGTATTACTTCCCGATTAGTTTGTCTGCTTGTACCCTTTTGCTTTTTTTCCCTTGTCGCGAAGTCTCATCCATGTATATGTGCGTTTCTGAGCCTTGTTATCCCGTATTTTCTTATTTCCTAGTTCCCTGTTGTAATAATTCCAGGCTGGGACGGAGGAACCAGACAGGTGACAGGCTGACTCCAACTTTCAATTTTTTTTTTCTTTTTTTCTCACTCTTCTCACACACACACACACACACACACACACACACACACACACACACACACACACACACACACACACACACACACACACACACACACACACACAGGCACGCACACATGTAGCTCTGTGTCGGCGTCACTCTCTCTCTCGAGGCGCGTCTCTCCTCCTTTTCTCCTCACTGCAACACAGAACACTCGTTAGTCTCAATTTCCTGCAGGTGTGGAAACCTTACCACTCGCTTTCTCCGGCTGCGCCCTCCATTCACAAACCGGTGCTCAACCACGCCCCCGCCTCCACACCTGTTTTTGTATTTCTTGTTAGACTTCTGGTTTTGGCCCACACTTGTTTTCTTGTTTATGATTATGGATCACTATTGTGTTATGTTGTCTGCTTAGAATATGGACAATGATTCACGGATTTCCATTATTAAAACAGTGACTATGCACAAAAAAAACCCACACATCTCACGTCGGTCTGCATGGCTAAAAATCTTTGTATCCTATCTCTCAGTCAGATCCTTCAAGGTATTGTGGAGGGGAAGGGTTTCAGAAACTCAGCAACTCACAACTGGGGTTCCCTAGGGATCAGTTCTGGGTCCACTGCTTTTTTCTATCTATACGGCATCTCTGGGGCCTGTGATTGAGTCTCATGGCTTCTCATATCGCTACTATGCTGATGACACCCAGCTCTATTTGTCCTTCCAGCCTGATGATCCATTCGTCTCAGTACGCATCTCTGCCTGCCTGTCTGACATCTCAGACTGGATGAGGGAACGCCACCTTAAGCTCAACTTGGCAAAAATGAAGCTTCCCTGCCTGCCCCTCAATCAACCACAACCTCATTGTACAGCTTGGCTCAACCACACTCAAGCCAACCAGGACAGCCAGAAACCTTGGGGTGACTTTCGATGACAACTTGACCTTTACAGATCACATTTCAACAACTGCACAATCCTGTAGGTTCATTCTGTACAACATCAAGAAAAATCAGACCCTATCTCACCGAACAGGCTACACAGCTATTAGTCCAGGCTCTTGTTATCTCAAAACTGGACTATTGCAACGCACTACTCCCGGGCCTCCCAGCCAGCTCCATCAAAACCCTTCAGATTATTCAGAATGCAGCAGCATGCCTTGTTTTCAACCAGCCCAAAATAACCCATGTCACACCCCTCTCCATCTCCTTCCACTGGCTTCCTGTAGCTGCCTGCATCAAATTCAAGGCCTTGATGCTCATGTACAAGACCTTGTCTGGAACAGCACCTCCCTACCTCAACACTCTCCTTGAGGTTTATGTTCCCTCACACAACCTGCGATCAGTTAACGACCGACGCCTGGTAGTGCCTCCTCAGCGAGGCATGAGGTCCCTTTCCAGAACCTTCAAACTGACTGTCCCACAGTGGTGGAATGAACTTCCAATGTCAATCTGGACAGCGAATCGGTCACTATCTTCAAAAAATGGCTAAAGACCCACCTCTTCCGTGAACACTTAACTAACCCCAAACTTCCCCTCCCACCACCCACACTTATATATAATTAAAAAATAAATAAAAATTTTAAAAAATTTTAAAAAATAATAAAAATCTCTACTTTTATTGTTCTCCGCTTGATATATCGCTTTGCTTATATTTCCTCATTTGTAAGTCCCTTTGGATAAAAGCATCTGCTAAATGAATAAATGTAAATGTATAAATGTATAGAATGGCACCTTTGCAGATATTTCTACATGAAGACATGCTGTGCATCGAAAAAGCACCGTTCCTCAGTACTTGAGTTCTGATACCAAAGGAAAATACTAAATAAATAAATAAATAAAAATAAAAAAACAATAAAGGGATGAACCTAGTGCCTACTATGTTGCAAACCTGTGTGCAAAAAAGTGACATATGGGATTCCACAACTGATCTATGTTTCAGGAGGAATTCGTCTATGTGAAAGCAAACACATCAGAATCAGTCCTGGATGTAGACTCGAGTGTGAAAATGGCCATCTGCATCTTATCACACGTAGAGGTAGGACAGAGTTTTTCAACAAATGTTGAATAATCGGCTGTGCTATATTTGGCAACCTTGCTGTATCTTCAAGCAGAACTGAAACCGGAAAGGAGCAACTTCTGAACCCAAACCCACTCTGTGTGTGGAAAGCTTCAATTTAGACCAGAGGGAAAAATCTGAAAATCAGATCTGATTAGCATGGGAGATGCTATAAGATATGTTTGGGCTTGGAATGAAGAATCAGTATAAATCCATATAAATACCTATTGTACATGTTAGCTCAGTGTTTACAGCTCACACTGTTGGATCTACACCACTTTCTCTGTGAAGGCATGTACGATAACAGAAAAGTCTGAGACCCATTTCCTCTAATCTCAATTATTTCTGCATCCTGCCTAGCCTCCCACAGCTGCTGCCTCACTGAGCCACAAGAACAAACCATACAAGTACATCAGAGTGTCTCCAGCTCATGGAATAGTCTGTCGAGAGAAACCAGAACTTCATTCCTTGAACCAGAAGGTTAACATGTTTCAGCTGCCAGTCTAAAAATAAACTCCTAAAAGACAACAGGTCTTACGGCCACTCCCTTCCTGTTCTCGATCACTGCTGAAATGGATAATATCTGGTAAAAAGTGCATACCATTATCATTGGGCCTTAGTTAAACATAAAAATTTGGAGTTATAAATAATCTCACACACACACACACACACACACACACACACACACACATACATGTATCAGAGTTTCCATTAGCCAGTAAATACCGGTTTTTACCATTAAAAATTCAAAATGCCCGATAAAATCAAAAACTGTCGGACACAATGTCCAATAAAAATATTAACACTAAGCAGACCTACTTTAGACAAAGTATGTTCGCAATTGCACACCTAAATAAGGTCTCTGTGTCTGTGCAAATATTTTTTTTCGCAAATGCTTCTCCTGTAATGTTTACACTGATTTGCTCGCATTATTCAACTCTTTCAACCACACACACACACACACACACACACACACACACACACACACTGTAAAATCAGTTTTACATCAGTTTTGCTGTAGTTTGTTCGCAAACCTATATATAAAAAGATACATAGCACGTACAGTACTGGAAGTGGAGTTAGAACAGGAACTAGAAGCCGAGTTGGAACTACTCTGGAGCAGTAAATGGAAATGGTGCTGGAATTGGAGCTGACAGTGAACTTGGAAGTGGAACTGGAACATGGATATGGTGTTAGAAGTGGAGTTGGAAATGGAACAGGAACATGGAAGTGGATTTGGAACTGGAGTTGGAAGTGGAGTTGGAACTGGAAATAGTGGTAGAACTGAAGGTGGAACATGGAAATTGTGTTGGAACTGTAGCATGGAAGTGGGATTAGCACTAGAACTGGATCATGGAAATGGTGTTAGAACTGGAATTGGAGTTGGAAATTGTGTTGGAAAGAGAACTGAAATGTCTTCAGAACATTTAGAACATTTTTGTCAATATCACCCACTCCTAGTTACAATAGCATTATTCTGACTTAATTCTGATTCCAAATATAACAATAGCAAATACCAAAATGATGTTGAATAAAACCATGCATCTGTATATTTTTAGATTGTGTTGATTCCCCCTGTACCAGGGGGGTGCATCAGTTCATAAAACAGTGTAAAAATATGTGTTTTTAACACTGTAACAGTAAGTGTGTTCAAGCTTAAAAGTAGGCTGGTGACAATTATTACTAAACATATTGCTAGATCCTGTGAGCTCTACACTGAGCTCATGTTAATTCTTTGTATGAATCCATTCATCCGAATCACATTAGCATATGACTGACTCATCTATCTGACTCGTCCACTTAGCGTTCAATGATTTAAAAAATGTAATTACATTGTTGGACACTTTTAGCAACAGGGGTAATGTTTCAATAGTACAAACACAAGCATATTTACTTCCTGTATTAGCTTACTACAGGACATTACATAACCAGATTTTTCCAGAAGTGCCATGGCTACTAGAGAACGCTCTGACAAAGCTCTTTTCATTACCAGAACAGCCATACAGTCTGTAACAAGCACGTCTTTGTGATTAGACAAGGGGCCAATCAAGAGCAAAGAATGGAAGAATGGATGATGCAAAAAAACTCAACATGAAGCGCCATCAAACCCGGGGAATCAAATCTACAATGTAAACACACGGTTAGGGGCTTCATTTAATTTACAATCCGAGTGATAGGAAGAGTTATGATCATTCATATTAAACAAATCAGGAATGTCAATGTAGACTATAAAACACGGGGCAGTGATGCAACACTTGGTATAATAACCATTAAAAAGTCCACAGGTTTATACCGAGGAGCTCATAAATATAATAAAATGCGATTGCGGGGCTGACTAGCGTGTCCATGAACAAACCTGTTGGCAAGATAAATATTTGTTCCCTTGCAAGCTCAGACAAGCCTGGAGGATTGAATATGATTGAATTCAATACTGTAACTCAAACAGAACTGAAATCTGAAGCTAATCTCCATGCAGGGTGATAATGATTGCCAAGGGCCTTGGAAGAAAAAACACCCACACAGCGTGAAAGCAAGTGCCAGACACGCTAAATAGAAATCCGTTCATACGGAGTGTACAGCTAGATCTCAAGGTCAAGAGTCATTCAAATAAAATACATCACTGAAGACTCTGGGACATAAACAACTTTTAACTGCAACTTCCGATAAGACAAAGCTCGAAAAACTTTTATAAAAGCAACAAACTGCAGGTCAGAGAGCAGCAAATCTGCCTCCTGTTCATATTATTCAGAGTAGAAAAACTTCTGTAAAGTTCTATAATAGTTTCTCTTCAAACAGAGATCAGGGCGGTAGGACTATATAACAATGATACAGTGATAATTCATGTCACAATACACTTTTCTAAGACTTTAAAAAAAAAAAAAGATAATGTACTGAAAGAAAGAAAGGATGGAAGGAAGGAAAGACAGAATGAATGAAAAGACAGAAAGAAGAAAAAGTTACAGAAGGAAATACAAAAAGAAAAAAAATTGAGAGAAAAAAATAGAAGGAAGAAAAATTAATAATAAGTAGAAGGAATAATATACGGCTCACATTGCAGTGTGGAAATGGAAAATGATAATGGGAAAAAAAAATGATTTCAGCTCTTTCAGGTGGAATCTCTCTCTCTCTCTCTCTCTCTCACACACACACACACACACACACACACACACACACACACACACACATATATATATATATATATATATACATATACACACACACACACACACACACAAACAATCACACAATGTTCATGTGAGTGACATTTTTTGTCTGAATATGTTACACACCAACTCAGGTGATGCACACACATGCAGAATGAGGACACAACACACACACACACACACACACACACACACACACACACACACACACACACAGGCCAGCAGCTATGCAAGTGTGCTGAAATGGTAGAGAACAACTGAATGTGCCTCTTCATTGTGTTTACAGCAGGTGAGACACAGCCCTGAGGATTTCTCACCTGAATGGCAGGTAAGAGGCATTAGAGCCAGAGATTAAAGCTCTGTAGGCTTCCTCCGGAGTTTTCTTCAGGTAAATCACCTGGGGGAGAGAAACAAAACTATATTAGCATACATATTCCTGAAAAGCATAAAGCTTGTTTATTCCTGCTTTGATCACAAATACAACTCGCATATAACACATCTATAATGCATAATAAACACATAACTTATAAACAAAACCGACACTGTCACCTCTAAGTAGTCTACCATAAACTATCTGTGCCCTGGCCGAGTACTTTTATCTGTTCCCCTTCACAAAACGGTATCGTAACAGTAGGAGGACTTTCTCTGGAATAGGTATAAGTAGAACAGGTATGAGTACAAAAATACTATTTAGAATTAACAAATTGATTTTGATAGAGCTACTGTGCAGGAGACAAACTGTAGTTTTAGTGTTTTAATGTGATCAAGAGGCCTAAACAAAGAGAAGGGCGCCAAGACTTTAATCTTAGAGAAAATAAATGTCTGAGTGCAAACTTTGTATAACAGCATTATAACAAAATACAACAAAAAGGGAAGGAAGGAAGGAAGGAAGGAAGGAAGGAAGGAAGGAAGGAAGGAAGGAAGGAAGGAAGGAAGGAAGGAAGGAAGGAAGGAAGGAAGGAAGGAAGGAAGGAAGGAAGGAAGGAAGGAAGGAAGGAAGGAAGGAAGGAAGGAAGGAAGGAAGGAAGGAAAGAAAGAAAGAAAAAAAGAGAAAGAAAGAAAGAAAGAAAGAAAGAAAGAAAGAAAGAATCTGGTTCCTCATCTGGCTCTATACGATTTGGTGTAGAAATATAATAAAGATAAGATAATGTATAACCAAGCTCAGACTTCATGCATTCATCTTCATGCAATCATACTCACACACACACACAGGATTGTTACACACTCAGAGTAAACTCTCACTGCTGCACTAATTAAAGAGAAGGTGCTGTGAGGAGGAATGTGTCAAAGGCCTGTGATTCAGCACAGAGAGGGGCTCTTCTCAAACCTGGACCACTCTCACTATACACTGAGGTCATATGGAGACACACACACACACATGCACACATAGTAGCAGTCAGCAGTCATAGTAGCAGAGAGAGAGAGGGAGAAAGACAAATAGAGATGAGAGATAGGTGAAACCAAATGCAGGTGCTACAGGGGGAGGTCAGTCACACCTGTTGCAGCAAAATGAATCTCTGAGCTGCACATGCTGAGAAACCAACTACTGCTCTGATCACACCTCACTGGACAATCATACACACTCATACTGCTTATTTACTCTATTTCTAATTTACCTCACTGTATTTTATTTTATTTTATTGCATTAATGTACATAATTATTGTAACCTTTATACTTGCATTTTGTGACTTTATTTTTCATTTTTATTTATATTTTTTATTTACTTATTTTTGTAATTATTACTATTTTTTATTATTATTCCTATTATCATTTTTATTTGATTTTATTATTATTATTCTTATCTATATTGATGCTTTGGCAATATTGTATGTAAACAATCATGCCAGTAAAGTACTTTGAACTGAATTGAATTGAATTGACAGAGGGAGACTGAAGGAGATGAAGAGATGGAGACAGAGAGAAAAATAAAAAAAAAGTGCGATGGTGAGAGTGAGAGACACAGAGAGAGTAACTGAAAGTGAGTGAGAGAGAGAGAGAGAGAGAGAGAGAGAGAGAGAGAGAGAGAGAGAGAGAGAGAGAAACAGACAGACAGACAGGCAGACATGGAGAGACAGAGAGAGAGAAAGAGGGGTGTAGAGAAAGACAGAGACAAAGAGATCCAGAGAGATATAAAGAGACAGAGAGACAGGGATGGAGAGACAGAGAGACAGGGAGAAAGAGAGATAAGACCATTATGAGATTTCCGGTAAGCAAATCTGTTAAGGAGCTCAGCCATGACATGTCTGTTTCACTAGAACGACTTTTCAATAAGACGTTTGTTCCTGATGATTCAAGTCCACACAAATAATATGATTTGTTACGTCTGCAGGATTTCGACTGCAGGATAAACCTTTGTCTTCAGGATAAACCTCTCAGAGAGGGATCTGAGGTCAGAGGTCATCAGATCGTGTGGTAAGGTTATTCATCTCACAGCAGTTCAGCAGACTAACACCAGAATACAGCAACAGTGTCGTGAAGTTTCCAGATGATTCCAACACTTCTGTGTCAGGTTCATTACAGCAGAGAAAATGCAACACCCTCAGAGACCACTGAGAGGATGAAACTGCGAACTTAGTGATCCCGTCTGTAAGTGTGAGAGACTGTGTGTGAGTGAGTCTTTAGACTGGCTGAGTTCAATAGGAGGCCTCTGCTTTGTTATTCCTGCCTGCACTCATAAAATATGCAGCAGTCGGACAACTAGATCCAACGACAGATTAAACTCTGTGTGATTCTTGATGTGACCCACAAGTAGGGCTGGATACCAAAAATCATTATACAAAAGACACTGGCAAAGTATTTCCATACTCATAGATTAAAAAAAGATTTATTATTAGAACTATTTAAAAAGATGTAAAAAGAAAAGAAAAAAATGCCAACGACTTCTGAGTCTTCAGAGAGAGAGCGTGAGGATGCAGTGATGGTCTAGAGCTGATAAGAACAGCTACTGGTGAAATAAATACCTTAACCTAAGCAGTTGCAAAGTCAGATAAAGTGTTTTTGACTACTTGAAGAGCAACACTGCTCTGTGAAATGTTTTCAGTGAGGAAATATCAGCAAACAAGTTAACAGTCTATAATTAGTTTTTCCATGAGAATTTTTTTTACCTTTATATTTGTCAGAATATGAAAGTTTTTTTTTTTTCGTGGGATTTTCACACACAACAGTCTCTAGAGGTTGCACAGAATGGCGCGGAAAACAAAATACATCCAGTTGTGCGAGCGGAAATGCGTTGTTGAGGAGAGAAGTCAGAGGAGAACATCAAGACTGGTTCGAGCTTACAGCAGGGCTACAGCAAATCAAATAAGCACCTTTTACAACTGTGGTGAGCAGAGAAGAATCTCAGAATGCACAACACACGTATAACCTGGGGGGGTGGGCTACAACAGCAGAAGACCACATCAAGCTCCATTCCCAACAGACAAAAACAGGAATCTGAGGCTACTTTTTTTTCATCCCATAACCAGCCCTTCCTACAAGGAGAGAAAAATAAATAAATAAATCACACTGCCTTCATAACCAGCTGCCAACCAACTCCAGTAATCTCCCTCACATGAAAAATCAGGGAACTTGTATTAAAGGGCAAAGAATCTGCTGTTGGTAGAGGAACCCAGACCACACATGAATGAATCAATAAAATCCACACATGAACAAGAGGTCACAGGAAAACTGTTAACAAAAGTAACAAAAGGTTGTTGTTTTTTTTACACTTTACGTTTTTATCAGTGCTGAGGTGATGACCAACAGATCCAACCAGCAGCTCTGTGATAAAGCTCTATGCTTCTTTTCAGGTTGAAAATCGTCAAAAGAGCTAATTTACGCTCAGGTTCAGAGTTCAGGCTACATTTAGCCTGACAGGCAGATTGTGCATATCCCTGAGAGAGCGGCTTTAAAGTGACACCGTGTGACAGATAATTAGTTTAAACGTGCAGAAACGTACAGTCACACCTCACTTCGTCATGGTAACACCTATACTAGACTGCTGTCCATTTTCAGTTGTGTGCATCATATTTGCAGTGCATGAAGATTACAGAATAGTGCATGGGCTCATTTTTGTGTTTTTATTATTGTAGCTGATGTCACTCAGTATGAGGCCACTGAGGTGAAGTTCCAGGATGTCATAAGAGCATTATGTAAGGAATAAAACACTTGGAGACTTGCTGTTATAGGAAAATAATCCAGGACAGGGTGGTGCGAGATTGCTCGATGCTTAAATTACTGTTACTGTTACCCCCTCAAAGCTGATTATTTTCCTATAATAGTACAATTTGTTGTATAATAGCTTTTAGTTGTATAATAGTGCAATTTGTTAACAATTACAATTTTTAACATTTTATCCATATATATATATATATATATATTAGTTACATTTAATGTGAAACATCTCTGAGACAAGTTTGTCACTTACATTATAGCAGCTATAAACAGTTTTTCCCTCACCAGCCTCTTTTTTTCTTTTTCTTGAAATTAATAAGAAGGAAAAAAACACAGGTTGTCATGTTACCGAGAAAGTGTAAACTTCTCTGTCCTGAAGATGTCTGAAAACTTACTGTTACAAGTGATGAGAGACAAGAGACTCCTTCCATAAATGTTAAATAAACGTCTCCTCACAGAAAATTTCACCATATGAATGATTTTTCTTTATTAAATAACAACGTGTCTGCTGTACAAGTCTCTATGCATGGGCAGTTACTATAGAAACAAGCACATTACTTATATATAAAACTTTGATTTGAATTATAGCCAGGGGGGCTGAAGTTAGTCAGAGAGGATACTCTGTCTGTACTGGCAGCCACACTGTACCTTTGTTAAGCTATGCTGGCAGACACTGGACTAAAAGGTCATGGACAGTGTGAGGACTGCCAGCAGTCTAAGTCCCTTTTGTCTTTATATTCTATATTTACACTTCATCACTTCACACTCCTACACACTGCAGTCATAAAGCAGTGAGACTAAACTATTCACTGAAACTACAGTAGCCATCACTGCATGCAGCCCACAGCTGCACAAAAACTAAAATATCACATGTTGTGGGCTTCGGGCTCGAACAAGCAAATTTGAATTCACCACCTCAGCAACTCTGAGGGATGTTTATTTTATAGAAAGTCACAGATCCACTTACAAGCATAAAGAGATGGACACAATATTGATGATATAGACATGTGGGTTCAGGATTCTCACTCACGAGCCAGTGAGAAAGAGATTGGACTCTGAAGCGACTCGACTGCAGTCGGTGAATTGAACATGCCATGTGTTTTGGGTTACAATATTTTTTTTTGTAGACATGAGCCGCTAAACTGAGCAATGAGGCACAAGCTGAACTGTATCGCTGCAGAAATGCCATTTGTTTTGGAAATTTGGACAAACAAAAAGAAGAAAATGCTGGCAACGGTACATAAGACTAATTATTTATATCAGTTGTTCTCAAAGTGGGGTCTGGGGACCCCCGGGGTCCATGATGTTTATTACTTTGTTAGTTTTCTCATGTAATCATTTGTTTAGCGGTGACTCTGTGTTCTGCATACTCAGGTGATTTTTGTAATTTCTACACAGTTGGTAAAGGTTTGTTGATCTTTCTCCATCGCACTATTTTTAACCAAGAAAAGAATGTTTTACGCAGATGTTTTCAGCTTTAAACGCCCCTCAGTGAATTATTTTGTTCATTTAATGATGCGTAGTGTGTAGCCAAACCAAACCACATACCAAAAGGATCTGAAGTATTCATTTCTCACTGATTTGGACTTGGAAAGGATTCTAACAGGTGTGAAAGCATCCTTAAAGGTCAATCCTAAGAGACAGACCAGTGCAGATCTCTGGTGTTCAATAATGCTTTTACCTAGATGTGTACGATGATCATAGCTCGAGTGCAAATGCTACAGAATCAGCACTGTGCTGTTTGTCAATCAACCTCATTGAGAAACAAATCAAGAAAATTTGTGCAGCCCTAAGTTAAATAGAATTCCATTACCTGTTAGCTACATGAGCAAAGGTCATACATCAGAACATGTTCATGATATGTGTGGATTTGATTTCCTGCTGAACTGTTTCTTTAAAAAAAAAAAAAATTTCTCAGAGCTTTAGAAGCATTTCAGCCAGGCATGCAGCTGGGTTCATAACACATTAATGCAATGCACAGCTGTACTGTCCTTTTGTCTCTTTTTTGACGTCTGCTAGACACATCAATGTGTGTGAGACACTGTCTCAGCTCTGTTCCAACTTCCACCCACGACCCTGTCCCATTTCTCTCAGATTGATGAAACCCGGCCTCTGACGGGCAGATAGTCCCCCGCATTGTGCACACACAATAACAGAGGCCTCGACAGCGTTGGCACGCCAGTGTGTCCCATTGCATGGCATCCATAAATGCCCCCCTCCTTGCCAAGTACCAGTCACACACAAGCATCTGTGAATGGCGTCTCTTCAGCAGAAAGCCATTTAAATCCACCACTGTTCAAGTGTCTCACTGCGAGGGACAGGGATTAGTCTCTGAGTGACCGTAATGACACACTCATAACATTACAGAACGATTCGACAGCAAAATGAGGATACACATCCCCCTTTAATTAATGAATAACTCCTCTGACAGCTCTTTTGGTTGCTTTTTTTATTAAAACCTTTTTCTCTTTCATTATTTTCGGTGGCATCACTAATAAACATGCTAACTGATATAGTTAACTGTAAACTAAATGAACTCATTCTCCATTTACCGTGACAGAAAGCAAGGACGCTGTGTCACTTTTCAAGCCAGAAAACTGAGTCAAAACAAGGCCACGGGCCAAAACACTACTAATATGAGATAGCCGAAGGAGGCGGGGATTCCATGGGGTCAGTCAATATCAGAGTGTTCAAAAACGTAAGCAACTGTCAGTCATTCTAGATTCATGTCAATTAGCACATCTGCTTTTTTTGTTTTGTTTTTAAGAAGGAGAATGAGGCAAGAGAAAACTGAAAGTGAGAGAAAGCAAAACAAAGAAAGGGAAGTAGAAGAGAAAGAAGCAGATCGATTACATGCAGGATGGAGAGAGAGTGGATACTCACGGAGTAGGCACCAATGAGGACAGCAGCATTCGCCCTCTTGCGCTGGTCAAAGCTGGTGTAGTGCACAACCCTCTTTCTGGTCAGTGTGAAAGACTGTAGGGTAGCAAGAGGAATAAGGTCAGTTATATATATATAAACAAAAAAATCATCACAGTATACAGAGCAGAAAAATGCATTTAAACAAAACTAGAAAATTTAAATATGTTTGGGACTTGATTAAAAACAAGGGTTAATATTATAATAATTGTAATCTCACTGCAAACAGGAATTATTATTATTATTATTATTATTATTATTATTATTATTGGAACTTATCATGACGTTAGCTGTAATTGAAGAGTATGCAATATATTCTATATCTGAAAATATAGTAAGCGAGATCTCCTGATTCAATCTTACTTTGATTCATGGTGCAATTACTAAACAACTTCTTGTGCATCACGAGATGACAGATCTCAGTTTTTAATTCCTATACCCTGCATTTCTATTTAGAATATATAAATATAGACATACATAAATAATGTTTAGGATTTTATCCATCATGGAAGTACAATTAGCTTAATTAGGGCTGTATTTTACAAACATATGATATCAATATTTTTGTAAAATATCATGATACCTGTCTGAGAGTACTATCAGTTTAAACCTTTTGCTCACATTGTTCCTGACTGGACTTTAATAATGTAAAATTAAATACATTTTTGATACTGCTGACGTTTCCATTGTTTACGATGCATCCAGTGATTCTATTTGTTTCCTGTCACATATCGCTGCTCTGAAAATCTCGCACAGATACTTTGCAGACTAACTGAGCATCTGTACTGCCTGTGGCATATGCATCAAAATCAGACAGATGCTCCGACACCTGCCCCTGCCCCTGCTGCTGTTTTTAACCTCTCGCCTGGGGGATAAAACAACGAGGGTGGGGGTGTGGCCGAGCAGGTGAGCTGCAGGTGAGCAAGAGCCAGGCACACAGCTTGATACCAGAGGGGAGTCAGATCATGCAAGGACCAAACAGGCTGGGGCAAAAGCACTGGAATAATTTGCAGTGTTTAAACTGAAACACCCTCAGAGCATCTGTTCCTACACTATAGCGTATGTGGCAGACAAATATGCAAGATGTAAAAAAGAAAAAGCTGAGGCAGGTTGAATAAATATTTAACTCAGAGTTAGGCAGATATGCCATTTGCCTCAAATATCAATATGGCATGGACTGCATTTTCAAATATATTTCCCATGACTTTTAATTTATTTGTGACAACATAAGTAAGGAATAAAACATGCAATGTTGTACTGTTATAGGAGAATAAATAACAACAGAGTGGTGTGATGAACTGGAGTTACTGTTAGCACCTCAAAATGGATTCTTCTCATTTAGCAGCACAGCCCGAAGTGTTTTATTTCTCTTATACCACAGAAATTTGCTAAAAAATGCTATATTTGTTAAAGAACAACACACTTTATCCATTTAACAATACAATCAATGTTATTTCCTGTTCTCACTTAGCTACTGTATAAACAGTTGTTCCCTCACCAGCCTCTCTTTTTTTCTCTTTAGTAAGACAAAAACACACCTTGTCATGTTACAGCTTTACTTCTGACTGGTACAAAGCGCTGACACTGGGCACTTCTTCCATAATTGTTAAATAAGCATCTCCTTACAGAAAATGTCACCATATCAGAGATCTGTTGGGTTTTTTTTTTACCCATTTATGGGGAACCTCCAAGTCCCTGTACAAGTTCCTGTGAATGAGCTGTTACTATAGAAACAATAGTGTATTGGAACAAATCTGTGCAGCTGCACTACTGTTACAGAAAATTAATCAACACTTTCTAGCCAATCAGATTCCACATTTCAACAGTGTTGTGATGTAATACAATATAATACACAAGCTCAACTTGTAGCCTTTCTTATCTGTACAATGTCAATGTTAATGAGGATCACTGTAAAGTCATATCATAGTGTTATTAATATTTGAGATGTGAGGAAACCTTTCACACTGGTGGTGCTGATAACATTTGTCATTATCTGGCACTTCTTATCGCTTATGCAGGTTAAAGAGTGGCTCAGGAAGTGATTTCTCATCAAAACATGGCTGTAAGCATGTGCAAGGAGGGTGTGGCACTACTAAAGTAAAGAGAAGGATTTAAGGCAAAGAATGGAAATAAACTACTGTTCAGAAGGTTGTGGGTTCAAATCCAAGCACCACCAAGCTTCCACTGCTGGGCCCTTGAGCAAGGCTCTTAACCCTTGCCTGCTAAGTTGAATAAATATAAAATGAAATGTCCTACAACTTCTCTAAGTCACTCTGGAAAAGGGTGCTTGCCAAATGCCCAAAATGTAATGTAAAAATTAAAACACTATTATTTAAATATTACCACGGCCACTTGAATGAAATTTCAACCTAAATGTGAATTTCAATTTGCATGAGCTCCCTGAATGAGCCATAACTGGGAAAAATGGGAGGGGGGAGATCTTATACCTTTTAATTGGTCAGAAGGTGTTAATTCATCTTCTTATAACAGCAGCTCTCGCAGTAGTGCAGTTGCAAATAACAGGTTTATTTATAATAAATGCACTTCTTATAACTCGTTTTCATTTCTATAGTAACAACTCATTCACAGGGACGTGTATGGCAGACAGTTCACATAAGTGGATTTTTAAAAATAGTTCATATGAAGTTAATATGAACATGTTTATGAATATGTTTATTTAACATTTATGGAAGGAGTCTCCAGTGCTGGAGGTAAAGCTGTAACTTTAAGTTTTCCGTAATCTTCAGGACAGAGGAGTTTACACTTTGCAGCTTCTTGGTCACATGACAAGCTGCGTTTTTTATTTTTCTTTATTAACTGAAAGATAGAGGAATTAAAGAGAGGTTGGTAAGGGGAACAACTGTTTATAGCTGCTATAACATAAGTGAGAACAGGAACTAACTTGTTTCCACAACATTATACATAACTATAAATGGTCAAACATGACTATGTGTTGTTAATTCATAAAAATTGTTAGTGCTGGAAAACTGCGGTGGTATACGAGGATTAGAACACTTCAGGAATACTGTTGCAGGAAAATAATCAACTTCAGGGTGATAACAGTAACTCTGCTTCATCACGCCCTGTGTTTACTGATGTTCAAAAGAACACCAATTATTTGATGCTCAATAAAAACTTCAATTATATATCCTCACCTTTTATGTTATTAACTAACATTAATGGTGCAATTGAACTATTTATTTTATATTACACAGAATGAAAAGAATCACTGGCTACAGCCAATGGGCGTGACCGTAGCAACCATGGAGATTTACAAAACTGACGTAATCAAAACAATATTTTTTTATATCTGTTGGGCGTTTTCCCTTTCTTACACACACAGGCCATTTTAGCAGGTACACATACCATATACATTACTTTGTAGGTAACAAATTACAACACATCAATCCTCAATACTGTACTGAGAAAAAACAATCACCCAAAAATCATCTGCTCAGTCCTGCACGTGCAGAAGCGTGCCAATACATAGTGCATTGCGACAGTAATTGTACACCTATAAAGTGACTTATATGGTATGTGGACCTGATAAAAACTCCACTGAGTGTACGTCTCCTCACAGTACAGTCCAGTCTTCCTCTCTTCCACTTAAACTCCTTGTCTTTTTGTTTTCATTTCACATGCAGGCCAAAACCCAGCGAGGGTTCACCAGGAATGCCGTCCCCATAGTGACACGGAGTAAATGGTACAAACACGAGGCAGGGGCTAACACACGTGTCAGGTGGGTGGGGTGCAGTGTGAGAGAATTATTCAAAAAAATAATAATAATGATAAAAGAAGCTTCATGCGTCTACCAGAGCACTTTACCTTCAACATTCCAAAACATGAACACATGAAGTAACTACACCTGGCCAGCTTCAGAAACAGAACAAAACACAGAGACACAACGGGGATTATTAGTATTGTAACCCCTGCTTTTTAGGACATGGTAGATGATGGTGAGGTCAGACAACTGGCAGATTTGGAGCTCACATCTGGGGTGGAAAAAGTACCATTCTTAAGAAAAATATGGGTGTCAAAAACTCAATTAAAAGTATGAAATATGGAGCCGCAAATCTACTTACAAGTCTATGGAAAAGTAAAAAAAAGTATTAACATTTAAAGAGTAACAAAAAAGAAACAAAATCATTGCTTTTTTTAATATGTATTTTTAGGAATGAATAAGTATGTTACCTTTCCTTATAAATGTGTTACATTCAATTTATTTAAGTATTAAATCTAGATAATACTTGAGTAAAGCAGAAATGTAAAATACACTATTCCAAAATATTCCAAGTAGTGTTTTCCACCCTGGCTCATAGTCACTTTCGGTTTTGCTCTTCTTGTTGACTTCTTTCATTAGAAACTGCGGTTGTGTGAGTTGACCAATTAGAAAATCTCAAATTGAGCACTTCAGTTTAAATAACACCGATTATGGCTCTAGGATGACATACACACAGGAGACAACAAAAGGGGACTCTATTTGTGGTGGCAAAAAATTGCACGCTTGCCAAGTGATTCAAATATTGTTACCTAGTTAGCAAGCACAGGTACATATTACAAATATCACAAAAGAGAATAACATATGTATCATGCAATACATATGTTAGTACATGATTTAAAATAAGTTAACTGCATTGAAAGGTTTTTGATCTACCATCGTGATGTGCTCCAAAATCTCAATCTGATCTGACTCGCACTACTTGAGTCATTTTCGCACGACATATTTTCTCATTTATTAAATAATCTTTAGGAAGCATTTTCTCTGTGGGTCCAAAGTCCATCCTGGGAACACTGGGTGTGAGGAGGGAATACATTCTAGATGAGACGCCAGTCCATCACAGGGCACCACACACACATCCACATACTCATTCGCACCTAGGGGCAATTTAACATAGCCAATCAACATACCAGCATGTTCTGGGAGGAAACCGCAGAACCAAGAGGAAACCTACACAGAAACAGGGCACGAGGTCTGGATCAAACCAGGGACCTTGGAGCTGTGATCTGGCAACGTTACCCACTGCATCAATATGCCAGCCTATACTTGGTAGGCCATAGGACATGGCACATGAGCACTGTATCATTTCTAATATCACCTTAATTAACTGGATTACTAATTTCACTTCTACTTGCATTATTATTTTTACCTAAACAAGATCTTTTTGCCTGCTTGGAATATCCACCTGGAATCAAGACAGTAAAATATAACTTACAGTGGGGTCCAAAAGTCTGAGACAACACTGAAATTTTTCATTTAAAAAATGGAATTAAACAAAAAGTTTTAGAATATTTAAACAAATAATCAATATCTTGAATATTCAAAACACTATTTCTTGAAATTTGTGATTCTGACCATGTGGTCTGGTTTTTCCTTGTTTTTTGCATTCCATTGAAGCGTGTGTTCAGACAATGCTCCAATGAATTTTATCTAATGAAGATCATCAGCAGATCTTATGGCAGCTCAAGTATGTGCTGTTGTCAATGAAAAGTATGACATGCCTAAGAAATTCTGTAATTCATGTAAACACTGCTAAGATGTTATTTTTCACTGAAGTTGTTTTTCTGATTATATAATTTGTAATGGAAAAAATTGTCTTTAAATTAGAAAAGAAAGGACAATACAAGCATTTTTACTAGTGGCCTCAGACTTTTTGACCTCACTGTAGATCCAGAGATTTCATGATAATTATACTTTAAATCATAACTCTGAGCTGAGGTGTTGAGACTGCAGACTCTCTGTTTTTGTGCAAACTGTGATGACTGTGCTCAGCTTAAGGCTACACAAAGTGCTGAGTAACAGACAGACCTTTAGGCAAGCATGTCCCGCAGTCCCTGAGGACAGGGTTTCTGTCCAAAAAAAAAAAAAAAAAAAAGCCACCACAGCTTTAAGACAGGTGAGTCAGAGGCTAAAAACAGAAACTGTGTTTAATGTATTGGCTGGGTCTTTTACCAAGAAGGAATTTATTCTCAGCAGTCTTACAAATGCTTGTCTGGCCTGATTTAACTTCTGAAACAGGATCTCAGGATAAATAACATATTACACCTTGTATTGACCTACCCTTCCATCCTCACAATACCATCACGTAACACATGTGCATGCCAACAATGTCGCAATGGGTGTGAGTGGGAAACCCACAGTGGTTTTATTGTTGCTGGTGCATACTGTACATTCTTCTAGAAGGAGGTTTGTGAGAAAGCTAAATAAATAAAACACGCAAGTCACTCACCTTTAACTTTTTGTTGAGTTTACAGCAGTACCTATACAGCATGGCAAGGTTGAGAGGTCCAAAATCTGCATAAAAGCTGAAACAGAACACAAACAACACACACACACACACACACACAAACACACAAACACATAACATGAGATTACTTTTTTCCAAGTCATGTGGAAACTACACCTCAATAAAAACATTTAATGGTAATAAATGCATTATAACATAATGCTCAAATACTGTAAATCAATAAAAGTGCAATTACATTACACATTTCATTAGTGTATAATTACACAGCAAATGTTGCAAATATTTAAAATAAGTATGTTTGGAATTCAAAAATCATTTCCACTGCTGAGTTGTAGCCACTTGGCAGAGGTTTTGGGTTGTAATAAAGTGGTACTTAGTGGAATTAACGATACTGTCAGTGTTTGCCAAACTCTCCTGCTCTTGCAGAAAGTTTAACCAATCCTGTCAACTACAGCTGAAAGTTTGACCAATACCCCCTGCTCCCACAAAAAGGTTGACCAATCCTACCAACTACAGCAAGTTTGACCAATCTCGCACTCTTACAGAAAGGTTGGCCAGTCCCACCCACTTGTACATGTCAGCAATATTTCTGACATATTTAGCTGGTCCTGTTTCACTAAATATAAACAAATTAGTAAACTGTTCCGACTCTGACCAGGATAAAGCTGTTACTGATGAGTGAATGAAAGCAGTAAATGTGTCACATAGCATTTACGTTCTCGTGTTAATAAACGTGGCTTTTCTTTGTTACCACGAGCTTCATATTCAAACACCTGCTGACACCCACAAAAAAGTAAATAACCATCTGCACAACAGCCCAAAGCATCAGTGATCCGCAGGAGTTCGGTGGGTTTTACTTGTACACGGCCTCCTTTATTTGCCAAACATGTCAATGGTGTATACACTAAAAGCTGATTTTGAAACCTAACAACCCCAAGAACTAACTAAAGTGTAAAATAGGATCAGTGATTTTTCAGGTCTTCTTTGCCAACTCTTAATACGGCTTATGGTTCACCCCATAGTGATGGATGACAAAAACATTTCCATGTGTACAACCTTATATGTAATCGAAAGCAACAATGCGAGATTCGAAGAAAGTAGTTCCTCCAATAGTTTGTGTGGAAAACTTGAGATTTTTTACCCATTCTCTTGAGGTGTGCCAAGACTGAAAGCTGTACAGTGTTAGTGGAAAATTTGTATGATGGATGGCACTTACTTTTCATACACAAACTCATCATCTGTGCAGAAATAGTGTGTGTTTGCTGTGCTCTTCGGTTTGCTTCTCAGTGTGGCGAAATAGAGCCGATCTGGAAAAAGACAGACAACACAGCATGTGAAAATCATTACATTTGTAATGTATTTGCATTCATTTGGATGTTTATTTACATAGACAGGACTGTTAGAGGTAACAATTTCGCCATAAAAAGAAAACTATAAATACTTCAGCTGAAACAGTTTCGATTAAAGTGTAAATATAGTATATTACATCACATATAATGAAACATGGAGTGGAAACATGGAGTGGAAACAGAGTAACCGACCATTTCCGCTGCTGAGGTGTTTAAACGGGTTTCCTCCTCCCACCACCCACAATAACAAACTTACCGCATTAAAAAGTGCAAACTTACCTTTTATAAACTCAGACGCTCCTATTAAGTCATTATCATCAGCCATTTTAAACAAATGTGAAAGGATGTCGGGGTGTTTAAGGTGGTCTAAGGTCGTGAGCTTAAAAAAACATTTAAAAAGTTGTGCGTAGAGAGGAAACTGAACTATCTCGAGCTCTCGCAGCGTCGCGAGCCGTTTTCCCCGTGCACAAACGTATCGCTTTTTCAATCTTACTTCACAATACACGCCATTTTCACTTCAGGAAACAACAGCTAAACTTAAAACAAATTTAATCTCAAACACCTTTTTCTCTTACATACTATGCGTATACTCCTGCATACAACTACAAGCTGCGATGCTAACATGCTAAATCTGCCCAGGAGTAAACGTTAATGAATGGAGCGCGCGCGACGTCCACTTTAAACTCCATAATCCTGCATAAAGTGTAAACAAAAAGAAATAAAGAAAGAAAAGAAAACACCTCCGAATAACGTCTATAAATCCCGTCCCTGATATAAATCCCGGGTTTCCTCAGCAGTCCAAACTAAGCCGAGTTCATTTCTTAAAGCTCTCTCTCTCCCTCTCCTCTCTCTCTCTCTCTCTTTCTCCCCTCCTCTCTCATTAGGGTGGGAAAAAAATCTTTGCACTGCCATTAAAGGGGCGTCACGTGTATACTTTCTGTCCAATCACAACGCAAGGCACACCCAGCCAACCAATAAAAACACAGAAAACATTGCAGCGACGTGAAACAACGCTGGCTGCACTGGAAACACAGTAATAATGAAACGTGCAGTATTCTGTATAACTTCATTCTTTTGCGTGTTGTGCTTTTTTGTTTTGTTTTAAGAAGGAATACTCAGTTTATTCAGCTTTTTATTAGAGTAGAGAATCAACTTCAGAACTATCAGCTATCAACTATCATGAATATAAGCAAGAGCTTATTTATTTGAGTTGCTTGTGTAGTTGTTTGTTTGTTTGTTTTTATATTTGTTTGTTTGTGTTGTTTGTTTATGTCTATTTTTTTATTTATATGGTTTGTTTGCTTGTGGGATTTTTTTTATTTATGGGTATGTTTGTTTATTAATATATTAGTTTTATTAATTTATATGGTTTGTTTGGTTTTGCTGTTTATTTATTTATGCATTTGTTTGTTTGTTGTTTATGGGTTTGTTGTTTGCCTGTGTGATTATTTTTATTATGTTGTGTAGTTATTTATTTGTTTGCTTTTGTTTGTTTCTGTGATATTTTTTTCCTTCTTTCATTATTTGTGTGTATATTTCATTGGGTTTTCCTGTTTGTTTATTTTTGTGGTTATTCATTTGTGTTGTTCATTTGTGTATTTATTTATTTGTTTGCTTGTTTATTTATTTATTGTATATTTGTTTTTTGTGTGGTTATATATATCTGCTTGTTTGTATTTTGTTTGTTGTTTTATATATATATATATATATATATATATATATATATATATATATATATATATATATATATATATATATATATATATATATATATATATATATATATTGTGTGTGTGTGTGTGTTTATTTACATATATATATATATATATATATATATATATATATATATATATATATATATATATATATATATATATATATCTATGTATATATATATTTATATATATATATGTATATATATATATATATATATATATATATATATATAAATAAACACACACACACACACAATATATATATATATATATATAATACATTTATTCGTTTGTTTGACTATACTGATGTTTAAAACCAGTTCTGATTTTTTTATTATTTTTTTTTAACTTGTTATCAAGCAGGACCTCTCCGAAAATGAAACACGTCTCTAAAATAATTCAATGAACATTTGGTGATGTCTGTGCTCTTAATACACACTCACTACACTTTAGATTTAATTGAGGTGTGTTTGTAAAGGGGCGTAGACGTGATCACCCCAAGGCATAAAATTTATAAAATAAATAAAAGACAGAATCGGTCTTACCTGAGATTAAGGAAATCCAGAGCTTGTGCACAGAGGATGCTGCCTGACTCCACTCGCTGTTCTCCTGGGCTCTCCAGGATGCAGCATCTGACATGCCTTCATTGAAGGTCAGCGAAAACAAAGAGGACTGTGGGACTCGGGACTCTCGGCAATGCTATACACTCCGTTCTGCTCCTGGAACCCTGGACCAGCTGCGACACAACAGACGGTTTTACGCTGGGTCTGTGGGGATATGGTGTGCACCAGTGGAACAGAACAGTGGGGATTTGGCTCACATGACCCGCTCAGGTTTCCTCACATGAGGCTTGGGTTACGCACGTTGAGGTGGCAAGGTGTGACTTTCAGGCTTCGTCTGGTGTCTGGACCGACTGATCCGTCTTCAGATGCAGATTCAAATTAAGACCAAAGTTTAACGCTCGTGCATTCAGATGCATGTCATGTAGTTTTGCTCAGGTGCTGAGCTTTAGAGAGCATTTATAGCCATGTGTAGCTCTTTTTGTCAATGCTTGCTTGTGTGGTTCAGAGATGATTTGATACTTTCGAGCTCTGACATCATGGAAAACCCACATACGAGCCAAAGCATGTGCTGCTCAGTGAGAGACAGTCACTTTGAATCTAGTGGACAAGTATTCTATCAGTAAACTCCAGTCACTTTTAAACTACCTTTCCTTGTCCTTGGGGTTGTACCCTCACCTTTCATCTTTTACCTAGAAAGATATAGGGTTCCATACAGTTTATGTACCTTAAATCATTTTAAAGGTACACTATTGTAGGGCTTAAATATATAAAGTTAATTACTTAGCCCACTGCTCTCCTATAACCAATGACGGAAATAGGTGCAGCGAAGGTTAACGCGTGTTTTAATGTATGATTTAAATATCTGACTCCATTTAATTGATTATCTGACTCCAATAGAATAATCTTCTAGTTAGTGCTAGAAGTGTTAGCACTCAGTGTTCTACTAATATTTACTCCTAAGCAGCTTCGAGCGAAGCTTTCAGTAAAATGACGTTCCTACATCAGAGACTTTCATATAGCTTCTTTATTAAACCATTATTTTGTTAGCTCAGAGGTTTCTATCAACGTGCAAGCCTAGGCCTTTCTTATCTTACTTGTCAGAGGTTCTGTTTAAACTTGCAAGTATTAGCCTTTACTTTTGGCTTGTCAGAGGTTGACCTTAAACGTGTCTAACGTATTATACACTTTTAGTTTAAGAAGCTATTCATAATAAGAATACCGAACATAGGCACAGAGTATTTAGAAATAGAATAACAAATGGATTTAATATGAGATCACAATTAAAAGATACATAAAATAGAGACAGAAGTAATTTACAGGATTACAGTCAGCGTCATGGACATAGGATGCAGGATGGAAAAAGCATCTGTGGCAAAAGGCCCTTCGGATGTTACAAGCCTCCCCGATGTTATAAGCTTCTGATGTTATAAGCTTTTCATGTTATAAGCTTCTGCTGTTATAAGCTTTTTTTTCTCTCTACCAAGTAGATCCTCTTATACCCTTGACCCTCATTGAAATGTATAGTGACCAGGATACCAAATGGAGATGAAACAATGTGTTCTATGGCAGGGGGGACCCCATGGTGTTTTATGGCAGGGTTATCTCATCTCACTTTAAGGAGCTGTATGTTAATTAAATTCCCGAGAATGAGTTCATGCAAACCAGGGGGTGCCTGTGTGTGTGTGTGTGTGTGTGTGTGTGTGTGTGTAAAGAGCACATATTACAACATATATTGTAAATGTTATTTCCTAAACTATATGATATTTATGATATCACCACATCGTTCACCATCATATATGGATACAAATGATACCAAACATGGCCTGAGGAATACTGTAATTAAACACAATTTAGATGACCAGTCTTAGTTCACCTGGTATCTCTGAAACACATTCCTGATCATTTTAACCTTAATCACATTACTGCCACAATTTTAGAAATCTACTACAAATCCCTCCTCTGGGACGTCTGAATGCAGAGCCATTTTAACAGCCCGAGAACATGTGGCAGTCATCACAGGTTGAAGTGCAGTGATGTCTACAGGTGATCACAGAGCTGACCAGGACACGACTCCTGAAGATTCAGTTCCACCAGGCATCTTTAGCTGTGTGGAGTAACTGGTCAGGAATCTTGCTGTCTGGTTTGCACTCTGTTGCAGCTGAAGTCAGTTGCTTGGTGTGGGCTCCTGTGCCCTCCCAGCAGGGTCTGTCTCTCCTTCCAGCAGAAAGATGAATCAGTGTCCAGTGGTACTCTTGTCCAAGATGCATGAATGTCCCATTTTGAAGTTTCTTCTTACTTCCTTTGCGTGACACAGGAGACCTCATATTTCGAAGAGGTCCTCAATCCTTCAGAAACTTTTCTCTGTTGTTTGGACAAACACTTGGATACACTGATATACTTCCATTTGACACATATCGCAACTGTAAACTCAGACTGACAACATACACATGGCATAGTTTCATATTTCATGGAAACAACAATGTGGTGAATATTTTTTTTTTTACCTTTAAGTGATTAAACCATTTGGTCCCATTTGATAACCTGATCCTTGATAACAATCTCTAATAAATGATTAAATCTAGAAAAGTATGCTCAGGATGTATAAAAGGGTATGCGTTAATGTTACTTAAAAATAACAATATACTCAACATATATTGAAGGTAAGTTGCTCCTGTACAAACTGAACGTATACAGGTGCATCTCAATAAATTAGAATGTCGTGGAAAAGTTCATTTATTTCAGTAATTCAACTCAAATTGTGAAACTCGTGTATTAAATAAATTCAATGCACACAGACTGAAGTAGTTTAAGTCTTTGGTTCTTTTAATTGTGATGATTTTGGCTCACGTTTAACAAAAACCCACCAATTCAGTATCTCAACAAATTAGAATACTTCATAAGACCAATAAAAAAAACATTTTTAGTGAATTGTTGGCCTTCTGGAAAGTATGTTCATTTACTGTACATGTACTCAATACTTGGGGCTCCTTTTGCTTTAATTGCTGCCTCAATTTGGCGTGGTATGGAGGTGATCAGTTTGTGGCACTGCTGAGGTGGTATGGAAGCCCAGGTTTCTTTGACAGTGGCCTTCAGCTCATCTGCATTTTTTGGTCTCTTGTTTCTCATTTTCCTCTTGACAATACCCCATAGATTCTCTATGGGGTTCAGGTGTGGTGAGTTTGCTGGCCAGTCAAGCACACCAACACCATGGTCATTTAACCAACTTTTGGTGCTTTTGGCAGTGTGGGCAGGTGCCAAATCCTGCTGGAAAATGAAATCAGCATCTTCAAAATGCTGGTCAGCAGAAGGAAGCATGAAGTGCTCCAAATTTTCTTGGTAAACGGGTGCAGTGACTTTGGTTTTCAAAAAACACAATGGACCAACACCAGCAGATGACATTGCACCCCAAATCATCACAGACTGTGGAAACTGAACACTGGACTTCAAGCAACTTGGGCTATGAGCTTCTCCACCCTTCCTCCAGACTCTAGGACCTTGGTTTCCAAATGAAATACAAAACTTGCTCTCATCTGAAAAGAGGATATTGGACCACTGGTCAACAGTCAAGTTCTTCTTCTCGTTAGCCCAGGTAAGACGCCTCTGACATTGTCTGTGGTTCAGGAGTGGCTTAACAAGAGGAATACGACAACTGTAGCCAAATTCCTTGGCACGTCTGTGTGTGGTGGCTCTTGATGCCTTGACCCCAGCCTCAGTCCATTCCTTGTGAAGTTCACTCAAATTCTTGAATCGATTTTGCTTGACAATCCTCATAAGGCTGCGGTTCTCTCGGTTGGTTGTGCATCTTTTTCTTCCACAATTTTTCCTTCCACTCAACTTTCTGTTAACATTCTTGGATACAGCACTCTGTGAACAGCCAGCTTCTTTGGCAATGAATGTTTGTGGCTTACCTAGTGAACCAAACTGAGAGACCATTTTGAAGGCTCAGGAAACCTTTGCAGGTGTTTTGAGTTGATTAGCTGATTGGCATGTCACCATATTCTAATTTGTTGAGATAGTGAATTGGTGGGTTTTCGTTAAATGTGAGCCAAAATCATCACAATTAAAAGAACCAAAGACTTAAACTACTTCAGTCTGTGGCATTGAATTTATTTAATACACGAGTTTCACAATTTGAGTTGAATTACTGAAATAAACGAACTTTTCCACGACATTCTAATTTATTGAGATGCACCTGTATATATCGTGCACCTATAGCTTTCCCTGCTGCTGAAGAGTAAGATAAATTTGCCTTAGAGGGGGTCAAACCAAAGCGCAGGCACAAATACTTTCAGTGTAGTGTCAATGACTTCCTGCTAATTCAGATCTTAAAAAGGTGTTACCAAATGCTCACACAGTCACAATCGGCAGGCAAATTAGTTTCTTAATGCGACTGTTTCTGATTTTTGCACGACGGATATATAATTTTTATCGCGTCGGGTACTAACTATGAACCTGCGGGTGAAATTGAATTCACGCCGGGTTACTGAATACAGGGCGTTTAGCGCCACTTTACTATGCCGTAGACAGACCACTTAGACACGTCTGGATATTCGTATCAGACGGTTTTTACTTAAACAGATTGTTACAATGATCACTTCAGAAAAGTGTTTTTACACTTAAAAGCCACAACTGTAGGAAGGAATCCTGGCTACTGGATTATTAATATTAAATCACGTGAGACCTTCAGTTGTGTGATTTCAAATCAAACGAGGTTATCATGAAAAAGGTTTTAGTCGTGACGGTTAAGTGGTTTTATCACGTTGCAGAATTATTTTCTATCACGTCGGGGTCACCAAAACTGTAGGGCTAAAATATATAAAGTTAATTACTTAGCCCACTGCTCTCCTATAACCAATGACGGAAATAGGTGCAGCGAAGGTTAATGCGTGTTTTAATATATGATTTAAATATCTGACTCCATTTAATTGATTATCTGACTCCAATAGAATAATCTTCTAGTTAGTGCTAGAAGTGTTAGCACTCAGTGTTCTACTAATATTTACTCCTAAGCAGCTTCGAGCGAAGCTTTCATTAAAATGACGTTCCTACATCAGAGACTTTCATATAGCTTCTTTATTAAACCATTATGTTGTTAGCTCAGAGGTTTCTATCAACGTGCAAACCTAGACCTTTCTTATCTTACTTGTCAGAGGTTCTGTTTAAACTTGCAAGTATCAGCCTTTACTTTTGGCTTGTCAGAGGTTGACCTTAAACGTGTCTAACGTATTATACACTTTTAGTTTAAGAAGCTATTCATAATAAGAATACCGAACATAGGCACAGAGTATTTAGAAATAGAATAACAAATGGATTTAATATGAGATCACAATTAAAAGATACATAAAATAGAGACAAAAGTAACTTACAGGATTACAGTCAGCGTCATGGACATAGGATGCAGGATGGAAAAGCATCTGTGGCAAAAGGCCCTTCGGATGTTACAAGCCTCCCTGATGTTATAAGCTTTTTTTTCTCTCTACCAAGCAGATCCTCTTATACCCTTGACCCTCATTGAAATGTATAGTGACCAGGATACCAAATGGAGATGAAACCATGTGTTTTAGGGCAGGGTGGACCCCATGGTGTTTTATGGCAGGGTTCTCTCACTTTAAGGAGCTGTATGTTAATTAAATTCCCGAGAATGAGTTCATGCAAACCAGGGGGTGCCTGTGTGTGTGTGTGTGTGTGTGTGTGTGTGTGTAAAGAGCACATATTACAACATATATTGTAAATGTCATTTCCTAAACTATATGATATTTATGATATCACCACATCGTTCACCATGATACATGGATACAAATGATACCAAACATGGCCTGAGGAATACTGTAATTAAATACAGTTTAGATAACCAGTCTTAGTTCACCTGGTATCTCTGAAACACATTCCTGATCATTTTAACCTTAATCACATTACTGCCACAATTTTAGAAATCCACCACACTATATCCACATTCCAGGGAAAACGTACATATTAAAGGTAGAAAACCGACAGGGAAAGTGGATAGTCTAGTGATATTCATATAGCCCCAATGACTTCCAAAGTGTACAGCATTAGTGGAGGTAAAATGAGTAAAAAAATTTGCTTTTTATCTCAAGTGAAATGTGGACACTCACTTTATGCACTAGCTTCAGCCACTTTCCATCAAAATCACTGACTGTACCTTTAAAACCTAGTCAAATATTCTTACAGTAGTAGTTATTCTTTACTGTTTTATAATGTTAGTTTATAAAGCATATGCTCTTTCAATCCATAATTAACTAATCATAATAACTATCCTTTAATATCATCAACAACAACAAATTACTTTAAATCTCATCTATCTGGGGTTCAAGAATTCTGTGCATGGATAATAGTTCTCGCTTGTTGAGAGGACTCAACCTGGAACCTTTATGAAAAACTTCAAGAGGTTCTATGCAGAACCCCAAAACTACAGATCTAAGCAAGGGCCTAGATGTTTTTCTTCTTTTTTAAAGAACGCTAGCCAGTTTTTGTGGTAGACCTTACAGAACCATCACATATGTTTCTCAGGTGATCATGTGAGTAAACCATATGCAAACACAAAGGTGCGTTTCACCATGTTATTGCTTTAAAGTCCCCATGATATCAAAATTGCTTTGTGGATTTTAGTATGAATATGTCAGCCTTAATGTTATCTATAAGATAGTGTGCTCCAAAACAATGTCAGAATTCACATTTAGAAGACATATGCATTAAAAATTAACGGTCCCTACCACCAATACGGATCAACAATTTTGATGACATCAGTCTGCACTTCAGCTTCTCATCAGATATTCTGTCCAAGCAAATGCTCTGTAGAATCTGAAGTGTCCCGCCCCCGACGTTATAACAACCCACGGTACTAACCGTCAAGTACGGATTAGCCCAGGCTGTGAGGTAAACTAAACGCTATTGGTTATTTTAAAAGGGGGAGGAGCCACTTGATATGTCCCACCCAGACTTCCTATTTTAGTGGAAATTATGGCAATACATCAAATAAGGCTGCGTGTTTTCAAGGCACTTCACAAGGACTTTAAGTTGTATACGTGAATTCGAGTAAACGTGTGACATCATGTAAATATGTGATCACCTGTGAAAAAGAGTTAAACAAAGCATATTTAAAAATTGCGTGAATTGTGTAAAACATCACTTGAAAATAAATTGTGTATAAAATTAACACAAAGATAAATCTTTAAAATATGGAAAATAAATGAATAAATGTGTGAAACAACATGGAATGTAAATAAATAAATAAATAAATAAACACAAATTTTACATGTAAAGTTCATGTGACTTTTCTGTAAGGAACACAACAGTGCTCTGATTCACTCTCAGGATTACACGCATCCATTTTTTTCCCCATTGTACTTTAATTGGATGTAAAGTTATTACCCCTACGCTGCTGTCTGGATCCCTTAGGCCTCTTTTCAGGGACAGACTGCAGATTTGATGTGACAGGACGGTGAATACGGCAGAGGTCGCTCTCTCTCACCCGCCCACACTGAACATCCTCTCACTCGGATAATCACGGACGCGCCCTTCCCAGACCCGAAGGGCTCAATGCAAATTCATTCCTTTCTTCTGCTCACACCATTGTCCTCCCATCTGCTGGGGGTAACTGCACTATCCACCCCTCCAAAACACAAAGAGGCCCACTGTGTGAGCAACAGCCTTCACTACTGTTGCGTAAAACTAGTTATACCACAGCGCTGTCGATTTCTGGATTCTGATTGGTCAGATTTCTATAACAGCATCACTGACAAAAGTGCAGCTGCAAATCACAGGTTCATGCACTCGCACTAATATGTTATCATTTCTATAGTAACAGCTATTTCACAGGGACTTGTATGGCAGAAAGTTCACATAAATTAATTTTAAAATGTTTTCACATTTATAGAAGGAGTCTCCTTATCAGCGCTTTGTGATAGTCAGAAGTAAAGCTGTAACGAGGAGTCTTCAGGAGAGAGCAGTTTAAGCTTTGCAGTTTCTCAGTAACATCACAAGCTGCGTTTTGTCTTATTAGCGTCAACACAGAGAAGAAGAAAAAAAGATAGACACTGGTGAGAGTATGACTGTTTATAGCTGCTATAACGTAAGTGAAAACAGGGACTAAATTGTTTCACAGACGTCCCATAACATTAAATGTAACTAAAAATGGATAAAAATTAATATGCGTAATTCTTTAATAAATAAAAAAAAAATCTTATTGCTGGAAGATTGCTGTGGTATAAGTGGAATAAAACTCTTTTGAACAAGCTTCAGTAACTCCGTTTCATCACACCACCCCATTGTTGCTTATTTTCCTATTACAGTATACACACGGAACACAACCTTTGTTTTAAGCAACTATATTCTTAACGAATTTATTGTGATCTGTTCTCTTTCAAAAATATCTTAAAGTAAATAGGTCAGTCACCTACACTGAAGCAAAAAAAAAAAAAAGAAAGAAAAAGGCAAACATCAACACATATAATCCCTTCTCATAAATAATGTAGTAAGCACTACAATTGAAAAACTGAAAATTTTTTAAGGGATTCCACCAAACCCACCACCTCACAAACCTAATAAAGCTAAACAGTAAGCTTCAAATGAAATGTAAAGAAACAAAAAACACAACATGGTGTTGTTCATTCAATACATCAACTTAAATAATTTAAAAAGAGACAAAGCAGCTACATAAACAATTTTTTTTTGTTCAGGGTAAGCAGACCATTTTGTTAAGCTCCATGTACACATAGTGCACTATAATTACTGGTGAAATACATAATAGTTCCATGCACGTGATCAGGATTTGAACTGTGTTCTGATTGCGATTGTGAAATTGCGGTTTCTTTAAGGCTTGTGTTTAGCACACAAAAGGGGAAAGTGGATAAAAAAAAAACAAAAAAAAAACCCATCTGGTTAAATACTGAAGATCCTAACCAACTAATCATTAATGCAAAATAAAAAATTTAAAAAAAAAAGAGCTCCTAGGACAGACGACGCTCGATTACAGTGTAAGGCAATACCCTGAGTAACAAAAGTCATTTGAGAAATGGGAGATTATTATAAAAAGCGTGGACAAAGCAGACCGACTCGGGGTCAGCTCAGAGACTAATGAAGCGACCGTTCCATGTGGAAGCGTGAAGAGGAACGCCGAGACGACGGCGTCTTCGTGCCCTCCAGTTGGTTACAGTAGTGTGTTTCTGCTACGTGACCTCCTGCAGCCTTGGTCGGCCCCCCCGAAGGCAAGCTCACAGGTTGGAGTTGGTGGCACCCACGCCCTGGCACTCGATGATGTAGGTATCATTGTTGGCGTGTTCATCATCTGCTCTGCGTATCGCAAACTTGGCCTGGAATGAAAGCAGGAGCTGAAATTTGCATCCTGAAAAACTCTAACGGTCCTGCTACTCACAAAGTGGAACGATGTGCAGGTCCAACGTCTTCCTCTCACAAATCAAAGGCAAAACTGAAGAAAGTGTGTACGTAAACTATTCTAGTGTCTACGTCTTAACTAAAACAGATGAGCGGCAACTTTCCCCCTCCAAACACCTGGTGGTTACTGTAAAACCCTGTATATTCACACACTCCAGGTTGTACTGTTGTTTGAAAGCGTCTGCACTGACCAGTGCTGAAGTGTTCAATCACGTTCTAATTATCGTTACCAATACAATTATTTGTAAAGTGGTAGATTTGACACTTCGTGTGCCTATTTAATCTTTTTTTCTGTCAATCTCGTTTAGCTTTTTCCCCTCTTTGGCAGAAAAAAAGGCTGCCAAAATTGTTTGTGGAGTTGCTAATAAATATAAGTAACGGATGTAACTATATACTTAAATCTAAATGTTATCACACATTGATTGATTTTATAAACACATTAATGAACTCAAAACATTCTCCAATTACCATGACAGAAAGCAAACGCGTCACTTCAACAGCATCGTCCTAGCAAGAAATCAAGACGAGAGCACCAACTGAAACATTACTAATGTGCAATGAGGGAGAGTGGGCGGGGCTTCCAGGGGGTCGGTTAATATTGGAAATTCAAAACACCTAAGCAACTGTCAATCATTCCAGATTTACAAGTCGATTAACACGTCTGCAGCTTTTTTTTCGGTTGGCGTATTTTTGACGCATAACACATCGTGGCATACTCTGATGTTAAAATGCGCCGCGCTCCTATGCCCCTGATATGTACCATCATTTGGGAAAAACGAACACGGTCCAACACACCATGAAAATCAATAAATAAAAAAAAATTAATCATGGGGTGATGTTACCTTAGTGAGCTGCTCCGCCACATGGATGGCCGTTTGTGTGTGTAGAGTGATCGGTCCGGTGCGCATCCGGGACGTGCCCTTAGCCAAGGCCATGAAGATAATCAGCTACAAAACATTGGTAAAGTAACCAGAGATGAATATATGAAACGCTTCAAAACTAAAGGTGATCAATTTGCATCATTACTGTATCTATATCACATTTTCAGTAGGAGTACTCATCGATATCAATACCGAGACAGAAACGAGTAACCTATATAGTATTAATCAGGGACATTACAGATATTTTTCTCACCAAGCTAGTGTTTGCTGCTAGTGATTAACTGCTTGTGCAGAATTTTATGTTTATAATGTCTGATCATTTATGTCGTAGGATGATGCACATTTACACTCTACTTTGCTAAGATTGGTATCATTAGTCATGAAGTACATCAAGATTGCGGGCAGTTTGTGTTGTCTGTTCATTAGTGTGCCATTAGGCTTATCACATACTGTTGAGTACAAGTAAATGAGCACAGTATCGGGATCAGTGCATTTCTATTCACAGTATTTAGAACAGAAAAAGCACGACAATTCATAAAACCTAATGAAAGTTTGGAGGAGTAAGGATGATATATTTATATCAACATTTCTCTGATTTGTATTGGTGTGTGTGCACGTGTGTCTCTTACAAACCTGGTCTTGCAAAAACTCATCCACGCAGCCGTTGTGCCTGATGTTCCTCAGAAGCATCTCAGCTGCCTCGATGCCAACTTTATCTGCATAAACACCTGAGGGATGGGGGACAACAAATCAAATAAAATCAGATAAAAACGATGACCCAGATGAAAAATTCCAGCTATATCGCAAAAAGTGCTCACCTTTCTTTCCAAGAGATGAACCGGCAAAAATACAGCCGGTAGAGGACTCTGCGATGATTCTGGTTGGAGCAAGAGACAAACATAACCCATAAGCCTAATTTCAAAACTGCCTGGTGAAAATGTCAGTGCTTTTTTATTAAACTTACATGATGCCATTCCCATTTCCCCAGGCCTTGTCCTTCTCTTGCAGAGACTGTATGTTGATGTAAAGATCTTTTATCTCTTTTCGGATGGTGCGCACGGCTGCAGCGGACATGTCCTTTGCCAGCTAAAACAAGAACCATTTAAAGCAGCCTTTAAGCATCAAAACAATACCAAGATGTGATATATATATATATAAATAAAAACTCATGCAACAAAGGCAAGACACTGCAGGGAGAAATAATTTCTCATTTTTCAGATTTATTTGGATTCATTTCATGTACAGTGGGTATAGAAAAGAATCACCCCCCTTTAAAATAATCACATTTTGTTGCTTTTCAGCCTGAAATGAAGACGGAACCAATTTTTGTTTTATCCAGCTGTATTTACTCAGTGCAACTTATAACATCCAAGTGAAAGATATAACACCAACATGTGAAACATTTTTTTTTAAATTAAAAAAACAGAATCAGTTGGAAAAAGGAACACCCCCTTGTGTCAGTATTTTGTTGAACCACCTTTTGCTTTAATTACAGCCTTTAGTCTGTTGGGATACGTCTCTACTAACTTTGCACATCTAGACTTTGCAATATTTGCCCACTCTTCTTTGCAGAACTGCTCAAGTTCAGTTCAATTTGATGGAGACCGTTTGTGGACTGCAGTCTTCAAGTCATTCCACAGATTTTCAATGGGGTTTAAGTCTGGGCTCTGACTAGGCCATGCAAGGACATTCACCTCTTTCTCCTTCAACCACTGTGTGGTCAGTTTTGCTGTGTGCTTTGGGTCATTGTCATGTTGGAAGGTAAATCTTCATCCCATTGACAACTTTCTGGCAGAGGGCAGCAGATTTTCATCAAGAATTTGACGGTATTTTGCCCCATCCATTTTCCTTCTATCCTGACAAGTGCTCCAGTCCCTGCTGCAGAGAAACACCCCCATAACAGGATATTAACACCTCCATGCTTTACTGTAGGAATGGTGTTATTTGGATAGTGAGCTGTATTGGATTTCAGCCAGACATATCGTTTGGTGTTGAGGCCAAATAATTCAATTTTCGTCTCATCTGACCATAACACCTTTTTCCATGTGGCCTCAGAATCTTCACGGTGCGTTTTGGCAAAGCTCAGTCGTGGGTGGCTTTTTTCTTGCAGCCCTCCCATACAAGCCACATTTGTGGAGAATTTGTGATATTGTTGTCACATGCACACAATGGCCACTCTGTCATAAATCCCTGCAACTGCTTCAGTGTTGCTGTAGGCCTCTGGGTAGCCTCTCTGACCAGTTTCCTCCTGGCTCTTTCATCCAGTTTGGAGCGACGTCCTGATCCAGGGAGGGTCTGTGTACCAAATACCTTCCACTTCTTAATAACAGACTTCACTGTGCTTCTAGGCATTGATAAAGCCTCTGAAATTTTTTTGTATCCATCTCCTGACATGTGTATATCCACAACTTTATCCCGGAGATCTTTTGACAGTGCCTTGCCAGCCATAGTTGATTGTTTGCTTCAGTTGCACTACCAAGGACTGAAAAATGCTCCAGGAAAGCTCTTTTCATGCTGAGCTAATCAAAATGACCACAGCTTATCACAGTTGAAAGTCAAATGGCTTTGTGTGACATTGAGAAGGTGATTAGCTACACCTGATTGAGTTTACAAGTCATTTTTAGGAGGGGGGTGATCCTTTTTCCAACTCCGTGATTGATTTTTTTTCCCCTGACATTTTGGTGTTATATCTTTCACTTGGATGTTATAAGTTGCACTGAGTAAATACAGCTGGATACAACAAAAACTGTCCGTCTTCATTTCAGGCTGAAAAGCAACAAAATGTCATTATTTTAAATTTTCTATTCCCTCTATTTCTTTTCTATTCCCACTGTATAACATAAAAACATGTCTTATCTTAAACTGTAATAATAAAATATCAAACTCCAGACAAAAAAGTTTATTTAGCCGTTTTTTGTCCATTCATAACTACCACATGATCGGAAACTTTGCTGCAGGCTTTAAGCGATGCCCATTTCACATGTCACAAATCCCAGAAAAGCTTGTTTCCTGATAGTCTGTCATTATGATATACACATATCAATTTTCTTTGTACTTGTAAAGCCATTTCTCAAAA
The DNA here is from genome assembly GCA_023630585.1 of Cranoglanis bouderius. NCBI lineage: Eukaryota > Metazoa > Chordata > Actinopteri > Siluriformes > Cranoglanididae > Cranoglanis > Cranoglanis bouderius. The sequence goes on from CM042553.1 coordinate 17,549,008, forward strand.
TCTGTTTTTTTTTTAAATTCTAAACAAAAATCTGTTTATAGGTGACCCGCTTTCATTAAATTTCATATCATTACTAGAAACTTATTATAGAGGAATTTCAGTTTAAAGTAATTTATTAAAAATTTATAGACATTTTAGATTTTAAGATGCGAGCACACACTATGATTCACATCATGGAAATCAGCATTCTATTAATTATGCATCTAATGCAACTGCACTGTTTGAACACCAGAGGTCCCAATCTGTACAACCCACAGAGTTCAAATTTAATTTAGAGATCAAATCTAGAGAGCACGCTGAGCCCAATAGCTCCAGGTCACAATGTCCGACACGCATTATACGTTATATGCTTACACAACCATGTATTATTGTTAAAAAGAGCTCTTCAGTAGTTTTCAAATGACACCAGCCCTGCACCACTGCAATCTGCTTTGGAGCTTTAATACAACTTTGGAGCTCCGTTTCCAGTTTTCCCCTGGGGCTGAGACTTTATTCATTCAATTTATATATTTAATTCTGAAATTAAATGATGTTTTTTCCAAAAAACTGTTCTGGGAAATAAACATTTTCATTCCAACAACATTGAAAGACTAAATATTTAGTTTTGTTTAGTATGCATATTTAATTACACAAAACCTCATCTGCATAAGCAGATGTACATTTGCTTATAAGAATATCAGCAATCACCAGGCAAAGATTGTTTCTGAAAGTATTGTTTACAAAAAGGTTAGCGTATTCTCCTGTAGTGTCTTGCTTAACAAGTTATAAAAGATAACAAATATAAACGTGTGGCATACCTTGAAAGGCAGCACTCCAGCCACAAAGGCCCGCCCATAGATCTTTGTGATGTTCCCTCTCTCAGTCATGTTGATGGGACTCAGCTCTTTCACAGGGTTCACCTTTACCACCACTTCTCCACCACCCTTGGGGTAGTAACCTCTGCAAATATATAATAAAGCAGAGATGTGGTCCAAAATGGAGTAATCGATAAATAAATACCAAAATATTAATATAATTATGTAATACAAATAGACCATTTGAAAATATAAATTGTAAACTGTTATAATGTCATAATCGGTCAAATAAAACTGGATAATCGTATTTAGCTGTCGATTAGATCCAGAAGTGTTTATCTGTGTACAAGTGTATCTGACTATCGGTCAGATAGGCCCCAGTTTGTACAGCTGGGGAGCTCCCTGTCTGATGTGGTGGCTAGTAACACAGGAGCACCACAGGGGACTGCCCTGTCTCCATTTCTGTTCACTCTGTACACCTCAGACTTCCAGTATAACTCTGAATCATGCCACCAGCAGAGGTTCTCTGATGACTCTGTGGTGGTGGGGCGTATTAGAGATGGGCAGGAGTCAGAGTACAGGGAACTGGTGGATAACTTTATGGAGTGGTGCAGCAGCAATTATTTGCGCCTAAATATAAACAAGACCAAGGAGATGGTTGTGGATTTTGGAAGGACGAGAACTGCGACCAAGCCCATAAACATCATTGGTGAGGAAGGTGGACTTGTCGAGCACTATAAGTATTTGGGTGTCCACTTGAACAACAGACTGGACTGGAGAACCAAAACCGACGCTGTGTACAAGAATGGGATGAGCAGACTATTTTCTGAGGAAGCTCAGCTCTTTAAATGTATGCACCAAGATGATGTAGATCTTCTACAAGTCTGTGGTTGCGAGCACCATCTGCTATGCTGTGGTCTGCTAGTGCAGCAGCATCAGTGTCAGAGATGCCAGCAGGATAAATGAACTCATTCACAAGGCCGAAACTATTGTCGCACAAAACCTGAAGACGTTTGAGTCAGCGAGGAGTAGGAGGTCACTGAACAATCTGCTCTCCATCATGGACAATCCAGCCCACCCCCTTCATGACACACTACAAAGACAGCAGAGCTCATTTTCCAACAGACTCATTCAGCTACACTGCCATAAAGAACGTTTTAGGAAATCATTCTTACCTTTCACCATAACACTGTACAACAGCTCATCTCTGTGTGATAGGTGAACAACACTGCCATTTTTGCACACCCGATTTTATTGCTCCTTTTTTCTTTTATTGATTATTACTATCACTCTTTATGATGCTGTACATATCTTTATTTACGATACAGTGTTTTTCACCCTGCAATTCCCCTCAATTCTTTTAATTTTATTGTTATTCTTTATGCTGCTGTAGCATAATTTCCCTCCTGGGATAAATAAAGTATATCTATCTATTAATTATATTAAATGAGCCATAGTGTGGCATACTTATTTATATAAAATCACTCTAAAAAAGTATGCCCATAATAATAATGTGGTAAAAAGACCATAATAATAATAATAATAATAATAATAATAATAATGTGGTATTGACAAACAAAACAAAACTCACCTCATCTTTAAATCACAGTCGAACTGTACACCAAATCTCTCGGCAATGGGTTTGAACACCTGTGCGATTTTTTTTCCACAGAAATGGCAATTATAAGTACATTATATTTGTGGCATATTATGTATAAATACATTGCTTCCACGTAGAAACAGGGATGGGCAACAGAACAAAAATTAGATAAAGATGACAAAGAAGCAGAAGAAAATGAAGACAAAAGACGAAAAAGATGAAATGGTAGACAAAGAGGCGATGAAGACGAAGTAGTAGATGAAGACAACAAAGAAGACGAAGTAGTAGACAAAGGTGGCAAAGAAGAGGACAAAGAATAATAAGACGACGAAGAAGTAGAAGATGAAGATGACGACAAAGAATCCCTAATAGCTGATACCTTCAGTGTGTAATCGATCTGTGGTGCCATCTCGGCATTGGTTCCTCCTTTCAAGCAGAGTTCTGAAGGTCTCTCAGTGAACAGCGCACAGGGCAGCGAGATCTGCAGCAGAAGCCCAACACTCCTACAACACACAGCACCCGACTTTACTCCAACAATTTACAACTTCAGCTACAGCCAGAGATTAATCAGCAGAATATCTTCTAAAACTTCTAATATTGACGAGAGAGAAAGAGAGCGAGAGAGAGATTGGGGGGGGGGGGGTTTAATAAAGAAGAAATTATGAAGAAAGAAAGAAAGAACGAAAGAAAGAGCAAGAGAAAAATTAATAAAGAAGAAAAAAATAAAGAAAGAATTAAAAAGAGAAAGAACAAAAAGGGAAAGGAAAATAAAGAAATTGAGAGAGAAGAAAGTGTATAACTAACTAGTTAACTAACACTAGTTACTAACTAACTTGGTAGTGAAAAAAATTAATTAAAAAAAAGTTTTCCTTTTTTTGTTTTTTTATTCATTAAAAAGAATAAAAAGAACGAAAGGAATAAAGAAAAATGAAATTACAAGAAAGAAAAATGAAAGAAAACGGAATGGAAAAAAAAAGGTAAGATGGAGATGTGGAGAAAGAAAGAAATGTATAGATTCAATTTCCAAACTATTCAAGAAATTATTTATGTAAAATAATTTCACAACCAAAATACAGATTTTTTTTTTTTTTTTAGAATTTCGGAACTTTCCACAAATAGAACCCATTTTTATTAAAAATGTCACTCCTGTTCTTTTGTATTTATAGATATAATAACTTTGATAGCAGACAGAAAATGGTGGAGCTCCTTGCTGTAGTTCATGGATGTAGACAAACTCACAGAAATCCTATAAGAGGTGTCATGTTGTAACTTCACCACCAGGATCATTTAATCCTGTAAACATCACTACAGTGGAAACGACGACATTTCATTTTAGATGCGGTGGAAAAAGCTGTTCTTACCCAGCCGTCTGTGTGTCGGCGATGTAGTTCCCGCACTTGATCTTCCCGGGAGTCAGCGTGATCTCTGAGGATCCCACAGAGGCTCCCTCTAGATTCCCATCACACATGTCCCTCAGCAGCTCCAAGCCTGACAGATGCTGAGGCCTAGTGAGGGGCACGGGGGAGACACGGTGAACAATAGCAACGCCTTCTCATATTCCCTGCTGCTGTCTTTATCTAACTGTACACAGCATCTAAGTATAGGTAAAACCCTACAGAACACATTTGTGTACAACGGATTTAGGTCTCTGCTAGTGAATAGAGCTGGGGCATATGACCCATATTTTTTTGTAGTTACAATGACAGACTCTCTTACTACAATGTTTTAGGGCAACCGTTTTAAAAAATAAAAATGTAATATTTCAAGAATAAAGTCATACTATTTCGAGAAGTCATAAAACTGTGACAAAATGGTGCAGAATGGTCATTTATGGGTTAAAATGACAAATGTTGGGGATTTGGTGAAGATTCTGTTTCTGCTGATGAAGGAGAAATCACAGGCAGTGGTCACCTTCAAGGCTATTGATGGCTGCATTCAAAGAGGCTGTGTAGAAGAATGATAATCAAAATGATTGATCCCGAAGGAGTGGAGCTGTAGGCGGATTGTAGGCGGCTGATTGGGTCTACAAATTTTGTACTGAACTTTTAAAATGTACCATTTAATTATTAATATAATTAATTAAAAAGCTTAGTTTCTAAAGTAACACTGCTGTTCTACTGGCGGTTGTTTATACATCATGATACATATCGTGTCTCATAAAAACACTTCAAATATTGCCATACAACATTCTGTCATATCGCCCACCTTTATGTGGAACCACAGAGGATGATGAGATAAACAACATAATACGAAAACAACAAGAGCACACGTCAGACATTCGTGGCTTTTTGGAAATCAAGACGACGCCCATCTAGTTGAAATAGAGTTTTAGTGTCAATCTAAATATACAGAAATAGAAAATAGCGTTCTCCACGTTGCTGGAGAAATATAATATAGAAAACTGACAACGCTGCGATACAAGATAACCAGTGGACAAGTGAAAATGAGAAAAAGTTGGAGTGGAAAGGACAACAAATATATGCGGGATCCAGTACGACAAATATGACAACACAGTTAGCCTAGTGATTGTTTGCTATTAAAAAATTTATTTATCGTAGCTCAGAGATCAAATCACACTAAACACTCTCAATCTGGAAAGTCTATTTTGTACCATAATCACATCTATGTACAATAAACAAATATGATTTTTAATCATAATCTAAAATTATCGAGACATTCTGTTGATACTTGAACAGTAAAACAAAACAAAAAAAAAAAAAAAAAAAAAAAGATTACAATTGTGCTACATGTGTCTAATTTGTGCTGGATGTTATATTTAATAGTTATCTGAAGCCAGCACCTGTCTTAGTTCTTCATTGTAACTAAATAAATTGTTGATCTGAGAAAAGTCTGGAGACATTGAGACCCATGTGGCCATGTGCTAGTGTGAGGAACTAACAAAGGCCTCCATTCAGCACTACTGCCCAGAGCTTATTACAGACATGTTCTGCTTCAAAAAGTGGTCAGAGAAGTTATACACTGATACATTTATAAGCAGGTCACCTAAATGTACCACACTGAGGGGCAACTTAGGCTCCTGGATGGAGGTCAGACTCCAACAAGCAAACTTGGCTTTGTTTCAGGATTCAGGAGTTGGGGAGGGGGGAATGAGGGCTTCACAACATGGCCTCGGATAATACATACTCGAATTACGTATGTTAAATAAACACGGAATAATAAATAAGATCACTGAAAGATATATCACCTTAATCCTGGGGTGCTCCTTCCTGCGCGGATTTTGTTGATTTTCAGAGAAGCGCCTTGGATACAACTGAGTGCAGCTGAAACCCTCAGGATCTGTCCTCCCTAAGAAAAAGACAAAAACAGGATTATATTACTGATTTTCCAGACTTAACAACCGTTAGCAATCATTTATTTTAAACAATATTCAAGTGTTAATGCTTAACCAAGTTGAATGTGTATTAATAAAAAATAAATTAAACAAACAAAAAAAAAAAAAGATATGTTAACGTTGCTCACCCCTTCCATTACACTTCCGTCCATCTCGAATGCCGTTGCGGCCATTTTTGAAGAAATCCAACGAATACTACGAATATTTTCTTCCACTGAAGTCAGTGTAGAACAACAAACAACTCCTGATAACAGGTGATGCGCTAATCACAGCGAGCCGCTAGACAACCGAGCTTCGCTCAACTCAGACAACGGCTAAAGTTAGCTTAGCTACAGGCTAATATATGCCGGTTCCCAAACAATGCGGAGGATAAAACCGCCAAACTTCCCGACACTCACTGCGCCCGAACTAAACGGAACCTATAACAAAGCAGCAGTGGGCAAAACTACGCTGACTAGCACCTACTTCGAAGTAAACACACAATTATCTTAATTGGAATGAAATGTTCGTTCAATTTTACCGATACGGATGTAGACAAGCTGACTAGCTAACTGCCCGCAACTAGTATCTCCAGTCACACGCAAACTGCTAGAACGCGACTGCGCATGCGCATAACTGGCAAGCTCGGACAAATTGCAAACAGGTTCACGCAAACTGCCACTGCGCATGCGCATATGCACCCGATCGTTGTTGCCGTTTACACATATTCAGAAAAAGGAGTTATTTGCACACATTTTGGAGTTACTGAAGAAGACTTTATTGAGGAACCCAACCTCAACTTAAATGCACAAATAAGCATATTAGAAATACCATATCAACTGAAATAATGTATAAACACTCATATTGATGGAGAGAGGCAGAAACTTTAAATTCCTGGTAATCACCCAAGAATGATGATCTCTAATGGACACAGCACGCCTGAGTTTAAGCCAGAAAAGCTTACCAGTCACTTTTCTTGCCTAGAAGACTGAGGAAGGCAGGGGTGTCATGAACAGTACTAACAAATTTCTACAGGAGTCCACCCTCACAGGCTGTATGATGTCCTGCTATGGAGCTAGACTGCAAAAGCACCACAGAATGTATTGAGGATGACTCAAAGGATGATCAGCACACAAGCTCCCACACTGCAGGACATTTATTCCACACACTGTCTCAGTAATGCAGCCTGGATCCTAATCACCAAATCACATAGCACGTCCACTGTTCTCCTTTCTCTCAGAAAAATGGTACAGAACAATCAGCACTTGGACCACGAGGAGAGTTTCTATCCCCAAGCCGTCAGGCGGCTCAATACTTAAAACATTTAAAACACAAACATATTGCTACTGTACTGCACTACTGGACACCTTAACATTTTATATGCCACTTTCTTAACGCTGCACATTGCACATGCCACCTTCTACATTGCCTGTGCTATCCCACTTTGCCCCTTATGTTTCACAATATACATCTTCTCTGTAGATTGTTTGGGAAAATGTAATGTTGCCTCTTGGGGTTAAATTCTGTATAGGTGTTGTATTGTCTTTGGGCTGTGAATATGTCTGGATGCAGTGTTTAGTGTACTTTCTGTGCACATGACAATAACGAGCTTTGGCTTTTTTTTTTTTTTTTTTTTTAACTTTGACTATTATATTTGAAACTTTAAATTGGAGTAAAGCATTGAAATTTGTAAAGAAGTGGCATTTAAAAATGTTATATTAAATAGCATTTTCTATGTGTTAGAAGAGTAAACGACTTGTTTGTCTTTTTTAGGAGTGCAAATATGCCAAAGTGTTATACACTGGTGTTTGTTCTTTAAGAAGGAAGACTGGACACATATTGGCTGCAATACATGCACTGTATTAGATCATTTATAAGTTTTTTATTGTACTTTTCTGGTAAACTAATAGATGTAAATGATTTTTCTTTGAACAGAGAATGTAAGAAACCAGTGCAGTGCACTTTTAGGTTGGGCTGTTTTTAACCTTGCCACATCTTTCAAAGAGAAACCATTCTAAACCAAAATAAAAATCCTAAATAATCTCTCCAAGCATTCAATGGAATTGCCATCAAAAGTAGGATAAATTATATATTTTTTAATTATAATTTTAGAGTTTTTAGAGGTAAAGTTAGGCATATGTGTTACAACTGTAATTTTGTTGAAAAGGTCCATAGTCCATCATATTACATATTGCTATTACAGGAAGCAAATACATGTTTTAATGTTACATTGTGGTATTTTGGACCAAAATGTACCATATACTGTTGAAATAGATAAACACAAAGCAACAAATTTTAAACAGCAGGTGTATGTGCCTGCTGAAAATTTTCAACACTGTTTTCAGGTCGTTTTTTTAAAAAACGTATTTTTATTCTTACAGCATTAGAATTTAGATAAGGAAGTAACATTCATACTTTTTCATAGAATATACCCAGGTATAATTATTTTATAAACTTTCAGAAAAGGTTCAACATAAATTGTACCTTTCTTAATAAATGCCCAGAGCCTGTTAAACTTTTCTGGTAAAACCTTTGTGTGTACACGCATGCAAATATGACATGATATATGACGTGATTATTTTTTTTAAAGGAAGGTGACACACTACCGTTACACAGTTCGACCCTTCTTAAAACAAAAAGCAATTAAACGACTATTTTTGTTTTTCAATTTAAATAAATATATCAAACTTAAAAAAAAAATTTTTTTAAAAAAATCGCTCATACGGCGTATGAATCGTTCTGATTGGTCAGTGAATTGGGTGTGTAGTTACGTCACATCCGTTGACTCACCGTGTATCGCACGTACCCTGGTATGTGAAAAATGGCAGCGCTCATTACAGTGAGAGGCTCATTCGCGCTTATGAGACGCTTGGTGGGTGATTTTACAAATAATTTTATAATGCATACATAGGTATAAAAATAAATAAATAAATAAATAAATAAACAACTAAAGCAAGACACGAATATGAATGAAATGTGAAATTTTAACAAGACAGGAAGTTAAAAGAAAAGTCAAGGACCAAATGCTAGCTATGCTAATACGCTAGTCTCCTAGTGACCAGCCGGTAATAGTGGAAGTGGACTAGAGGCTCAGTCAGCTTAGCTTAGCTGACTAGCAAGATATAAACCATAATATGCTGTGACAATTAATGCTCACTATTGTCATGCATTTAATTAGTACGTTGACTTTGAAGTGAGTTGAGAAAGTTAGCTAGATAACGTTAGTCAACGGGAGCTGTACTTGCAAAGCAGGTAAATACGGGTCGTATCCCTTCTACGTGTAAATACGCTCTCAAGGTTAGTTGATACTATATAGTCAATTGTAATTCCTGTGTATAAATTGTATACGTTGGAACGATATGTGGTTTCTTCAGGACCATGGTGCAACGCAACAATACAGCAGCACAGTACACAGGATTACATACAAGTGCAAATACACAACAGTGTGACACGTGTACAGAAATATACAGTGAATACACATAGACACTGCAGAGGTGTGACAGTATTGTTTATACTTCTGGTTCTTCTGTTTCAGGTCTCTGTCCAGCGTCTGCACAGGTGTTGTTACTCCAAACTTCAGACATCTTCTGTACCACACACACACAACGTATACTCCAGCAGTGCTTTGCATCAGCACAGATTTTTCCGCACTAGCTATGGTAAGATTCAAAGTTTGACCTTTTGATTACAAAGCATAATTACTCCTGTACTATCGTACCTAGAACTCCTATAGTTAATGATGCACAGATTCACCACCTAGTGCAGGGAAAACATTAAATGTGCAGGACGTAATTCGTGACAGGACATACTTAACAAATTCTGATACTGCTCCAGCATTTCAGGTCAATACTTTTCATCCCTGCTACATGTGTCACATGTCTTTTTCCAACCTCCCATTCTGTTTCCCAATTCAGCTGCACCAGGACCAATTGTACAGTTCAAGCTGTCAGATATTGGGGAGGGAATTACGGAGGTGACTGTAAAAGAATGGTACGTTTTGCTGAAGTCTATCAAACCTGTACCCACCAACAGAGGGCAGCAATGAGAAAATGTGATCTTTTATTAGTTTGTTAAAAGTGTCACTTTTTTTTCCCCTCCTGTGCAAGGTATGTGAAGGAAGGAGACCGAGTGTCCCAGTTCGACAGCATCTGTGAAGTGCAGAGCGACAAAGCATCAGTTACGATCACCAGCCGCTACGACGGAGTCATCCGCAAACTCTACTACGATGTTGATTCTATTGCAAACGTGGGCAAGCCTCTAGTTGATATTGAAACTGATGGAGGACACGGTAAGATTGCAACAAAAACTTATGGTTGCTGTATAATGAGTAATACCCAGAATTGATTGTGAAACGGATTCTAAACCTGATAATGTAACAGTGTTGCGATTTAGCCTCTTCTCGTGTCAGTCAGTTTAGCATCTTTCTCTCCTGTAGCTGTAGCTCCGGAGGAGGATGTGATGGAAACACCGGCTGTGTCGCAGGAAGAACACACTCACCAGGAAATTAGAGGCCACAAGACACAGGCCACACCTGCAGTGCGACGTATAGCCATGGAAAACAACGTGAGTTGTAAATAGAAATATTTATGAGCCGTAATTATATTCAGGTTACAAGATATTTGGCTTTGGATCATTTTTATTTATCACACTAAAAGTAAGAACCACCAGTTAATTTTTATAGATCTGTGTAGGACATCCTGGTGCTGGCATCATAGAAGTGTATCGTTTTTCTACATAATTTGTATTTCATTCAGTGCAGGTTTTCCAAACACTTGGAATGAGTGTCAGGATTCTGTTTAAAAAAAAATCTATGATTCAGTTCTAATATACAGTACCGTGCAAAACTTTTAGGCACATGCAAAGAAATGCTGTAGAGCAAAGATGCCTTCACAATAATGAAATTAAATGTTTCTACATTAAAAGAAAATACTGTGAAGAACAGTAAACAGTAGTGAATGAAACATAGTCAATATTTGGTGTGACAAAACATAAAAATAAAAGTAGTCTCCAGTACAATTAGTGCAGTTTTATAAGGAAATGAGCTGGTAAGTTTTATTGAGCTTCTTGCAGAACCAGACACAGTTCTTCTGGAGACTTTGACTTTCGCACTCGCTTCTTATTTTTTGCAGCGAAACCCAGCAGCCTTCATTGTGTTTACTGTCTGAAAAGTGGTCTCTTACGTAATATGCTGCTTTCTTTAATGGCATACAAACATTTTTTGTAACATTTTATTTTGTGCTAGAAAACTAATGTTTGGGAATCAATTTTTTTTTGTACTGACTTGATCATGTAGACGTCATAAAATTAAAAAATCTATAACTAAGCTTGTACTTAAAAAAAAAAATATTTTTTTAAATAATAGGGTGCCTAAAACTTTTGCACAGTACTGTAGGTCAAACTTTTAATGTTTTCCTTTGACTCACCCTTGTATAATGGCTAAAAATGATTCCCAGCCAAGTGTAAATATTTATAAATTGTAATAATATTCACATCATTTTTAGTGAGTATAATAAAAATGTTGGTGGCCTGCAGTTACATTTTTGTAAGGTATCTGTGGGATAAATCTTGTAGGTTGCCAGTCGTTAACCATTAAAATGATTCTCTGCCAAATATATTGCCACCCGAATAATATTATATAATAATAACTAAATATTTTTTATGTTGAAAAGCATTTAGGGAAAACTCACTAATTAGTCTGTATGTTTTTCATATTGTCTGATCAGGAAAGTAGTTTTTAGTTATTTGTCATTGCAAAGTCAGTGGAAAAACATTTCTATCTACAGACTTATCTGTTTAGTTTAGGATGAAATTTAAGGCAACGTGAAACGAAAACTTGACATGCAAAAATGTGACATACTGTACATCTGTGTGAAAAAGGACATTTGTGAAAATTGATAATATTGGTTAAGATTTTTTTTCCCCCTGCACCACATATGCATGGTTATTTAGTCAAAAATAAGAAGTAATGGTATGGTAATAATAGCTAATGTGAATCAGTGGAATGGATAAGTTAGATATGGGTAAAAAAAATCATCAAATCTGTCCAATATAAAGTATAATAGGGTGAAAATAAAAATAACACGCGTAACAAGAGGAGTCTCTACTAAATTCAACTACTGTCTAAATGTATGAGGACAGAGCCCCAAATGTTAAAACATTTTTGATAAGCACCAGTCTTAGTAAAATGTACTCTTTCCAGACGAAAGGAAAGGTTCATCTCATTAAGCCAGTCATGAAAAGTAGGAGTAGGAAAAGACGTAGGCGGTGGTAGCTCAGTGGTTAAGACGTTGTGCTACTGATCGGAAGGTCATGAGTTCAAATCCCAGCACTGCCAAACTGCCACTGCTGGGCCCTTGAGCAAGGCCCTTAACCCTCAACTGCTCAGATGTATAAATTAAATAAATGTAAGTCGCTCTGGATAAGGGTGTCTGCCAAATGCCGTAAATGTAATGTAGACTTCCATCCCTTCAAAATGATCCTTTTCGTCTACAACCATGCCAAATCTTAAAGACAGTTGATGGGTATGTGAGAAAAACAGTGTGACAGTTGAATAGTCAAGAAGGACAAATTCGATATTAGGAGCAACCTGCATATTATACACCAAAGAGTACCAGCAAAAGATATCCTTCCAGAAACTAGATATGTTTGGGCGAGTGAGTCAATTTTGATAAGAAATGCACAGTGTAAATGCACTGAAGCATTGTAAACACTGTGCTTCATCACCAGATACACACATATCAAGAGAATGAAAAGCTACGTGAAGTTTTTCCTCCCGGAGATTCAAGAGCTCACTTGTCTTCCATAGTCTGTATCAATGCACATAATTAGCTTCTCATATTTTTTAGTTAAATGATTTTAGTTGCTGCTTTTTAGACTAGTGAATTAGGCTTGCTGGCCAATCCTAACATGACACCAGGCAGCATGTCAGCGTTTACATATAAGATAGATATATATCAATATCAGTCCTTTCTGTAACGGGTTGTTAATAAATTTGTTTTAGTGGCCATGCTGAGTGCTTCAATGAGTCTAATATAGGCTCTGTTTTGTGAAGAGCTTGTGTAGGCCCAATTAAGCTGCATACTAATGTTTATTACTGTGTTATAACTAATTTTATTTCACAATGGTTCTTGTGTTCTTTTGAGATTGGATTGGGTGTTATAAAAACCTCACAGTAACAAAACCTCTCTCCAGCTCATGTGCCTCAGTTTAACACAGTTAATACAAAACCTTTTCTTTTTTTTTTTGTTTTTGTTTTTGTTTAGCAAAAGTAGCATCAGCTTTAGGAAAGATCTTTACTAGAAATCAAGTGTAGTGTAGAGAATTGTGCAAACATACATGTTGTCTGTGCTCCCAGTCCAGAAGCTGGTGGACTGAATAGCTGCAATAAAGGACAATGAAACAAGGACATGATTGATGACAGTTAGCCACAGTGCTTGCTTTGTGGGGGGTTTCTGTCACTTCCTGAGCCAAACAAGAATAAAAATGTCCCTTAAAACCTGGCAACCTTGCATAGTTCACTGAATGGGGTTGTTTCCATGGTTACCAGTGGTTGTAATTGTGGTGGGTGGGGAAACTGGTAGACCTGAGAAAGTAATCAGATATTGATCAGCCTATTCTATTATATATGATATTGATCATAATACTTAATCCTGTCTTGTTTTTATCCAATCTTGTGTTCTCTTAGATCAAGCTGAGTGAAGTTGTCGGGACCGGAAAGGATGGGCGCATTCTTAAAGAAGACATCCTGAACTTCATAGAGAAGCAGACAGGAGCCATTTTACCCCCTTCCCCCTTCCAGGAGATCCAGCCTCCTCCTCCCACACCTCCTCCCACACCTCCTCCAGCTGCTAAGCCCAAAGAGAAGACGCCGCCTACACCTGTCGTCCCGAGGCCGGTGTTTACAGGCAAAGACCGCACCGAGCCACTTAAAGGTAAGCTGTGTACCAGCATGGACCTGTGGTTTACTCTGCAGCTGGCCACTGGGGGTGCTATTTGCAAGGAGTGCTTGGATCCCGCAGATCGCCGCTTGCTGCTATATTTATTATTATTATTATTATTATTATTATTATTATTATTATTATTGTTGTTGTTGTTGTTGAAAAACATGTTTATTGCTCTCCTGTCATTTTAAACCAGGTTTTCACAAAGCCATGGTGAAGACGATGACGGCAGCTCTGAAGATTCCACACTTCGGCTACAAGGATGAAGTGGACTTGAGCAGGCTGGTGCGTCTGCGCGCCGAGCTGAAGGACGTGTCCGAGCCTCGGGGAGTGAAGCTCAGCTACATGCCCTTCTTCATCAAGGTAACACCACCGTTTCCCTGAACAGCGTCAATCTGAGCGTGTGAAATGCTTTACAGATAAATTGAGTGAGGATTGTTTTGTTTTGTTTATAGGCAGCATCACTCGCTCTCCACGATTTCCCGATCTTGAATGCCTCTGTGGATGAAGCATGCCAGAATATCACTTACAAGGTCAGATTTGTTAAAAATCCGCTGATAATTGATGTTTCAGGTATGACAGGAAAAATAGCATTTGTTCATTTTGCTTTGAATTCTTGCTCAGGCTGCACACAACATTGGTCTGGCCATGGATACGCCCCAGGGTCTGCTGGTGCCAAACATAAAGAATGTACAGATGCTTAGCATGTTTGAAATCGCCACGGAGCTCAATCGACTGCAGACTTTGGGTGTATCTGGGCAGCTTGGCGCAACGGACCTTACTGGGGGAACATTCACACTCTCCAACATCGGCTCAGTAAGTGTAATACATGTGCTGATAAATTTCAAAATGATATAGCACAGTGCTGTTGAATTCTCATTTCTGACTGGTGAATTAATTTTCTAAAACAGCATGTCCTTTTCAATCAGTTTGTGCTCATTATAACCACTGCTTGTACTGTAGATGCACTAAAATGCTCAAACAATCTGTTCATGTTGCAGATTGGAGGTACTTATGCAAAGCCAGTGATTCTGCCACCTGAGGTTGCGATCGGTGCTCTTGGGAAAATCCAGGTTTGTGCCATTTTTTAATTTTTTTTTTTACTTGAGATTAGTAATGTTCTTTGTGTACATTTTGAGCCCAGGGCATGAATTCAAATGTGAAATTGGAATTAATGTGCTGGTCTCAGTATGGAGATGAAAAACTACATTTGAGTCTCTCTCTGCTCTGCGCAGGTTTTACCCCGCTTCAATGCCAAGGACGAGGTTGTGAAAGCACACATCATGTACGTGAGCTGGTCTGCAGATCACAGAATCATTGACGGGGCCACAATGTGTCGCTTCTCCAACCTGTGGAGGTCTTATCTGGAGAACCCAGCCTCCATGGTGCTGGATCTGAAGTAGATCATCCTGCCTTTAGAACAAATCCGGACACTGACTAGCGTTTGAACAATGTTGTGATTAAGTTACTGAATTAAGCTACCCCAGAATTTGACTTCCCCTTTCTTTTCCTTTTCCCTTTCCATGATCTCTTTCTTCTCTCATGACATGGACAGTTGCACACGATAAGGACATTAACACATTGTCAGACATTCGACTTGAATGTACAGCTGCTAGTCTTGTGTGGGTCAATTGCTTTTTTCTGAAAATACACACAACCAAGACACAACCTAAAGACTGTTATGTTGTGTGTTGTTCAGTGCGTGTTTGTCCTCCTCTTGCAGCCTGGGTGAAAAATATAAATGGGAGTATTTTGTTTCTGTTTTAATTGTCATGAACACTATTAACACTTCCTCAAACTTGTAAATGCAGACATTTTTACCTCCCTACAAAGGCATTATTGCACAAATAACATTTGACACATATCCTGGCTGTGATTATGGGACGTTTGGTGGTGAAGAAAATCATGTAATTGCTACCGTGTTGGATTTTACTGTATTTAAGGAAAAATCTCAATTTATGAATGGTGTATGTGGTTTTAGAACAGGTCTTTGGATGTTACATAAGAACGCACAGTTTATCTGGTATTTTTTTGTTGTTTTGTGTGGATTTTGAGGGTGGAACAGTTTTAATAAATTATGTCATTATGAAATGGCAATTAGCCGGAACATTTAATTGTACCTGTAGTAATATTTCTTCTTTTTCTTCTTCTTCTAATGGGTTCAGAAAGTATTCAGACCCTTTCAGTTTTTGCACACTTCATCATGTTTAAGATTTACTTAAAATGGATTAAACTGCTCCTTTTTGCCATTAAGCTACACACAATAATCCATAATGACAAAGTGAAAAAGTTTTTGGAATTTTAATTTTTTTTTTTTTTTGCTGAACTGCAATATAAATCCTTCAGCTAAGGCACTGGCAAAAGATGATCAGGTGCATCCTGTTTGCTTTGATTTTCCTGATGTCTCTAGAACTTGCCTGGAGTGTACCTGTGGTAAATTCAATTGATTGGATGATTTAGAAAGCCATGTGAAAAGCGATCAGATGTGAGCGATTCATACAGTATGCACACACCTCCCGTTAGTACACGGTAAAGAGAACACACGGACAGATTCTGGGTTTTGAACAGGTACTCGGCAAAGATGTCAGTGGCAAAGTATTACCTCCTGGTAGAGGCAAACAGGATTTGGGAGAAAAAAAAATTCTAATGAGTTTGTTTTTGAGATATATATATATATATATATATATATATATATATATATATATACATACACACACACACACACACACACACACACACACACACACACACACACACAGCCGTGGCCAAAAGTTTTGAGAATGACACAAATATTAATTTTCACAAAGTCTACTGCTTCAGTGTTTTTAGATCTTTTTGTCAGATGTTATTAACTGTTACTGAAGTATAATCACAAGCATTTCATAAGTGTCAATGGCTTTTATTGACAATTACATGAAGTTTATGCAAAGAGTCAATATTTGCGGTGTTGACCCTTCTTTTTCAAGACCTCTGCAATTCGCCCTGGCATGCTGTCAATCAACTTCTGGGCCACATCCTGACTGATGGCAGCCCATTCTTGCATAATCAATGCTTGGAGTTTGTCAGAGTTTGTGGGTTTTTGTTTGTCCACCCGCCTCTTGAGGATTGACCACAAATTCTCAATGGGATTAAGGTCTGGGGAGTTTCCTGGCCATGGACCCAAAATGGTGATGTTTTGTTCCCCGAGCCACTTCGTTATCACTTTTGCCTTGTGGCAAGGTGCCCCATCATGCTGGAAAAGGCATTGTTTGTCACCAAACTGTTCTTGGATGGTTGGGAGAAGTTGCTCTCTGAGGATGTTTTTGTACCATTCTTTATTCATGGCTGTGTTCTTAGGCAAAATTGTGAGTGAGCCCACTCCCTTGGCTGAGAAGCAACCCCATACATGAGTGGTCTCAGGATGCTTTACTGTTGGCATGACACAGGACTGATGGTAGCGCTCACCTTTTCTTCTCCGGACAAGCTTTTTTCCAGATGCCCCAAACAATCGGAAGGTGATTCATCAGAGAAAATGACATTACCCCAGTCCTCAGCAGTCCAATCCCTGTACTTTTTGCAGAATAGCAGTGTGTCCCTGATGTTTTTCCTGGAGAGAAGTGGCTTCTTTGCTGCCCTTCTTGACACCAGGCCATCCTCCAAAAGTCTTCGCCTTACTGTGCGTGCAGACGCACTCACACCTGCCTGCTGCCATTCTTGAGCAAGCTCTGCACTGGTGGTGCCCCGATCCCGTAGCTGAATCAACTTTAGGAGACGGTCCTGGCGCTTGCTGGACTTTCTCGGGCGCCCTGAAGCCTTCTTCACAACAGTTGAACCTCTCTCCTTGAAGGTCTTGATGATCCAATAAATGGTTGATTTAGGTGCAATCTTACTAGCAGCAATATCCTTGCCTGTGAATCCCTTTTTGTGCAAAGCAATGACGGCTGCACGTGTTTCCTTGCAGGTAACCATAGTTAACAGAGGAAGAACACTAATTTCAAGCACCACCCTCCTTTTAAAGCTTCCAGTCTGTTATTCTAACTCAATCAGCATGACAGAGTGATCTCCAGCCTTGTCCTCGTTAACACTCTCACCTGTGTTAACGAGAGAATCACTGACATGATGTCAGCTGGTCCTTTTGTGGAAGGGCTGAAATGTAGTGGACATGTTTTTTTGGGATTAAGTTCATTTTCATGGCAAAGAGGGACTTTGAAATTAATTGCAATTCATCTGATCACTCTTCATAACATTCTGGAGTATATGCAAATTGCCATCATAAAAACTGAGGCAGCAGACTTTGTAAAAATTAATATTTGTGTCATTCTCAAAACTTTTGGCCACACTGTATATATATTTGACAGTACTGTATTTTATATATATATTATATATTTTGCCCATTCTTCCTTGATACAAGACTTCAGCTGCTCAACAGTCCTTGGTCACCATTGTCTGATTCTCCTCTTCATGATGTGCCATAGGAGACAGATCTGGACTGCTGGCAGGCCAGTCAAGCACACACCCTGGGTCTACGAAGCCACGCTGTTGTAGCACGTGCAGAATGAGGCCTGGCATTGTCCTGCTGAAATAACCATGGACTTCCTGGGAAAAGACGTTGCCTTGATGGCAGCATATGTCTCTCTAAAATCCCAATATATGTCTCCGCGTCAATGGTACCTTCACACATATGCAAGTCACCCATGCCATGGGCACTGATGCACCTCCATACCATCACAGATGCTGGTTTTTGCACCTTTCGCTTATAACAGTCTGGTTGGTCTTTTACATCTTTGGCACGGAGAACTCAACGTCCGTTTTTCTCGAAAACAAGCTGAAACGTGGACTCATCTGACCAAGCACATGTTTCCACTGCCTTTCAGTCCATCTGAGATTAGCTCGGGCCCAGAGAACTTGGAGGCGTTTCTGCATAGAGTTGATGTGTGGCTTCCTCCTTGCATAATAGAGTTTCGGGTTGCATTTCTGGATGCAGCGGTGGACTGTGGGAAGTGACAACGGTTTTCCGAAGTACTCCCGAGCGCATGTGGTTATATAATGATCACAGTAGCATGATGATTTCTCAGGCAATGCCACCTGAGGGCTCGAAGGTCACGCAGATTCGACAGTGGTTTCTGGCCTTGCCCTTTTAAGCAATGAGATTTCTCCAGATTCCCTCAAACTTTTCACAATATTATGCACTGTAGATGGTGAAAGACATAAATTCTTTGCAATCTTGCATTGAGCAATGTTCTTTTTGAACTGACTGACAATTCTCTCACGAAGTTTGGCACAAAGTGATGAGTCACAACCCATCCTTGCTTGCAAAGGCTGAGCTTTTGGTGGACTGAGCTTTTATGCCCAATCCTGATACCCTCCCCTGTTACCAATTAACCTGATCCTCCAAAATGGTGTTACTTGAATATTCTATAAACTTTTCAGCCTTATTTTGCCTTAAGTTGGTCAGTGAAAACATTGAATATCTTTTCTTTGTACTTTTCTCAGTTAATTAAAGTTTCAAGAGACTTGACAAATCAAAGATTTTTGTTTTTACTGCATTTTAGAAAAAATCCTAACTTTTATGGAAATGGGGTTGTAAAAAGAAACCCTTCCAGTTTAGGCCATGCCCATTTTGGGTTTCAATTCAAATACAGACACAAATACAGATAGTGTCATTGTGTTTCTGCTCATAACCTGTGTGGAGTTTGCATGTTCTAAATGTGAGTTTCCTCTAGTTTCACCGGTTTCTCTGCTTTCCTCCCACCTCCCAAAAACATGCAGGAACATGCATAGGTGACCCGGAATTGCCACTATGTGAGAATGAGTGTGTGTGATGCCATGTGAAGGTGTCCCATCCAGTGTATATTCCCATCTCGCACCCAGTGTTCCTGGAATAGACTCCACCACCATCCTGATGAGGGTGTTTCCTGAAAATGATTGAATGAAGTTTGATCAGATGATAGCTGTGTTTTACATTTTTATTTTTCACTGGTGTGACCTTAATGAAAGAAATCTGCTCGTGGGTCTGCTTAGGGTTTTATTCAGCAGGCCAGTAAATCCAGCTATACAACCTTGTGATGTACACAAAACAACGGAAAATAATAATTTACATAATTCTGGAATAACTATAAAATAATCAGCAGCCTTAAACCAACTGAGTTAAACATAATCTGTTCATGGTAGAGTAATATTTCACATTATTTTCAAGAATAGGAATACCTAACTATCTCTCTCTCTCTCTCTCTCTCTCTCTCTCACACACTCACACACTCTCTCACACACACACACACACACACACACACACACACACACACCATAATGAGTCACTACACATCACGGGATGATGAAAACAGTTATCGTCTTGTCGTTATTGAGAACAAAAAATAAAATTCAAGCTGAAGAAGCATGTGTAAAGCCACACATCTGCGGTAAATATTACTTTAAAATACTCAGTACATTAGTGAAAAAGTAAAGCTCTAAAATAAATAATACAAAGTTTAGTACATAATTAAAAACTAGTAGTGTTATTCTTGTGTTCTAATTGTTTAGAAAATTGGATGACTGTCATACAAATGCAATTGTACTTAATTAGCATTTTTAAATTATGTACTTAAATGTACATAATTTAAAAATGCCACTTCTGAGAATCCAATGACACACAAAAAAAATCTTTCATTTCTATCCTCAATTATAATTCTTATTACTCTTTTTTATATTAGGGCAGCTTGAGTAACCCATCATATGATTGACTTTACATTACTGAATCAAATTACTCCACCCTTATAATTTATGTGCATGAAGAATTAAGTAAGAACATTTTCCTCTTTATAAAAATAAATAAATAATATAAAGGGAACTTGCAGGTATGATAAACCTGTTCCATCTAAGAAACAAGTTCATCACACAGATATCCCATGTGGCCCAGTTGGAGTGAAGATATCATAGGCTGTCTCAGTAAATATCAGGCACTTGGGAGTAATCTCGGTTCCAGTAAGTGGTGGAGAAGAGCCAGTCTGGTGAGTTGGTATGAGGGTTTGGACCCTGATGAAACCACCTGCTCGAAAAAACAAGAGAGAACAGTCAAGAGTCACAATTTACACACGCACAAATGGTTCATCAAACTGAAATAAAAATTCCCACTAGATTTACAAAAGTTTCACAAATTTTCCTTTCACTCACATCGATAAATGTTAATCACCTATAAAGTGCAAAGAATGTTCACAGTACAGCAGATTTACATTTAGCCATGCGCACAAATCCCATAAAAGGTAAAGCTCACAAAAAGCTGAAAACAACTAATTGAAAACTAAATGGTGAAAGAGCGCCTCCTTAGCATGCAGTGTGCTAAATCTTCCAAGAATGCAGCTCTACTTTTCAGTAACTGCATTACTGACATCAAAAACAAAAAAAAGGCTGGTGAGGGCACAACTGTTTATAGCTGCTATAATGTCAATAAGAACTAAGAGCTATTTAGTTTTGTGGAGGTTCCACAACAAATGTAACTATAAACAGTTAAAAAGCATGATGGGTCATTGATTAATAAATAAAAAACGTTAACTGTTGGCAAATCGCTGTTATGTAATCTGAATAACACACTTTGCCATGTATTATTTTCATATAACAGCATGGCATGAAGTGTGTTATTCCTTACTTGTTTTCGTGTCCTGATTCACATTCTTGTTATCAGCAATGCAAACCATCAACAAGCTACACTTTAAAAAAAAAAAAAAAATCAGCATAATGCATGTAGGGCAAACCTGGGGCCAGAGGCGGAGCCTCTAATCACCACAGCCAGGCCACAGGACAGATGGAGACGGGTACAAAAAAAACAGACAAGGGTTGTAGTATTAGTGCAGTTAGTGTGGAAATAAAGCATCTAATTACTGCACTGAAGCTGTGCAATATACAGAGTACTCAAATACTTTACTCAAATAAAAGTGCAGTTACTCTTATATATAATAAATACTCTGCTAAAAGTCAAACTTCAGCTTCAAAGTTTTTCAAAGTTAAAACAGAAAAGTATAAACTCTTAAATCTGCTTTTAACACAGTGTTGTTGAATTCTAGATTCTGATTGGTCAGAAGGTATTGATTCATTTTCTAGAACAGCAGCTCTGACAATAGTGAAGCAGCAAATCACAGGTTTACATTAATGCACTCGTTCTAATACGTTATCGTTTCTATAGTAACAGCTCATTCATACACTGCACCTAATCTAAGGCTAATAATAAACAGATCTTTAAAAAATGACGTTATTTAAAAAAGATGTATATTGGTTGATAGATTTCTCTCAGAAGACGTTTAACATTTAATTAACATTTATTTATCAGTTTTATACAGAAATACAGAGACATTTTGCTAAAAAAAGAAGAAAAAAAAAACAGTTTGAGTTGTCTCGTTTCAGTCCATGCTTTAAGCACACATTGTAGTGTCTCACCTGTGTAACACTGCACTGGCCTAATATTTAGCGCGTAGTTATCAGTGTGACAGTGCGATAAAATTGCCAGCTTTGTCTGAAGTGTGTATTCATGAGCTTTAAGCCATGAGCTTTACTGCATCACAACTATACTGAAAGAAAGCAAGTGAAGGAAAATCTCACACACCTTGTCTTCCAGTCCTCATCTGACTTGGCTCGGCTCTTGCGTGCTGCTCTCTGCTTTTCCTCCAGCCTCTTTTTCTCCTCACTTGCCAAGTCTGAGGGCACGGGGCAGAAGGTCAAAGGTCACAATTAAGCTCATGAACAAATGTCTAGGATGCATTTTTGGATGAAAAAAATCAGATGATGTGAACTGCTAATTATATTATAATACAAAATATTATTATTATTATTATTATTATTATTATTATTATTTAGCATCTAGTTACTCCGGTGGCAGAGATAAAGAAAATCTCCAGTGTTCATGATGACATTAAATCCTGAATTTTAAGCATGCACACGTGTGTATCCAAACATTACCAATGTCTCCATTTTCCATGGCGCGGATGTCGGGTCTCAGCCTGCAGTCGGTTTTGGGAATTACAGCTTCGATGTCTTCGTCCAGCTCGTTTAGCTGCATGGCGAATGATGTGAAACTGTACATCTGCAGCAGAAAAGGAGAAAGAAACACAGATCTCTTGGTCAGATTGAGTAGGTCTCCAGACTGTAATAACCTGATGAAGAATGAAAAAAATGGGTGTGCGAGTGTGTGTGTTTGGGCTGCGGAGAGACCTGAGTGGCGTTGGCTGGTCGTGGTGTGATTTTCCAAAGTAACTGGCTGCCTGGAATCTCCTCCAGAGAGTCACTGCCTGGTTGTTGGCTTTCCTCAGACTCAGCACTAGACCCCTGAGGAGCGCAGTGAGATGGTGACAAATCACAATAATAATACAAATCACAGTCATTATGTCTTCTGTTCCTGGATATCAACTGTATAAACATCTCTAATCCATCCTGCTCAATCCATTTAACTTCTGAAGGTAAATTTCTTTGGCTTCAAGGGTGTGGTCTACTGCTTTTGAATAGAGTCTTGGAGAAGGATTGGGTAGTTTAATGAATAAGTGGGCACCTATAGTATGGGTATGATAAGTAAGGACACACCATGACCAAAGGTGATTATTTTCCTATAAAAGTACCTCCTGAAGTATTTTATTCATCTTATACCACAACAATTTAGCAACACATCATACTTTTTTTTTATCCATTTATAGCTATATTTAACGTTGTGGATCATCCATGAAACAAGTTAATTCCTGTCTCTCTTATAGTATAGCAGCTATAAACAGTTATTCCCTCAACAACGTCTCTCTTTTCTCTCTCAACTTACACACTTTGTACGTTGGAACTATAGAGACGATAACAGGCTCAGGCTAAATTTGCCTTCAAATACTTTGAAACACAGCCAGTCCAGAAGAAGAGAAGAAGAGCACACCTCTTTACTGCTTTTCTTCCCATCTGTGACCTTATCATTCTTCTTGTGAGCCTCAAATGTTGCCGGATCCACTGCGTACATGCACTCCGTCCACTTTCCATACAAAACGCACACTTTCTTTTTGCTGCAAATGAGTGAAGTTTAAAAAAAAAAGAAGAAAAAAAAAGGTCCATAACGTGTGGCATGACATGAAGTTAGTAAAGTGTATTAGGGAAATTCAAATGAAACAGCGTTTACCTATTGTCAAGAATGTAGCCCTCTACTTTGTGCAGCTCTTTGCCAAAAAGGCCACAAGGTTTGAAGCTGAGACAGCACTTCTCTCCAGTTCTGGCAGAAAAACAGAGCAGAGGATTTGGAGTACGCAGTTTACCATTCTGTCAGTATCATCATATGCGGTATATCATGTGTGCGACACCAAGTGCATCTTTAATCCTCGATGTGACATGAAAGATCACGTTTTATATATTGAGACATAATTTAGGAAGTATTTGGCATAGAGACTAATTTTTAATTTTCAATCACAAAAAAAAAATCACAATAATAATCCCACTTTGCTGTTATTCTGTTCAGATTATATATTTGTATTTTCATTTATTCACTGTTCAATTCTCAAGGTAGTTATTTGGATGATCAACATTAGGATTTCCACTTGTTTTGCATTATTAATGATTTAACTTGAAACTACACCAATGCAGAAAGCAATGATTGATTGATAATGATACATTATACACCACATATCTATTAGAAATAGGGGCTGACCATTAAACTTAAATGGTATCAAACTATCAAAAAAGTATCAAACGATGCTAAATTACGCATTGACTTCAAAAGTTGAAGTTTTTAGTTGACAACTTATGCTATGTTGCCCTCTTTATAAAAAAAAAATTAATAAATAAAATAAAATAAAACTATAGATGGGTGGGCTTTTACACTCAATTGTATTATATGATTTAATTAAAGGCACAATCACAGATTTTTTAAAATGTCTTACTAGTACAAAGAACCCGGAAAAATTTGTAGACCATGATGCAATAATAACGGTTTAAGACATGGCCTCAGCACAAGTGTATTATGTGGTGGAGAAAACTGGTTTGTAAAACTGTTATGTGCCGTAGTGCTTATTTGTGTTTACACGGCCCTCTTTTTATAGTCACGACCCAACACTGCTTCACTCCGCCCCAGTCTGTTTGCAAAGGAAAAATATGTACTTTTTCAAGATGGACTCATTTACTACTGGCGAAGGAGATAAAGCTGAATTAGCGATGTTGCTCCTAGACAGGTATGGAAAAGCAATCTGTATAAAGCTTTTAATCGTTTTCTATGCCATGGCTTCCATAACGTATCAAGTAAATAGGTTTTTATCGCTTAGGGAACCAGGTGAACGCTTCGGGTGAACCACTTTTATACAAATGTGTAAATCCCATGCAGCTAACAATACAGTGCTGACACTGGAGCTTAAAAGCTCACAAGAGCTCGTTGTAAAGAAAAACAGGACAGTATGAAAAGTATGAAATTATCAGTATGAGCTAAATTTGCATGTTTATAGCGTCATAACTTTCAAGTGCTTGAAAATGATGTCATGACAGTTTTTGCTAATACTAACTCTAGTTGAACTCTATGAGGCACTGTAGAACGTTTAAAGGTTGCCTTCGTATGATCAGCCAGGTAATTCCCCGATCACTCACCTGTGGTTGATCACCTCCACGTTACCGTACTGTTCAATCCAAAGCTGCCCCACGATGATGTTGTGAACGCAGCATGTCGGGTTTGTCCATGTATATGCCTCATTACACCTGGAAGGAGTAAAATCATCATCAGGCTAAATTACTTCCAACACATTTATACTGAACTCAAATACGTTCATCACCACCTATTAGTTATCATATGATCCAGTCCAGCATTACTGGCACCCTTCATGAAAAGTATATTAGTATATAAATAAACAAATGGATTTTACATGTTTACACATCATACAAAAAATGTTTTAAGGACAATAAGTTGCGTTATACACACATGCTCTCTGCCTCTTGTGCTTTTGTTGTAATTTTGATTTTGTTTTGTTCATTGGTTTCTTGTTTTATCTTTTTCGAGTTGGTTATTGGTTTCGAGATAATCACACTATGAATACATTTTCTGCTTGTGTTTAAAATCTTTGCATGTTCTTGTTTCTCGCTATCTAAGTTATTTTCCCAAGTGTAATCTTTGTCCTGTGTTATCTTCACATTAATTCACTAAATCCTTTGTGTATTTGTATCAAGTGTTTACAGTCATGATATTTGTTTGCATTCAAGTACTTTTTTTTTTTTTTTTTTGGGGGGGGGGGGGGGGGTGTCAATAATTTTGCCAAATATGTTCCTGAGAGAAAATACTACTTTAAAAATATTTTCTTGTAAAAATAATTATGTTAGAGGAAAGTAAGGCTAGGTAAATAATTTCTATTACTGTTTGTGCATATGACTGTTTTCTATGATGTTAATCATTTTTATTCCATTGGTTTTTATCCATTTTATTGAAGGGTGCTAATATTTTTGCCACTGTTATACAAACAGAACCAGTCAAAAGCATCTACTCATAAAAAGGGTTTTCTTTATAAAATTCATTATTTATATTTTGTCTTTGATATCAGATGTATTCACTGTATATTGTATTGTACTGTATGTTGAAAAAAGTTCTATAACAGCAGCTCTGACAGATATATATTAACACGTTCAGTCTAATATGCTATTGTTTCTATAGTAACAGCTCATTCACAGGGACTCGTACAGCAGATGGTCCACATAAACTGATTAAAACATGTGTGTAATCGTTGATACGGTGAGGTTTTCTGTAAGGAAAAATGTGTTAATTTAAAATTTATGGAAGGAGTCTCCAGTGTCAGCGCTTTGTAACAGTCAGAGATAAAGATGTAACTTTAAGTTTTCCGACGTCTTCAGGACAGAGGATTTAACTTTTTTTTTTTTTTTTGCAGTTTCACGGTAACATGAGAAGCTGCATTTTTTTTTTTTTTTTTTTTTTCAAGAGAGAGAAAAAAGTAACTATAAATATAACTATAAAATTGCTGTGGTATGAGAGGAATAAAACACTTCGGGCTTTGCTGTTATGGGACAGCAATCAACTTGGGGAGAGCGGGGACTTCACACCATTGTGTAGTGTATTACTCTCCTTTAACAGCACAGCTCGTTGTGTTTTTACAGCAATAACTTATTGTGTAACGTGTACGATGTGCTATGCTGACGACGTGTGTGTGTGTTCTTACTTAGGCAGCTCCAGAGTCATGATGCCTTTTGGCTCGGCCTCCACACTTTTACCCCAGAACTTCAGCTTGGGGTAGATGGACCCGTGGAAAACAAAGTCTTTTTGTAGGCCCTCAGCGTGGAAAGCACTAACTGGAGGATGGTGACTCACCTGCTCTGAGATCACCCGGAAGCCCAAATCCTCTCTGAGAAAGAAACAAAGTGGGACTTTATATAAGAATAAATGTGTGTTCCTGAGGCCAGTAACTGTTAATTATTAACTGCAATGGGTAAAGTATTCAGACCCCTTTAGTTTTTGCACACTTTATGTTATAGATTTAATTTTAAATGAACTAAATAGGCCATTAAACAATTAAACACGGCTTGAACATGGTCAGTCAGCGCTGGTGTGTTTTACATTTACCTGACAAGCTCATACGTCTCCCCCAGCAGGGGGTTAAAGGGTTTCCCAGTCCTCTCCCACTGAGACGCCACTGCAGACACTGCAAACGCTGCTACACACTGACACACACACACACACATCGCTTACTACATAAAGCACTATGCATGTTATTTTACTGTACGGTCAGTACAGTATCTAGTATTTAGTTAGTAAGTACGGGAATTAAACATTCATATTCAAAATTTTATATCTGTATAAAGTGCAGATATGTGCAGCTGTTTTGTGCAGTATAATGCTGTGCAACATTCAGCTGAAGTAGTTGTATTAATTATTTATATAATACATATTTATAATACAGGATATACAGGATAAAGTAGTTATTTCATTAGGTATTTCATGAGTTAATTAATATATACAGTACCGTGCAAAAGTTTTAGGCACAGGCAAAGAAATGCTGTAGAGCAAAGATGCCTTCAAAATAATGAAATTAAATGTTTCTACATTTTAAAAAAAATACAGTAAAGAGCAGTAAACAGTAGTAAATTAAACAAAGTAAATATTTAGTGTGACAAAAAAATAAAAATAAAAATAGTAGTCTCCGGTACAATTAGTGCAGTTTTATAAGGAAATGAGCTGGTAAGTTTTATTGAGCATCTTGCAGAACCAGACACAGTTCTTCTGGACACTTTGACTTTCGCACTCGCTTCTTATTTTTGCAGCGAAACCCAGCAGCCTTCATTGTGTTTTTTGTCTGAAAAGTGTCTCTTATGTAATATGCTGCTTTCTTTAATGACATACAAACATTTTTCTGTAATATTTAATTTTGTGCCAGAAAACTAATGTTTGGGAAACTAAAATGTTTTTGTACTGACCTGATAATTTAGAAGTCATCAAATAAAAAATCTATAACAAAGTTTGTACAAAAAAAAAAAATAGGGTGCCTAAAACTTTTGCACAGTACTGTATTTTTCCGTTGTGCAACATGAACACCAAGTATTTGTACAAACTATGTATTTATTCATTAAATTCTGAGTAATTATTGTACTGTAGTGCCATGTAATGCTGTGTAAATCTGTAAATTTATGTGTGTACCAGCAAGTAATTTATATATTTATCTTTTAAATAGCAGGCAATTAGTTGGTGTACAAAAAAAAAATGTTACTAAATGAAACATTGCGCTGAGAAAAAAATCCTTTAAACTGCACTAGATATTTCTAATAGGCTTTAATTTGTTTCAGTAATGGTAGTTTAATGAAATGCGTTGTTCCTAACTGTGCCTGATGACTTATCTGATTTCTATTCTATTCTATGATTTCTAAATCTCTAATGGAAACCTTTAAGTATCACACTAATTCTTGCAGCATGATGGAAACCAACATTTTATGAATAGCACACTTCATGGCACTAAAAAAATGCACCCCGAAATGGATTTAAAAACGTGTGTAATCATCGAAATGGTTTTCTGTGAGACTTTTATTTAGCATTCATGGAAGAACTCTCCAGTGTCAGTATCACTTACTTTGAATTTGTGCTTTGACTGTGGTAACTGGGTTTTACAGTTTACTGCTGATTCTTCATGTCTATTTACCTTCATTCTCTCGATGGGGTCAGTGGAATCGTTAGCCTGCTGGATGAGATAAGTGTGCTCCATGTACTCTGTGAGTCTCTGTAAGAAACTGAGCGGCTCGTTGAAGATGACTGGCATGGTGATCTTAGACAGCTCCTAAAGAGTCAGAGACAGTGTTCAGGTTTGGGGTGAGATTATGAAATAATTAACAAAAATATCACGCATGCATTGTGCGTTACAAGCTTTAAAGTCCGTGTGAAATTAACACGTAACTCCGAAATGACGCTAATATAAAACTAGACAGGATTGCAAATCTAAACCTGATTAATGAAACAGTCTTAATTTCAAAAGTACTGACAGAAATGCTTGTTGAAGTATGGGTTCAGAATTTCCTCAACAATATAAAAATAGCTTAAATAATTTTATAATCACGTTATCATCCACCCATGAAAGAAGGCCCTATTGGGATCAGGTGCTATTTATTAATAACCAAAAAAAAATCCCTAATGGAAACCCTTCAGGAATCTGATGGAAACCATTAAAATATTAAACCCATTTCAGATTTTCCTAATGAACTTTTTTTTATTTTTAAAATTTTTTTTTTATTTTTTATTTTTTAGCAGGGCAGAGCTTTCAAGAAAGAAAGAAAAACATTCAGGAAAAGATCTTGGAAAACATTTTCAACCTGAACATGTTACATATTATGGGCCTGGAACTTGCTTTTTTAAAATGATATACAAAAATAAGATGGAAAAAATTGGAACAGTGATGAAAACAATGACGAAAAATAGGAAAAACAGGAAAAAAATTCACGTTGCTTGATGAAGCAGTTACCGTTACCACGCTAAAATTGATTATTGTCCTATAATAGCACACTTCAGAGTGTTTTATTCTTTATATATCACACCAGTTTCCCAATGATTACATTTAAAAAAATTTAATTAAGAACGTCATCATTTTCATACATTATTCCGAGTTTAACACAAGACACTTGAACTGTTTACTAACTTCTAATAACCGATATCACCCTGTAACTGTCCTGTCAGTGTTTGTTGCATTTTAAAAACAAGGATGTTAAAATGAGATCGCTAATTTAAGTGTTTTACCATTCCAATGCACTTTCTCAGTATGCTCCAGATGCTGAAGTTGTTTCTGGAAAACATGGGTGCCGGCAAACTTGTCCTGAAGAACGGAAACAAAATAAAAAACATACATATACCAGGATGTTCTCTGTATGGATATTAATTTTTTTTATCCAAAGCTTGCATTATATTAAATATATGAGCCAAAAAAGTGGACTGATACTACTATAGTGTTTCACAACTGATTTTTAAACCATTAACACACATTACCACAATATGCAAAACATTTAAAGAAACCACAATTTTGCATTGTTTTCTCTGAGTGCTGATATCTTAGCGCTAACAGATCATTTCCTGTAAATATGTTGATGATTCATGACATGGATATGATCCAAAAACTTTTCTTAAATTAATGCATGCTACGACAGTTTGTTTTAATATATCGTAAGGGATATTACAGTATTTGAGTCATTTCTGTTCATATTGTGCATCCATAAATGCTATTATTAGCACTTTTCCACTGGTATGGCACGATAATGTTGCTAATCCAAATCCAGGACCCTGAGCACGAGAGTATGAGAGTGTATTAAAGTTGGCGGATGACCCGAACAAAGCCATTTTCAATATATAACAATACGTGAGACAGTAGAAGGAGTTTTTCAGACACTTGAAGGGTTGAAGGGTTAGTGATTGGTTGATAAAGGTTAGTTGATGTTAGGATGAAGGGTTCGTGATTGCTTGATTGATTAATACAGTAACATAATTGGTTGGTAAAATTCCAAAACTCTTTGCCATGGAAAAAAGCAGGCCTATAGCTAACGTTGCATTAGAAATGCTTAAAAATGACGGATTAAACTTGTTTAAGTATTTATCAATATCAATATCAATTTAGCATATTTATCAAGCTAAATACGAACGATAAATAAAACTTTGATCCTGATCTCGTGCACAGTGTCCCTGGGATAGACTTCAGATCCACTTCCATCCTGACAAGGATAATGAGCCTCAACATTACTGTGGGAAAATATTAAAATATTATGATAATAATATGATAATGGTAATGTCAGCTCATAAAGCACCAGAAGAAAGACATTTGAAAAAAAAAAAGACTGCCATAGTCATAGTCGACATTCTCAACTATATCTAGCTTTACCTCTATCTTTCTCAGCAAGAAAAAAGACTATTCTCCTAAAACAAGAAAGGAAGCGGTATGGACGCTGGGTCAACGTGATCAACCAAGACACAGAGACAAAGCTTGTCTAGACAGGAACTGTCAGTCACCTAATAAATGATTTATATATTTGAACCACGTCTTGCATTTCAGCTGTATGACTCAAAAAGAAAGTTTAGCTTGATCAGATTATTCCAGTTATCCAAGAGAAAGGTATTATGGCTTTACTAGGTACCAGGGAGTTCAAAATGAACCCAAAATAGTCCAAAAAAAATAACATGCTTACATGGAATATTTAGTGGATGTTCACTGTTTCACAAAATAGAGATAGGGGTGTCCACAGACTACTCGAGTAATGCATAAAATCCTTGTACTGTGGTGTTGTGAGTAGTGCTGTGTCAACAAGAGTTTTCAGAGCCATGGGTTGCACATCACTATCCAATCATATTCAGCGGGTTTAGAGTCACATCAGAGGTGCGTGTTGGCTCAAAGCGGCTGATCCAGACTCATTTTTGGACACTAAAGATTTGAATATGGTGAAAAAACCGCCCAGATGCTGATGTAGACGTGGCCTCCTCAATCCATCAATTAGCTGTAAGGAGTTTCCACACCACGCTGCATGCTCTCAATTTCAGAATAAACAATTTCAGCTGAGATGCCAGCTCATCCACACGAGTGCATTTTAAGAATTGGTCCCTAAAGAGTGTGATACCCAGATTTTTATTGTTTTATTAACATATGTTTTCATTAACAAATGCATTTATCATTAAGAGTGTAATCTAAAAAGCTGAGGCTGGAAATGTTTTTGTAGCCTGTGTGTATGCATGTAACGGAAGGTTTGTGTTTTGAAACGTTCATGTCATGTCAAAATGTTTTGATACTGCACAAATACAGTAAAACAGCCTAAAAAAGCCATGTCCTGAAACAGATTTTTTTTAGTCATGCATCCCCTTCATGCAGGCCCTTTCAGTCACAAAAATAACTTAGTCAAAAGAAAGCATGTATAACAATTATTGATTTACTTTAAATAATCTTTAGGGGTGTCAATTAACTTATGAAACATGAATACAGAAGAAAATACTATTAATAACAAAATTAATATAGTATTATTAACACAATTGATCATATTAATTGATAACATTAATATTAAGAGTGACTTTTGTTAGAAGATATTCTTTAAAATATCATTTATTTAGAAGTATTTTGTCCAGTTCAATCGCTATTTATTTTTGCCCATTCTCATGAAAGGTGCCAATAGTTTTGAACTCAAGGGCAAAGTACTTATTAGTAAACACAGACAAAGGCATCTCGTCCTTGTATCAGGCACTCTGTTAACGCCTTTTCAGTTTTCACAGATTAACTGAAAAGTTCATATTACTAGCCGTTACGTTTGGCTGCTTCATCAATCTTTTACGGTTTCAATGTGAGCTCCTCCTTTGGCGCACGCCAACTAAATTATTTATTTCAACATATGACCAAAACAAAACACAGCGAAAGAGGAGACGGTGATAAAAAGCTCCAGTGATACAAGACTTTACTTAAAAAAATTATATTAACATAGTAATAGTAATAGTAACATAGTAATTAATGAGGAATTTTGGGATCATACCTGGAGCAACTTTCTTTTTCTGTCATTTTATGCTATGATTGTTTTCACCATGTTCATTACTCACCTGTGTTTTTTGGCTCCATTGGGTTTGGCTCCTTCATCCTCCTCCTCTTCATCACCACGCCAATCCTCCTGGGACATCCTCCCTCCGGTGAGACAACTCTGCACACTATGATAGAGCTCTGACCTGCCCTCGTCCCCTTCCTTGAATGAGCAGCTCAACTCTACGCAGCTATGCGAATGCTCTGAGTCGGAATCTATAGCACGCACACGCACACGCACACGCACACACACACACACACACACACACACACACACATGGGACACGCTAAGGAGAGAAGCTGCCATCAAGCTACCTGATGAAACCAGAGAAGGGGATCGGGTGGCTTTTAAAGGAGCCGAAACTCTAAGAAGAATGAAGCTGCACACAAAACACTCAGTAAATTTATTTACTTAAAAAAATTTGGATAAAATGTATTGCTTTAAGTACTAATCAGTTTACGGAAGTTGCACACATGCTTCTGAAAAACCGCAAAAGCAGTTCATTGTTTTACTGCATTGCATCATTAATGAAACCAGAAACAATGGTTGTTGTCCCTCAAAATACTGAAGCAGTATTTATAGTATGCAGATCACAAAACATTGTCATTCTTAAAAGTGGGTCGCACTCGCAAAAAGGTTAAGAAGACAAAGGTATAGAGACAGCCATCCATTTTCTTCATGGGGGAGCCTGGAGCCTATCCCAGGAAACTCGGGGCACAAGGTGGGGGACACCCTGGATGGGGGGGCCAGCCCATTGCAGGGCACAATCACACACACTACGGACAATTTAGAGATGCCAATCAGCCTACACGTCTTTGGACTGGGGGAGGAAGCCCCCGAAGCACAAGGAGAACATGTAATCTCCGCGCACAAAGGGCAGGGCGGGATTTGAACCCCCAATCCTGGAGCTGCGAGGCAAACGTGCTACCCACTAATCTACCGGATTGGAAGGAAGTAGCAGAGATTGTTGGTGCCTCTGGTGAGTGTACTTAGCTAGTACATTTGGCTTGCTTTGCTAATAAGCAAACAAAAGCACTAGCACATAACATGGAATTTTAAAAAAAAAAAGTAAAATAAAAAAATCCCACCAGCCACCACTGGACACAAGTGAGTTGTAACTTGCTAGTGAGAACCTAAGGTTAACCTCCTGGCAGAGGCAACAAGGTTTTACACTAATTATCCAGGTACTTAGTGGAATTCATGATGATGAGCTGCTAGATCAAAACAGCCCCAGAGCATTAACATCACTTCGTCGTGAAAATAAATGTGGTGATTTAAAATGGCTTCTAAATCTAAAATGGCTTCTAAACTCAATCTATAGTAAATCCATATATGGATAGGTTTAAAAACTAACATAATCCATGTGATCAGTTACTTCATGATTGAAGAGCTCATCATGAGCAGCGTGTGTTGTTTTTCCTTGTACATGAGACAGAATGAGAATGAGCGAATATCTTGTAATATTTACCAAAAAAAAAAAAAAAAAAAAAAGAGAATTCCAAATTAGGAAGTCTCTTGTATTAATTAAAGTGTGCAATTTTATTAAGGTCCTTAATGAGTTTAGTAAGATTTTAATTGCATATGCTTTTTTGACATGTGCATGTCAACAACATTTTGTGTCTTTTTGTGTTTAAAGTTCTTTATTTTTCCTCATAATGATGGATGATAATGGGATTTTACACATGTGCAACCTTATATTTGTATTCCAGAGAGACTGAGAGCAATATAGATCGTTCTCAAGGATAACAAACAAGCCTCCGGACTCACGCCACACTCCCAGTGTTCCTGTGATAAGCTGTCGGCTCCACCTCCACCCTGACCAGGATAAAGCCCTTACTGAAGATGGATTTTTTTTTTGCATATTCTCTTGAAGGATGCAAATACTTTTGGAGCTGACAGTATAGCACTTATTGGTAAATGACTGCTTTAAAAAAAATGAAGGAGCACTAACAGGAAAGGGCATCATAGAAGTCGTCCTCGCTGAGAATGGCACTGCGGGGAGACGAGCCTCGAACCACAGACCGCTCCAGCTCATGATGCTCTGTAGCCAAAGTCTGTAAAGCCTCCGACAGGATCTTGTTCTTCTCCACTTCCTGTTCCAGCTTCAGACTGCGTGCCTACACACACACACACACACACACACACACACACACACACTAAATAGACAACTTTAAACATTTTCTACTATATATAATTCTGAAAATGGCAGGCATTCCTGAACTGAAATGTGTTTATCTGGTAAGGTCTGGCATTTGAAAGTTTTAAAGGTTTAAGCATTTAAAGATTTTTTCCACTGAATGACACCACTTCAACCTCTACATTTATAACCTAATCTCTTGGTGGAAAAACACAATTTCTGTCACATTCTAAAGTTTACAACAGGAAATGACATTCTCACTTACTATCTGCATCATCCACACACTCTGTCGCATCACTCGAGGTACAGTTGCAATCAAAATTATTCAACCCCCATTGCAAATCAGGTTTGTTGTCAAAATTTACAGACTTTCAGCTGTTTGCAATGAACAAATCAAACAAAAGCAATTGAAATAACTCAACACAACGAATGCTTCAAGTGGTTTCCCCAAATTCAACTGAAAATGCAACTTATAATGACTTCTCCAGTCTCAAAATTATTCAACCCCTTCATGGCAAGCATCTTCAGTACTTAGTAGAGCACCCTTTTGCTGTTATGACCTGCTGCAAACGAGATGCATAGCCAGACACCAGCTTCTGGCAGCATTCCTGAGGAATCTTAGCCCATTCCTCATGAGCAATGGCCTCCAGTTCAGTAATATTCTTGGGTTTGTGTGCTGCAACCGCCTTCTTCAAATCTAACCAGAGATTTTCTAAGGTGTTCAAATCAGGTGACTGTGATTGCTGTAGAATCTTCCAGGACTTCTTCTGCAACCAAGCCTTGGTGGAATCTGAGGTATGCTTGGGATCATTGCCCTGTTGGAAGGTCCAATGATGCCCAAGCTTCAGCTTCCTCACAGATGGCATGACGTTTTCTATTAGGATTTCCTGACATTCAATGAATCCATCTTGCCTTCCACACGCTGCAGGTTTCCAGTGCCAGAGGATCACCAAGCCACCACCATGCTTAACTGTGGACAGAGTGTTCCTTCTTCATTCTTTCTCCAGACATACCGCTGATTCATCATGCCGAAAAGTTCCAATTTTGTTTCATCGCTCCACAGAACAGAATCCCAAAACTTCTGTGGCTTATTTATATGATTTTGAGCCGAATTTTCTTGTGCTTTTGGGTCAGTAGTGGTGTATGTTTTGGACTTCTGGTATGGAAACCTTCTGCGTTTAGTACGCACCATACTGTGCTCACTGAAACCTCAGTGCCTGCTGCCGCCATGTCTTGCTGCAGGTCTTTTGCAGTCACTCGATGGTTTTTCACAACCTGCCTTCTCAGAAATCTGGTTGCAGCCGTTGATAGCTTCCTTTTTCTGCCCCATCCAGGTATTTCATGTATTTTCTGCCCCTAGCCAGTTCAGGTATTTCATGTGTTCCAGCTCAAGCACACCTGGTGCAACTCACTCACTGCGTATAAACATGAGCCTCATTGTTGTCTCTTCACTCCATTGATCTGTGTTCAAACTAACATCGCTGGTGAAATAATTGCTGATTCATTCACTCACTTCTGTTATGTTGGATCAATTTCTAATTA
Organism: Cranoglanis bouderius; assembly: GCA_023630585.1. Taxonomy (NCBI): domain Eukaryota; kingdom Metazoa; phylum Chordata; class Actinopteri; order Siluriformes; family Cranoglanididae; genus Cranoglanis; species Cranoglanis bouderius. The sequence continues at coordinate 17,585,330 of CM042553.1, forward strand.
TTAGACATTTTAAAACTTTGTGCGCTGTCGTCTGTACAGAGTGTGTAAGCACCCTTCTCTGTTTTGAAGATGAGGTGATGGGGCAGGAGCATCACTGACATTTTCATTGATTACCAACTAATCACAAACTGAACTGATTAAGCTTATATCTGTTTCATAACGACATGTAGTTGTACAACAACTTGATCAAATCCTGTCAAATCACACTTTGTTTTTAACCCTTTCTAGCAGTACACTGGCATTCCATTCGGAAATCGACTTATAGGACATTTTCAATCAGTATAAACAAATGAATTATTTTATCGCCTCAAGTCTGTTATAAGATTAGTCAGGACACTGTTGGGTTTCTGTGTGTAGAGTATAGTAGCTGCTGGTGAGTAGGGCAGTGGGAAAGGGGAGGGGTGTGAGCCCCCTGCTGGGCAAACAATTCACACCTCTCCATAACAACATTGGATCAGAGTTAAATTTGGACAGCATAACTAAAACTTTTTTGATAGTAAAACACCATATATACCTGCCACAATAAAATTATAACATATAAACCTAGTAGGCTAGGTAAAAAAAAAAATTTAAAAAAAACCTTACACATACTTATGAAAAACTGCAAATCCTTAAAGCCCTGAATGCCTACTTTCATATGTGGCATTAACCACTACTGTGGAGTGGGACATCACAAATAAATTCAATGCTGAACAACGGCTCCCCCAAAACAGGAATTAAATTAGACGTGATCTTTGCACATAGACACCAAGACAGGTTAGAAAGGAACTAAAATAAAACCCATGTCGTTATGGTAAAATATGTATCTTTATGTTTAGATCTTCTTAAAGTACAGGTGTCAAAGTATATTAGAAACTGAAAAATGTTGGTCTCAAAATCTTCATGTTGGTTTTCCAGAATTTAGCCTTAGCACCATCTGACAAGTTTTTCCAGGCTGCATATCTTTAAGCATCACCACTATGAATATAATAATGCTAGCACTCGAGTAGCTTTTGGTTAAATATTAAGAGCACTTTTGCATACCTTCATTGATTAAGGTAAACTATGATTAATTTCCTGAGTGATCTGATAGAACAGAAGCGGACTGTCATGTTCCAGTACGCTCATTTGGAAACGCAATCCTTCGGGTATCATGTAACTGGCAGCCCTTTGCAAAAACATGCACTGACGGACCTGATGGACTTTCATCACTGCTGGTATCTCTTACACACAGGGTAAGACAAGGACAAGGTCGCAAACATCATTCGCCTCCAGCGGACACCCATCTCTGCTGTTTTAATCAAATACTGTTTATACTTTATTGCAAATGTTTATAAAATGAAAAAAAAATATCTATAGCAAAAATACTATTGTGTGTTGGATTTCAGACTTATTAATTGCGTTTATAGTACAGCTCTGTTAAATTCTTGATTCTGATTGGTTAGATTCGTTATCTAGCTATCCACATAAATGGATTTTTAAAATGTATAATCCTTGGTATGGTGAAGTAACATTACTGTAAGTAACATTTATGGAAGGCGTCTCCAGTGCCAGCTGTAACTTTATGTTTTCCAACATCTTTGGGACAGAGAAGTTTATGCTTTGCGGTTTTTTTGGGGTTTTTTTTTGTGGTCTTTTTAACTTCAAAACATTTTTAACTTTAACTTTAATAAATAACAGTAACTCCTCTTGATCACAGCATGGTAATTATTTTCCTATAACAGCAATATCTCACTGAAGAACCTTACGTATTCTTGCCTGAGATGGGTTAGCACTTTTTTTGCATGCTTTCTTAGATTCAATGTTTTAAAAAAATGGATAAAGGCGCCACAGTCATGGAACCACCCACATACATATTTGCTCAACATGTCGAAAAAAAAAAAGAAAAAAAAAGCTAACTAAATAATATTTAAATGAAATAATTTGTAATATATTATACATTAAATACATTTTATTATAAATATATTAAATTATATTTAGAATATATTTAAATTAGATAGATATTTAATATTTAAATGTAATTTTTTTTTAAACAAATTCAAAATTAAATAAAGTTTTTTATATTTTGAATATTTAAAATAGTTTGATTATGTTAATAAAATATATATGTGCTAAGAGTACATAAAGTGGTCCATGATTTTTTTTTCTCTACACTACAGCAAACCCCTGGATGCAAAAAGGCAGCTACATTTCCACAGCTTGCACACTGTCTCCCTTCCCAACCCGGGGATTTTCTCTTTTAAGCCCTTTGAAAGATTTTAGCAGTCATGGGAAACTGACATGGATACTCCGGTGAGATCGCCGAGATCTTCCTGATCAAGAACATTCCCCTATCGAACTTGCTAATGATCAAATTAGCCTGCGTTATCAGTGATCAATCTCCTGGCCTTCACCCAGCCTTCGACCCCATGATCCTGGGTTTGCGCTGCCCGAGGGTCACGCTATCACACGCTGAGTAACACACCTGATCTCAGGTCATCCCACAGATAAACCATCACCTCCTCTTGTACTACCTGAGACATATGCAGTAACAACACCAAATGTGTGTGACGACAGCGCTGTTGATTTTTTCTGATTTAATCACATTACTGGTTATATTTAATTCAACCTGCTCAGCTCATTTTTAACGCTAACGAGAACTGGTCTGGGTGGTTTAGCAGGCATGCATAAGTTTTTTTTTTTACCAACCCCCAATACTAGCAATATTATGTGCTAATTTGTGACCTATAATCCCAGTTATATCCATTTCACTTCCAGGTTGTACAAAATGTGGAAAAGTTCAATGTGGGAAAGTTCAAAGTTCAGCAACAATCACAGAAAAAAACTCTGTGAAATCCTGTACGGACTGATATTGTTCACTTTGCCATTTCTGAAGATTATATTACAAACCATTAGGTTTCTAATTGTGCACAATTAAAATAGGCATGATTACTGTAATACATAAGCACTTTCTGATTAACTCTCTTCTTCATCTATCAGTGAATTAAGTACAGTATGCTGCTCCGTACCCCCTCCTGTTTGGAGAACAAGTCGAGACACTGACGGAGAGATGAACAGGTTTCGCTGGATGCCTCACACACCACTCTGAGCTTCTGCAGCACAGCCACCGGGAGGCCTGCACCAATAAAACAAACACACACACACACACACACACACACACACACACCACAGGACAGAGAAATACATTAACATGAGGACAGAACACCACCACCACTTCATTTTAAGAGAAACTAAAGAGAACAAAGAAAAACAGAAAGAAAAACTCAGTTTACAAAACAGAAAACTAAAAAAAGGAGAGAAAAAAAAATTATATGTGTGTGCATGTTCACAATATCAAATCAAAAACAAAGCAAAATTCCTTCACGATCAGACCAGAAAAATCCGATTAGGACCAAAGTCAGGATCGCTCATACTGTAACTGACACATATTGTTAAAAAGACATCTTAGAAAGTGAAAATAACTTGAATATAGTGAAATCTATCTAGTATTTCCTATTATAAGATTGCAATAAACCAAATATAAGATTATTAAACCTACTTCTAGACATTTTTATTAATTTCAAGTCCTGTTCTATCGGTAGATAATTTTGCCATCTTATATTCTGTTATAATAGAAGATAATTATATAAATAGCAATAATTATAATAGGAAATACTAGATCAATTTGACTATATTGAAAATGTTTTCACTTGCTAAGATGATATCTTTTGCAGTGCACGCTGCTGTTTTCTCCAAACTTCATCCTGTGTGCACAACTCTCACACAACTGTTTGCACAGCGCTTAAATCTGTAGTTACAGCTGAGGTCTGAGAACCAATGTGCAAAATTTCGGCATTAAATCCTCAGCTCTGGATACAGCTCTTGGTATGCCATTCTCTGCATAATCCAAACAAGGGCATCACTGACACAAGGGGAAAATTTCTTTTAACCTGAAAGTGGATACCTTTGTGGTTAATAAATACATAAATAATGGAGGAAAAAGTATTTACCCATACTGTAACTTCCTGTTCTGACATAAAAGCAGTCTGTACTGTTTATTTTTGTTGTTGTTAATAAATAATGCCATATATGAATATAGCTGTTCTTACCTACACCAAGTACATCCTCTTTCACCATGGAGAGGAGGGACAACACCTCAGATTCCAACTTCCCATGACACGTCTCAGCCTGCTGTAAATAGCAGTGAAAGAAAATTATGGACAAAAAAAGAGAGGAGAATTGGAAAATAATTTTTGTATTAGCTAAAACCAGAACCATGTCATAACATCAAAATTATGCAGGTCCAAGGTTTTGGACTATTCTGAACTGCTACTACTGATTATGTTGTTGGCAAGCTGTTTTCAATGTGTTTAAATACCACCTTGTTAAAATGTATTTTAAAATGAGCATTTCACGCATTGTGTGATTGGAAAAAAGAATATGTGCCGACAGTTTGAAGAATAAGCTGACCTAGCACTTATTTGCTACAGAACACTTTAATTTATTTCATAATTTAACCCAGAAAAAATGTATTCCTCGAGATAAGCAATGCTTCTGATTAAGATATAGCGCCTCCGATACAAAAAAACTTCTGCTTTAAAGGGATGATTAATAAACTGATAATGTCGTATTTGTGTATTTAATATTGGAATGGTGTTCCATAGTTTTTTGAGTGTATTCCAAGCCAAAACATAAACTTCTGTCAGACAGTGGCACTGGACGTAATCGTCGAGGTGATAACGAAACAAGAAAATCTGATTAAGGGATTTAATTCTGAAGTGTGTATAACTGAGATGATTAAAATATGGTTGCTGGAAAGTCAGGAGCGCCAACATGACGTTTAGTTCTACAGCATGTTTATAATGTTCACATAAATTATGCTGCGATTGTATCATGGATTTTTTTGTGTGTGGGGGTTACTTTTATGTGGTTAATGTTGTTGTGGATTTTTATTTATTTATTTATTTATTTACAGTCAACCAGCCCAGGGACAGCAGCTAAATATGAGTAATTCTAAAAAAAAATCTGTATTCATCTGTATTGTAATGTAACTTGTAAATATCAGAATAAATGATAAACAGTTCCTTCCTCACCTGCAGAGACACCATCAGCTCCCCCAGTGATATCACCTCATCCTCGTCTTCCTCACTGCCCTGATCCTGCCAGCAGTAATGAGTGCTGAACGCCGAGTGTGCCTCGATAGCTTCCAACCATTTCTGTAACACACCCAAACACACATCCCTCTCAATATTTAGACCATGTACCGTCTGAGTGTGGGTATGAAAACAAACCTGATTTTTTTTTTTTTTTTTTAGGAATCTTCTCTAATGATCAAAACCCGTTCTCACTTTTCTGGTGGCTTCTGGGTCACCTTTCGGTGAGACTTTAAAATAATGGACGCTGTCATCAAAGCACTTGACTGTAAAGTAGCAGCTGTCTTTAGTCTGTTAGAGCAAAGCCACATATTAGGACACTGTCTATATTAAAAAAGTATAATTGGATCTAGTAATATAACTATTTATTATTATTAATGATTGATCTTACACTACATTGGGCCTGGGTCAGGGCTTTGCAGCCTTTACTCTGACTGTTGGATGCAGCATCAGACCTGAAATTAAAAAAAAAAGTTAAGATAATTCGATTAGAATAAAAAAAATTAAATATTATAATAATATATTAAAGGCTGCAGTCTGGTGGGCGTGTCTTTGATTGGTGCAGGTGTGTGCGTGCTGGAGTTCATCTACGTTTGTGAGCAGTTTTCATGAAACATCCTGTCAAGCTAGCTCATGATAATTATCTCACTGCTTAGTATTTCCTACTTAAAGACACACCAACGTTCCCATTTACGATCCTCAAGACACGCCCACTAATACATGTACAGCCGTGGCCAAAAGTTTTGAGAATGACACAAATATTAATTTTTACAAAGTCTGCTGCCTCAGTTTTTATGATGGCAATTTGCATATACTCAAGAATGTTATGAAGAGTGATCAGATGAATTGCAATTAATTTCAAAGTCCCTCTTTGCCATGAAAATGAACTTAATCCCAAAAAAACATGTCCACTGCATTTCAGCCCTTCCACAAAAGGACCAGCTGACATCATGTCAGTGATTCTCTCGTTAACACAGGTGAGAGTGTTAACGAGGACAAGGCTGGAGATCACTCTGTCATGCTGATTGAGTTAGAATAACAGACTGGAAGCTTTAAAAGGAGGGTGGTGCTTGAAATTATTGTTCTTCCTCTGTTAACTATGGTTACCTGCAAGGAAACATGTGCAGCCATCATTGCTTTGCACAGAAAGGGATTCACAGGCAAGGATATTGCTGCTAGTAAGATTGCACCTAAATCAACCATTTATCGGATCATCAAGACCTTCAAGGAGAGAGGTTCAACTGTTGTGAAGAAGGCTTCAGGGTGCCCGAGAAAGTCCAGCAAGCGCCAGGACCGTCTCCTAAAGTTGATTCAGCTGCGGGATCGGGGCACCACCAGTGCAGAGCTTGCTCAGGAATGGCAGCAGGCAGGTGTGAGTGCGTCTGCACGCACAGTAAGGCGAAGACTTTTGGAGGATGGCCTGGTGTCAAGAAGGGCAGCAAAGAAGCCACTTCTCTCCAGGAAAAACATCAGGGACAGACTGCTATTCTGCAAAAAGTACAGGGATTGGACTGCTGAGGACTGGGGTAATGTCATTTTCTCTGATGAATCCCCTTTCTGATTGTTTGGGGCATCTGGGAAAAAAGCTTGTCCGGAGAAGAAAAGGTGAGCGCTACCATCAGTCCTGTGGCATGCCAACAGTAAAGCATCCTGAGACCACTCATGTGTGGGGTTGCTTCTCAGCCAAGGGAGTGGGCTCACTCACAATTTTGCCTAAGAACACAGCCATGAATAAAGAATGGTACAAAAACATCCTCAGAGAGCAACTTCTCCCAACCATCCAAGAACAGTTTGGTGATGAACAATGCCTTTTCCAGCATGATGGGGCACCTTGCCACAAGGCAAAAGTGATAACGAAGTGGCTCGGGGAACAAAACATCAACATTTTAGGTCCATGGCCAGGAAACTCCCCAGACCTTAATCCCATTGAGAATTTGTGGTCAATCCTCAAGAGGCAGGTGGACAAACAAAAACCCACAAACTCTGACAAACTCCAAGCATTGATTATGCAAGAATGGGCTACCATCAGTCAGGATGTGGCCCAGATATTGACTCTTTGCATAAACTTCATGTAATTGTCAATAAAAGCCATTGACACTTATGAAATGCTTGTGATTATACTTCAGTAACAGTTAGTAACATCTGACAAAAAGATCTAAAAACACTGAAGCAGTAGACTTTGTGAAAATTAATATTTGTGTCATTCTCAAAACTTTTGGCCACGGCTGTACTCAAGGGCATTATTAAAATGACTTTTTCTGCTTCATAGATGGATATTTCTTTAGCTGTAAAACTAAGACAATACATATGTCTTGTATTGTATTTGAATGTGAAGAGGCAAACTTTTAAAAACACTCACTGTTTTGAGTACCATGACAAAACTCCATCATGAAGAACAACCCAGCAGGAACGCCAGCCAAAGAACCTGGTGCTCTGGAGCGATAAAAAACATTAGAGACATTGTTTATAAAGTGTCCCACTATAAAAAAAAAAAGTGTTTTAAAATGTGTTTGCTTTGCAAATATACTAATCTAATTTTACAAATTAATATCCAATAAATCCCTCAGATCAGACGGTGTTTGACAACAGCATGGATTTTGATCTACAGCTACAGGTTCACATAGTCTAGACACAGCTATAAAAACAACTAGCACTGACTCTAGGATCCTGACATTGCACCTCACATAAACTAGCATAATGCCTTCTTCAGACTGGATTAGATTTACATGGGGAAGTGGGGAAAAGTAGTTATTACCAGAGGAGCTATGGGATTTTATGCTGCATAACCGATTATGCAACTAATTTCTGGGGGGGAAAAAAACAGCAACAACTGGGAATTCCTACTCTACTGACCTCAACCCTGAGTTCAACATATAATGTCATATCGACATGGCTGCTCAAATCGGTAAGAGCAAATAAAACACCACTTTGCTACTTTTAAATAAGATTATAGTAGTGTTTGGTTTAGATCAATAAATATACCGACATATTAGTTGGTTAAAACCGTAATACTGACCACAGCGTGCTGTTACATCATGAACTCTGTCACTCATATCACTAACATTAGCTGACTAGCTTTTGGTGCTTAGAAGGTTTCATGGAGGTGTCCCTGTTTTTCCCCCATTTTGTAGCTGTTCTGCATATTGAAAGATTTATCTGCTGATTACGTTCTACAAAATGACCTGTATGAATTTGCCAAGGGAATATATACAGTATAAAGTCTCTCTCTCTCTCTCTCCCCCCCTCTCTCTCTCTCTCTCTCTCTCTCTCTCTCTCTCCCCCCCCTCTCTCTCTCTCTCTCTCTCTATATATATATATATATATATATATATATATATATATATATATATATATATATATATATATATATATATATATATATATATATATATATATATATATATATCCTGGCAAAAAAAACCTAAGCCTAATACATAGTACTGTGCAAAAGTTTAGGTACATGCAAAGAAATGCTGTAGAGCAAAAGATGCCTTCAAAATAATGAAATTAAATGTATCTACATAAAAAAAAAAAATACTGTAAAGCTCAGTAAACAGTAGTAAATTAAACAAAGTCAATGTTTGGTGTGACAAAAAAATTAAAATGCAAATGTGGCGAGGTGGAGGGAGTGGCCAGGCTGTGAGGACGCACACCTGGCACTGATTAGACAAATCAGTGGGAGAGAGAGAGATAAAGGAGCACTGGAAGCGCCAGAGAGAGAGAGAGAGACGCACGTGCATTTTGTGTTCAGTTTGTGTGTTTTATGTTTGGTTTCAGTTTCACTGATTATTAAACTTTATGTTTACGATCAGCCGGTTCCCGCCTCCTCCTTGCCCGACCTTTAAATTGTTACAGAAAATAAAAATAGTAGTCTCTGGTACAATTTGTGCAGCTTTATAAGGAAATTATCTGGTAAGTTTTATTGAGCATCTTGCAGAACCAGCCACAGTTCTTCTGGAGACTTCATGTTTTTTTGTCTGAAAAGTGTCTCTTACATAATATGCTGCTTTCTTTAATGACATACAAACATTTTTCTGTAACATTTAATTTTGTGCTAGAAAACTAATGTTTGGGAATCTAAAATGTTTTTTGTACTGACTTGATAATGTAGAAATCATGAAATAAAAAAAATCTATAACAAAGTTTGTACTAAAAAAAAAATAGGGTGCCTAAAACTTTTGCACAGTACTGTATATACAGTATGGTAAATTACCACTATGTATGTATGTATGCATTATGCACTATGCATGCACCCACACACACACACACACACACACACACACAGAGAGAGAGAGAGAGAGAGAGAGAGAGAGAGAGAGAGAGAGGCAGGGGAAAAGAACATTTCACTGAAATACCTTCCAAAGTGGACCATCAAACATCTGAACGTAACGCCTCGGACCCTGTGAAGAAAAAGCATCGTTAAGCGCTTTGGTCCCACTGTTGGGACTCATAACAATCACTGCTGTTATGAGAAAATAATCCATGACAGAGCGTTGTATTGAAGCAAAGTTACTGTTACCACCCTGAAGTTGATTAAATTCCAAAACAGCGTGTCCTGATGTGTTTCATTCCTCATGATAGCACAGCAAGTTGCCAACATTTATAATTTTTATATATTAAAGAACAACACTCATACCTGTTGGATATTTATAGTTACATTTATTGTTGTGGAATGTCCCAGAAGCAAGTTAGTTCTTGTTCTCACATCTAGCAGCTAAACAGTCACTCCCTCACCTATAAACTTGTCTCATGAAGTTAATAAGACAAAAAAACACAGAGAACTCCTAAGAAGCGTAAACTCCTCTGTACTGAATATGTCGGAGAAAATGTTACAGCTTTACCTCTGACTGTTACAAAACACTGATACTGGAGACTCCTTCCATAAATGTTAAATAGACGTCTCCTTATAGAAAACTTCACCATATCAACAATGTTCTTTAATCTGATTATTTGGAACATGCTGTTCAAGTCCCTGTAAATGAGCTGTTACTATAGAAACAACAGCATATGAGAACAAATGTATTAATTTAAACCTGTGAATTTAATCAACACCTTCTGACCAACCAGATTCCAGAATTCAGAGTGTTGCACTTACTTTCATCAAACTGCCCTCCAGGATCTGCCTCATCTCTGTGTCCTTCGCAAGATCAAACACAGTCTGACCTGAAAACACACCATGGAGAAAACTCAACAATGAATCAAAGCATCTAAATCATCACACAAACCTCCATTTATAGGAGACAACCAAAATATTGCTACAACATACAGCACTACTATTAAACAGGGTCATCAAAAGCAGAATTTCATTTTCAAATCACTTAAATATTTAACTCTACCTTCAAAATTTTTTCAGCACATTTTTACTGTTACAGATTTACACCCTTTAACCCAAGAATAGTCTGTAGAATAGCCGACTTGTACTTGTACCAGCTCAACGTGACTGAGCGTGACCGTGTTCATGCTGAAATGTACTGATGCAATACTTAATTTTTTTATTTACAAAACAAAATCTTATGAAAAAAAAAAATTCCTAATTTAGCGTGTGGCTAGAATAAAACAAAACAAAAATAAAATAAAAATGCTGTTTCCTTGATTTCCTAATTTCATTTCGAAATGAAAAATGAACATAAATGCCATATTCAAATAAACGTAGTGCTGCATTAACTAATTTTAAAAGTACTGAAAACTGTTTTCTGGTGGCAAATGATTTTCTTTGATTCTACATTCATTCATTCATTTATTACTATTGTGATATATTCCTCAAAATAATTTTATGAAAAAAAAAAAAAATTACACATTTTAGTGCATATCCCATTTCCCATTTTAATTTTGGAAGAATAAAAAGGAATGAACGCAACATACATGGACTGGAGAGAAACAGCATTATAGCTCTATAATATATAATAATTCATAATTCTACTTCACCAAAACAACAGTCGCCACAATTCTTAGTTTTTATACTATACTTCAGCAAGTTTCAGTGCTACTTCATGCTCATTCCATCAAACTTCCAAATGTGTAATGCAATACTTTCATTTTTGTGTTTGTCTGAGTTTTGTATGAGATGATGATGATGATGATGATGATGTTCTTTTGTTACCGTTCTTGTTCTTGATGTTGGGGCTGGCTCCGTTCTGCAGCAGTTTGACTGCACACTGTTTCTGGCCTCTGTATGCAGCACAGTGTAACGGCGTGTTACCCAGCAGGTCCGTGCAGTTGATGTCTGGAGGTTTCTCCCTGTTCAGCTATGTTCAGAGAGAAACAACATGCAACACAGACTTAGCTAAACATCCCTCATTAGCAATTAACAACAATGACCAGACCAGCACTTCTCAAATTCAGTGTAGTTGTGTGAGTAGGATCACCTAAGGATACCTTCAAGTTACTGGAACATTTTTTTTTTTTTTTTTTTTACTGTATTAACCCAGTGAATAAAACTCTTTATATTGCAGTGCTGTTGACTGGCCAGAAGGTGTTGATTAATTTTCTATAATAGCAGCTCTGACAATAGTGCAGCTGCAAATCACAGTTTATATTATTGCACTTGTTCTAATATTCTAAAAATATCATTTATAGAAGGAGCCTCCAGTGTCAGAGGTAAAGCAGCAAGTCTGAAGCTGCATATTTTTTGGGTTCATTTTTTAGAATCACAACATTAAATACAACTATAAATGGATAAAGTATATCTTGCTCTTTAATAAATAAATAAAAATTGTCCACTGGAAACTGCTGTGGTATAAGAGGAGTAAAGCACTTCTGGACATGCTGTTAATAAAAATTAAAAAAAAAAATTAAAAAAAAAAATCAGTTTGGAGTTGTGTTTTGGAGTGTCAGTTTGTGAGCTTATTGACTTTTCTGGCTAAAAACTACAAGTTAGAGGTAGATGTTTAGCTAACAGGAAATGAGGCCCCAGAAAATATAAGAAAGCACTGTACACATCGCTTATCAAGCAAGAATGCACAATGAAGAAGGGGAAGGAGATTAACCACTTGAGTTAAGCATAAACAGTTTATAGTGAAGCTAGAAATAAGAACATAACCTTTTCTCTAAATTTCAAAACCTCGTAGATCACACGCTAATCACCAGGCAAAGTGTTGCTCAACATGTTTATAATGCTGGCACATGATCATGCAGGTGATAAGATGTAGTGCTGGTACCAGTTTTAACAGGGTAGTTGTGGCTCCTTCTCGAGCTGCTTCTAACATCTGCTCCTCCAACTTCCTCTCCTTGGTTCGCTCAGCCGCTGACGAAGCAAAAAAAAAAAAAAAAGTATAGAAAAAAAATTTAGGATGCAAAATCATGTTGCTTTCAGTGGAAAACTGTAAGCATACATTTCCTGTCATGCATCAATTCCATGTGAGGAATCACTGCTTTGTGTGCTACACCACAGTTTTGAGTAATTAGTAGTTTTGAGTTTGAAATTTGAAAAACAAACAAAAAAAAAAAAAAACAACTATACACAAATAAGTGTAAAAAAAAAAAAAACTTTTAAAGGAGCATATGTTCTACGTGTAATCAGAGTTACCACGTCTCAGCATAATTTCCAGCCCCAACTATGTCTCAAAAAACACACAAAAAGACCTAGCCCAAAAAGCATAAACACTGGGAAAGAGAGATTCATTTTTCTTCTTTTTCTCTGTCTTTGCATAGGAAACAAATTCACTGTGTTGTGCACACATTTCTGATTTTCAGTATCTGCAATGCACCTTTTTTTATAATAGCTTGGTACGGCCATATCCACTCCATAATCCGCTTTTCCCTCTCAGAATCTAAGATACACTGTCTGCACATACACTTTCTTTACCATAGCCCTTGTTTGTGAAGATTGATTTGACTTAATTCCAATAACTGGCTTTAAAACAAACTCAGGCACGGAATTTTTTTTTTGCTTTATTTTCTCCCTACCAACCAGGGAGGGTGAAGCTACCAATCGGGGAGGGGGAAGGCTAACACCTGCTTCCTCTAAGACACATGGCAGCAGCCAAAGATATATTTTGTGAACTTTTGCTAATGTATCAGAGAGCAGCATAACACATTCAGAGGAAAAAGCCCTCTGCCCTCTGCATGACTGATGAGAGTATGCCCGTCCCACCCAGAGTTTCACACACAGCCCACAGCCAATTTTGCTCTCTTGATTCCCGGCCATCGCTGTCATTCGAACTCACGATCAAAAAACCCATCACCCACTACCTTGTTCCAAACTAGCCTGGTTTGGTGTTAAAAAAATTTTTAAAAAATAAAAACAGGACTGTGACAACCCTGCATCTAATTCTATGGGAAGTGGCCTTGCAGCATTTTTTTAGTCACAGTAAATCTTCCAAAAATTCCAAAAGTTCCACTTTTGAGAATAGTACCCAGGGAAGTTAAGCTTTTTTTTTTTTTTTTTTTTACCTCCAAACCAATCAATCCTGATGCAAATGTTATTTATTTACAAAATTCCAGTAAAAAATTGTCTTGATTTATGCCATGTTGACTCAAAAATAGATGTAATTTAGTTCAGACATAGTTAGGCAAAATTCGGCAAACATTCCTCATACAGTAAATCATTCGAGTGACAGCATGCAGTAAGTGACAGTGTAGTAACCCTTCCAGTGTAACAAACTAGTCCTAGAATCTTAATGTTATGTAGGACTGTTATACTAAATAGTTTTGGAATATTTGAAGCTAATTACAATGTTATAACAGTAGTTTTATATAACATTGCCCATGGTTTAATATAATATGGTTTAATATCAGAACCCCAGTTTCAGGTCACGTGACCTGCGATGGATAATGTGAGTGGGCATACCCTCCAGCATGCTCCTGATCTCCTCATCGTGCGTGATGTCTTTGGGAATCTGCGCCGAGCCGTTAATGACTGAAGGACAGGCATCGTACTGAAGCAGCAGCATCACCACCTCCTACACAGAGACACACAGAGAACCGGACAAATAAAAGACACAAAGATCCACATTAATTACACGCTCTAAATAACATGTCAATAAAGTACAGGCCTGAGTCAAAGAGATATTTAACCTTTTCATGCATACTTATGGACAGTCAGTATAAAACTGTTTTAGGAAAATATAAGATATAAATCACCTCCAAATCACTTGAGACCATTACTGTAATTTAACATAAATATCTATATCTATATCTATACATATCATAAAATCTATTCTCAGTGTCTCTGGTATATCTTAGAAAAGTTTCTACACAAAATTTACTTTAAAAATTAAATTTAAAAAATTGGAAGAATTCATTCAATCGGCTTCCTTTTTAATGTAAATGCTATTTAGAAAATTTCTACATTCATAGGAAATGTTTAAGTCATAAAAAACAACTAAATCTGGATACGTTTTGAAAATAATTTATGCATGCAAGAGTTAATTTCCAACATTTTATTTTTTATAATAGATAATATTTAGCCCAAAAGCTGAAATTATAAATAATGCATTCATGCTTTACATGAAAAAAAAAAATTAGATATAACTCTTTTAGAAATAACTCTCTTAACACATTTGAGTGCAAACTCCCCAAAGAAAAAAAACCAAGACAGTGAAATTTTAGTGTGAAATCCACAAACACTGTTTCAGAATTAATGGAACATTAATATGATGTACCTGTCGTCCTGTGAATGCTGCTTTATGGAGTGGTGTGTCTCCTACGTTGTTTGTCAGATTGGCGTCTGCTCCAGCCTGAACATGAGATTCAGTGAAACCTTAGCCATTTTATTGTTTAATTAATGAAGAAAGTTTATCTAAATGACATTTACCTTTAGCAATTCCTCCACCACATCCCTGTGACCGAAGTAGCATGACAAGTGAAGAGGAGTCCATCCCAAATTTGACCTGCTCTTGCCTGAGAGCACGAAATAGTGTTACAGTCAGCAATAAATACATGAGAAATAAAACACAACAGGGGAAAAGTGCCATCCCTGGTGCCCCCAAGGTCGAAACAACACTGTGAACGTGCCCACTAGGGTTCCCCTATGGTAGATAAAATGTGATAAAGTGACCCCTAGGGAATCCCTATGGTAGATAAAACATGATAAAATGCCCCAAGGGCTACCTTCCACATGGGGGAAGAAAAGAAAAGAAAAAGAAAACCCATGATAAAATGCCCTCCAGGGTGCTGCTATGTGCAAGAAAACATGATGTCCTCTAGGCTTTCTACTTATGAAGAATAAGTGATGCAGTGCCCAACAAGGTTGCCCTACATGTAAGGAAACATAATGAAGTGCCTTAATGGGTGCCCTTCCAGTGGAGCCCCAATGCATTTTGCCCCACCCCTTGGACAGCCTGTGTCCGCCCCGTCCCTCTTTAAGCTGTTACTATAAAACCAATAATGTATTAGAATAAACGCATTAATATAAACCTGTGATTTATGTTATAGCTGGAACTACTGTCAGAGTTGTTGTTATAGAAAATCAATCAACACCTTCTGACCAATCAGAATCAAGCACTCAATCTCAGTCTATCTTTTAGATACATTTTTTATTTATTATTATTATTATTATTTTTAGATGAACCCAAGTCTAATGCTAAAAACAATAAAAAGTGGGCACAAAACTATAAAATGTGATGAACACACACCATACCTTTACAGTTGATGTCAAATTTTGTTTCTTCTCTTATTTTAGACATCAAAAGCCTTTGAATTCCTGGCAGGTTGCCATTTCTGGCATCCCGGAGAAACTGCTCCTCTGGATCCAGCTCCTCCATTACTTTAAGAAGAAGAAAAAAACACAAACATTAGCTGCCCAAATACTAACCCCTGAGGAACACCACAAATACTTTTTTAGACAGAACTGCTGGCAATTCATGTTTCTGAGACCAATTGTGGTGTTAAAATAGCGCTTTTTGGATATTCTAACTCTGACTAGGCATTTAGCACAGTATACAAACACTGAGTCCTCAATGCCAACATTCTTTTCAAGACATACAATAAAATACAAGATTATTAACGCTATTGAGAACCTAGACTATGAACAATATATAGCTATATGTTCCTCATATCAAATACTATGAATAACGTTATATGGCCAAAAGTATGTGCACACGTGACCATCACACCCATATGTGGGTCTTCCCCAAACTGTTACCACAAAGTTGGAGGAACACAATTGTATAGAATGTCTTTGTATGTTGTGGCGTTAAAATTCTCCTTCACTGGAACTAAGAAGCCCAACCCTGCTCCAGCATGACAATGCCCCTGTGCACAAAGCGAGATCCATAAAGACATGGTGTGCCAAGGTTGGTATGGAAGAACTTGAGGGGCCCAAGCCATGTCCTCAACCCAACTGCACACCTTTGGGATGAACTGGAACACCGACTGCACACCAGGTCTTCTTATCTGATATCAGCCTGATGTCGCTAATGCTCTTGTCGTTGAATGGGCAAATCACTACAGTCACGCTCCAAAACCTAGTGGAAAGCTATGACAGCAAATGGGGACTAAGTCTGGAATGGGCTGTTCGATGTGTGATGGTCAGGTGTCCACAAACCTTTGGCTATATAGTGTAGATTATACTAGACCTCAATGGGTTGTGAGGAAAAGTACTAATATTGTGATGGATTATAATGCTTTGGGTCTGTATTGCTGACAGATATAGATAGAAAGTTCACAGAGAGAAAAGTTAAATAGAAAGGAATCACATTTTGTACAAAAACCTAGGCATCAATAACTGAGGAAACTAACACAGGTTTAAGAAAAAATTCAAAAAGTACAAAATCCCAGAAATTGTCAGTTGAACTTTTTGCTGTCTAATAAGTTATGTCTCTTAGTTAGGTATGTTTACTATTTGAAATGGACTTTTGGTGGCATGTTGCAAGAAGAATCTCACCGTGCGAGATAAATCATGTAATATGGCTATAAGAAAGGCCTGGGACACTTTCTAAAAGGGATGGCACGATAGCACTGATACTGATATCCATCTGATATTGTTTTCTTAAAAACAACTAAGCTTTAAAATGTTTACTGAAGCACTTCACAGTTAAACACTTTCACACAATAATCACTTACCCTGTAAATATAAAGTATGAATTCTAAATATAATAAAAATCAATCTTAACAAACAAAAAACAAGTCAAGTTTCTTTATATGTAAACATTTCCAGTTCCAAAAAAAGACATTACTTTTCCAAATCCAATTCCAATCTTTGCGCTTTGTTACAGGATCCGATATCCAATCCACCATTTTAATTTTTTTTTGTTGTTGCTGGTATCAGCCTGATACTGATACTGGGATCAGATTGGTGCCAACTCTTCTTTACAATTCCTCCAAGTAAAATCGCTACATTAATGTCATATTATTTTCCTCTTTGGTTTGAACAGGCACTTGATCACGGCACTCCATGGCTCCTACACTCACAGACTATTTATAGAAAAAAATTATAATAAACAATACTTTGTAGACACATCTAAAATGTTAAAATTACCAAAAAGAGGTGTCACATTGATCAATTTCGTGATATATACAGTATACTGCAGCATTTATCTGTTATTTCCTCATCCTTTACCTTCACTCATAGTGACAATACACTCACAAAAGAAGCAGAGAAACCACTGTCTTGTGACTTCCTTACCCTGACCAGGAAATAAAAATGCTGCTGTGAGGCGGTGTAGCACATGATGCTGGTTTGTTTTACATGCCTTTTCACAAAAATGTTGAAAGTAGCTTATCCAAGGACAATGATTCCTTTTATTAAGAAAGAGCTCTGTAACACCGCGACATGTTTGACATGGTGACTGCAATGTGCTTTAATTACAAACAGCTGTGGAATCAGACTTCACATTTGTGGAAGAGTAGAGTTTAAAGGAATAAAACACTCAGTATCAGTAAAACAAAAAAAAAAAAAAAAAGTTATAACATTATTTTCTGAAGTGTTTAATTCCACTTATACGATTACACATTTTTTATTTATTAATGAACGTCATACCTTATTTTCCTGAATCTGTATTTCTCTGTATCGCATTCGTCCATCACAAGAATTTAAAAAAGAAGAAAAAGAAAAACACTTTTTTCAAATTACAATTTCCCCAGCAGCCAAAAAATCTTATTGCATTTTTTAGAATTTTTTTTTTTTTGATTGTGAAAGACAATTTATCTGTATATTCCTGTGTCTCATCTTCCCATAATAATTATTAAAACAAAAACAACAATTAAAGAAAACATAAAGAAACAAGTTAGTCCCTTATCATTTACGTTATAAATGGTATAAACAGACTCTTCTTCTCTCTCTTGAATTTGATAAGACAAAAATTTGCAGCTTGTCATGTTATCGTGAAACCGCAAAGCTTAAAATTCTCTGTCTTTCCCGTAGCAAATACTGATCCAGAATGACCACAGCACACACAGCACGAGCTGTGCTGTGTGTGCAGTGGTCATTAAATCTCTCCAAATCAAGCTCTCATGTGGACAGGGTTTAGTTCATAATAAGCCTTTTTTTTTTTTTTAGAAAATGGCTCAGTTTAAGTTCTTGAGTGTGTCACTGATGTGTAACTGCTCTGATGGACATTTAGCTGGCATGTGCCGTTACACTTGTTAATGCTACATTTTGGAACAACATTAAGTCTGATGTTTAATAGTGTAGGATTTGCGATTCGAGACTTTAGTCTTATTTGTTACCTGCAAGTGACTTCATCCCTTTTCTGCTAGTGTCTTGATCTGATTAGGACTCAACTGCTATTGGGAATTTTAAAAAGAAAAAAACAATCTCACAATTCCCAGCAGTCTTAGTGCTGCACAATGACATCTTGCTTCATTGATGTCCTTTGTTGGTTGTGTGCACGATATGAGATGAAAAGCAACGAGTCTTATCTTCTTATCTTCTAATCACAGCTCTGTTGGATTCTTGAATTTGACTGGACACAAGGTTTGATTCATTTTCTATAAAAGCAGCTCTGACAGTAGTGGAGTCATAATTCAAACTCGTGTATATAAACAACATGGCACCTTTGGTGGCCGACCACCCGTCCCCCTGTTCCCTTCACTTTACTAGAGGTTAATCTTGGTTACAGAACTTTTGCGGCTCATCTCTGTATTTCTTTGTGAATTCCAATCTGGCTTTCTGATTCTTATTGCTGATGAGTCGTTTGCATCTTCTGGTACGGCCTCTATATTTCTGCTCTCAAACTCTTCTTCGATCAGTGGATTGTGACACCTTCATCCCTGCCCTCTGGTGGTGTGTGTGTGTGTGTGTGTGTGTGTGTGTGTGTGTGTGTGTGTGTGTGTGTGTGTATAAACCGCAGGATTTTTTTGTCTTATTAACTTCAAGAGAGAGAAAAGAGACGGGCTTTTAAATATACATTAAATACAACTATTAACTGGTAAAGCCTACAACCTGTCATTAATTATACAATTACACCTGTAATTAATAAATACCTGCTGTGGTATATGAAGAGTAAAACACTTCTGCATATGCTGTTAAAGGAAAATAATCAACTCAAAGTTTATTTTTATCTTTTATTGTTTTATTATTAAACATGTACTGTTGAGATAATTGATCTGTCTACTAAATATTAACATTTAATAGCATGTCAGAACGTGACTATTTGTGAAATCCAGGTATCCAGTTAACTTTCATTTAGTTAATAGATCTATACATACAGTACTGTGCAAAAGTTTTAGGCACATGCAAAGAAATGCTGTAGAGCAAAGATGCCTTTAAAATAATGAAATTAAATGATTCTACATTTGAAAAAAAAAAAACAATACTGTAAAGAGCAGTAAACAGTAGTAAATGAAACAAACTCAAAATTTGGTGTGACAAAAAAGTAAAAATAACAATAGTAGTCTCCGGTACAATTAGTGCAGTTTTATAAGGAAATGAGCTGGTAAGTTTTATTGAGCATCTTGCAGAACCAGACTCAGTTTTTCTGGACACTTTGACTTTCTCACTCGCTTCTTATTTTTGCAGCGAAACCCAGCAGCCTTCATTGTGTTTTTTTTTGTCTGAAAAGTGGTCTCTTAGGTAATATGTGTAAATAGGGTGCCTAAAACTTTCGCACAGTACTGTGCAGCAGTAAAATGTGAAATTAATTTCCTCTTTGAAAGATGTGGTCATTTATACGAGTGATCAATTTCAAATGAAAACCACAAGCACTAAAACATCAGAAATAAACATTAGATATTGCACTATACGCTTATAGTCCTGTACATATAATTAGGGCAGTAATATCGTTTAAAAATCTATAAACATGTGATAAACCTTTATTAAGAGAGAAAAATAGACAGAATGAAACGTGTAAAAATTTGTTTTGTTATCTACAGACTTTCAGCGTGTTTTTTTTTTTTTTGTTTGTTTGTTTTTGTTTGTTTCTTTGACATTATTGCTACGGATAAATCATAGTGAATATTTCTTATTTATATTTGAACTGGACTTACCTCAGTGTGTAGTTTAACACGTGGCTTTGCTTTCCGACCCAAAGTGATGTATCATAGTGAGAAAAATCATTTTAAAAAAAAATAGACATCCTCAAGTTTCTATATTCCCACACACAGATGAGCTATGTGGTTCCTTACAGTGCTGAACTCTTCCTGTTTTAAATCATTCTGTATATTTAAAGGCCTTTTGCTTCCTTTCCGTGAAGTCGCTGTACTTTTGATGAACAAATTTTCCCCAATAGAAAGCACACGGCATCAAAACACAGAATTACAACCAGCAGTTTAACAGCTGACCACAGGACAAATACCAAATCCCTCCACACCGTATATGAAGTGATCAACGTAGGGTGTATACGCTATTATTTTGTACCCTAGGTAGTGCGCGTAAATAGGACGCAAAGAGTGATTTCGTATTCGGCTTGCCAGAGGAGGTTAATCAGCACTTCCGGGTTTTTAAAAAAAAAAAATCCAAGACAAAATAAAAGTAATACGTGATGAAGTAGCTATGAAAAGTCTCAACTTCAGGTCATACCATGATTGTAGTGCCATTGTTTTTAAAAAAAAAATAAATAAATTGCAGGTATTGTCAAAATAATGTTATTTTACATGTTATGTCACAGGTCTAATCAACCGATTAATATATCAGAGCACGGAAAATAAACTTGTATACATGTTTTCTTCTTTACATTAATACACTTTTTTTTTTAATCACTTAGCATTGATATTGACATACAGCTCTCCAGAATCAACCTTTAAATTAACCTTTTAAATGTTTATAGAAATACAAATTGAAATCTCAGTGTTTACCTGCCAGATTTATGTAGGGTAGTGGTAGCTCAGTGGTTAAGACGTTGGGCTACTGCTCGGAAGGTCATGAGTTCAAATCCCAGCACTACCAAGCTGCCACTGTTGGGCCCTTGAGCAAGGCCCTTAAATGTATAAATGTAAGTCGCTCTGGATAAGGGCGTTGGCCAAATGCCGTAAATGTAATTCATAATTACATCCTAAAGTTATTTTTAGTTTATAATTTTTTATTAGTTTATCATTTTTAGTTTAATATTATATTGAAGCCACTGCTATTGTTTCATTCTGCCAATGGTCGTCTTGACCACACTGAAGAGCTTCAACCATATGCTGAATCTCAAATCATCTAATATAATCAATAGAGTGCACTACTTAGAGTGTAAAAGCCCGTTCACTTATCCACTTCATATGGCGCTTGAATAGGGAGGATCTGAGCGCCGTTTCGAATTGTGCCAAAATGGCGGCGGTCGTGTCAGACGGAGTTTCAGCTCCTTTACCTGGACGGTGCGCCTTTTACGTGGCGAAAAAGAAACGTTACTGCAAAATGGTGGTTGGAAATGGAAAAAAGTTTTGCGGTGAACATGCAGTATGTTTTTAAAACTTACCGTGACATATGTATTCTGTCCAATTCTTTCCATTTTTCTGGTTAGCCTGTTAGCCACATGCGCGTGAAGTTAACTGACACTTGCTGAATTCCTTCACATGCGTATTGTTTGTTTGTTTGTTTGTTTGTTGTTTGTAGGATTCAGATAGTGAGAGAAAACGGATCCCCTGCCCTCTGGACCCAAAGCAGTAAGTTAAGTTTAAAGCACATGAAAAAAAAAAACTGATGTGGTCACTTTGCACACATTTCTCACTAACCTACAGTTCAGTAAAGGTTACACCCAGTGCTGAGATTTCGTAAAACTCACTTATTTGAAAAAAAAAAAAGATTTAAAAACGAGAATATTTATTTCTTCTGACAGCACTGTGTTTGAAGACAGTTTGGCAAAACACCTGAAAAAGTGTAATTCGAAGGAAAAGCCCAAACCTGTGAGTATTTCATCTTTAACAAGACTTTTTCTTTCATAACAGCAGGGGTATAATATTTTTATTTGCATGATTGTAGTAAGGATGTGAATATTACATGTATAACATTCCCCTTTGAGCAACTGCTACATAAATATGTAAATTTGATTGTTTATGGTCAAAATAATTACATTTAACAAAATAATTAAGGTACATGAAGAAAAATCCACCCTGAACATGTTGCATATTAGATTTTATAATTATCATGTGATCTTCATTGATGTCTATGGTTGACTTTTTTTTTTTTATATTTTAAACTCCATTCATTGAAATGTTTCTCTATTTTCACTGTGATTAACAGCCTCCTACATGACCCACAATGCCGTTTAGCTCTCTGCTGATAGTGTGGCCAGTGGGACTTAAACTCCACCTAAAGAGAGCGATGCAATGTCTCTTTAGTCTTTCTGTCTGTCCAGCTCTCTCACCTCCTGTACACCCTGTGTAAACAAAGCTTCAACTTTCAGTCTAATAACACTGTCAAAGCCATTGCGCTCGTCATCTTGTAGATTGCTAATTAGCCAAGTCGTATAGTTGCACTGCATTCTGGGACTTTGAGTCTAGCGTTTGCACCAATGTCTCCACTACTTCTAAGCTGGATTACTCAGCAACAGCAAAACCTAATATCTCAGAGTGCCACACAACCGCTAACTTCTCACAGGAATAACCAAAATACAGCACCAGCAATAGATCATCACCAGACTCACTAAACACATAACATGTAAACATACTTAATGTGTTTCAGGGTCGAGATTTCCTTTCATTTCATATTATCTTGTATGGCCATCTTGTCTGATTTGCTTTTAAGGTCTACTATGTGAAAGACATCAATGCTGGGTCTGTAACTGAAGAGGAAAACACCATAGATGAGGTAAAGACAATGTGATGCTGGACAATACTGTGCTCCTTTACATGTACTTGTTAAATTCTCCTATACCAACATCTGATACCAAACGATAGTATGAGACATGCTTATGGTTCCCCTTATGTTTTCAGTTATTTCCATGTTGAATGATGAAAAAAACTTTAGTAGATAATTATAAAATAGAGGTACGCATTTCTTTTATCACCCATAAACTCTGCAGCAGGATACAAACTTTTGCATTCAACTATGATTTTTATATATTTATATATATATATATATATATATATATATATATATATATATATATATATATATATATATATATATATATATATACACACACAGTATCTCACAAAAGTGAGTACACCCCTCACATTTTTGTAAATATTTTATTATATCTTTTCATGGGACAACACTGAAGAAATGACACTTTGCTAAAATGTAAAGTAGTGAGTGTACAGCTTGTATAACAGTGTAAATTTGCTGTCCCCTCAAAATAACTCAACACACAGCCATTAATGTCTAAACCACTGGCAACAAAAGTGAGTACACCCCATAAGTGAAAATGTCCAAATTGGGCCCAAAGTGTCAATATTTTGTGTGGCCACCATTATTTTCCAGCACTACCTTAACCCTATGGGGCATGGAGTTCACCAGAGCTTCACAGGTTGCCACTGGTGTCCTCTTCCACTCCTCCATGACGACATCACAGAGCTGGTGGATGTTAGAGACCTTGCGCTCCTCCACCTTCCGTTTGAAGATGCCCCACAGATTCTCAATAGGGTTTAGGTCTGGAGACATGCTTGGCCAATCCATCACCTTTACCCTCAGCTTCTTTAGCAAGGCAGTGGTCGTCTTGGAGGTGTGTTTGGGGTCGTTATCATGTTGGAATACTGCCCTGCGGCCCAGTTTCCAAAGGGAACTGCCTCAGTATGTCACAGTACATGTTGGCATTCATGGTTCCCACAATGAACTGTAGCTCCCCAGTGTCGGCAGCACTCATGCAGCCCCAGACCATGACACTGCCACCACCATGCTTGACTGTAGGCAAGACAAACTTGTCTTTGTACTCCTCACCTGGTTGCCGCCACACACGCTTGACACCATCTGAACCAAATAAGTTTATCTTGGTCTCATCAGACCACAGAACATGGTTCCAGTAATCCATGTCCTTAGTCTGCTTGTCTTCAGCAAACTGTTTGCTGGCTTTCTTGTGCATAATCTTTAGAAGAGGTTTCTTTCTGGGACGACAGCCATGCAGACCAATTTGATACAGTGTGCGGCGTATGGTCTGAGCACTGACAGGCTGACCCCCCACCGCTTCAACCTCTGCAGCAACGCTGGCAGCACTCATACGTCTATTCTGCAAAGCCAAACTCTGGATATGATGCTGAGCACGTGCACTCAACTTCTTTGGTCGACCATGGCGAGGCCTGTTCTGAGTGGAACCTGTCCTGTTAAACTGCCGTATGGTCTTGGCCACCGTGCTGCAGCTCAGTTTCAGGGTGTTGGCAATCTACTCACTTTTTTTGCCAGTGGTTTAGACATTAATGGCTGTGTGTTAAGTTATTTTGAGGGGACAGCAAATTTACACTGTTATACAAGCTGTACACTCACTACTTTACATTGTAGCAAAGTGTCATTTCGTCAGTGTTGTCCCATGAAAAGATATAATAAAATATTTTCAAAAATGTGAGGGATGTACTCACTTTTGTGAGATACTGTGTGTGTGTGTGTGTGTGTGTGTGTGTGTGTGTGTGTGTGTATGTATGTATATATATATATATATATATATACACACACACACACACACACACACAAAAAAAAAAAAAAATTTATATATATATATATATATATATATATATATATATATATATATATATATATATACAGGTGCATCTCAATAAATTAGAATGTCGTGGAAAAGTTCATTTATTTCAGTAATTCAACTCAAATTGTGAAACTCGTGTATTAAATAAATTCAATGCACACAGACTGAAGTAGTTTAAGTCTTTGGCTCTTTTAATTGTGATGATTTTGGCTCACATTTAACAAAAACCCACCAATTCACTATCTCAACAAATTAGAATATGGTGACATGCCAATCAGCTAATCAACTCAAAACACCTGCAAAGGTTTCCTGAGCCTTCAAAAATGGTCTCTCAGTTTGGTTCACTAGGTAAGCCAAAAACATTCATTGCCAAAGAAGCTGGCTGTTCACAGAGTGCTGTATCCAAGCATGTTAACAGAAAGTTGAGTGGAAGGAAAAAGTGTGGAAGAAAAAGATGCACAACCAACCGAGAGAACCGCAGCCTTATGAGGATTGTCAAGCAAAATCGATTCAAGAATTTGAGTGAACTTCACAAGGAATGGACTGAGGCTGGGGTCAAGGCATCAAGAGCCGCCACACACAGACGTGTCAGGAATTTGGCTACAGTTGTCGTATTCCTCTTGTTAAGCCACTCCTGAACCACAGACGACGTCAGAGGCGTCTTACCTGGGCTAAGGAGAAGAAGAACTGGACTGTTGCCCAGTGGTCCAAAGTCCTCTTTTCAGATGAGAGCAAGTTTTGTATTTCATTTGGAAACCAAGGTCCTAGAGTCTGGAGGAAGGGTGGAGAAGCTCACAGCCCAAGTTGCTTGAAGTCCAGTGTTAAGTTTCCACAGTCTGTGATGATTTGGGGTGCAATGTCATCTGCTGGTGTTGGTCCATTGTGTTTTTTGGAAACCAAAGTCACTGCACCCGTTTACCAAGAAATTTTGGAGCACTTCATGCTTCCTTCTGCTGACCAGCTTTTTGAAGATGCTGATTTCATTTTCCAGCAGGATTTGGCACCTACCCACACTGCCAAAAGCACCAAAAGTTGGTTAAATGACCATGGTGTTGGTGTGCTTGACTGGCCAGCAAACTCACCACACCTGAACCCCATAGAGAATCTATGGGGTATTGTCAAGAGGAAAATGAGAAACAAGAGACCAAAAAAATGCAGATGAGCTGAAGGCCACTGTCAAAGAAACCTGGGCTTCCATACCACCTCAGCAGTGCCACAAACTGATCACCTCCATGCCATGCCGAATTGAGGCAGCAATTAAAGCAAAAGGAGCCCCTACCAAGTATTGAGTACATGTACAGTAAATGAACATACTTTCCAGAAGGCCAACAATTCACTAAAAATGTTTTTTTTATTGGTCTTATGAAGTATTCTAATTTGTTGAGATAGTGAATTGGAGTGTTTTTGTTAAATGTGAGCCAAAATCATCACAATTAAAAGAACCAAAGACTTAAACTACTTCAGTCTGTGTCATTGAATTTATTTAATACACGAGTTTCACAATTTGAGTTGAATTACTGAAATAAATGAACTTTTCCACGACATTCTAATTTATTGAGATGCACCTGTATAAATATATATATAAAATTTTTATTATTTTTTTATCCTTTCTAAAATGCTGATATTTGTTGAAGGTGTCCATTGCTGAGCGATCTAAAGAGGAGCTGGATAGTCTTATTCAGAAACTGAAGACTGCACTGAAAGGTATGTGTAGGTTAAGAAGACCATTTAAAAAAAAAAAAAAAAAAAAAAAAAAAAAAAAGTTGGTAAATTGGGGCCTTAGCTGATCTGACATAAAAGGAACTAATTTTCTATTCATTAAAGGAAGAGTATGGTCAAAATGTTTTTTCAATGCAAGAATCAGGTTTGAGTAATGCATCGAGTTAAAGCACTTTCTTTATTATCCCTTTTCCGCACTTTCTCAGGATTAAACACAGAACCTGACACTAGCCTTCTCTCACATCCGGCTTTAAACGAAGCTCTTAACGATCCCAAGAATGGGAACTTTGCTTTTAAACACCTCAAGCAGCAGGTAATATTCAGCAATAACTCAGCTGAAAATTTTTTAAATCTGAACTGTACTTGAACATGAGTTGTGTGTTGAACAGGCCTCGATCCTGGGGAATATGGAGGCTCTGGAGCTGCTCAGGCCAGAGAGGTGTTATGTGGAGTTTGGTGCTGGAAAAGGTAAACTCTCCCACTGGATTCACGTTGCCCTTCAGGAAGCAGAGAACGTCCACTTCCTGTTAGTGGAGAGGTCCAGTACTCGTTTTAAGGTATGCATTTTCAAGCACTACTCTAAAATCCAGCCTCCTTCACTAAAACGCGCAGAGGCCACGCCTTCTTTAAAATTCAATTCAATTCAATTCAGTTTTATTTGTATAGTGCTTTTAACAATGGACATCGTCACAAAGCAACTTTACAGAAATATATACATTTCGGATCTAAATTTTAAATTGATAAATTAATCCCTAATTAGCTAGCCAGTGGCGATGGTGGCAAGGAAAAACTCCCTGAGATGATATGAGGAAGAAACCTTGAGAGGAACCAGACTCAGAAGGGAACCCATCCTCATCTGGGTGACACCGGATAGTGTAATTATCAGTAATTCCCTTCTATGACTGTGTGCTACATGATAAAACAAAAAGTGCAGCTGTGTAATCAGGAAATTCACCACAGTCTCAGCATGAAGTCTATTCTGCTGTAATCATGAACTGTCCACCAATGGAGACCCGAGTGCAAAGTCTGTTCAGTCCCAAAACTGTCACCGCAACCGCAGTCCCACGACAGCACGCCAAAACTGCCCGCATCAATTTCAGTCCAATGCCATCTTCACGGCTTCAAAGTGAGTCCCCAGGCAGTCCATATGGGGCCATCCTCAGCAACAGCGAGTGGTCTCCAAGCGACGAGAACTCCAGAAGCAGGGCACCAGGACAGACCATGCCGGCTCGGAGAGCAGAACAGGTCAGGCCCACTGCTACCCCAGGAGCAACGTGTGTAGAGCTTGTGATGTGACGATTAGACGGTTCCAGTCACAGAGGCCATGACTTCTTCACTAAAACGCAATCGCACACAGAGGCTTTGCCGCCTTCACTAAAACACAATCGCAGTCCACGCCTTCTTCACTAAAACCCAGTCAGAGGCCACACCTTCAATAAAACCCAATCACGGATGTCGCGTCTCCTTCTCTAAAACTCAGTCACACCATCACTGTAGTATAAAAGTAATAAAGCACTTTGTGGTGTTCTGTTATAGGAAAAATAATCAACTTTGGGGTGGTAACAGTAATTATGCTATGTCACACCACCCTGTCGTTCATTATTTTCCTAAAACAGCACAACACTGGGAGTTTTAAACCTTATATAACAGATAATAAGATAAGATTTCACATTATGTTTTGTGTTACATTAAAAATCACTGGTATTGCTGTTTATGGTTTTAGGTTACATTTTTGTCTGTTCATCTGTTCTAAAATGCATTTTATTTTCTCATTTGTTAAGGTAGATGGCAAACATAAAAACACAGACTCGACATTCGACAGGCTGCAGGTTGACATTCAGCACCTCGACTTAAGTGAGTGATGACTTTTCACCTAAATTAGGAAATTGAGATATATATAGTACATGTGTGTAATAACCTTTTCACTTCCTTTGACATCCTGTAGGCAGAGTGCCGTTTTTACAAGAAAAGCGACTTCCTGTAATCGCAGTGGGCAAACACCTGTGTGGTGCAGCAACCGGTGAGTTAATTCTGGTTAATTATGACCTTCTGTCTGTTTTCTTATAGGTTATAACCAGGCTTTTTTGGGCATTTTTTTCACAGATTTGGCTCTGCGATGTTTATTTGAGCGCAGTGCAAAAGACAAAGACCGCGAGCCTCCCACTAAACGTATAAAACTGCAAGAAGATGGAGGCGAGGAAGTGATGTGTAGTTCTGAAAGCAGTGAGGAGGTTGTGGTGTCGGGGCTCGCCGTTGCACTCTGCTGCCATCATCGCTGTGACTGGAGGCATTATGTAGGAAAGGACTTTTTCCGAGAGCGAGGTCTCGGAGAAACAGAGTTTTCAACTTTCCAGCGCATGTCCAGCTGGGCTACATGTGGCATGAGCAGAGTCAAGTCTTCCTTAAATCCTGAGAAATCCTCACAAGAGAACGTCAAAGACGGAGAAGAGGGTGAACATGAAGGGAGTTCTGAAAACATTCCTGGTCATCTCAACAAGTGAGGATTTACTGATTAGTAGAACAGATGAAGCTGTTATTGAGAGAGAGAGAGAGAGAGACATGAAGATGGAGAGACAGTGAGATGGACAGAGAGAGAAAGAAAGCGAGACAGGAAGAGACTAAGCATTGGAGTGAAGGAGGAAAACGGACAGATGGGCAGAGAGTGAGAGACTGCAAAATGGAGAGAGAGGGAGACAGGAAGATAGAGATGGACACATGGAGACAGTGAAGAAAAACACAGAGAGAGAGAGAGAGACAGAGTAAAAGTGTCAGGGATAGTGAGAGACGGAAAGAAAGAAAAATGGGGAGAGAGATGAGCAGTGGGGAAGAGGAGAGATATAGTGAGAGAAAGAGAGAAAGTGGTGCCTCTTGGCTTATGTCTCTCCAGGTAACACTGGCATTTTTGGGCCAAAAGCTCTATAGCTAATTTATATCCTTTTCCCATAATTAAAAGGGTAATGTGTGATCTAGGCTGGTCCAACATCTTTGTTGCCTTAAATTAATTCCCATTTTTAACAAAGCTTTTTCCTCAACATTGTTTTGTGGATGGATAGAGAAAGAGAGACCGGAAGAGACTAAGAGACTTGGATGGTTTCTGCTGAATCTACACAGCGCTTGTGAGTTGATGAATATCCGGGGTTCATTGTGCTCTCAGTAATAAGTGCGTGTGTTCTCTCTGTTCCCTGTAGTGCTGTTTCAGCAGAGGAGCGTGAGCACGTCGGACGCCTGTGCAAGATGCTGATCAACCACGGCAGGATGCATTACCTCCAGCAGCGAGGCTTCAAATCCAGCCTCAGATACTACACCACCCGAGACGTGTCTTTAGAGAATGTGCTACTGATTGTGCTTCCCAGCTAAATGCACAAACTCTTCAGATGGAGACTCACAGCAAAGAATGGTGATGAGCTCATTTTTAGTTTTCACTTTTTAGGTCACTTGAGCTTTTGGACACCATGGAAGCAGCAGAGAACAAAACAGCACTCACTAGTCCTAGACTAGAGAGGCGTAACACATCATTACAGGACGTGCAGAACAGATGGGACAGGACAGGACAGGTTCATCAGGACAGGAGGCAACAGCACTAGTAGCAGCCAGCATGCAGGACTGAGTCAGGCCACTTCCTCTATCATACCCTCCAGCGTCACATTTAACACTGATGTGTAAGTCTGGGATTCTGAAACACATTTTTGATGGACAGCAGGTCATTCACGGGCTGTGCAGGTTTCTTTTTTTTTTTTTTTTTAATTATTATTTTATTTTTAAAACAACAACAAAAAAAAAACTATCCTAGCATTTGTGAGCACAGTGTACATTGAGTATGGCGTAACCTCTTTTGCGGGCTTCCTGGATGTAATGGTGCATGAATTCTCGGCCGAACATCTCTCTATCGTTCTCCTCCTCTGCCACGTCCTCTTTTAGGTCGGGAAGAGTCACGTCGTACGTCAGAGGGTTGTCTCTGAAATTTACAAACCTGTCAAAAACAGTCCATCAATCAATAAAACGGGAATTGGACGGTCTCGGTCCAGAAATTGAAAGTGAAAGTAACTACTGTCAGAAATAAATGCTTGTCTTTCACATTCCGCATCCTTTTCTACCAAGTGAATTTTATTTGTGTATGGTCTGACTGCTGTTTTATCTGGAAAAAAAATGAAAAGCATAGTTTTCAGGTGTCTCCCATAACTCCATGATCATCAGTGCTACGATTAACCATACATCTTGGCACCTCTGCAGTTCTATATGTACGGGAGCCTTTTTCTGTTTTTTTTGCCATCATTTAAGAACAGTGTGTACCTGAGGTTGGTCATGCCCTCCATCAGTGGAGGAATGTCTCTCAGCTTGTTCTTGCTGAGCACCAGTGTGTCCAGGTTGTGCATGCGACTGATGTTGTCTGGCAGATACTCCAACTCATTTCTCTGGAGCCACAGCGTGTGCACTTTCTCCATCCTGGATCAAACAGGAAATTAAAAAAAAGGAATATTACATTTATATGGCATTCAATTTAATTCAGCAATGGCATCAATACCAGCTTGAGCAAGGCAAGCCTACGTTATTTACAGAGATCTGCTCCATGATGACATTTATCTACCACAGGCTAAATGATTGATAAATCATGCCTAGGTCAGGGGTAACAGGACGACAGTTTGTGTACCTATGGATGTCGTCTGGTAAGCTCTCCAGTCTGTTCCCACCCATGTCCAACCACTCGAGAGCAGGAAGATTCACTACACACTCAGGAATTGTGGTGAATTGATTCATTGAAAGGTCCAAGTGGTGTAGTTGCTTCAGATTGTTGAGCTGAGGAACCAATAACAGAAATAGCATTCTGTGAAGACGTCCCTGTTTGATAAGTGTTAGAACTCTGGTGTGTGGACCGGTTCGAGAGCATCTGAGCGAGCTGGTCTCAGGCCACTTCTAAGTGAACTTCAATAAGAGAGAGAGATTCTGATTCGACTTGACTGTTGGAAGTAAATCAAACAGGCCATGTGTTTTGGGATGCAGCATAGTTTTTTTTGTAGATGCGAGCTGCTAAACTGAGCAAAAGAGTATAAGTACGAGAGTAGGTGTTCCTGCTATATTGGCAATTCGCTGTATAGCACCTAGATTATTTTTTAGATGATGTAACTAAATAGATTATGTAACTAAAGCCACTTTCATACTGTCCAGTTTTTGGCCCAATTTTGTTGTTGCAGACAAAAGTTACCCACTGTAAAAGAATTCTTTGGTCGTGAGTTCAGCAGACTCGTTATCACAATGTAGGATGAGACGGCTGATCACGTTAGTGCTATTGTGACCAAAGACAACCAACAACAAATTTGTTAGTGTGAGAATTTTTAAAAAAAAAATTTAATTATAAGTGCTGCTATGACACTCGTATAAAAGCCACCAATAGGAGACCTACTACCTGTTGTGGAAGCTCATCCAGATCCCGGTTCATTGCCAATTCCAGTCGCTCCAAACACTCACAGCTGCACAACTCCTCAGGTACACAGTTCAGTCTGTTGTAACTCACAAGTAGCTCTCGTAAACGGGTTAGCTTACCTGGTGAGAAGACCATTATACCATTATGGAAGCATATAAAGACATAACACTATCCTATAATACCCCAGTGGTTCCTGGAGAACCTGTGTCTTGCATGCTTTAGAATTTTCCCTGATTAGAACAAACAGAAATGGGAAGGCAACAAAATACACAGAGCAGGGTTACTCCAAAACCAGAATTAGCCCATACTGACCAATTTCTTTAGGAATTTCCGTGATTGCGTTGCGGGACAGGTCAAGAACAATAAGGCTCTGAAAGCTGGAGATGAAGCGTGGGATCTTCTGAAGTCCTGTTCGGTGAAGTTGCCATTCCTGAATCTGTGAGAGCTGGACCAGAGCTGCAGGAAGAGTCTGCAAATCCACATCTGTGAAACTCTATGGTGAGGTAAAAAAAAAAAATCTAATTCAGAGTTTCAAGAAGTACCTTCCACTCTTCGTTTTCAATGCGTAGGATGACCCTCCCGTCCTCAGTCATAATTTTTTCCTTTAACTTGGCCAAGGTGATCCGATCCTCCCATGCCACCGTCAACCTGAGTAACAGAGTAAAAAATATATATATATTTTTTATGTTGTATAGACTGGGTCTGCCCAAATCCATTGTTGGGTTTTTATTTGTAAGACACTTTTATACAAACTCTAAGCACAAATGTGAACCCTTGCAAAAAGACTGCAGCTCTCTTGGTCTCACTGGTGATAGATTTTCATGTAACCATCATACAAACTTCACTAACTGCTAAGGCACCACTGCTTAGTATTGATTCTGAACCTTTACAAGACTTCAGTAGAAGAATTGCATTGATTTCACACCTTTTGTGATTTCAGTACTTGAGTCTGTACCCAGACCTTCAAAAACTCGGCAGTGAATTTTCTTATTTTTAACAATGAAGTAATCATTAATGGTTAAGTGTCAAAAGGTAACCGTCCTCACCATTCAGTTGTGTTAGCTGCTTATCCAGACTTTTATAAGAAAGGAATTTTGTGTAACTGGACCCTTATAAATTTTAGTTAAATATTACAGAGCTAACTCTATGGAGTCTTCCATTTAAGAAAAAATAAATAAAATGGGGTGAATTCAGATATATTGAGACATTTACTGAATTTCCATGTTGCCTAAGTTTTCTTTCCATTAATAAAAGAAAATACCCCAACACATGATACATTTCTAATGTTGTCTATGTACATATGAAGGAAAAATGTTTCCATCACATTGTGAAAAAGCATGGCTTACCCTTTCTTTTGTCAAGACTGATTGAAGGCCATTTTTAATGAAATATTTGGTCATTTGGGATAACTGTTGGTTTAGACTTTTGTTTTCATCCAAAATTACATGTTTTAAACCTTATTTCTTTACTTTGAAATGAAATCAATAAATCACATTTCGATAACAGAATAAAAAAAATCTTCAAATTCTTCATCATATTCTAATACTGTATGAATGCTGGAGACTGAGTAAAACTAAGGACATTTTAAGAGTAATGAGTAATTTGTAAATCTTACAGCAATGGGAATTAATGAGGTTTAGAAAATCAGTATTTTTCTAGTGTTTTCTAGAATTGAGAATGAACAGATTAAGTAATAATGATGGTAGAAAACCATCACTAAAATAAGTAATGTTTAGAGGCAGTAGCAGCTTTGATTAAAGCTTGATTTAAAAAAAAAAAAAATTAAACATCAATCTCTGAAATGATCTAACCACAGTACAGTAAATAAAACACTGCATACACAGTAGCAGGTCCAAGTAACTTTTGATATTTCCCAGTCTACATTATTCCCCTGATTATGACGATGTTTAATAAAAACACCTCTTAATGCATTTTAAATCAATTAATGCATCATTTAACCACAGTTGTGGGTGTTTCATGTATCCATAAATTATATCACATCAGTTACACCATGTTATTTCTATGAAGCACTTCCACAACAAACATTTTGACTTTCACTTATCAGGCCAGAAAATAAATGTTGATAACTTTAACTGTCTCAGTTTACCTGAATTCATCCTACTAGTGTTTGTGTTTTATAATTAAACGTTTGCATTGATTTCCTAGTGATCTTCATTCACCTTCCCACAGCTGCTTTCTCCCTCTGCTTTTTCTCTCTGTTCAGTTCTTCCTTGTTCTTCTTTATCCTGGTTTCCCATAAAGCCTTGATGGAGTTCACCGTCCCGAAACACACGGTCACGCCGGTCATGATGACTCTCCACACACTCAGCTTGTCTTATAACCTGTATGTCCCAGTGACTTTAACTCTAATGGGGGGAAAACACTGTGCTGTGGGGCAACAAATCAAGGAAACCAGACGATGTGGGACAAGATGATATTATAACCCGTTCTAAACCATGTGCTCTACTGAAAAAATTGTAGAATTGCTATAGTGAAGACGGAAGGACTGACAGCTACATAACACTACGTAAGTGGGCTATCACAATATATTTAGAAACCTATGAAAATAGACTGCACTTACCGCTCTCATCCATTCAAATGGTCAAATAACATATTTTCAAATTTTGCTCTCGCCAGTGGTTTTAGATTCTCACCAGCCTTGTTAACCTCCTTCCCAATCCCAATATGTGCACAGTGTTGAAAGAATTCCCCAGTTTGCTTAAAAACTCATTATCCTGATTGCGTTTGTCACTGGCTTTCCCTCATGAAGCGTAACTCTGGGAAGGATCTAAAATTAGACATGGAGCTGAGAACAGAAACGTCACATGGCAGAGTTAGTACAAGAGCAGCTGCCTCCTAACACTCATACCTGACACTCAGACAGTGTTACCTACAAAGAATAGCAAAAATATCCAGATCAACAATGGGCTTTACAAAAAGTAATGCAACAGAGACATTTTACAGTTTAATTAGTCTATACACCTTAAAATGGCTGAATTATTTACATCATTAACATGACACATCTGTATTTAAACTTGAACCAAGTTAGGTCAGTAAACTAACTGAACAGAAGCAATATTTTTGAGGTTCCTGTTCCAGTGTTCCATGCCCTCTCTATAGTTGGAAACGGGTATTAAATAAAATAAAAGAATGCTTAATAACTTTACATCTAGTGAATAAAACCACAACTGCATAACTGACATGATTAGACTATACAGCTGAACATATTTTTGTTACAATTCATTCTAAAAGTCAGTAGATATTTTTCTAGATTGTCCCTAAGCAACTTTGCTATAAAAATTAAGCCCTTTCATAAATTAAGTGCTGTCACATCCCCCAAATACACTAGGACTAGCTTGCGTACTAGCCAACTTAGTCTAAACTGAAAGTAGTAACAAGTGTTGATAGTCACTGTCTAGTTAGCTAGTTAATGTAGCTGTGACAGAAGGTAGGCCTACATTTCACAATCAGCCAAGAACATGGAGTGAAATTACAGGTAGCAGGGTAAAACTCAATATTTCAATATAAAGATAGTGATCATGCACTATTTCGTTTAGTACTGAAGCTACATGCATGCAGGTCATTTAGACAATCACTTTTAACATACCCACCCTTCTGTGAGACTGAAGGTATCACTTTTACAACATTTGATTTATTGTTAAAAGTAACACAACTCATGCTTTTCTTTTGAGATACACACTAACCAAATTATTAGGAACCCCATTAAAAAACTGGGTAAAACTGTGTGATCTGAGATGCTTTTCTGCTCACCACAGCTGTAAAGAGTTGAGCTCTCTCCATGTGATTGGATGATTAGATATTTGTGTGAAAGAGTAGATGTATAGGGCATTCTAATAAATTGGTTGGTAAATGTATATTACAGTAGGTGGTCGGTAGGCTGGGAAGAGTATGAGACTCCCAGCCTGAATTTTTGCCCCGGCCCTGCTTACTGGCCACTTTAAATAGCAGCACAATGCACAAAATCATGCAGCTATGCAGCAAGAGCTTCAGTTAATGTTTATCATAAAATAAACATCAGAAAAATCATAAAAGTGAGATCTGAAATTTGAGCAAGTATAACTTTTGACATCAAGTTTTTCATCTATTACTAATAGCTTAACATACATTAATGATATTAACATTTTTGCTACATATGATTGATTTTTTTTTCCAGTTCCTTTGTCATATTCATTTGATTTTATTTTAAGGGGTTAAAAATGTCATGTGACTAATTCGAACATCAAAACATTTTGATTTGAGCAGTAAATACTACTCGAGCACTTAGTTTTGCAGTGTGAATGCAGTACTTAACCCCTGTTCCACTCGAGGAATATTTATGCCCCTGTTGTGTGGTGTCTGAGGAACGTAAATAATGGCCCCCTGTGTTAGGAGGTGGAGTTTTAACAACACTGGTTCCATCTTACTGTGTGCAGAGTACAGCTTTCACCTACTAAGAGAACATGATGGTAGGATTTTTAGTATATCTGTAGCATCTGCATTTTTAATATGTTTTATTTTAAAAGGATATATATAATGCACCTATTATACAGTGGCTTGTAATGTTGTGTGGGAATGCAGTCTAACAGTTTTACTGACCCTTTAAGCGAGAGACTTTTAAGCCTGCTGCGTCTACGAAAAAGCGAATCTCCAGCCGAGCAGTGAAGAAAGAGACATCATCACTCAGCACGAGACTTCAACAGGCAGAGGTATGAGAAGAGATTATAATTATGCGCATATAATATATAAAATGCATGTGTATTGAAAATTAAAGTGATATTAAGTCTGGGCGACATGATTCTATATGATGATATTGATAACGTGATATACAGTACTGTATAACAGTCATGATACTTTGAATATCGTGGTATCATCAGGTTTCAGTGTTTTTATAACTCATTCTTACACACTATAATAAAGTACTGGACGTTAAAAACTGTTGTTATACCTTACTTTAATTTACTCTAATTTTCCGGTGTCAGGGCTTTGTAACAGTCAGCAACACGGGCAAGT